>CM034470.1:21577868-22291655 GCA_019925255.1 Litchi chinensis | reverse complement strand
CGACGAACTTCTGCTAACACTCTGCCCAACTACCTACGCTGCGAGCTGGGAGATTCTTGAACCATGTCCTTGGTATATCCCCTAGAGTAGCTGGGAATACACGGCATTTCACAATGGGATTGACCGTTTGCAGGTCCATCTGAACATTAAAGGTGTCGAGATGGTCATAGGGGTCACTGTCCTCGTTGTATTGCTGAATATTTGGCATCTTGAACCTTGGAGGGAGAGGTTGTGTCTCAATCTCCCTTGTGAATAGGGTCTTTTCCCCGTAGTGCCCACGCTGCTCCGGAGCTCCAGGTCGCGCTTCCAACTGCTGGACCCTCTGGATGAGCTCCTTCACTTGTGGATCTCGGAGCTCGTATCTCCTCCTGTGGTCGAGACTTGGAGCCGGGTGCTCTGGGTCATACCTTTCGTCCTCCTCGAACAGACCCTCAGGCTGATGGGATCTTTCATGTCCCTGTTCATCATCAACTCGCCGAGCTGCGGCTCGACTCTATCGTGCCCAACCTCTGCTCGTTGGTTTCCATCTTGACTCAACCTTACTACCTGGCTAGCTGGGCGCGCCACCTCCCTTTCTTCACGGACAAGGTATCCTCTAGCCCTAGAACGCGCATTAGAGGAACGAGCGAAGCCTGCAGGTCGCGGGATTTCTCTTGCCAGTCTTTCGAGCACTTGCATCGCTTCATGCTGCTAAGGCACATGCCTTGATGCCTGAACCTCAACCCTAGGTACGTTCTGAACCTGAGCCTGCACCAACATGTTGACGGCCTCTGTGAGCTGTCTGACCATCTTTTCCAACGCTTATTGCCTCTGCAGCAACACGTTCTGCCCTTCAGCTATTGAGGCAATTGGAATCGATTGACGATGAGGCAGAAGAGGGATGCCTGTTGCGGTGCCGAGTGCTTGTCCATGGGACGTACCTGCTGCATGCATGGGTGCGTCCTGCACAGGCTGAATGTTCTGTTGAGATTGGTTCATGTGACTCTCCGCCTGGTCATCATCTATATGATACCTGTTTGATCTGGTCTTTGCCATGTCAGAAATCGATGAATTGGGATGAAAAAGACTGCAATTTAGGCCTTCCTTCTAACGCCAAAATGTCGACGTTGAAATTCAGTCGACGAGTAATCAATGTCCAATACCTGCAGTTAATGTGAAATAAAGAACCAAGAATCAAACAGGAAGACAAAGGATTTTTAACGTGGTTCAGCAAGTGTGCCTACGTCTACGACTGTCTTTCTTAAATTCTGTAGAGTGACAGTATGATATTCAATGTGTCTGTTACAATGATTTTAGGAATTTAGGAATCAACAAAATAGGGGAAGAGTTGTTACAATTTAGGAATCAACAAAATAGGAAGATAATCATGAATTAATTACACTTCCTAATCTGTTTAAGTAAAATCAGGAAACTACTCCTTAAATTCCGAGATAATGTTGACTGAATTTGAATTTGAATTAACTTCCGTTTCTGATGAGAGAATCACGATCAGATTAGGTAACTACCTGTTCTGGAAGATACTGCATTAATTATCCTCTGAATGAGCTGTATACTGTCCATCACCTTGAGCGATCTCGAGTTGGACTCACTGAACAGCGAGCTATGCTTATGGAGCATGATAGAACGAGCTATAACCTTACTGTGAGACGAGCTCGTTGCTCGTTGCTACGAGCTAAGAGGATTGCTGGGCTTGGAATTTAAATATGGGCCTTATCTGATGAGCCTTGATTAGGTTGACTTTATTAGGCCTAAATTGGGCCTGAGTTAAGCTTTTACCAGCCCATTTAGGGAGTCCGAAAAATGCACATAACAACTCAATTATGCTTGTGGTGAATGGAAGATGCTTGAATTCTCGGATGTATATATATTGTGTTGGTTTTTTAGTTGATTAACACGACAAGAGAGGCTAATGAACTTTGTACTTCATAGTTTTTTTTTATGCTTGTACCTTATGTTTGGATTTAATTTCTATTGAATTTAAATTTGTGCTTTATTGAATTTAAGTTTTTGTGTGAATATAAACTTTATTCGTAACAAGTTTTAATTTTTCAGTCGTGGGTTTATTTAGATATTTCGTAATTATTATATTCTTAATGTTAACACTGTTGTTTTTAATTTTTTATATGTTAAAAACAGTGATCCAAGGCAGGGCCATCCGCCCCAAACAGGTTTGGGTATGCAGAGAAAATCTCCATCTTGTTGCCATTCTTATTATGATCTGAATTTTAGTTTTTGTGCTGTGCTTTATTACAAGCATTAAACTAGCACTAATAAATTTGTGTGGATGTGTTCTTGTATGTTCTTGAAGGAAAATGCTGTAACTAATTATTTACAACTTCATACATGTCTTTTTTTATATGTGCTGATTTAGGTGATTTAAGCATTTTGACCTAGGTTAAGGCATGTTTTGAGGTTTCAATTGACATTATCTTAAGAGTGGATGTTAATATATCCAGGCTTAACCACTAAAACCATCGGATGAAATTGATAGCTATTTGCAGATGCTTCCATGGGAGAACATGCCAGTACTACGAAAACAGGAGGTTTATCTCATGCCTTCTGTTGGTAGCATATATGCAACACTTGAGAGAATCCACCACGATAAAGAGCAACTTGGGAGGCTTTGTCATTTCTTTCCTTAAATAGATCCTTTGGATGCGTATTATTTGTTAAACCCCAATGGGGATTTGGAGGAGTGTCAAGCTACATTTGAAAAATTGTTTAGAAATAAAAACTTGGAGGTAATTGTTGTTATTATTATTATTATTTTGATTTTGTTCAGTATGAAAATGATATAAATGTCTGATGCTAATACAAAACTATAAATTTCTTCCACTCATTAATATGCACACAGATAGATGTACTCTTACTTTTACATCTAATTTTCATTATAATGTATATGAAAGTAGAATTATGAATAAAATAAAATCTTTTACCGTATTTTATGTGAATAATTTTACAGGGAAAGGCTAGATCTGCACCAACAGCAAAAGAACTAGCTGTTGCTTTGGAAAGCCATGACCTCTTTATATATTTTGCCCATGGAAGTGGTATGCTAAGTTGATTTAATATTCTAATTACAATAATCTGTTCTGTCTTATGCCATTTCTAGTGGCACTGTTGTTTTTCTTTTTTCTGACCCAGTGGCACTGTTGTTATGAGTGGCCAGTTTTACTTGCACTAATATTAAAAATTAAATTCTGCTGGTGCAGGGAGGCAGTATATTTCTGGGTGTGATCAATGCACATTGCTTGTGGAAGAAGTTGACGCCCAGAATATAAGGGACTATAAGGGTAAAAAAAAGAATGTCTAGGGGAAAAAAAACTGGAACTTCTAAAACTGGTTACAATGGTTGTGACCATAGGCCAAAACTTGGATCATTCAGAGGTCAAGCCTCTGAAGCTTGTGCACTCAAATTCCTTACTGGGGCTGCTCCAGTACGCTATGGAGTGCCAACTGGTTTAAGAAAGGTAGGTACACATTAGATCCCAAATCACATTAGATCCCCTGGTAATTTAAATTTCATGATTTACCTAACAGTTTTTTTTTTTTTTTTTTTTGAAGTATTTACTTGACGGTTTTTATAATTGCATATTTGTCAATGTTACGCTTAGTCTTGTTTGTCAGTGAATGAACTGGAGCCACACTGTTTTATCATTTTACCAATTAGATCATTACACCTTTGCATAATAGTATGAGTGATGTGAATGTAAAATATTGGATTGACCAGGATACTCTGTGGATTGAAGTCTTAGACCAAACAATTTAATGGCTGTTGGTTAAGTTTCCTGTTGCGATACATTCCATGTATGAAACATACGAGCTTTCAATTTGGTATAAGGAGCACTGGCTGCTTGGGGGAGGTTGTGTTATCTATTTAGTAGCTGGTAGGGCTGGTCTTGCTATAAATCATTTAGTATTCAATTTTGCCTTCATGGCGAAAGCACTGCTTAGCTGGTAGATAATATAAATAGTAAGATGAATGGCATGCTCATCTTTTCTTCTGATTTGCAAGAAAATTCCGATTAAATGATCATCAATCTTTTACTTTCTCCTGTTCAGTGTAAGTTATGCCAAATTGATTTAATTGGTTCCAGCATTTTGTGATTGTGAAAACATTTGTGAAAAATTGTGTTTCTTTTTTAATGTGTTGCAAGCTTGCGTTCATTTGCTTGGTTGTTTCTGTAGGGTTCTGGTGCAAGGCCTGGCTTTGGTCACGGAGGTGGAGGATTTGGTGCAGCTCCTTCAGGTTCAGGTTTTCCTTTAAGGCTATCCCAGTTCACCTAGGTTCATGTTTTGTTACAAGATTAATGTTTCAAGTCCTAGATCAGTACTTAATGCCTCAGTTGAATTTTCTATAGCTTTTTGTAAGCTTAAATTACATTGTTAAGTATTTTATGAGATCTTAAATTTTTCTCTCAGCTTGGCTATTGTTGGAAATTGAACACCCATTGTTTTCATCATTATAATAGTTGTTAGAGGTGTATCTTGGTTTTTCAGCTTATAACTTCGTCTAAAGTATCTATTCTTTCCTATGTCATGGTTTAGAGCTTGAGTTGGAGGATTGCTTTCTGAGACCATTTTGCTTTACTTCTCCGCATGGTAACCCTGGCAAGACATGTGATATATATATTATCTTGCTGAGTGATTATTAGGTGCGAGAATTTCGCATGTTGATGTCCAATTTTTTTTCTATGAGAATTGATTTTTCATCGATAAGAATTAGATTCTTACCAGTTTTGCACATGAGAATTGATTTCTCATTGATAAGAATGCAATTCAGTTCTGGTCAGGGATAAATGAACGTCTTCTACGAAAAAATGTTAATGATTTTCACAAGTGATAATTTTTTTTGTTTTTTAATCTTACTTATCATGAACATTTTTTCTATAGTGGTTTCTACGTGTCGTAAAATTTCCACGTATCCTAGGTGTAGCAGTGGGTTACGAAATGGTTACGATGTTACCATGTATTTTGTTATACAGAGCAGAACAATTTGTTTTATTGGTGCTCAAGTATAGGGTGACATACCCACATGGGTAAGTAGATCTTTTTGGTGCTTATACGTGTATGATCCTCCATTGCAAAGAAGAAAATGATGGCTAAGGTGTCAAGTCTTATTTCTGGGCTCCTATTTTTACATAAGCCAGCGTGGGGGCCCAAAACTCTCAGTTTCCGATCTTTTGCAAGAGTTAAAAAGTCCTTACTCTTCAGAGCATAAGAGCATGTCTGGTACACTTGAGTATTGGAGCATGTCCGGTGCATTCGATCATTTAGATAATCGTCTCATAGGATAGTAATTGTACTCGAATTGAATTTCTAGAATCTAATATGGCAACCAAAATATTCAGGAAACTCGAGGAAAACAATAAACATCTCAATAGAGTAGGAAATTTTATTTTAACAGTCAAGTTGTAAAGATTTTAACAATATATATGGTTTCTTTTTTTTTGTTGTTTTTTGGAAGATACGATGTACATAGTTTCGATTGAGCCATCTTAGAGCACATCTTATAAATTCAAAATACATACAGTTTAGTAATAAACCTATTTTCTCCTGTAGTTTGGTGTAATAGTTAAAATTCACTATTAAATTTAAAAAATTGTTAAGAAACCACTATCATTTGATTAAATAGATTAAAAAAATCTTTATCGTTTAAGAAAATGTTTATAGTCTAAGAAAATATCAAGAAAATCTCTCAATCTTTTTTATTATTATATATGTCAAAATCATAGAAATGATAAAATGAGATTTTAAAAAACTATAGGAATAATTAGTGATTACGTTAAATAATAGAAGGGAAATTGGGATTGTCCCAACTTAAATCACTATTTGAAGTATGTGATGCACTTGTTTTTATTTCAAGCAACGAAAAGGGTGGAGATATTTCAACCACTCTAAAATCGTATGTACACCCTTTAATTTATAGTACCCTCAAATTAAATTATTAACACTTTAATTAAAAGAAGATATTGTTATTATTATAATTAAATTTGAATATTTAAATTTCAAATCCCAATCAGAAACTTGATTTGTTTTGATAAGGGATAGTCAAAGATGAGAGTTTTTTGCTATGTTTTTAGAGGTTTTATAAACAGTGAAAATGGAGGTATAGAATTATTTATTTATTTATTTATTATTATTATTATTTTGTGGTTGGAAGGTTAAAGCTTAGCTTGAGTGACAACAATGGAGATTTTAGTTTTGTTTTATAGTTATATATGTAGGATTTTAATGAAATATAAGAATTTTAAATGAAAATGATAGAAAACAACATAAGATTCAGAAGCCATGAACGTGAAATAAAGTATCAAAACAAGCTTAAAAAGAAAGTTTGACTTTTTCTAATATTTTAATTTAATTAATTTAATTATAATCATATATAAATAAATGAATTGATATAATTAATAATACATAGGGTGTACTTATTGAATATAAATTTTTAAAAATTTTAATGGGATGTAAATATAGAAAGGGGTGTATATACCACTTTTAAGAGGTGGAGATATCGCTACTATCAAGAAAACACAATGATTGGACCCTAGACACGTCAACGGCCCAACAAAAAGATGCAATAAAAATCAAGAAGATCCAACGGTCCAAAACGAGAATCACATCAGGCCCGACCTATAAAGGAGCAAATTACTGACAACCCTCTCATCATATCCTTTGTTACAATCGAAAATCACTTTTATCTTTTATAACAATGACTTCCCCTATATTAACGGTTTAACCATATTGATTGTTTAAGATAATTGAAAAATGAAAAAATAGAGTAAAAAGACGAGGATACCCTTAACTAATTAATTCATGGTCTTATTTTTATGGGAAAAAAAGTTAAACTTTTAAAAAATCTTAACCGTTTATCTAAAAAATAAACGGTTGAGATCTAATTAGAAAAAATTTTAAATTTTAAAAATAATTAAAAATTAAAAAATTAAAATTAATTTTTAAATTATAAAATAATTAAAATTTAAAAGAAAATAAAAAATGAGATCTGCACCGTCCATCATGTTGATGGACGGTGGTGAATAATTTCCAAAAACCAAAATTAAAAAAAAAAATCTTTTATATTTTAAAAAATAAAAAAATTAAAGAAAAAATAGGTGGAGATCCAATCTCCAGATTGGATCTCCACCGTTGAAGAAGAGAAGAAGGAGAAGAGAGAGTGTGTGAGAGAGAGGGATCGTGTTGGATTTTATAAATGGAGATCCAATCTGAGACAGATTGGATCTCCATTTATAAAATCCAACACGGTCTCTCTCTCTCTCTCTCTCTCTCTTCTCATTCTTCTCTTTTTTTTCTTCATCTTCTTCACCGGTCGACAACCTTCTTTCTCTCTCTCTCTCCTTCTTCTCTTCTTTTTCTTCATCTTCATCTTCTCCTTCTCTTACCCGGATACCTAGATCGACGTTTGAGTATCGGGCGTCTGGGTTTCGATCTGGAAACCCAGACATCTCCTGAGCACCGGACGTCTAGGTTTTCAGGTGGAAACCCAGACATCGATTTGGGTTTCCAACCCAGACCATCGTCCGTTCGCTGTCGATTGGAACCCTCCTTTCGACTTAGTTCGACGATGACGAGCTCTCATGTGCAGTTGGTCTCCATTAGGGAGATCCAGTTGGTCTCCATCGGGGAGATCCAGTTGGTCTCCATCGGGGAGATCTAGACCTGTTTTGCAGACCCAGTTCCGGGTCTTCGCTGGTGGCACCATCAACAGACCACCCAATATTTTTGTTAATGGATATTTGAATTTTTGATAGATTTGTTTTTGTGATACTGTTTTTGCGATGGATTGCGTAAGGTTGATTAATGGTGAAGAATGGTGAGATTAATGAAGAAGATGATGGATTGGGTAAGGTTGATGAAGGGTGAAGATTGATTTTTTTTTTTTCTTTTAATTTTTTGAAGATTGAAGATCTGGGTCTTCTACTTCATCTACAATCTGTTTTGTTTTTAATTTTTTTTTTTTTTTCAATTGTTAAATTGTTTTTTGGAACCCAAGGAAAGGTTGATCTTCAATTGTTTTCTTGAATCTGGGTAAGGTTGATGAAGAAGGGTAATGGATTGTCCAAGGCTTCATTTGATGATGATGATGGATGTTGCGAGGAAGATGAACTAGATCTATTTAAAACAAAAAATTTATTTTTTATAGTTAATTTTTTTTTTTAAGTTTTAAAATTATTTAATTTTTAAATCATTTTTTAGTTTTAAAAATTTTACATGATTTTAAATGAAAATAAACTTTTAATTAATATAAATTTTAAAAGAAAATAAAAATTAGATAAATTGACCAAAAC
The DNA here is from genome assembly GCA_019925255.1 of Litchi chinensis. Classification (NCBI taxonomy): domain Eukaryota; kingdom Viridiplantae; phylum Streptophyta; class Magnoliopsida; order Sapindales; family Sapindaceae; genus Litchi; species Litchi chinensis. The sequence continues at coordinate 22,283,355 of CM034470.1, read as the reverse complement.
GCCCTTATTAAAGTTAACTCTAACGGTCAACTATAGTCAAACCATTAGTATAGGGGAGGTCATTGTTATAAAAAGTAAAAGTGATTTCCGATTGTAATAAAACATATGTTTGGAGGTTTTCAGTAATTTGCTCACCTATAAAGGGATCAAAATGCAAAAGAAACCAAAATAAATAAAAATACTCGTTGGAGCGGAGGCCTCTTGGCTCTCAATAAACACACAGGGGTTTCGCACGAAGAAAGTGTTGTTATTACTATTATTATTATTTTTATTTTTTTAATACGAGTGTGTCGTTGATTTTGAGTGAGACGAAAGAGAACGAAATAGGCATTGAAAACTGCATGCGTAGCTTTCTTGATTTCGATTGTGTTTATCCCTGTTGCTGTGAATCTTCTCTTCTCTGTTTGTTTTTAATTAAAAAAAATCGAAATCGAAGACTTTAGAATGGTCTCTGGAATCTGAATCATGGATTTAGGGTTTTGAAGGCGAATTGACAGGGGCGAGAGAGAAGCCTCTTTGTGTTGTTGTTGATGATGTAGTTTAGATTTCTTGAACAGGAGTTGACCTGCTGTTGATCTGTTGCTTTCAAGGGAACAAGTAAATTTAGTCGATTGCAATGGCAGAAGAAAGGCATGCTTGAGCAAATCATTGATCCTCACCTTATAGGAAGGATCAAACCTGCCTCATTGAAAAAGTTCGGAGAAACAGCGGAGAAGTTTTTGGCGGACTATGGCGTTGATCGGCCAACCATGGGTGATGTGTTGTGGCATTTAGAATCCACACTTCAGCTTCAGGAAGCCGGACCACCAAGAGAACCGCGACAAGATGGTAACACAAATGCACCGGGATAACCTGTACCTAGAAATGCTTCCCAAGTCCAATCTGGCAATGGACATGTTGAGGGCGATGTTGGTAATGGCAGCTCAGACTTGAGAACTAGCCAAGTCTTTTCCCTGTTGATGACTAATGAAGGCAGATAATTCCCAAGTGAATGCTTCAACATGAACAGCCTATACTCTCTCGAGACTTTCAAACTCGTGTGTCTCAAAAATTCTGCTGGAAATTATCTTGAAGGTACCGATTTGAAGTTCTCAATCTCTTCCTAGAATTGTTTCGTAGAATTTTAGCATGATTTCCGCATAGAAACTGATGATATCTCGAATAGTTTAGGTATTTTGTTGAGTTAAAGATGCTGTGGTATCTTATGCTATGTCCTTTTTTTTCCATAATTTTGTTTGGAATGCCACTAAGTAGAGAGTGCATCAATATTAGCGAAGCTCGTCATTGTATAAAGCACACTTATTATTCTAAATCAGTCCAATATGATGAAAGAGGCCTAAACTTTGAAACCTTTCTTTGTTTATACATTTCGGTCTCTTCATCAAAAGCTTAAGGGGTTTTACAAATGTTGTATGGAAAAAGTCTTTCAAACCCGAGATCTCTTATACAATTACCAAAGACCTTACTAGCTGAACTAGTTAGTATAAGTGATATTTGGGAATTCAGACTGTGGAACTATTTCTCGTATGTTGAGGTGCAACTTCCATATGAGTCCTAATACATGTCAGATGATAGTTTTACAAGAAAACTTTACCTTGCTTGAATGATGGTTTTTTTGGTTTTATGTATTTTTGCTTGCTATTTACTTTGTCACCACATTGATTATTCTACACTTGGATTCTTGTGATGAAGCCAAAATAAGATGTCAGCTCTTGAAGGTTTTTTTTTTTGGTCAATTTTTGTTGGGGCCGACTATGTTAGTCACCTTAGTTTATGCAGAGTTGCCCCACACGTTTCAACTATCTGGAGACTTCTTTGGGATGAGTCATGCTCTTCTTAGTAAATCTGATCTAATTAGTCGACTATGTAACCAAAACATGATATAAGCATGGTTACATCATTTTCACCAAGAGAAACCTGTGACATCATGAAATATGTAGTACACAAAACAAAAGAAAAAGGAAAAAACTATAGTAATGGTAGATTGACCCCCGTTGATCAGGTTCTACACTATGTTTGGTATATCAAATTTTTGTGCACAAGTCAATCCAGTGAAAAGTTCGTGTCTATTTTGAAAATGGTAGATTAACCATTAAAGAACAACGGTTGATTACTGTTGCTGTAAAGTAGCTTGGATTTTATCTTCATTACCCTTTTTTTAAATAACGAAAAGTTATATGATCTTAGATTAACAAAAAAAAAGGGTCTTACTCCCCAATTGAATGCATAATAGAATATAGAGTTGTGGTGGACCATCCTAGTCTGCTAATAAATTTGCATTTGTTGCAAATAGGAGTGGCCTCTCCACTTGCAATCTTGAAATTTTGTTCAATTATGTTAGCATTATGTTGATGTTTTTTTCTGCTTGAAACGTACTTTTGCTTTGAGTCACTATTACTTAATACATTCTCTATTCATTACCTTCTCTTAATTTAAAATATATTCACCTTTTGCAGGAAATCTGTGGATTTTGCTTTCACAGAACATATAGTGAATTTTAAAAGATGGTTGATTATTGTAATATATTTTGAGCTTCCATTCAAGAAGCAATCTTCTTGACTGATCTCATTTTGGTTGGATTTATGAAAACATAGATTCTTAATGAGAAGGAAAATAAATCATAACTATGGTTGATAATGATTATATGTCACAAAAATTTAAAAAACTCAGTGAAATTTCTAGTGTAAACCATAACAACGATTTTACGATTCTTAAAAAGAGTTATGCACATGGCAACTACCAACACAAAACATAATTGTTATGAACACTTAGAGAATTTTCAAGTTTGCATAACTCTTTTTAAGAATCTTATGAAGGGAAAAATCGATTTTGGATTTAATGCGGAAACGTGGATTTTAAAATTTTTCCAAACAAAAACATACTCGATCGATGCTAGCAATAACGATTCAATAATTAAATTAATAAGATCGAATCTTACCTTGCATGAATATTGAATTGATCCCTTTTGATTCGCAAATTCTTCACCACTCGATCTTCCTTGCTATGACTTTTCACAAAAGAAACTGTGTGTGGGCACAATCTCGAAGAATCAAATCACGAAATCTTTTATGAAAGATTATTGTGTGAGATGGAGTAATTTGGTGTTTTTAATTAATGGAAGTTTTTGGTTCAAGTAGCCAAAAAATTCATCCTCTTAGTTAATAACATAAAAGACCCTTTTATAATAGTAAGTAAGAGTTTTCTAATTTAATAAGGAATACAATTTCCTATTTAAATTGGAAAACATAGTTCATATCCAATACGGAATCAAATTCTTTATTGGTCTAGAACTCTTTACTTTTAATTTAATAAGGAATCTAATTCCTATTAAAAATTCTTTAATTCAATTTAATATGGAATCTAATTCCAATTAAATTAAATTACTATTTTCATTAATTAAAAGATTTTTCATTAAATTAAATGATTCTAAATCATAAATAATTTAATGACACCATTAAAAAATTGAACTCATAATCTCTACAGATAATAAATAATTAACATTTAATTAAATAATTACATATATTTAAATAATCAAATTATTTAAATAATTCGTGAACATGTCCATGTGACATTAATAATTGGACAATCCAATTATATTCTTTCATTTATTTCTTTATGTGATTGTGAGCTAGCAAGGGGACCAAATGGACCTACAATTTGAGCTCCAATAATATCGAAATTATTAATTAAACTTTTTAATTAAATAATTCACTATTATTAACCTTAGAGTTACTCCACTAAAAACCCAAGATTGCACTCTCAAGATTGTAGATGTTTTACACAATCTGAATTTTCAGTGTCCATCGATTTAATCATTTCATATGGTTTGATCCTCCACAAATAGTTCATAATTAGAGCTAGGTCATTAAAGTCCGTTATACCTTTCTAATTATATCTTATTCCAATAAGTATCATTGATTCTCTAATGAACAATATATCCATAACAACTTATGAATTTATCTTTCCGTTTGCTCATAAACAGAAAGTCGAGCGCTCTTATTGTTCAAGACCCGAATCAACACTTTAAGGGAACTACTCATCTACTTCTCGCAAGAAGGAGTGGATTCCATTATTGTATAGAATGTTCTCAGCCATTTATTAAATCACATCTCCAAAGTACAAAGCTTATTGACCGTAAATCTATAACAGTCTCACCCATGTAAATCAAAAGATATGACTCAACAAATAGGAGTCCATAAAACACTCAGGATTAAGATCAATCCATATATGATCATCTAGTCGATAAATATAAATCTCTAAGTTTAACGGATATTAATTAGAGACTCATGTTTATCGTGATCCAGTCCTATATAATATTTATTATATAAGATGTCTCCATTTTCATGTCACTACATGAATAGTCTCGGATAAAACTATTATACCGAATACAAAATGGACCGCAACTGTAGATTTACCACAAACAAAGTACCCAGCTTCGTTTGCTTTCTACGGACTCTTTAGATTACTTCTCTCAAACTAAATCCGTTTGTATATAACACTTATATACTTAGTTTGAAAATACATTAGTAATCAATGATGTTTCTCATGACATATATTATTTTTTGCAAAATATATAAATTGAATAAAATGAATACTTTATTATTATTTATTAAAACCGTTTACATAATTACAAGCTCTTAGGGCACAAAACCCAACATCTTATGCATATGATTGTGTATCTTCCTGTTCACTAAAGTGATAGGGATTCAATCTCCTGAAGTGTAATTTACAAATTTATGGGGCTGTTGTCTCTCAATTATATGAATTGTTGGTGGACGTTTGTTGGGTTGAATTGGGTTGTGTTGAAATATTTGTTAAATATCGAAAAGTTCGTATTGATTACAAATAACATTTCGAATATTACATTATCTCATATAAATTCAAACACTACAAATTACGGTTACAAATAAAGGTTCAAAACGAGTACAAATAAAAACAAGAGTGGTGACATTTACACCCCTCAAAAACTGTATATACGCCTCTTTGCAAAAATTAATATTTAAATTTTCAATAGTACTCTTGGAGTCTGCACCCAAAATTACTATCGGTTCAAAATCTGTTGGTGAACCCAAGCTGGCTTTTGGCATAGAGTGAAAGAGTTTGTAGAGGGTGGTTTCTTGCCAAGTTTTCTCATCGTTGACAACAGTTAGCGAAGCATCAATCATGATGATGAGAACTAGAATGAGGATACGAAAAATCTAGTTTTAGGTGGAGAACAAATGACTTCCTGGATGCACAAGCTTGATGAAGGTTATGACAAGTTCAAAAAATACAAGGCTAGGTCCTTGTTGGGTCCTAATGCTCCTTCGTTTGATCTGAACAAGCCAAAGTTGTTGATTAATAAGGCGATAATCAAAGTTGCTATCAGGGAGTGTAACAAGGCGATCCAGGCTGGTGATATTGATCTTTTTGGGTTTGATTCAAAGGTCAATAAGTTGCAAAAAGATCTAGATGAGGTATTTGTTGCTGAAGAGAGCAGTCCTACGGATGAAAGGCTACCGAAATTGTTCCTACAAGGGTGTGAATTATGGATTGAAGATTGTGGAAATTATTCCTGTAAGGGTCCAGAGTGTGGTCGCCCTAGCTGGTTGCATGGTTTTTGAGACAATTCTTTGTAGGGGTAGGATTGAAGGATACAAATTTTGATACAATTTGTTGATTATTAGATAATGATAATTTTAATGACTTTGATTTATTTATGCATTTATATTAAACTTAATTATACACTCTACATAAATGTGTTTACTCTTCTCTCTCTTCATTATTACACAATCTCCCCTCTAATTAATTCTAAAAAGTTATTTTAATTAAAAACCCATCAATTAATATTAGTCTCGCCAATTGAGAAATTATTGCATCTTTAATTTTTTTTTTATTCATTTTTAAATTATATTATTTTTACCTTTATTTTTTCAAGTTTGATTTGTCTTTTTTTTTTTTTAATCTCACTTTCTATCTTATTTTTACAATATCTTTGTTAGATCTTGTTTTTGGTTTTTAAAGTAAAAAATAATAGTGAAAATTTATCGCTTAAAGCCTTAAATGATAAGGAGTATTTTATATACAATTAATGATTTCTTTAACTAAATTTTAAAATTTTAGAGTTGTTTTGACATACATGCAACAAGAGTTGTTTTTTTTGTTTTTTTTTGAAATAATGATTAGAGAATATTTAATGAATTTGAAACTTAAGAATTGTCTTGCTAAATGATTCAAATCTTGGAGGGGTTTTGCAAATTTCCTTTAAGAATAATTTAATTTGCTAAAATTTTAAAAGAAAATAAATTGGTGTAAACTCACATTTATTTGAATAATATAATTCTTTTGTCTCAAAAGCTTTTGTAAAAGATAATTCTTTGTGTATAAAATAATAATAATAATAAAGATGCAATTGATCACACCATTTTGAAATTTAATCTTCACCTCCAAACCTTAGTTTTTCACTTGATTTTCGGTTGAATTTTGGTTCATTTAATTAGTTTGTTAGTTTGTTTCAGAAAATAACTTTGGAAACGATTGTGCGCAATAAACTTGAAACTTAAATCAATTTCGAGATTAAGAATTGAAGGCGAAAAAACAAAAAGACCAACACCATTGAGCATGTGTTCGCCTTAAGGAAATTGTGCACATGAATTGCGCCAAACCAACTTCTCCTCATGCGCACACCTATTGCCAAGCACAACAGACAGCGCCCTATACAACCTGAGGCACTACCCATACAGCCTGCTGCGGCGCGCGCTTCTTCGCCAAGCAGCGCCTAGGCTAGCTCGTCAGACACCCTGCTAGCAACCAAACTAACTTAGCTGTGTGCACACCAGCATCCCAACACATAAGGCAGCGCGCTCACACACCAGAGACATCCTAGTGCGCAGTAGTGCACGCCCTCTCGTCACTCAGCCCGTGAACCAACGCACTCAAGCATCTGTTAGCCTCCAGGTGCGCACAGCACACGCCTTTCACCAAGCTCCATCCAATGCACCTTTCCTATTCTCTAAAATGATAAAGATTCAATCCCACCAAGTGTAATTTACAAATTTATTGGGCTGTTATCTCTCAATTATATGAATTATGAGTGGATGTTTGTTGGGTTAAATTGGATTGAGTTGAAATGTTCATGAAATATTGAAATGTTCCTGTTGATTACATCTTGATAGCTTTAAAGACAAAGCACGAATACATTAATTCGTTTTTGAGGCCCTAGGATTCAGCAAAAGAGAGGGAGCAAGAGAGTAGCAGCCTCCAAGAGGACAAGTGAAGAAGCAATCAGGTATACTTAAAAACACCAAGGTCCAATTCAGATATTAAACAAAGAAAATACATTAGAAAATAAAGTCGATTGCAATAAAGTTGATTCAGAGTTCACACAGAAGTTTGCGGCAATTAGGTCGATGACTTCATCTTAAGGTTGGGTGGCTCCTTCCGCAACTCAAAGTTGTCCCTCCATCGATGCAGAAAGTTGTGACTGAGATTGCGGAATTCCTCGTATTTCTGTTGAAACGAATGACGCATCTCTTCTAGTTGCATGTACATTGAAGGACTCGTAGGCTTACGAAAGATATAATTCAGAAATTGGAGTTCAAAGAATACTCCGAAACAAATCAGAAACTAGTTGAAACCAAAAGGAACAAATGAAACTGACCTTCCATAGTGGCTCCATTTCTGAAGATGACACCGAGTGATCAGAAAACACTACATGAAGAGATCAAAATGACACACTAAGTTGTCTAACGCCGAATGCACCATGATCGACATTAAAATAGTTGTCAAGTTTGTTTACCATATGTCTTGACAAATTCATCTAAGTCCATTGGTTTTGTTTGTGCCTCCAAGCATTTGATGCATTCTTCATGATTGTGATCAAACACTGTCTCAGCAATGGGATCAAGATCATCCTTTGAGACAACACTCACTTTTGTATTCACATTCCTCTTCGCTGCCTCATGTAGTTTTGACATGTCAGTAGCAAGAGCTTTCCTACCAATAGTCTGTTGTTTTCCAGGAGCCTCATTGAAAGTCTTCTTCTTGCTTCCATCAAATGTTATTTTAGAAGCACCGGAGGTATTCTTGGTAGAATTCTGCTTCTTTAATGACCGTTTTGGTGTCATTCTAACTGAATTCAATATGTCACCAACAGGCTTCCTTCTGCTGACAGCTCTTTTCCCCCATGCTGTTGAGACTTTAGTCTTCCCCCTAGCAGAAAAAGTACGACCCATCTCCAGTATTCACTATAAAACCTCTCTATATTCAGTCATTAAATTCACTCTACTAAAAATGAATCATGTATGGAGACAAAAAACAGTGTATCAAACAATTCAGCAAAAATCAAACACCTAGGCTCCCACATGCTTGTATAAAAGGATATTCTAATAGAATTCATATCTTCTGTAATACCTCTTGATAGCCATTGTCTTTATTACTATATGTAAACATGTCATTATACAGAGAAAAAAGAAATGAAAAACACCAAATTTTCAGTGCAATGAAAACAAAAGTTGTCAAAATAACAAAACCTTTTCAAAAAAACCTCTCAATTCCATATTATATATTCTATTCTTCTTTGTTAAATTTCATTTCAATTAGTGTTATAATCAGAAATAATCAATAAACAACAATTCCTTATAGAAGAAAAAAAATACAAACAACCCATCTCACTTTTCCCCTTATCACCTCTGTTTGGTTTCCAAGAAAACATGTAAAATGAAATTTGACCGTGTTACAGCTTCTTTTTTTACATTGACACAGTAAACAATCCACAAAGTTATTCAAACACCTAAAAAAACCCCTTCTAGATAGGAAAAAAAAAGGAACTCGCACAATGTTGGTTGATAAACTACAAAAATCTTCAAAGTCATCAACAACAACAACACAAAATGGCTTCTCTCTCACACTCGTAAATTCACTCTCAAAATCCCTAAATCTAAGATCCAGAGCCGATTCTAAAGTCTTCCATTTCGATTTTGATTTTTTATAAAAAAACAAACCGAGAAGAGAAAACATGTAACTTGAAATTCGACACGCTCCACGCGTTACAGGTTCTTTTTTTACATTCACATAGTAAACCACAAAGCTACACAAAGCTATTCAAACACCTAAAAAAAGCCCTTCTAGATTTTGCCTTACCAACCCCAACCCCCCCACGCTCACCCCCATAACCCGGTTTGTTTAAAAACTCGCCGAGTTATCGCCAGGTTCTAGCGAATCCACACTACGCCTATCCGAGAACCACCAGATCGGACGTCCTGCTCGTCGGAGGTGGTCACTCGGCCCAACTCGGCTCAACTCGGCCCAACTCGACCGACTCGGCGAGTCTAATCATCACAAAATCGGTCGGAAATCATCCCAAACGTCACCCAAAATCATCCTCAAAATCCAATATTTCCAGCAAAACAAGCAACACACATAACAGAAAATTAAAAAAACTAATTATTCACTATCACCGGCGACGACAACGGCAACAACTTGAAAGAAGAAGACGTCAACGACATACAGGCAGAAAGAAGGAGAGTGGCCGTCGTAGATGAGAGAGAAGACGATTTAAAATGGCCGACGAGTCAGTGACAATGAAGGGGGACTGGTTCGGCTTCGGCGACGGCAACAGTGCACTTTTTGGCAACGACGACGTCGCACTTGAACGAGAACGGCGACGGGCTGCTGGAGAGAGAAAAGGGTTGAGAGAGGAGAAGGGAGACCGAGAGAGAGAGAGAAGATGAGGGTTTGAGAGTGACATCAACCTTAAATATTATGTGAATAATTTCGCCATGGTCCCTGAAGTTTATAAAAATATCATTTTATGCTTTCAAACTTAGAAAATTATAATTTACCCCTTAAACAGTGTTTTCCGATTACTCACCGAGTAACCGATTACTCGCTGCTCGCTGGGTCGCCGGTTGAATCACAAGTAGCGAGTTTTGGAACATTGACACCAAAACCCACCACAACACAACCTACAAAACCCAGCCACCCCACATCACCCCTCGCCCCCGTTCCCTCGCCCCTCACCCTATCCCCCCTTTCCCAAAAAAAAAAAAATGAAAATAAATTCGCTCAATGTCAAGAATCTTCAAAATCAAGACTTAATTTGACAGCATACAAAAATGAACAAATCATCAATACAAAACATAACTCATTTCACATTCATTTGATAATATATGACATAAAAATCTCTACAAAAAGAAAGAATTAAAAAAAAAAAAAAAAACTCAGATTAATTAAGAGAACTCACAAATGGGTTTTCAACGAATCTTCGAAAATCCAACAAATTTCTTCAGAGCTCTAAATCTTATCGCAGTTTTTGAAGCTTAGGTTTTTTGAAAATTAGGCTTGAATCTGGTTGCAGTTTTTGAAAACTAGGCTTTTTTTTTTTTTCAATAGTGAAACCCTGTAGATAGCCAATATAAGAGACCTGACATTTTTTTTGTCTTTTACATTTTAACCCTTTAGTGTTGGGGTCTATTGTGATTCTCGTTTTGGACCGTTGGATCCCCTTGATTTTTTTTATTTAAGTAATGATATTTACCCTCTTAAAAAATTATATGTACACGTCGTCATGATTTATTTTTAAAAATTTAATATTATCCTTAAATAATGGTAAATAATACGTAACTACGTTCACAAATATTAATCACTTTATCATGTTTATAATAAAATCATTTTATTTTCATAAATCCTTAATTTCTCTTTTACATACTAATTTTAAAAATCAAACAATTTTTACCACAAATATCCTTGCATAGAAATGGCCAATGGATCTAAATTATTCAAATTTGGTTTTTTTTTTTTTTTTTTTGGATTTTTTTGGATTTCTGAATTCAGACTAAATTTAGACAGGATTTTGGCAAAAAAATCCTTTTCATTTGGATTAAACGGATCAAATTTGGTGAATTTCAGATTTGAACTCAAATTGGAGTTGTCACATTGAATTAAAATCATATTGGGATTGCATTAAAATTTCTTTTAAATATTATTTTTGAAATATCTGTTTAAAATTTAATTACAATTTTATTATAAAAATATTGACTATTGAGATTAATTGTTGAAAGTTAAATATTTCAATGGATTTCAAATTTCACCATCTAAAATAATTTATTAGGATACATTGTTTTTCTTTTAATCAATGTTTTTATTAATTTATCAGTTAATTTTGTTGAATATGTTTTATCTACCACACTAGACAATTAATCAAATTAAAAAAAAAGAAATAATACATTTTAACAAATATTAGTTCTTTATAAAAAAATTGATATAATAATAATAATAATAATAATAATAATAATAGAGCCTTAAATAATAATAAAATAAATGCAATTTAATCGCACCCAATTTGTTTGCGGTAGAGAATCTAATAATTGATAGGAAAAGATTTTAGAAAACTTGTTTGTAAGCCTTGTGTTCAATAGAATGCCATGTGCTGTGCACCGAAAGTTACGTTTATTTTTGTATTACAGTATTTTATAATGTAAAGGAAAAATTACATTGTTTTATATTTTTGAGCAAATAATGGAAACACCCTTGAGGTTCTTCAATATTACATGGATAAGTAACATTTGACCCTTGTGACACTACATTAAGGATTCATTTATTTTTTGCCTAAAGACTAACAGTTAAAGATTGAATTGAATATAATAATAAAAAATTTAAAATTTAAATGACATGTTTTATTATTATTATTATTATTATTATTATTATTACTACTATTACTACTACTTTTGAATGTACAATAATTTTATTTATTTTTTAACGTTAAAATTGTATAAAAATTATTAATTTGGCTTTTATATATTTTTAATATTAGTTGTTATGTAACTTCATTTAATATAATATAAACAATTATAATAAATTATTTAACAAATATTAAAACACTTTTATGTATTTATTAATAATATTTTTATTCATAATTAAAATATGATTAATTATCATAGTAAAGTAAATTTTTTTTTTTGAAATATATATATACTCTCACACACACATAAATAAATTATTATATTGAAGTAAATTAAATTTATATATTTAAACAAAAATAAATAAAATATTTTTAAGTTGAATTACTATGCAACAAACATTAAAATTATAAAGTAATATATATTTTTGTCATTGTAATATTTCATTATTTATATTTCAAAAGAATCTGTATAATGCAAAATAAAAATAAATTTAAAAATATGTTATTTTGAGAAGAATAGATTTGAAATAATACATTTTAAAAATCATCAAGTGATATGACATTCAGTTAAAAGTTAAAAATTATAGGGGTCGTTTGCTTTTTTGTTTAAAAACTGAACAGTGCTGCTGAAAACTGAAAACTAAATAGTAATTGAAACCTAAAATTTGAATAATATGTTTTTTTTTTCCTTGCTTCTGAATATATTATAAACTTTTTTTTTTTAAATTAAAATTATCTGAAAACTAGTAATTTGATATTTATACATTTTTTACTGTTTGTTGTTATATAAAATTTAATACAAATCTGAAAATAAATAATTTGATAAATCTAAAACATTTTTATGTATATATTAATAATATTTTATTCATAATTAAAATATTATTAAAAAATATAACAGTATTAACCATATTTATATATTTAAATATATTAATATATTTAAGAAAACAACTAAAAAATAAATGTTTAAATTGTAAATTAAAATACATTAGTTTAATTTCAAGATAATTTGGGATAAGATGTATTTAAGTTTTCTTTTCAAATATAATGATTTTAAGTATCAAGGAAAAAAAAATTTTGAGTAATATAAAATTAGGATAAATTTCAAATTATGTTATTTTGGAGATGATAGATTTTGAATAAAAACTTTTAAATGTCGTTAAGTGTTTGTAATTAAGTGAAAAGTTAAAAATTCTTACATAATTTTTTCAATTATTTTTGAATAGTTTTAAATGATTTGATCACTTTAAAAAAAAAAAACGAAAACAACTTAATAGATGTAATTTAGTATTATTAAATTTTAAATAGAAAACAAATAACCTTGTTTGTTATTATTTTTTTAATGATTTTTGGATAATTTTAAGTGGTTTGACCACTTAAAAGAAACTATAAAAATTACTTAATAGATATAATTAAGATCAATTAAATGAAAAATGATAAAAATAAATAACCTCTAACTTGCGATTCATGAATAGTGCAAAAACGTGTCTAGCTGTCAGTTTTGGTGGTTTAACAACTACTGTCAACTTTCAAATATGTTAAAAGAACTCAAATCCCCTTTATTTTAAGAATTAAATATAAACAAATTAATATTCACTATTTTAATATTAAAAATTAACAAAGTTAATTATATATAAAAATAAAAAAATTAATCATATCATTTTGAAGCCCAAAACTGATATGGAGATCCCTCCACAAGTTTCCTATTAGAGGCAAACGTTTTTGGGTTTGCTCAGCCCAATAAGTTTACATCTTTTTTTTTTTTTTTCCTCAATTGGATTCACTTAGATTAATTTCAACCTACTCAAAATTTAGGCTTCAACTAATCTTTTAAATCCATTAGGGTTTGGATCTCACATCATTGATTTGATTTTCAAGTCACGTTAAAGATATTAATAATACTTGAATTATTCAGGATGATATTAATATTTCAATAAAAATGGTAAATACATTTAAATTTACTTTTTATTATATATTATTCTTATAACAGTCTCAAATAACAGATAAATGTTTGAATAAAAAAAAAGCAATAAAAATTAAATATTAATAAAGATAAGTATAGAAAATAAAAATTAATAAAATGATAAATCTACATTTTACTTTTGTAACTAACATATTTAGGGATATATATAAAAAATTTAATAACAATTTTGTAAAAGATAAAACTGAACAAAAAAATTAAAAATTTTAAAAATCCAGGAGGAGTAGGTGTCCCTTCGTGATGCACTGGGTCCACTGGTAAGTTGCAGGATGAGATTTTCTGAGAGTACTAAAAATTTGAAGGCCTTTGATCCTTGATAACATTCCAATGGGAAAATTTACTTGGATATCAAGAATTACTAAATTTTGTAAACATAGTATTCGCAAATGCCAATCGCTTTCTTTCACAAATGATTATTCTTATAATAGAGATATTTCACCACAAGGTCTGGTAGAATCAAACTTGTTCACAAACAGAAGACATTATCTCCTATTAATATTCATGAGAAAATATAACAAGTTGTGATAGGATCCATCCTAACTTTTCTCTTAAGTTCAGGAGAATCCTGTAAAAATTAAAGTTTTTTTTACTAAAATTTGAATTTAATGAAAACATTGTAGAAAGTCCATTGTAAATTTGATGGTCACTTTATAATTATAAACTAAGCAAATCGAAAATCGGTCATGTTGAACCCATTTACTAAACATATAAAATATTCATAAAATATCTAAAAAAGATATTTCATTTCTAAAACTATTCTTGAAATACATTACGAAATCAGGTTAAGTAAAAAATAACATGCATTGATGCAAAAATTTTTCTATTTAAATATAAGAATAATGCATTTTTATCATCACCATATGTCCATTCTCACAATATGTAATAATTTATGTGAACTTGTAATGGATAATTGAAAAAATGGGTTTTATAAAAGAATAAATACAAACACCTAGTGAATAGATATAATTTTTCTAAAAATATCTCTAATAAAATATAACTTATTACTTGTAATAATAATTCTCATACTTCAAAAGCATTTATATCCGAATAATAAAATTAAATAAAAATCTGATATCATAATACAGTTGTCATGAGTTACTTCTTTGTTCCAGCTTTTGTCACATTACCGTCAATTGTGACTTTTACATTTGCAATCCCACAACCAAGCAATTCCGTGCAATTCCTCGGCCTCACACTGGTCAAATTAAAACACTGATCCAAGGCATCACTTTAGCCTGCAATCCTGATAAGTCACCCCGCTACAAGGGTGTATGTGTCCGAGAAGTTAGTAAGCAAGATTATCTTGGTATGAATATGCACCTATCACCTGAGGACACAGTTTTGGATAATTACTCACCGTATCAAATAGAGATACACTCATTTAAGACGCGCTCTTGGAGGCTTCAGGCACGACTTTCATTGCACTTGATTTTCTGAGTTTTGAAAGGGCAGTATTTGGGAATAAGGCTGTTTATTGGATTAATCTTTTTTGTCCTTCATTTTACATCAAGGTTAATGAGGAGAAACTACGAAAAATGCCCAATTCTAATGTTTGGGACCAAAGAAATAATGGTGTATTTACTTCTATTGTAGGAATTGAAATAAAAGTCTGAATGATCTGGAATTGAAATGACTTAAAATTGAAATGATGTATCGACATTAGAATAAATTATTTATTTCAATTGTAAAAATAGAGATAAAAATTAGCAGTATTTCCATTAAATTGTTTACTTTTCTTTGAAATCAGAATGAATTAATTATGAGTTATAAAAATGCCCTTGAATAACAATAAAAAAATATGTTTTCTTAACAATATTATTATATGTATATTGTGTGTATATATATATTTTACTTTTTATTTTTGTTAATGTTAAAGATTCCAAACCATCCATAATATATGAAATCACATTATTTTGGAGCAAGTAAACACTATTAATCATTCTCATTCCTCGTTCATATTCTCCAATCTAACAAGTAAGCACACTCTCAAATATTTATGAGTCTAGGGAGCACTTACATCTTTTTTAGATATGTCCTACCGCAAATAAATTTGATGTCTATGAGATGAAAGAGGATTATTCAGGGTAGTTCATCAAGTATCATGTTAATCTTCAAGCTGTATCAATTTCATTTCCGGATATGATAAGGACATTTTGGGACAAGCACTGTAGGCTTGCCATACTTGGTATTATTTGTGAAGCAGAGGATGAATAATCATACATGGTCCAACCCAGAAAAGAAAAGAGAACATTTTCCATAAAAGCTGAAATGAATTTCCGTTAAATCTTACACTTTTCAATCTTTGACATTCTACCCAGATCTTGTTTTCTTTGTAAAACACACTTGAAAGAATCAAACTGGGCATGAAATGAGAACCACCCACACGTTGAGACCAGTTCTTGGACTAATTGCAGCAGCTGTTTTGATAATTGCAATACTTAAACTCTTAGGTTTTCTTTCACACTACATCAACTTGATTTATTTTAAAGTAGAAGTCATTCATAAGTAAAGTTATTCATGAGTCATCATCTTCCCACCATTGTATAATGTTATATGTATTTTTCGAACTCATTAAATGGGTTGGTAAAAGCCCAATTTAGGCCCGATAAGAAGGCCAGATAAAGTCAACTCAGTCAAGACCCATCAGACGAGGCCCAGTATCAATTCTAAACCCAGTGAGCTCTGCAGCTCGCTCAAGTAATTTATTCAGTTTGCATCAACGAGCTTGTAAGCACAGCCAGGCTATAGCTCACCTCGTGCACAACTCGTCTCTTAGCGAACTCAAGCTCGAAATCGTCATACAGTCAGTAGCTCGCTCAAGAGCGTATTAAATGCAGTATCTTCTAGAATAGACAATTATCTAATCCAACCATGATTCTCTCCCCAGAAACGGAAGTTAATTCAAATTCAAATTCAGTCAACATTATCCCAGATTTTATGGAGGTAGTTTCCTGATATTATTCCAACAGATTAGGAAGTGTAATTAATTCATGATTCTCATCCTGATTTTTTTGATTTTATTCGAATTATTTGGAAAATGTAATTAATTCGGGATTCTTTTTCTGTTTTGTGGCAACTAAAGTTGTAACGTCTCTTCTCCTATAAATAGGGATTAAAACCATTGTAACAGGGATCATTAACATATAATATTGAATAATATACTGTCACTCTACAGAGATTAAGAGAGACAATCGTGGACGTAGGCTTATCATTGCTGAACCACGTAAAACGCTTTATGTTTCTTCATCTTGTTGGGTACTTTGCCTTGTTATTCTCTTGGTTTTTTGTGCTTTCTCACATTGATTGCAGGTATTAGGCATTGATTACTTGTCGACTGAAATTCAACGTCGACATTTTGGCACTAGAGAAAGGGCCCAAACTGCAATCTTTTTCATCCTAATTCATCGATTTCTGATATGGCAAAGACCAGATCAAACAGGTATCATGTTGATGATGACCAGGCGGAGAGCCACATGAACCAATCTCAGCAGAACATGCAGCCTGTGCAGGATGCACCCATGCATGCAGCAAGTACGTCCCATGGACAGGCACTCGGCGCCGCGACAGGCATCCCTCCTCTGCCTCATCGTCAATCGGTTCCAATTGCCCCAACAGCTGAAAGGCAGAATGTGTTGCTGCAGAGGCAAGAAGCGTTGGAAAATACGGTTAGACAGCTCACAGAGGCTGTCAACATGTTGGTACAGGCTCAGGTTCAGAACATATCTAGGGTTGAGATTCAAGCACTAAGGCACGTGCCTCAGCAGCATGAAGCTATGCAAGTGCCCGAAAGGCTGGCCAGGGAAATCCCGCGACCTGCAAGCTCAGCTCGTTCCTCTAATGCGCGCTCTAGGGCTGGAGGTTACCCTGTTTGTGAAGAAAGGGAGGTCGCGCACCCAGCCAGCCTGGTAGTAAGGTTGAGCCAAGGTGGAAACCAAAGAGCAGAGTTTGGGCATGATAGAGTTAGAGCTGCAGCTCGACGAGTCGATGATGAACAAAGACAGGTAAGATCCCATCAGCCTAAAGGTCTGTTCGAGGAGGATGAAAGGTATGACCCAAAGCACCCGGCTCCGAGTCACGACCACAGGAGGAGATACGAGCTCCGAGATCCACAAGTAGAGAACCTCCTCCAAAGGGTCCAACAGTTGGAAGCGCGTCTTGGAGCCCTGGAGCAGCATGGGCACTATAGGGAGAGAACCCCATTTACAAGGGAGATTGAGACACAGCCTCTCCCTCCGAGGTTTAAGGTGTCAAGCATTCAGCAGTACAACGGGGACAGTGACCCCTATGACCATCTCGACGCCTTTAACGTTCAGATGAACCTACAAACCAGTAATCCTATGGTGAAGTACCGAGTATTCTCAGCTACTCTGGGAAATATTCCAAGAACATGGTTCAAGAATCTCTCGGCTCGCAACATAGGTAGTTGGGAGGAATGTCAACAAAAGTTCGTTGGTCAATACAGGGCACTGAGAAGGTAGCTCGCTCCATCCTGCCACCTAGCTACTATATTTCAGCGTCATGGTGAATCATTGAAGGAATATATCACTAGGTTCAGACGCGAGGTCGCAAATGTTGAGCATCCATCAGATGAAAGTATGCTGACAGTGATCTCGACTCGGTTGCGCAAAGATGGAAAGTTATACGAGAGCATTTACAAGTCCCCAGTGAAGGATCTGAGAGAGTTCTATGAGCGAGCTGTGAAGGAGATTAGGTGGGAAGAAACCTTCGACCCTAAAAAGCAAAGTCAGAAGAATGAAGCGGGCAGTTCCGGCCAGTCAAAGAGAAAAAACAACGGCAGGAACGAAGAAGGTAGAAACGGTGGCTCAAGTAACCAGATCGCTAAGAAAGCGAGGAGAGAGCCAAGGTATAAGCGACCTCAACGTCAAGGTCGTTATGAAGGATACAGCGTCCTGACGGCTTCACCGGACAGGATTTACACTACAGAGAGGAACAAGGAAGATTTTGGGAGGCCCAATCCTATAAGGGCTTCTGTTCAGCAAAGGGATCAAAGTAAGTTTTGTGTCTATCATAACGAGGTTGGGCACAGTACTTCGAATTGCTGGTCATTGAAGAACGCCATTGAGAAATTGATCAGGCGAGGTCGCTTGAGAAACTATGTAGCGAGACCCACAGATTCGCGACCTCCACAACAACGACCTCAGCAGCAACAACCAGCACAGCAACAGCCCTTACAAGCTCTTGAACTAGAGCATGAGCCTGCGGTAAGAACCATTTTTACCATTCATGGTGGCCCCCACATTGTAGGTGATTCAAACAGATTGCATGAGAGATATGTCCGAGAGGCGAATCATACCTTTCAGCTCAATGGGTCGGATGGATCGTCAAAAAGAGCAAAAACGACCTCGGATGAGATCGTATTCACTGATGAAGATGCTAGAGGGGTGATCTGGCCTCATAACAATGCGCTGGTTATACGAGCTAAAATCAGCAATATGGAAGTTAGGCGCATCATGATTGATATTGGAAGCTCGGTGAATGTGATGTACTTAAACTGTTTTGATTAAATGGGGCTACGAGCAGAACAAATGAGACCGTCCCCAGAGCCTTTATATGGTTTCACTAGAGATGCTGTAGTACCAGTGGGCCAGATTAAGCTGTCATTGACTTTTGGAGAGGCAGGTCGTCAGGCAACAACTCTGACATATTTTCTGATAATTGACTGCCCATCAGCCTATAATATGGTCCTGAGGAGACCTGCCATGAACGAGTTAGATGTAGTTACCTCGACCAGAACTCTAACAGTTAAGTTTCCAACTCCTAATAGCATCGGATGTGTTCGAGGAGAGCAGCACTTAACCCAGCATTGCTATGAAGATGCTGTGAAGATGGGCGTGAGAGGAAAGAAAGTGAATATGGTCTCAGAGGGCGAGCCACGAGCTATGATTGAGAAAGGAGTCAGTCATGACCTGGACCCTCGCGAGGTAGATGCAGACCGAGCTATTGGGCCAGTCGAAGAATTGGAAGATGTACAAGTTAGCGAGGCAGATCCAGAAAGGTGCCTGAAGGTGGGGAGAGAATTAGCTCCAGAATTGAGAGCCCAGCTTGCTGATTTCTTGAAGGCGAACTTGGATGTGTTTATATGGAATCATGATGACATGGTGGAAATAGATCCGAAGGTGATGTCTCATCGGCTGAATATTGATCTTCACTTCAAACCAGTTCATCAAAAGAGAAGAGCAATGACAAGGGAACGCTACTTAGCACTGAAAGAAGAGGTAGATAAGCTGCTGGTTAACAAGTTCATTAGAGAAGCTTACTACCCGACTTGGGTCGCCAATCCTGTACTAGTGAAAAAGAAGAACGGGAAGTGGAGAACTTGCATCGACTTCACTGACCTGAATAAGGCGTGCCCAAAAGACAGTTTTTCCCTACCAAGGATAGATCAGCTCGTGGATGCTACAGCAGGCCACGAGCTCCTAAGCTTCATGGATGCATATTTGGGATATAACCAGATCCCAATGAAACCCGAAGACGAAGAGCACACCTCATTCATGACTGATCGGGGGTTATATTGCTACAAGGTGATGCCCTTCGGGTTGAAAAATGCTGGGGCAACCTACCAACGCTTGGTGAACATGATGGTCAAAGAGCAGATATGAAAAACCATGGAGGTCTATGTTGATGATATGCTAGTAAAATCCAAGCAAGTAGGTGACCATGTTCGCGACCTGGGAGAGATGTTTCGGATTCTGAGAAGCTACCAGATGAAGTTAAATCCGCTCAAATATGCATTTGGAGTAGCTTCTAGGAAGTTTCTAGGCTTCATGGTCAACAGTAGAGGAATTGAAGCAAACCCTGAGAAGATCAAAGCATTGATCGACATGAGATCGCCAACCAGGGTGAAAGATGTACAGAGCCTCAACGGCCAGATCGGAGCACTGAGCAGGTTCATTTCGAAAGCTACAGATAAATGTATCCCTTTCTTTGACATTTTGAAGAAGGCCAAGAGCTTCGAGTGGACTGAACAGTGTGAAATAGCCTTTCAGCAATAGAAGGAATACATGGGGCGAGCTCCACTTATTTCTAAGCCTAAAGGAGGAGAAAAACTGATTTTGTACTTAGGAGTGTCACAGCAAGCTCTGAGTACTGCACTGGTGAGGGAAGAAGAAAAGAGATTTATTATGTAAGCAAGCGGTTGCAGGATGCTGAAACCAGGTGTATTATGTAAACAAGCGGTTCCAGGATGCTGAAACCAGGTACTCGCAGATGGAGAAACTAGCTTACTGCCTGGTGATCGCATCGAGGAAGCTACGACCTTACTTTCAGACTCATACAATTGAAGTCCTCACCTAGTACCCGTTGAAACAAGTCTTACAAAAGGCAAATACCTCAGGTCGACTGTTGAAATGGGCAGTGGAGCTTGCACAGTTCGACATCCAATTTAAGCCGAGAATGGCCATCAAAGCTTAAGCCTTGGTAGATTTCATTGCGGAGTTTATAGGACTTGTGGATGATGAAGCTGAATCTTTTAAAGGTCCGGCTTGGGAGCTCTATGTTGATGGATCTTCCAGCGAACAAAAGGTTGGAGCTGGAATTCTACTGATCAGTCTTGAAGGCCACAAAATCCTTTGTGCTTTAAGGTTTGGCTTTCAGGCAACAAACAATGAGGCTGAGTATGAAGCTCTGCTCGTTGGTCTGCGTTTGGCTAAAGAGATGCGAGCTGAACGTTTGAAAGTCTTCAGCGATTCACAGCTCGTTGTCTATCACATATTGGGAGAATATCAAGCCAAGGGACCAAAAATGGCCCTCTACCTCTAGAAAGTTCATAAGCTGCTAGGTGCATTTCAAAGGTACGAAGTGAAGCAGATTCCACGAGCTCAAAACGCGCATGCAGATGCTTTAGCTCGCTTGGCAACCACCCGAGATGCAGACTTTCTTGGGGCGATCCCAATTGAATTTCTACCAGCTCCAAGTACAGAAGAGAAGAGTGTGATGATGGCAATATCTGTGCAGCCCGATTCCTGGATGAGCCTAATTCTCACTTATTTGCAGGATGGAAAGCTGCCAGGTGATAAGCTGGAAGCCCAGCGTCTGCAAGCTAGAACAGCCAGATATTGCATCTATGATGATGCGTTGTACAAGAAAGGGTTCTCAACCCCACTATTAAGGTGCATTGATGGCCCCGAGTGCGAAACGGTACTTAGGCAGATACACGAAGGTCATTGTGGGAACCACACTGGGGGGCTATCTCTAGGTCAGAAGGCACTTCGTCAAGGTTTCTATTGGCCCACCATGAGGCAGGACGCTATCAACTTAGTAAAAAAGTGTGATAAGTGTTAGAGGTTTGCCCAAGTTCCACAAGCTCCACCAACTTATCTCCAACAAATGGTGAGCCCGTGGCCCTTTGCCATTTGGGGGATGGATTTGATCGGGCCTCTGCCAATGGCTCGAGGAAAATGCAAACATGCAGTGGTCGCGGTGGATTACTTCACCAAGTGGGCAGAAGCAAAGGAGTTGGCAGAAATCTCCACAACGAAGATCGAGAAGTTTGTGTGGAGTAATATCATTTGCAAATTCGGTGTCCCACAACAGATTGTGACAGATAATGGAACGCAGTTCAGCAGCGACCAGTTTCTTAGGTTCTGTCGCGAGCTGAAGATAGTCAAGAGCTTCTCAACAGTGGATCATCCATAAGCCAATAACCAAGTAGAAGCCGTGAACAAAATCATAAAGCAAACCCTGAAAATGAAACTGGAAGCAAAGAAAGGAGCGTGGGTAGACGAGCTCCAGAAAGTGCTGTGGTCCTACAGAACCACAGCTCGCGGTTCCACAGGCGAAACCCCATTCTCAATGATGTATGGGTCTGAAGCCATGATCCCAGTTGAGTTAGAAGTCACCTCACAACGAAGAGCGACCTTCAATCCAAATGACAATGATCAGCTACTCGCTGCAAACCTAGATCTGCTTGAAGAAGCCAGGGAAATGGCCAGGTTGAAAGTAGCTGTCTATCAGCAGAGAATAGCGAGGTACTACAACAAGTATGCTCGGATTCGTAGATTCAATGTTGGAGACTTAGTTTTACGTCTCATTCTGCTAGGAGCCCGCAAGCCAAGTGATGGATCCTTAGGCCCGAACTGGGAAGGACCCTATGTTGTCAAAGCAAACCTGGGGAATGGAGCTTATCGTTTAGTTAATGAGAATAGAGCTGAAGTCCCTCAAGCTTGGAATGTCGAGCATCTCCACCCTTATTATCAGTAGACTCTTTGTAATATGTAATTCAAACTCATTCTAGTTAATGAAAGCTCCATTTCCCCCCGCTTATGATTCAACTCATTTCACTAGGTTAACGGGCTCCGAGCTTAATAGCTCGCTATAAAAGAAAAGAGCCTAAAAAGCAGGTGGCTAAGTGCCCCTGCATAGCTCGCAAAAAGAAAAAAGAGCTTAAAAAGCAGGCGAGATTACGACCCCTGCATAGCTCGCTAACAAAAGAGCCTAAAAAGCAGGTGGTTAAGTGCCCCTGCATAGCTCGCAAAAAGAAAAAAGAGCCTAAAAAACAGGTGGCTAAATGCCCCTGCATAGCTCGCAAAAAGAAAAAAGAGCCTAAAAAGCAGGTGATTAAGTGTCCCCTCATAGCTCGCTAAAGAACTAACGAACCTAAAAAACAGGCATGGTTGAATACTCATGTATAGTTCATCAACTTTCCAACTGATCAATTATTTAAGATCTTTTAACTATTAAATTAAGCGATTGCTTAAGTTATTATATCAAATTTTGAGCTCGTTAACAATTAGCTCGCAAGAAGTATGAACTTGGAAATGGAAGATCATAAAATATGACATAACAAATGAAATGGCTTAAATGCATTCGACACAGAATAAATAATTAAAGAAATTTCATTAAGTATAAAAGTTCATTACAAATTGAAACAAAAATACAAGTATAAAAAATAAAACTGCTATTTTTGGGCGGAATGGTCAGGGCTTGGAGGAGGGTCTTCGTGAGGAGGAGAGGATGCAGTAGGAAGCTCGAGGTCGCTAACAGTCTCAGTTTGAAAGGTCGCACCATGGGCCTCCTCCAAAGAGATTGGATTAGCAGAAGACGAGGCGGCTCTTGCTTTGAACTCCTCTACAGTTTCAAGTCCCGCGTCCCCAAAGATAGAAAAATCCATCTCCGGATGGGACATCCACAGAGTGTAGAGGAAGTTGCGGCCTGATGACTCTTCAGCCTCGTCTCTTGCTTCAGCAACCTGTATTTCCAATTCCTGAGCAGACTGTTCTTTCAAGACCGACAACTCTTCATAGGCTTTATTTGCATTTCAATTAATCTCCTCAGCCGCTAGCTTCATGGCTTCTATTTGTTTCTCTGCAGCCTTAGCTCATTGAATTACCTCCCTCATTTGTCGCCTAAGTACATCGGCCCGTTGCTCTGCTTCTTCAGCCCGCTTTCCTGTAGTCTCAACCTTTTGCACCGCAGTATTAGCCCGTTACTCAGCTTCTTCAGTTCGTTGAGCAGCAACTTCCATTTCTCCAGCTCGGTTCTCAGCAGCCTGAGCTCGCATCATCGCCGCGTCAACTTGACGGTGTAGTACTTCGATCTTATCCTCTACAGTTGAAGCTCGCTGCTTGGCCAGCTCAGCCCGATGCTTAGATTGCCTCAGCTCCTCCCTCACTTTATGAAGTTCATTCCTGAACGTGTCGCGTTCAGTTTCCATTCTACGTTGAGCCTCCTCAGCTACCTCCCTAGCAGCATTTGCCTTAACGATCTGTGCTTTCTGACCTTGTATTCTGCCCTCGGTCAAACGAGCTATATCATCATTGGCCTCCTCCAGCTCGTATTCCAGCTTCCTTATTTCATCATTGGTAGCCCTTGTCTCCCTTCTCCGCTTCATTGCAGCAAGGGCGCCCTGAAAATGTTACAGGATAATATTTAATTAAGTAAAGAAGTCAGCAGATGAGGAAGAATAACTTACCAGCATGCAATGACGAGCTGCGAACTCGTCCAGATCCTCGCCCCTAAGACGCCTATTCTCCAAGACATTCGTATGAGTGAACATGATTGTTGCCCAATTGTCAAGGAAGGAAGTTAAATATCTTCCCCTAGGTCCAAGCTCAATGTTTGGTCTTGTTGGCGAATGGGTCCTCTCAGCCTCTGAGACATCACACTCATCATCCCGGGAAGCAGTACACCGCGAAAGAATGGTGCGTTTAGTTATTCTCCTGCTGGTACCAACCCGGGCTGCTTGGGCAGCGGCCTCGGATGGAGTTTCCCCTTCTCTACGTTGAGGAGCGACCTCAGTCGGAACTACTCCTTTTCCATGAGAGGTGACTCTAGGAGGAGCTTCCCCCTACTGCGAACTCTGGAATGGAATGAGCTAAAGGTCCGCAAATGCGGTTGAAAGTGGCACCTCGCTAGGACCAGCGGCCGTAGGAGCCTGGTCCTTAGCAGATGGCTTTAGGCGTTTGATCGGAGCAGCTGGAGAAGAGGATTCGACTGGCCACTTGGTTGGAGTTGTTGAAGAGGCTGGAGTCTGGGCAAGATTTTCAGAAGGGCATTTCAAAAGAGTAAGCTTCCTCTTGTTGGTTGGAACTCGTCCAGTGGAAGGAACAGAGGAAGCAGATTTTTGGGAGGCATCCGTTGCTGAAGTGAGAGCTGGAACAGGCGATGGAGCCTCGGAGACAGTTGTGTGATGTGGGGAAGGAGACGAATCTACCTGCACGATAGGGGTTGCGCGGGTTGGAGCTGATCCTGTCCAAGCTGGAGTAGGAGTTGGAGAAGTTGTTCGAGATGCGCCCTTAGATGAGGCGCGAGATAAAGCCGATTTTGCCTGAGTTGGGGCGCGAGCAGGAGCACCTTGGGTAGAAGCTTTTCGAGTCGAAGAAAGTGTCCGAGTTGTTCCTACTGCTTGTGTAGAGATAGGTTTTGGAGGTTGAGGAGCAGATGTACCCTTTGCCTCGATTGGAACTTCAAGAACAGAAGGAAGTCTAGGCTTGTCACCCATGTTGCCTATGTCCTCTTCAGGCCGCAAAAGCGGAGTTTCCTTGGGAGGGGCAAGGCCGTAGGCATTGAGAAAAGCATCGCTGAACTTGCTGCTGATGCTCGCTTCCTCCGAATTCGCAAGCGTATTAAGAGCTCATTTTTCCTCGCTGCTGAGAGGAGACTCGTCCATTTTCAGCACTGCAAAGCAAAACATTTAAAAAAAAAAAAAAGCTCGTTAAAATTTATTTTCTACATACTTGGTTCCAGAACGAAGCAAAAATTATAAAGACCCACGAGAGAGGGGCAGGAGATGTAGAACCAGCTCGTTTTGTACGGTCCAACATTGGATTTGCCCTTCGCATCTCGTTGGGGCAAGAGATCTTTATATTTTGACAGACGAGCTGTGAGGTAAAAGATGCCATCGGGTTTCTCTCCCTCTTTAGCACTTACAGCCTTGAAGCTGTAAAACTGCTGTATGATTTTTGGAGTAGGTGGAGGAAGGCCATTCCTAAGGAAGGCCAAAACCAGCGAGGTCAGCTGCGTATAGGAGTTCGGTGTCAATTGGAACGGCGCGAGCTTGATTGCGTTGAGGAACGTGATCAAGTAAGAAGGCATGAGGAATCTTAGTCCCTGCTCAAGATGTTGGGCGCTGACAACGACATACCCCCTTGGCGGATAGCATGCATGGTTTTTGGGAATGGGTATCAGTGCATGACAACCCATAAGGGTATCAGTGCATGACAACCCATAAGGATGTGAAATTGTATGATATGCCCTGCCACCTCCAAGAATTCCAATGAAGATGGATGGTGGGCAAATGTATCCCGAGCTTCTCTTCCCTTCCTAACATGTTCTCGAGCTTCGTCTCGCTCATGAGCCTCCCTGCCTCGAGAAGTTTCCCTGCTAGCTCCGCTTGAAGACATCTGTATGATGAAGACATGTTCAAATCGCAGCGAGCAAGTTATTAAAATACTAAATATTTTTTAAGTGTCCTAATTTGCAGGTCGCTTGTGCATTAGGGGGCTCGACCTATGAATAACGACCTGCGAGAGCAATCTGTGAGCTAATGGTTTACAGGAACCTAGTTCTACAGTTCGCATGCATAACAAGCCACAAATAGTAATAAGGTCGCTAATAAGCACGTAGCAAGATCAAATTGACAGAAGTTGAAAAGTTTTGTTCAGCAAGGAACTCAAAACAACAAGGTTCAACGATGTCCAAAAAGATGCGATAACAATATGCCATATTCGAACCATTTCGGACACGACAAACAACAAAGCACAATATGATGTAAACTCAGCAACAGTGATGAATAAAATGCAAGTACAGAAGTAACATGAACTCAGCAAAAATTAATCAAAAAGAAAAGCAGAAAGTTTAAAGAAAGGAATCAGATGTTTTACCTTGAATCGCTGATGAGAGTGACAAAAAACGGTGACTGGAAATGCTGATTTCGTGAAAAGACGGTGAAGTTTTCTGAACTCGGTTGCTTGGCTACTTTGATGGAAAACGATAGATAAAAAAGAAAGTGAAAAGGGCTCCATCGTTTTATATAAGTGAACGAGCTCAAATCCCAGTCGTCAGATTTGTGTGCTATGTAACCATCATTAATCCAATGATGCAGCGTGAGGTATGACCTTGTAATCATGCAGCCGTCAGTTGAAAGACGTGCGCATTAAATGCATGTGCAATGAATGTACAAGCGTCGGTTCAGTTACCTCCTGCATGGCTGACACGTGTCAAAACTGAAAAGACAGAATTTGAAAGGGTGCGAAAGCAGTTATCCAAGTTGGCGTGTCAAAGAAGCCAGCTTTTACCAGCGAGCTCAAGCTCCCAATCCGTAGAATGAACTGTGAGCTGGGGGGTTGATGTTATATGTATTTTTCGGACTCATTAAATGGGCTGGTAAAAGCCTAATTTAGGCCCGATAAAGTCAACCCAGTCAAGACCCATCAGACGAGGCCTAGTATCAATTATAAGCCCAGCGAGTTCTGCAGCTCGCTCAAGTAATTTTTTTAGTTTGCATTAACAAGCTTGTAAGCACAGCTAGGCTATAGTTCGCCTCATGCACAGCTCCTCTCTTAGCGAGCTCGAGCTCAAAACCGTCATACAGTCAGCAGCTCACTCAAGAGCGTATTAAATACAGTATTTTCTAGAATAGACAATTACCTAATCCAACCATGATTCTCTCCCCAGAAACGAAAGTTAATTCAAATTCAAATTTAGTCAACATTATCCCAGATTTTATGGAGGCAGTTTCCTGATATTATTCCAACAGATTAGGAAGTGTAATTAATTCATGATTCTCTTCCTGATTTTTCTGATTTTATTTGAATTATTTGGAAAATATAATTAATTCAGGATTCTTTTCCTGTTTTGTGGCAACTAGAGTTGTAACGTCTCTTCCCCTATAAATAGGAGTTAAAACCATTGTAACAGGGATCATCAACACATAATATTGAATAATATACTGTCACTCTGTAGAGATTAAAAGAGACAGTCGTAGACGTAAGCTTATTATTGCTGAACCACGTAAAACGCTTTGTGTTTCTTCATCTTGTTGGGTACTTTGCCGTGTTATTCTCTTGGTTTTTTGTGCTTTCTCACATTGATTACAGGTATTGGGCATTGATTACTCGTCGACTGAAATTCAACGTTGACATATACCATAATCAAAATTTGTTAAAATTGTTGTGGTGATCAAAACTATTATATATGGTCAACATTAGAGGTTGGTAAGCGTTTTGATCAAGATTTATTTTATTTTATTTTTAAATTATCTTTGATTATGACTCTTCAATCTTCATTATCGATCACATCATGTTATAATTTTGAAAAATCAAAATTCAAAAAAGTAAAGTTTGTGCTCATATGATAAATCTATTTTTATATGTACATATTATAATGTTTTCCTCTTTTTAGACTGTGTTATTAGTATGAACATAGAACATGGTTAAGATCTTCAAAACTCTCTTTTGTTTTATTGATTTATAAACAAGTAAAAGTAAACGTGAAAATTATAAAAGAAGTATGTCAACCAAAAAAATGGAAATTTGATTTTGACTCAAAAGAAAATAGTTTAGTGTCTATTGAAATTCAGTAATGATATTTACACCCCTAAAAAATTGTATGTACAACCCAACATGGTCTGTTCATAAAAATACAATATTATCCTTAGTGTAATTACTAAAAAGTGTAAACAATTTATAACTACACCCATAAATATTAATCATTTCCTCAAGTATATAACAAGAGTAATGCTATACTATCCAAAAATTTGTCTAAATGATATAATAAGTTTTTGCGTGTTATTATCATATTATCAATATATCAATTCAAAATTAATGTGGTAGCTACAAATCAACTTACCACATCTTTTTGGCAAAGTTTTTGGACAAATTTAACATTATTCTCAAAATTAATGTGATAAAACCTTTTTATTTTCTCAAATCCTTAACTTTCCTTTTGAATATTTTTTTCAAATATCAAACAACTTTTAAGGAAACAAATTAATAGCAAAATTTTGAGGATGAATTTGAAATATTAATTTCAAATATCAAACAATTTTTAATTTGGCAAAGTTTTTGGACAAATTTAACATTATTTCCAAAATTAATGTGTTAAAACTTTTTTATTTTCTCAAACCCTTAACTTCCCTTTTAAATATTTTTTTCAAACATCAAACAACTTTTAAGGAAACAAATTAATAGCAAAATTTTGAGAATGAATTTGAAATACTAATTTCAAATTAACAATTTTAAGGAAACAAATTAATTGCAGAATAATGAGAATGAATCAAAATAATGATGAAATTATTGTTTTTAGTTAAAAGAAAAAAAATAAAAAATAAAAAAATAAAAAGGAAAACATGTTTGAAAGAAAAAAAGAAATAAGAAATATATCAAGAAATTTGTTTTATTCCGAATACTCTGTAAGAAATGACTGATCAACTCAAAATTCTTTTCTTCAAAATATAATATATCCATACGTAAAAAGTTAAACCCAATAAAGAATTAAATCAAGATAAAACTCTCTATTTTTTTTCTCAAATTATAACTTCTCTAAATTAACTTTTTTTTTTAATATCATTTTTTTAAAGAATACAAATTAATTATAAAGTGTGAAGAATAATTTAAAATATTCTTAAGAAATTGATTGTAAAATAATAAGTTTTAAATCGATTATTATTAGAATAAAATCATAATTTATTTACGTTATTTGTAGGAGAAAAAATCTCAAAATTTTAACAAAATTAATTAGATAACAAAATAAATATTATGAGTTGTACTTACAAAACTAAAATATAAAAACAATAAAAGAAGGGCAACATAAGTATCAATTGAGGTTTATTTATAAGTTAGAGATTTTTTATAGTTTTGATGTCGTGTATTTGTGAGAAAGGGCATACACACAATTAGGGGAGGGGGGGGAGGAGAATATCGTCACTTTAAGTTTCCATTACGTCAATCTCCCCATAAATCTCTCCTTAATTGCAGCCCAAATTCAATAAATTGATCGATGGAAAAAGATTTTCCACTGAATTGCAATTTGCAAGTAAAAGGTAAAATATTTCCAATTTTGGTGAGCCGCCCAGATTTTAACATTTTAAACACCAATCAACTATTCCTCTTGTGCTCAGGAATCCTTTTCCTAGGGGGGGGGGGGAGAATATCGTCACTTTAAGTTTCCATTACGTCAATCTCCCCATAAATCTCTCCTTAATTGCGGCCCAAATTCAATAAATTGATCGATGGAAAAAGATTTTCCACTGAATTGCAATTTGCAAGTAAAAGGTAAAATATTTCCAATTTTGGTGAGCCGCCCAGATTTTAACATTTTAAACACCAATCAACTATTTCTCTTGTGCTCAGGAATCCTTTTCCTAGGTCAACGTTACAAACATCACCCTCCAAGTTTTCAAAAGATTCTCAAATATGTCTTCTTTCAAAAGGATGAAGAAACTCAATTCCGTGGTAGATAATGATGATATCTTGATGGAAATCCTGGTTTGTTTACCCCCAAAATCTCTTCTCAGATTCAAATCTGTATGTAAGCACTGGAACTCTCTCATTTCCAGCCCTCTCTTTTCTCGTTGCCTTTACCCTGATGTCTATTTGGTTTCAGGCTTCATTTTGCTCACGGGTCCTTTTTTTCCCAACACGGCAACATGATTTTGTATCTCTAACTGACAAGCCAACTCTCCCTCCTTTTAAGACCTTGACTTTTGTGAACCATCCTTTAGGTTTAAAAATCTTAGAATCTTGTCACGGGTTACTCCTTTGTTCGAGCCTTTGTCACTTTACCATGAGTTGTGACTTTTACATTTACAATCCCACAACCAAGCAATTCCCTGCAATTCCTCTGCCTCAAACTGGTCAAATTAAAACATCGATCGGGGGAATCACTTTAGCCTACAATCCTGACAAGTCGCCCCATTACAAAGTTGTCTGTGTCCGAGAAACAGTTAATAAGCAAGATTATCTTGGTATGATTATGCACTTATCATCTGAGGACGCAGCTTTGGATAATCAGTCAGCGTATGAAATAGAGATATACTGTTCTAAGACGCGCTCTTGGAGGCTCACAGGCCAGGCTTTCATTGCACAAAATTCTCTGACTTTTGGAAGGTCGGTATTTTGCAATGGGGCTGTTCATTGGATTCATGTTTTGTATCCTTCATTTTACTTCAAGGTTAATGAGGAGAAACTGGGGAAAACGCCCAATCCTGATGTCTGGGACCAAAGGAATGGACTCAAACATTTATATGAGTCTAGGGAGCACTTGCATCTTTTTGGGACATGCCCATCCACAAATGAATTGGATGTCTATGAGATGAAAGAGGATTATTCAGGGTGGTTCATCAAGTATCATGTCGATCTTCAAGCCGGAAGAATTTCATTTCCGGTTATGATAAGGACATTTCACAGGCACTGTAGACTTGCCAATATACTTGATATTATTCGTGAGGCAGAGGATGAAGAATCATACATGGTGTTGCACATACGCGGTAAAATCATACGCTATAAATTTAGTGATGGGTCTTTCTATAAAATTTATGATTTGTCTAGTCTTGAATTGACGCTGTTTGATTTTTATCAATACATTGAGACTCTTGTTAGCATTTAAGGATATATATATATATATATATATATATGAATTGCTTTGTTGTAAGCCTGTCAGGCTGTTGCAACTATCTATTGTCTTTGTATGTATTCCCTCTGGACTACTAGTCGAACGCAGAAAAGAAAAGAGAACATTTTCCATAAAAGCTGAACTGAATTTCCATTAAATCTTACACTTTTCAATGTTTTACACTCTACCCAGATCATGTTTTCTTTGTAAAACACACATGAAATAATCAAACTTGGCATGAAATGAGAACCACCCCCACGCTGAGACCAGTTCTTGGACTAATTGCAGCAGCTGTTTCGATCATTGCAATACTAACACACTTAGGTTTTCTTTCACACTACATCAACTTGATTTATTTTAAAGTAAAAGTCATTCATGAGTAAAGTTATTCATGAGTCATTATCTTCCCACCATTGTATACCATAATCAAAATTTGTTAAAATTGTTGTGGTGATCAAAACTATTATATATAGTCATCATCAGAGGTTGGTACGGGTTGTGATAAAGATTAATTTGATTTTCCATTTTAAAATTAATTTTCATTAATTATGACTCTTCATTATCCATCACATCTTGTTATAATTTTGAAAAATCAAAATTCAAAAAATTAAAGTTACTGCTCATATGATAAATCTATTTTTATATGTACGTATTATAAGGTTTTCGTCTTTTTGGGCTGTGTTATTAGTACGAGCATAGAACATGGTTAAGATCTTCAAAACTCTCTTTTGTTTTATTGATTTATAAACAAGTAGAAGTAAACATGAAAATTATAAAAGAAGTATGTCAACCAAAACTATGGAAATTTGATTTTGACTCAAAAGAAAATAATTTTGTCCCTATTGAAATTGAGTAACAATATTTATACCCCTACAAAAATTGTATGTACACCTCAATATGGTCTATTTGTAAAAATACAATATTATCCTTAATGTAATTACTAAAAAGGGTAAACAATTTATAACTACACTCACAAGTACTAATTACTTCCGCATGTATATGATAAGAGTATTGTTATACTATCCAAAAATTTGCTTAAAGTCATTACCTAAATAATATAATAAGTTTATGTGTTACAACCATATCATCAATACAATATCCCAAAATTAATGTGGTAACTACAAATCAACTTGCCATATTATTTGGGCAAAATTTTTGGACAAATTTTTTGGAAGCATAACGTTATTCCCGTAATCGTTAATTTCGCTTTTAAATTAATACTTATTTCAAATATCACATAATTTTTAAGGAAATAAATTAATTGCAAAATTTTGAAAATGATTTTGAATATTAATTTCAAATATCAAAAAAAATTTTAAAAAATAAATTAGTTATAGAATGTTGAGAATGAATCAAAATTGTGATGAAATTATTGTTTTGGTTAAAAAGGGAAAAATAAAAAAGGAAAATATGTTTGAAAGGGCAAAAAAAGAATATATGTAAAAAAGTTTGTTTTATTACAAATACTTTACAAGGAATGACCCATTAACTCAAAATCCTTTTCTTTATAATACAATACATCCATTGAACCTACATAAAAAGGTTAACCCAATAATAAATTACACCGAGATAAAACTCTTGTTGTGTGTATTTTTCGGACTCAGTAATTGGGCTGGTAAAAGTCCAATTTATGCCCATTTAAGACCCGATAAGAAGGCCCAATAAGGTCAACGAAGTCAAAGCCCATCAGACGAGGCCCAGTGTTGACTCAAAGACCATCAAGACTTCCAGCTGGCATCAACAGACTCATAAATACAGCCAGGTCGCAGCTCGCCGCCTGCGCAGCTCGCTTGTAAGCGAGCTCGAGCTCGAGACCACCATAACGCGTTAGCTCGCTCAGACACGTGATAAGCACAATATCTTCCAGAAAAGGCAGTTACCAAGTTCAATAGTGATTCTCTCTCCGAATATGGCAATTGCCCAATCAAACCATGATTTCCTCGTCAGACATGGAGATTAATTCAAATTCAAAAGCAAGTCATTATTAT
Organism: Litchi chinensis; assembly: GCA_019925255.1. Taxonomy (NCBI): domain Eukaryota; kingdom Viridiplantae; phylum Streptophyta; class Magnoliopsida; order Sapindales; family Sapindaceae; genus Litchi; species Litchi chinensis. The sequence goes on along the minus strand of CM034470.1, from coordinate 22,249,661 downwards.
CTTGAGATAAATATAGCAATTCCCTAATATTATCTAAATATATTAGGAAGCATAATTAATTTATAATTCTTTTTCTTATTTTTCCCAATTGTTTAGGGAATGTAATTAATTCAGGATTCTTTTCCTGATTTACTTCAACTAGAATTGCAACTCTTCTTTCCCTATAAATAGGGATCGAAAACATTGTAACAGGGATATACAATATTGAATAATATACTGTCACTCTGCAGAATTTGAGAGATAGACAGTCGTGGACGTAGGCCTTTCTATTGCCGAACCACGTAAAAGCTTGGTGTTCTCCGTTTGATCCTCTGTTCCTGTCTTTGTTTTTTCTTGTTTTTCGTGTTTTCTCACATTGATTGCAGGTATTGGGCATTGATTGCTCGTCGACTGAAAAAAAACGTCGACATTTTGGCGTTAGAGGAAGGGCCCAAACTGCAATCTTGTTCATCTTAGTCCATTAACTTTTGACGAGATGGCAAAGACTAGATCAAACAGGTTCCTTGGAGATGACGACCAGGCGGAAAGTCACGTGAACCAATCCCAACAGAACTTACAGCCTGGGCAAGACGCAACCACACATGCCGCAGGCCCGTCCCATGGACAAGTTCTCAGGGCTACAACAGGCATTCCTCCTCTGCCTCACCGTCAAACGGTCCCAGTTGCCCCGACGGCCGAAGGACAGAATGCATTACTGCAGAGGCAGGAAGCGTTGGAAGATACGGTCAGACAGCTCACGGAAGCCGTCAATATGTTGGTACAGGCCCAGGTTCAGAACGTGACTAGGGTGGAAGTTCAGGAACCACAAGGAGTGCCCCAGCCTCCCGAACCAGCACGAGGACTTGAAAGGCTGGCAAGAGAAGTCCCGCGACCTGCAGACTCAGCTCGCTCATCCAATGCGCGTTCGAGGGCTGGAAGACACCCTGTTCAGCACGAAAGGGAGGTCGCACGACCCGATAGCCTGGTAGCAAGACCGAGCCAGGAGGGAAACAGGCGGATGGAAGTTGGCCAAGGTAGAGTCCGAGCCGCAGCTCGTTATATCGACGAGGTGGATAAGCATCAGGGAAGATCCCATCGTCACGAGGGTCAATTCGAGGAAGACGAAAGGTATGACCCTGAACATCCGGCTCCAAGTCAAGATCACAGGAGGAGGTACGAGCTCCGAGACCCACAAGTAGAGGAGCTCCTCCAAAGGGTCCAGCAGTTGGAAGCACGACCAGGAGTTCTGGAACAACGTGGGCTCTACGGAGACAGAACCCCATTCACAAGGGAGATTGAGACACAGCCTCTCCCTCCGAGGTTCAAGATGCCGAGCATTCAGCAGTACAATGGGGACAGTGACCCATATGACCATCTAGACGCTTTCAACGTTCAGATGGATCTGCAGACAGGAAACCCAATGGTGAAGTGCCGAGTGTTCCCAGCTACGTTGGGGGATATTCCAAGAACGTGGTTCAGGAATCTCCCAGCTCGCAGCATAGGAAGTTGGGAGCAGTGCCAACAAAAGTTCGTTGGTCAGTACAGGGCACTTAGAAGGCAGCTCGCTCCATCCTGCCACCTAGCCACCATTTTTCAGCGTCAAAATGAGTCGTTGAAGGAGTACATCACCAGATTTAGACGCGAGGTCGCGAATGTCGAGCATCCATCAGATGAAAGCATTCTGACAGCGATCTCAGCTGGGCTGCGCAAGGATGGAAAGCTATATGAAAGCATTTACAAGTCCCTAGTGAAGGATCTGGGAGAGTTTTACGAGCGAGCTGCGAAAGAGATTAGGTGGGAAGAAACCTTCGGCCCAAAAAAGCAGAATCAGAAAAATGAAGCGGGTAGTTCCAGCCAGCCAAAGAGGAGAAACAATGGCCGGAACGAAGAAGGAAGAAACAACGGCTCAAGTAATCAGATCGCCAAGAAAGCGAGAAGAGAGCCAAGGTATGAGCGACCTCAGCGTTGGGGTCGCCAGGAAGGATACAGTGTCCTGACGGCATCACCGGACATGATTTACGCTGCGGAGCGTAACAAGGAGGACTTCGGGAGGCCCAATCCTATAAGGGCTCCCATTCAGCAAAGAGATCAGAACAAGTTCTGTGCCTACCATAATGAGGTCGGGCACAGTACTTCGGACTGTTGGGCGTTGAAGAACGCCATTGAGAAATTGATAAGGCGAGGTCGCTTGGGAGAATATGTGGCAAGACCTGCTGATCAGCGACCTCACCACCAGCGACCTCAGCAGCAACAGCCAGTACACCCGCAGCAGCCCCAGCGAGCTCCCGAGCAAGGTCAGGAACCTGCGGTAAGAACCATCTTTACTATTTATGGTGGCCCCCATATCGCAGGTGATTCCAACAGATCGCATGAGAGGTACGTCCGGGAGGCGAATCATTCATTCCAGCTCAATGGGTCGGAGGGACCTACCAAAAGAGCGAAACCGACCTCGGACGAGATCGTATTTACAGAGGAAGATGCCAGAGGAGTGATCAGTCCCCATAATGATGCGCTGATTATACGAGCTAAAATCAGCAATGTGGAAGTTAGGCGCATCATGATCGATACCGGCAGCTCAGTGAACGTGATGTATAGGAGCTGTTTCGACCAGATGGGGCTGCGAGCAGAACAAATGAGGCCATCCCCGGAGCCTTTATTTGGATTCACTGGAGATGCGGTAGTACCAGTAGGACAGATCAAATTGCCTTTGACCCTGGGGGAGGCGGGACGTCAGGCCACAACCCTGACAGACTTCTTGATAATCGACTGCCCATCGGCGTATAACGTGGTCCTCGGAAGACCTGCTATGAACGAGTTGGACATGGTTACTTCAACCAGAACTCTGACCGTGAAGTTCCCAACTTCTAATGGCGTCGGATGTGTTCGAGGAGAACAGCACCTAGCTCGTCGTTGCTACGAAGATGCAGTAAAGATGGGTGTAAGAGGAAAGAAGGTGAACGTGGTCTCGGGGGGCGAGCCACAAGCTATGACTGAGAAAGGAGTCAGTCACGACCTGGACCCTCGCGAGGTAGATGCAGACCGAACTACCGGTCCAATTGAGGAGTTAGAAGATGTACCAGTCAGCGAGGTAGATCCTGAGCGATGCTTAAAGCTGGGAAGAGGATTAACTCCGGAGCTGAGAATCCAGCTCGCTAACTTCTTAAAAGCGAACTTGGATGTGTTTGCATGGAACCACGAGGACATGGTGGGAATAGACCCGAAGGTGATGTCTCACAGGCTGAACATTGATCCTCATTTCAAACCGGTTCGCCAGAAAAGAAGGGCAATGATAGGGGAACGATACCTAGCACTAAAAGAAGAGATAGACAAGCTTCTGGTTAACAAGTTCATCAGAGAAGCTTACTACCCGACCTGGGTCGCCAACCCTGTGCTAGTGAAAAAGAAGAATGGGAAGTGGAGGACTTGCAACGACTTCACCGACCTGAACAAAGCATGCCCCAAGGATAGTTTTCCCCTGCCAAGGATAGATCAGCTCGTGGATGCTACTGCTGGCCACGAGCTCCTAAGCTTCATGGATGCATATTCGGGATATAATCAGATCCCAATGAAGCCTGAAGATGAAGAGCACACCTCGTTCATGACTGATCGGGGACTATATTGCTACAAGGTGATGCCCTTCGGTTTGAAGAATGCTGGAGCGACATATCAACGCTTGGTGAACATGATGTTCAAAGAGCAAATCGGAAAGACCATGGAGGTCTATGTGGACGATATGCTAGTAAAGTCCAAGCAGATAGGTGACCATGTTGGCGACCTGAGAGAGATGTTCCAAATTTTGAGGAGCTACCAAATGAAGTTAAATCCACTCAAATGTGCGTTTGGAGTAGCTTCTGGGAAGTTTCTGGGCTTCATGGTCAATAGTAGGGGGATTGAAGCGAACCTGAGAAGATCAAAGCACTGATTGACATGAGGTCGCCTACCAGGGTGAAGGACGTACAGAGCCTCAATGGCCAGGTCGCTGCATTGAGCAGGTTCATTTCGAAAGCTTCGGACAAATGTGTCCCTTTCTTTAACATTCTGAAGAAAGCGAAGAGTTTCGAGTGGACCGAGCAGTGTGAAGTAGCCTTCCAGCAGTTGAAGGAGTATATGGGACGAGCTCCACTTCTTTCCAAGCCCAAAGAGGGGGAAAAACTGATTCTATACTTGGGAGTGTCGAAGCAAGCTCTGAGTGCCGCGTTGGTGAGGGAAGAAGAAAAGACGCAGCTTCCAGTCTATTATGTGAGCAAAAGATTACAGGATGCTGAAACCAGATATTCGCAGATGGAGAAACTGGCTTATTGCCTGGTGATCGCATCAAGGAAGCTGCGACCTTATTTCCAAGCTCACACTATCGAAGTCCTCACCCAGTATCCGTTGAAACAAGTCTTGCAGAAAGCAGACACCTCAGGTCGTTTGTTGAAATGGGCAGTGGAGCTCGCGCAGTTTGATATCCAATTCAAACCGAGGACCGCTATCAAGGCTCAGGCTCTTGCAGATTTCATTGCGGAATTTACAGGACCTGTAGATGATGAAGCTGAATGTTCCGAAGGTCCGGCCTGGGAACTTTTTGTTGATGGATCATCCAGCGAGCAGAGAGCTGGAGCTGGAGTTCTACTGATCAGCCCTGAGGGCCACAAGATCCTCTGCGCTCTAAGGTTTGGCTTTCAGGCAACAAACAATGAGGCCGAGTATGAAGCACTGCTCGCTGGACTACGCTTAGCCAAGGAAATGCGAGCTGAACATTTGAAAATCTTCAGTGACTCACAGCTCGTCGTTGGCCACGTAATGGGAGAGTATCAGGCCAGGGGATCAAAAATGGCCCTCTACCTCCAAAAAGTACACGAGCTGCTGGGTGCGTTCCAGAAGTACGAGATGAAGCAGATTCCACGGGCTCAGAATTCGCATGCAGATGCACTAGCTCGCCTCGCAACCACGCGAGATGCAGATTTCCTGGGGGCAATCCCAGTCGAGTTCCTACCAGCTCCAAGCACAGAAGAAAAGAATGTGACGATGGCCATATCTGGTCAGCCTGATTCATGGATGAGCCCTATTATCGAATACTTGCAGGATGGAAAGCTGCCTAATAACAAGCTAGAAGCCCGACGCCTGCGAGCTAGAGCAGCCAGGTATTGCATCTACGATGATGCACTATACAAGAAAGGTTTCACAGCACCGTTATTAAGATGCATTGATGGCCAGGAATGTGAAATAGTGCTAAGGCAGATACACGAAGGTCACTGTGGAAACCATGCTGGGGGGCTGTCTCTAGCTCAGAAGGCACTTCGCCAAGGCTTCTACTGGCCCACCATGAGGCAGGATGCCCTCAACTTAGTGAAGAAATGCGACAAATGTCAAAGGTTTGCTCATATTCCACGAGCTCCACCAGCTTACCTTCAACAGATGGTGAGCCCGTGGCCCTTTGCGATCTGGAGAATGGACCTGATCGGACCCCTGCCAATGGCACGTGGAAGATGTAAGCACGCAGTAGTCGCAGTAGATTATTTCACTAAGTGGGCTGAAGCGAAAGAACTTGCTGAGATCTCCACTACAAAGATTGAAAAATTCGTGTGGAGCAACATTATTAGCAGATTCGGGGTCCCACAGCAGATCGTGACAGACAATGGGACTCAGTTCGCCAGTGACCAGTTTCTTAGGTTCTGCAACGACCTCAAAATTATTAAAAGCTTCTCAGCAGTAGATCATCCACAAGCCAATGGCCAAGTGGAAGCTGTAAACAAGATTATCAAGCAGACCCTGAAGATGAAACTGGAAGCCAAAAAGGGAGCGTGGGTAGACGAGCTCCAAAAAGTATTATGGTCCTATAGAACCACAGCTCGCAGCTCAACTGGCGAGACCCCATTTTCAATGGTGTACGGATCGGAGGCTATGATCCCAGCTGAGTTTGAAGTCACCTCGCAAAGAAGAGCGACCTTCAATCCAACTGACAATAATCAGCTACTGGCAGCAAACCTGGACCTGCTCGAGGAACATAGGGAAACCGCTAGGTTAAGGGTAGCTGTCTATCAGCAGAGAATAGCGAGGTACTATAACAAGTATGCTCGCATTCGCAGATTCAATGTAGGAGACTTGGTCCTACGCCTTATCCTACCAGGAGCCCGCAAGCCAAGTAACGGATCCTTAGGCCCGAATTGGGAAGGACCGTACGTTGTCAAAGCAGCCTTGGGAAATGGAGCTTATCGCCTAGTTAATGTAAATGGAGCAGAAGTTCTCCGAGCTTGGAATGCCGAGCATCTCGCCCCTATTATCAATAAGTTTGTCGTTATCTGTAATATGGATTGATTATAAATAATAGCTCCATTCTCCCCCTGTTTTTGATTCAACACACCAGGCTAACGGGCTCCGAGCTCAACAGCGTAAGAACAAGCTAATGAGCCAAAAAAGCAGGCGAGGTGACGACCCCTGCATAGCTCGCTATAAATAAAAAGAGCCTAAAAAGCAAGTGACTAAGTGTCCTTGCATAGCTCGCCTAATGAGCCTAAAAAGCAGGCGAGGTGACCACCCCTGCATAGCTCGCTATAAATAAAAAGAGCCTAAAAAGCAAGTGACTAAGTGTCCTTGCATAGCTCGCCTAATGAGCCTAAAAAGCAGGCGAGGTGACCACCCCTGCATAGCTCGCTATAAATAAAAAGAGCCTAAAAAGCAAGTGACTAAGTGTCCTTGCATAGCTCGCCTAATGAGCCTAAAAAGCAGGCGAGGTGACCACCCCTGCATAGCTCGCCAAATATTCTAGGAAACCCGTTATTTATACTTACAAAAATTTTGTTAAGTGTCGCTTTTATTATTAACAAGTTTTGGGTTCATTGATTATCAGCCCGCAGGAAAAATGAAGTACAATGGCCTGAAGAACATTCAACACAAGAGAAGTAATGAAAGAAATTTTCATTAAAAACGAAGACTGATTACAGATTGAAAATTAAATGATATACATGAGAAAGAAAACAAGTTGCTAGTTCTCAGCAGGAGGATCTGGATTAGCTGGAGGTTCTGGACCAGCGGTGGACGAGACAGTTTTTGCTCTGAAATCCTCAATAGTTTCAAGCCCTATGTCCCCAAAGATAGAGAAATCCATGTTTGGATGGGACATCCACAGTGTGTAGAGGAAATCGCGACCTGTTCTTTCCTCAGCCTCGTCCTTGCATCTGCAACCCGCACTTCCAGTTCTTGAGCTGCTTGATTTTTAAAGGCCATTAGCTCCTCGAAGGCATTGTCAGCAAGGCGGTTGACGACCTCGGCCTCTTTCTTCATCTCTTCAACTTGCTGCTCCGCAGCCTCAGCTCGCTGAATGGCCTCCCCCACTTGTTGCCTGAGCACCTCAGCTCGATGCTCAGCCTCCTTCGCACGGTTATCCGCGGAAGCAGCCTCCTCAGCCCGTTTGGTTGCGGCCTCCTCGGCGCCTTTAGCTGCAACTTCCATCTCACCAGCCCGCCTATTGGCCTCCTCGGCCTGCTTCTCGGCAGTTTCAGCTCGCGCCAGAGCAGCATCAATCTGACGATGAAGCACTTCAGTCTTCTCTTCTGCAGCTGAAGCTCGCTGTTCGTCCAGTATGGCCTGTTGCTCAGATTGCCTCAGATCTTCTTTCATCTTGAGCAACTTATCCTTTAGCAAAGCATGCTCATTCTCCATTTTCTTCAGGGTTTCCTCAGCTACTTGCCTTGCAGCGTTTGCCTCAGCAATCTGAGCTTCCTGACCCTCTATTCTGCCCGAGGTCATGCGAGCTAAGTCATCAGTAGCCGCCTCCAGGTCGAACTCCAGCTTCCTAATCTCATCCTGGGTATCCCTTGTCTCCCTTCTCCGCTTCATTGCAGCAAGGGCACCCTGAAAAATATGAACAAATTAAGATCCAGTCAAGTAAAGAAATCAGCAGATGAGGAAAAGTAACTCACCAGCATGCAGTGACGAGCCACGAACTCATCCAAGTCCTCGCCCCTAAGGCTCCTATTTTCCAAAACATTCGCATGATTGAGCATAATTGTTGCCCAACTGTCAAGGAAGGAATTTAAGAATCTCCCTCCGGGACCCAGCTCGATGTCTGATGGGGTGGGTGAAGGAGTTCTCGCGCGCTCCGGGAAATCACGTGCATCATTGAAGGTACCACCACGTCGCGACACAACAGTACGCCTAGTCGCATATGTGCTGGGGCCAGCTCGGGTTGCCTCGGGAGCGGCATTTGAAGGAGCATCACCTTTTCCAGGCTGCGAGCTGGAAGTTGGGGGTGACTGAAGACTTGTAAAAATATTGGAGATGGGCACCTCGCTAGGAGCAGCAGTCGAGGGAGTAGTGGCTCCAGCAGCAACATGCACCTCGCTGGGAGCAGCTGTTGAAGGGGCAGTAGTTTCAGTCACTGCAGGCACTTTGGTGGATACGGCAACTGCAGGAGCCTGGTCCTGACCAGATGGTTTGGAGCGTTTAGAGGGTGCCGCTGGAGTGGCTAAGTCTTCGGCAGGTCGTTTTGCTGGAGGAGCCGAAGAAGCTTGGAATTCAGTAGGACGTGCAGGAGGGGATTTCATGAGAACAAGTTTCCTCCTGTTAGCTGGGAGTTTTGTAGAGGAAGGAGCAGGAGCTGGAGCACGAACTGGGGATAGCAGTGGAGCCCCTGGAGTAGATGTGCGAGGTGGAGAAGAAGATGGATCAGCCTGTGCAGTAGGAGCTGCAGGGACTGGGTCTGATCCTGTCCGAGCTGAAGCAGGAGCAGAAGAAGAACTTTTTCTAGACGCACCTTTTGAAGGGGCGCGAGTTGAAGACGATTTTGCCTTCGTTGGAGTGCGAGTTGAAGACGATTTCGCCTTCGTTGGTGTGCGAGCTGAGGATGATCTTGCTTTAGACGAGGTGCGAGCAGGAGCACCTCGAGATGAAGTCTTCCGAGGTGGAGAAAGTGAGCGAATGTTATCCGAGCGAACGTCCTCCTCTGATGATGAAGAGATTACTGGCGGAGGTCGGGAAGTAGACGCATCCTGAACTGAAACCTCGAAAACAGAAGGAAGTCTAGGCTTGTCGCTTGTCTTGCCCATATCTTCTCCAGCTCGCAGAAGAAGAGATTCCTTAGAAGGGGCAAGCTTGTAAGCCCTAAGCATGGCATCATCAAATCTGCTGCTGATACCTGCATCGCCCGATTTGGCGAGCTTGCCAAGAGCTCGTTCCTCCCCGCTGCTGAGAGGAAACTCGTCCATCTTCAGCTCTGCACAGCAAATGATCAAAGAAAAATGATAAGTAATGGAGATGCAAAACAAAATCAGCTCGCTTAAACCTTCTTATGAGTACCTGGTTTCAGGACGAAGCTGAAGTTTCGGAGATCTGCAAGAGACGGGCACGAGATATAAAACCAACTCGTCTTATATGGCCCGACGTTGGATTTGCCTTTTGCTTCTCCCTTGGGCAATAGGTCTTTGTATTGTGACTGACGGGCTGTGAGATAATAGATGCCGTCCGGTTTCTCTCCATCTCCCGCAGCCAAGGCCTTGAAAGAGTAAAACTCCTGGATGATCCTCGGTGTGGGGGCATGAAGGCCGTTCCTGTAGAAAGCTATGGCCAGCGAGATCAACTGGGTGTAAGAATTCGGAGTCAGTTGGAAGGGTGCGAGCTTGACTCTGTTCAGAAATTCGATCAAGAACGGTGGAACGGGGAACCGCAACCCCTGCTCAAGATGTTGGGTGCTGACAGCGATGAATCCCCTGGGTGGATAACACGCGTAATTGTTGGAATCAGGCAGCAGTATGCGACAACCAAAAGGGATGTAGAATTGCTTGACAAGTCCCTCCACCTCAGGACGCTTCAACGATGTGGGATGACGAGCAAGGGCTGCACGAGCCTCTCTCCCCTGAATGGCATGAGCTCGGGCTTTGTCATGCTCACGAGCTTCGGTGCTTGGAATCATTCCCTTGCGAGTTCCACTTGAAGACATCTAAAAAAAAAAATATATATATATATATATATAATAAATAAAAAATAAAATATATAAAAATATATGTATCATTGCAGGAGCAACAATGGTGAATGGAGCATAATGAGCCCAGAATAGAAAGTTTGAAGAAGAAGAAGTCTCACCTTGAATCGTTGATAACTGGAAGAGCGATGAAGAAGGCTGAAGATCTCGTAAAAGGCAGCGGGTCCTGGTTGCTGGAAAGATGAAACACTTGTTTGCTTCGAGTGAAAATGACAGGTGAAAGAAGAAAATGAAAAGGGTCCATCGGTTTATATAGACAAGCAAGCATAAGTCCCAACCGTCAGATCTTTGGGAAATGTAACCGTCATGGATCTGACGGTGCAGCGAAAAACGAGGCTTTGGAAATCATGCAGCCGTCAGTTGAAGGACGTGCGCATTAAATGTGCGAGTAAAGGACGTGCAGACGTCGTTTCAGTTACCTTCTGCATGATCGCCACGTGTCGCGTCTGAAAAGGTGGAATTTGAAAGTGCACAGAGGCGGTTATAGAAAGTAAGCGTGCCAAGGAAGCCAACTTTTACCAGCAAATTCAAGCTCCCAGCTCGCTGAAGCGAACTGAGAGCTGGGGGGCTAATGTTGTGTGTATTTTTCGGACTCAGTAATTGGGCTGGTAAAAGTCCAATTTATGCCCATTTAAGACCCGATAAGAAGGCCCAATAAGGTCAACGAAGTCAAAGCCCATCAGACGAGGCCCAGTGTTGACTCAAAGACCATCAAGACTTCCAGCTGGCATCAACAGACTCATAAATACAGCCAGGTCGCAGCTCGCCGCCTGCGCAGCTCGCTTGTAAGCGAGCTCGAGCTCAAGACCACCATAACGCGTTAGCTCGCTCAGACACGTGATAAGCACAATATCTTCCAGAAAAGGCAGTTACCAAGTTCAATAGTGATTCTCTCTCCGAATATGGCAATTGCCCAATCAAACCATGATTTCCTCGTCAGACATGGAGATTAATTCAAATTCAAAAGCAAGTCATTATTATCTTGAGATAAATATAGCAATTCCCTAATATTATCTAAATATATTAGGAAGCATAATTAATTTATAATTCTTTTTCTTATTTTTCCCAATTGTTTAGGGAATATAATTAATTCAGGATTCTTTTCCTGATTTACTTCAACTAGAATTGCAACTCTTCTTTCCCTATAAATAGGGATCGAAAACATTGTAACAGGGATATACAATATTGAATAATATACTGTCACTCTGCAGAATTTGAGAGATAGACAGTCGTGGACGTAGGCCTTTCTATTGCCGAACCACGTAAAAGCTTGGTGTTCTCCGTTTGATCCTCTGTTCCTGTCTTTGTTTTTTCTTGTTTTTCGTGTTTTCTCACATTGATTGCAGGTATTGGGCATTGATTGCTCGTCGACTGAAAAAAAACGTCTACAACTCTCTATACCATTTCAAATTATAATTTCTCTAAATTAACTATTTTTTTTAAATATCTATTTTTTTAAAAGAATACAAATTAATTGTAAAGTGTGAAGAATAATTTGAAATCTTCTTAAGAAAATGATTCTGAAATAATAAGTTTTAAATTAATTATTATTAGAATAAAATCATAATTTACTTGCCTTATTTATAGGGGCAAAAATCTAAAACTTTAACAAAATTAATTAGATAATGAAAAAAGTATTGTGAGTTATACTTACAAAAATAAAGTATATATAAAAATAATAAAATAAGGGCAATTAAGATTGGTATTATTTGAGATTTATTTACAAACTAGAGATTTTTTTATAGTTTCAATGAGATGTACTTATGAAAAATGATGTACACACAATTTATAAGGGTTGAAAATATCGCCACTCATTGAAATTTTACTCGTTTTTAATCCATTTTTAGCCCATAAAACTTTTGTGTGTTATACTTCATGTGAAATATTTCACCTACCTAAAATATTTATAACTGGAAACATTTCATACTTAATAGTTCACATATTTAAAATGTTTGGTATTTATATGCTGAAAATGAATAAAAACTAATGAAATTTGTTTAGTGTTTTCTTTTTGACTAGATAAAATTCTCTTTTATTTTCACGAATATTGAATCTATCCCAACAAAATTTTGTGTTTATATATATCATGCTTTATATTTAAAGCACTTATTGGATCTGAAACTACCAATCTTATAATAAACATTTATTTATCTTATTGAAATACGTTAATATGAAAAAAAACAAAAAAATAGCACAAAAAGTTTCCTGATACTTCCCAAAAAATATTAATACCTAACAACATTTTCACTTTTCCTTCAAGTCATCCACCAAGTGTAAGACCCGGAATTTCATTTCCCTAGAAGAAATATTACTTCCTAGATAAATAGTATTTTCGGATGAAATAGTGTTTCCAGATGAATAGTGATTTTATGTGAATAGTGATTTTCGGGAAAAGAAAAATTTCCTCAAGTTTCGTGAAATAAAAAATTTTCGATGAATATTATTTTCGATAAATAGTATCTGTGTGAATAGTGATTTTCGAAAAATGGACCCCGGACATCATAAGCTCCAGAATATGAAATTGAGTTATTAGAAACTGAAATTGAGTAAAAATGAGTTCGTTTGAATGGATTTTAAAGGTTCCGAATATTTATGGATAAAAATACTCTCGTTGAGAACGTTGTGAATTTTAGTGAGTTTTTAATCAATTAAATTTTTTTCAAAACATGGAATTGAAAGTTAAGACAGCCAATTAGAGTATTGCATGGTCAATTTGATGATAGGGTGATCATGGAATATTTTTGGGATTTATTGGTGTTAAATGAAGAATTAAAATTTAAATTAAGAGATTGATAAAGGTTGCATGAGAAGATATGCATCAAAGAAGCACAATCCATGTGCTTTGGTGAAGGCCAATGATGTTAAGACACCTTAGAGTCAAAAAGCAAGTGATGAGTTAAGATTGAATTAAGAGAGGGGATGAGATGTTAGTGATTAAATGGATGAGCGTATTGACCAATCAAATGTGTTCATGCATGACTAATGGCATTTAGGTGATTTTAGAGTTAGTTTAGAGGCAATTTTGGCATGGAATAATTGTTAGTATATAAGTGATGCATGGTGGATGATTGAAGGAGAGTTAAGTCAGTTGAGAGGAGAAGAAAACGTGAAGGAGAAGCTGAAACCGTGAGGAAAAAAATAGAAACCGAAAGAGAGAGGGCTGGAACGTGAGCAGGGCAGAACCGAACAGAAGAAGAAGGAAAAAGCTGCAGGCCGTGAAGAAGAAGAAGAAGAAGAGGAGATGATCCACCCCTTGTAGCCTCTCAATCCCATCCATCTTCATCAAGAAAAAGTGAGGGTAAGTGAAGTGATTTTATATTTGGTTGATGGATTTTTTAAGTTATTGATTTATATGAAGTTTTGATGAGTTATATGAATTAAATCAAGGTTGATCATCATTAATCTAAGCTTGGAAGTGAAGAAGAGGATTTAGGAGTCTTGGATCAAGGTTTTTGAAAGGTAAGAGTTAGGGTTTGTAAGTTAAAGTTGATGATATTAATTGATTCTTTTAGTTTAAGGTTGTAGACAGTTGATTTAATGGATGATTGTTGAAGTGTTTATGTGTGATTCTTTGGCTTGAGATAAAAAGGATGAATAAAGTTTATCATATATTAGTATGTGATCAAATTATAAAAGTATAGGTGATGAGATTGTTTGGGTGGTTAGATGAAGTTATATGTGAAATTGTATGTTGATTGAAATGAAAGTTTGAAAAGAAAAACAAAGAATTGAGGTGGCGAATAATTATACTACTGTATGAGCAATTGATGTTTCTATATGAGTTGAGCTTATTTTAAATGATTAAGTGGATTGTATAAGGTTATGGAATGAAAATGAATTGGTTTGCATCAAAGAATGCAAGAAAAATGGAAATTGGAAAGTTGGATAATTATGTTGGTTAAGGTTAAGTGTGAGAGTAAATTTGTCATCCAATAAATTTTATGTATTTTGATGATGGTTATAAGATGTTTGAGTGCTTTAATGCCAAAGAAATAAATGGAAATGGATGTGAGAATATTAGTTGGAAAGTTGATGGAGTTGTGAATTTATTGAGAAAATGTATTGAAGGATAAAGTAAATAATTAGTTAGTATATTTTTATTTGAAATTTATGTAAGTGAATGATGGAATTCTTGAATGAATTATTATATGTGTTTGGATGGTGATTATGATGTGTTTGATTCCTTTAGCACCCAAGAGATTAATTGAATTTGAAGTGAGATTATTAATGGAAGATAAGGTAAAGTGGGGAATATATATAAATATATATATATAGTAAGTTAGATTAAGTAATCTTTTGGCAATTGATGTGTTGGATTAAAGTGAATAAATTGTTGGATGGTTGAATAAGTTTAAATGCAAAAACTTTGGATTAGAAAGTGATTGGAAGATTGTCAAGAATATAATGTTGTTATGTATTGGTGTATGGAATTTTAATGAAGTTGAAATTGTGGTGTATTCATGAATCCTAAACCAAGATTTTGGTTGGATTAAAATGTAGGAAAATCTCAAGAATCAAAAGGAAGTGTTGGAGAGGTGGTGAAGTAATTGGAAGTGAATTGTGAGTGGTTTTACTTTAAAAGTTTTGATGAATTTATAAGTTGATTATCCATGTTAGCAACTATATATTTTAGCATTGAATTGTTTTAATGAGAAGTTATTTACCTTATTTCAAGTTATTAAGTTTAACTAAATGGTTGCATATTTTTAAGTTTTATCATGCATGAATATTACTTGAATTTATATGCTAACTTTATTTATTATTAAGCAAAGTAAAAATAGTAAGCTTTTAATATATATATATGCATGAAGTCAAGTTGATAAGATATTTCGAAAGTAATTTCGATTACAAAGTTGAGATTAGAAAAGAAATTTACAATATGAGAATTGAGTTATTTAATTGTTGTTTTAATAAAAGAGTTTATTATGTGATTTTAAAGTTTTTTTAGCATGTTACATATTTTATATGAATTGCATGAATATTTTATTTAATTGCAATTATAAGCATTTGAGTATTAAAGTAAATTAGTATGTTAAGTAACTATACTCGAGAATTCATACATGCTAAAGTTGTTTATAAATGATAGGCTTCGACCTCAGAAAAAATAAAGTTTTATTTCAAGTGATTAAAGAAAAGAAAAGTAAATTTTTTATTAAAGAAAAGAAAAGTAAGATTTTTATTATGAAAAGATTTTAGATGCCTTGGGTTTACCCTAACCCCCGAGATCTCCGATCAAAGTACCGTATGCGTGTATGACGAGCAGTTGGGAGAGTCAGTTACTAACACTAACTTGGGGGGGTGGTTTGAGTCGAGTCTGTCAGTCGCCCTCTACACGTATATGGTAGCGTAGATCTGCCTGATGTTGAGAGGGGATCGCAACCCCAAGAGGTTTCCCACATCTGCGACTACGCCTAGTAGCATTCCCGAGCTCCTGTGACGTTGAGAGATTCCGTCACAATGGAGCTAAGTTTCCCTGGGTTGCCTTTGGCGAGATAAAAGAGAAAAGTACGTCAATAGACGTACAATTTATTAAATTAAAAATTATTTCCAGTTTCGAGAAATAAAGAAAAGTTTATAAAAATTTATTTATTTTTGTACTTTTAATAAAGTTATTATAAAATTATAGTTTTATGAATTATTTCGGGAGGACATATATATGTATTTTAGAAAAGGAAATTTTAGTTAACAGTTAGCCGCTCACTGAGTTTTATACTCACCATTCTTTTTCTATGTATTTTTGAAAAATCCTCCCCAAGTGCAGGAATGAGCCGTCTGTCAGAAGAGGCTCCATCAGGCGCATAGGTGGACAAACACACCGACATCACTGCATATTTTTATTTTTGAAAGTGTATGTCATGCATTACATTCCATTTTGATGGAAGTAGTTGTAAATAATATTTTGGATTGTATATAGCTTTTTGTTTTATAAAATTGAATTATATATTTATATTGACAAAAAAAGTGAAGTATATTTATGAATTTTAAATTGAAAATGTTTGTGGTTAGATTGTGGAAATGATTTGAGGGCCTAAGGCCCAATAGTGGAGAAATGTTTGTTTTAGAAGTGTAAAATTTTGAAATTTACAGGGTGGTATGTTTGAAAAACAGTCGTTATGCTACCTAAATTTTTTTTTAAATTCGTTTTATAAAACTTTCAAAATAAAAAGAAAAATTTTCTCACGTGTCCGTATTAACATAAAGTTTTTAGAAAGTAAATGGCGTAGCTTTACGGGAACCTTCCAGTTGGATCAGATATCCGCTGGAGGGCTACTGTAAAGCGACCGGCAGGCCTAATAAGGAGAGGGGCCTATCACCAAGAATTCAATTAATGCAATTGATAACTATACAGTTCTTAGTTACAACTCATAACGTGATAGCATGATTAAAAATACAGGTAATATTAGTAATTGCTTGGTGAAAAATCATTTGATAGAAATAGCTTTCATTTATTGTTTCATTTTTTCGATTTTTTCTTCACTTTGTTGGACAAATAAAAACATTGCTTGCTTGCTACAGCACAACACTTCTAGAAAATTAACCAACATGAGTCTACCTAAAAATTGAAGCAACATTGTGCCTTTAAAGATTTTGTTGTCATACATGACATATATGATTACATTAGAGAGGTTACAGTTTATTTTAAGCAACAATTTTTCTCTTACAAACTATGAAATTTTAGTCTAATATACATTAATTAGTGAATAACATCAACGAATCTAAGTAGTGATACTTTTGTATTATACTTTTAATCATATATTACTATTGTAACATGGAAAGAAGCTGTGTAATTTCTTCTTCGAAACTTGTGGACTTGATTAATTTGCAATTTACCTGTACTATTTCTTTTAAAGATCGAAAATACAAAAGGAAAAAATAATTTA
The DNA here is from genome assembly GCA_019925255.1 of Litchi chinensis. NCBI lineage: Eukaryota > Viridiplantae > Streptophyta > Magnoliopsida > Sapindales > Sapindaceae > Litchi > Litchi chinensis. The sequence goes on along the minus strand of CM034470.1, from coordinate 22,232,840 downwards.
AGAAATATGTTTGACAACAAATTGTTCTGAAAATATTTTTATCTATTAATAAACAAAAAGTCTAGATATTGAAAATTTAACCTATTTTGGTCCATTTTTCAGTCTTTGAAATATTTCACATACACCATTGCATATAAAATACTTCAAAAGTTAAGAACAAACTAAAAACGATTAAGGTTTTATTTAAAATTAATAATGAATAAACTTTTTTTGACTTGGAATAAATTTTTTCTTGCATGGACTAAAAAATGAATTTATTCCTAAAATTGTACATTTATGATGAGTACATGATTATACACCATATTTGGACCACTGAATAGATATGTATAAATAAAAATGATATCCACAATCTACTTGATGTCCTTACGATTTGTTAGGGAATAGACCTCCTAAAAAACACCAGATTAATAAAGCGATAAAAATAATGCAGAAATAATAAAGAAAATAAATTAGACGAAAACAACACAAGATTTACGTGGTTCACCCAAACATGGCTACATCCACGGAGCTGCTGCAGATCTTCACTATAGGGAGAAAAAATTACAATAAGTGTTTACAAGCACTCAAACACTCAAATCCTCACACCCTAGATCCCAAATACACCTAAGAGAATAACAGTTCTCCAACACTCAAGAAGAATCTCACCAAGAGCTACACCACTTTTTTTTCTCTCAATTCTAGGATTACTAAAAACAATGAGAGGAGAGGCCTTTATATAGGCACCTCTAGGCACCCCCTCATTAATTAGCATTAATTGATTTCCTAATGTATCTCCTCAAATCTTTCAACTGCCTAAATAGACAAAGATTGAGTTTCCAGATTCTTCTTTTGCCAAAATAAAAAAATAATCAATTTCCTAATTTCTCAATTGCCAAAACAGAGAAATATTAACTTTCCTTATTTTATGGGATCCATATCTTGGTGTATTTAATTCCTAGATTTTAGGAATTATTCTCTCAATGCATTAAATTCCACAATTTAGGAAAATCCCAAATGCATTAAATAACAATCTCCCACTTGAAGACTTACTTTAGTCATGTCTTCACACAATCAATGCAACAGCTCATCACTCCTTTGCTATTCTTGCAGGCCAACTGAAGCTGAGCACAGCTTCAGTTTGTCGATCGTCACCGTCTTCGTCAGCATATCTGCAGGGTTTTCACTTCTATGAATCTTCTCAAGCTTTAAAACTTTGTCTTCCAGAAGAGATCGGATAAAATGATATTTCGTGTGAATATGCTTTGTCCTTGCATGGAAAGACGAATTTCTTGCTAAGTGGATTGCACTCTGACTGTTGGAATAAAGAACATTGCCCTCCTGTTTCTTTTTCAATTCTTCCAAGAAACCTTGAAGCCAAATCATCTCCTTACTGGCTTCTGTAATTGCAATATATTCCGCCTTGGTAGTGGAGAGAGCTACAACTTTCTGCAGTTGGGAGACCCAACTCACCGCGGTTCCTTCCAGAGTAAACATGTACCCGTAGTACTCTTTCTTTTGTCGACATCTCCAGCTAAGTCAGCATCAACAAAGCCTTCTAGTTTCATATCTCCACTTTTAAAACAGAGTGTCATTCTTGTGGTACTTTGCATATATCTGAGGATCCATTTAACTGCTTCCCAATGTATCTTGCCAGGATTGTTCATGTACCTACTCATCACTCCCACTGCTTGTGCAATATCTGGTCTGGTACAAACCATGACATACATCAAACTTCCAATGGCTGAGGCATAAGGAACCTTTCTCATGTGATCACGTTCTTCCTCAGTTTTAGGTGAATTCTCTTTGGAAAGTTTGAAATGGGCACCCAATGGAATGCTTACTACTGGTTTAGTATTCTGCATGTTGAACCTGGAGACCACTTTATTGACATACTCTGCCTGTGACAGCAACAAAGTTCCTGCTGCTCTGTCTCTGGTAATCCTCATTCCAAGAATCTGTTTTGCAGCACCCATATATTTCATTGCAAACTGCTTTGACAATTCCCGTTTTAAGTTATTTATTTCTTGCATATCAGAACCTGCAATGAGCATATCATCTACATACAACAGTAGAATAATAAAGCTATTGTCAAACAGCTTAATATAATAGCAATGATCTGCTTGACATCTTGTAAAACCGCTGTTACCCATGAAGCTATCGAACTTCTTGTACCACTGTCTTGGAGCCTGTTTCAAACCATACAGACTCTTCTTCAGCTTACACACCATGCTTTCTTTGCCTGCTACCATGAAGCCTTCTGGTTGCTTCATATATATCTCTTCCTTCAAATCACCATAAAGGAACGCAGTCTTTACATCTAACTGCTCAAGATGTAAATTTTCTGCAGCTACCATTTTTAGCACCAACCTGATCATCGTCAGTTTCACTACTGGAGAGAAAATCTCAGTGTAGTCGATGCCTTCTCTTTGCTGAAATCCTTTAACCACCAGTCTAGCTTTGTAACGCTTGCTTCCATCATGTTCTTCTTTGATCCTGAAAACTCACTTGTTATGTAAAACTTTCTTCCCTTCTGGTAATTCAGTCAATTCTCATCTCATCTTTCATGGCAGACTCCCACTTGACCGAATCTTCAACTTGAATTGCTTCTTCATAACACTTCGGTTCTCCATTGTCAGTCAACAACAAGTAATGCAAAGAAGGTGAATAGCGTTGTACTGGTTTAGGAATTCTAGAGGAGCGTCTCACTTCTACTGTAGGAGTGCATGGTTCTTGTGGAGAGACTTCATTTTCAGGACTCTGCCAGTCCCCTGATTGCACTTCCTTTCTAGAGTTTTCCTCAAACTCAACAAACTCCTTTGTTTCAGCTTCAACTTTGGCATCAATAGATTTTGCAGATAATCTGTCTTTGTACATTGCTTTCTCATTGAAAATGACATCCCTGCTTCTGATGATTTTTCGATTTTCAATATCCCAAAATCAATAGCCAAACTCATCAATGCCATAACCAATAAAAGCACACTTTTTGGACTTTGAATCCAGCTTGCTCCTTTCAGATGAATCAATATGAACATAAGAAATACAACTGAATACTCTCAAATATGAAAAATTTACCTCTTTACCGGTCCATACTTCCTCAGGTAACTTTTCTCCGAGAGGTACCGAGGGCCCATGATTGATAAGGTAGGCCGCTGTGTTGACTGCTTCAGCCCAAAACATCTTGGGTAAGCCTGCTTGTATTCTCATACTTCTGGCACGTTCATTCATAGTTCTATTCATGCACTCTGCTACACCGTTCTGCTGAGGTGTCTTTGGAACAGTCTTTTCCAGTTTAATACCACTGGCTGCACAAAACTCTTTAAGCTTCTCGTCTCTGTGCTTTCCTCCATTGTCGAACCTCAACCGCTTTACTTTCAAGCCTATCTCATTCTCTAACATGGCTTTCCATTTTCTGAACACATCACAAACCTCAGATTTCTTCTTTAGAAAATAAACCCATACCTTTCTTGTAGAGTCATCAATGAAGGTGACGTAGTACAATGAGCCTCCAATAGATGGAACTGGTGATGGACCCCATACATCTGTGTGAACCAGCTCTAACTTCCCTGCCTTAGGTGGATTGCCAATCTTTGAGAAACTAACCCTTTTCTGTTTACCGAAAATGCAGTCCTCGCATAGACCAACGTCTACAAACTTCAGATCTGACAACTTCCCCTTTGAAACAAGAACCTTCATACCTTTCTCGCTCATATGACCGAGCCTCTGGTGCTAGATTTTTGACTTGTCATCTGATTCTGCAACTGCTAAAATATTCTCCATGTTAGACGTAACATAAAGAGTACTGCTCTTCTTTCCACGAGCTATGACCATAGCTCCCTTGGTGATCTTCCATGCATCACCTGCAAAGGTTGTACAATAGCCTTCTTGATCAAGTTGACCTACCGAGATTAAGTTCTTTTTTAGACCAGGAATGAATCTCACATCCTTCAACTTCCATACAGTCCGATTAGGCAGCCTCACTTGGATATCGCCTTTCCCTGTAATCTTCAAGGTCTCATCATCAACCAAATAAACCTTCCCAAAATCACCATTAACAAAATTTTCAATGATTTCCCGATGCGAGGTACAGTGAAACGATGCCCCAGAATCCAAAATCCAGGATTCAATTGAACTGTTGACACTTAAAACTAAAGCATCTCTATTTTCTTCAGTCACATCAGCAGATTCCTTTGCACTACCATTGTTCTTCTTCAATGCTTTACAATCCTTTTTCAAGTGACAATTCTTGCTGCAATTCCAACAGTTGTACTCTTTCTTCCCAGATCTAGACTTACTTCATCTTCATTTGGATCTGCTTTGATTTGAGTTTCTTTCAGTGGACCTACCTCTGGATTCGATGTTTAAGGCAGAACTTGATGTTTCTCCTAATTCTCTCATGCGTATCTCTTCGCTCAGAATTAGATCTCGAACATCTCTGAATATCATCTTCTTACTCCCAGAAGAATTACTCACTGTCGTCACCATTGCGTTCCAGCTTTTCGGTAGAGAGGATAGAAGGATTAACGCTCGAACTTCATCATCGAACTCGATTTCCACCGAACTTAGTTGCGTTGTGATTGTACTAAATTCGTTGATGTGAGCTGCCACTGACACGCCTTCCGTCATTCGCAAATTGAACAACCGCCTCATCAAGTGCATTTTATTTGAAGCGAATGGTTTCTCATACATGTCAAAGAGAGCCGTCATTAGACCTGCAGTGGTATTCTCCTTCGCTATATTAAAAGCAACATTACGAGATAACGTCAATCTGATAATACCAAGCGCTTGCTTGTCAAGTAAAGCCCAATCTTCATCTTTCATATCTTTTGGTTTTTCTCCCATAAGCGGCAAATGCATGCCCTTCTAATATAAATAATCTTCGATCTGCATCTTCTAGAAGCTAAAATCTTCACCATTAAACTTCTCAATTTTGATACTCTTTCCTTCGTCTGCTGTCATCGCTTCCACTCAAATCTAGTTCCTCAAGACTTCTACAAAAGAAAAAGAAAAAAAAAATTCCACCCGAAAAAACACTATTCACGAATTACTATTAACGTGAATAGTACCATGGCCGAAATTACTATTCACGTGAATAGTACCCCTACCAGAAAATTTGCAGAAGTCACGACCTGAGCTCTGATACCAATTGTTAGGGAATAGACCTCCCAAAAAACACCAGATTAATAAAGCGATAAAAATAATGCAGAAATAATAAAGAAAATAAATTAGACGAAAACAACACAAGATTTACGTGGTTCACCCAAACATGGCTACGTCCACGGAGCTGCTGCAGATCTTCACTATAGGAAGAAAAAATTACAATAAGTGTTTACAAGCACTCAAACACTCAAATCCTCACACCCTAGATCCCGAATACATCTAAGAGAATAACAGTTCTTCAACACTCAAGAAGAATCTCACCAAGAGCTACACCACTCTTTTTTTCTCTCAATTCTAGGATTACTAAAAACAATGAGAGGAGAGGCTTTTATATAGGCACCTTTAGGCACCCCCTCATTAATTAGCATTAATTGATTTCCTAATGTATCTCCGCAAATCTTTCAACTGCCTAAATAGACAAAGATTGAGTTTCCAGATTCTTCTTTTGCCAAAATAAAAAAATAATCAATTTCCTAATTTCTCAATTGCCAAAACAGATAAATATTAACTTTCCTTATTTTGTGGGATCCATATCTTGGTGTATTTAATTCCTAGATTTTAGGAATTATTCTCTCAATGCATTAAATTCCACAATTTAGGAAAATCTCAAATGCATTAAATAACATGATTTAGGCTTTGCTGGTACTATATGTCTTTGTTTCTTTCTTTTGTCTATTCCCACTCCAGGGCATTGTAAACATAATTACTATACAACCTGAGTGGTTCTATGATTGTCTCTGTATAAAACCATTCTTTGGTTGCATTTATGAGTCATATTATCAAATTTTTAATATAACAGTTTAAAAATTGAAGCACGATGTCATGACTCATGATGAGCGTTGCCTTTTTTTTTTTTTCAATTATTTGGATTTGTCTAAGGTACTAGCAGCATCAATTATGATATAACTCTAAGAGATGCTGTAAAGATCAGTTGCTATATGACTTTAAGACGCGGTCTAAGAATCAACTCTCAAGAGACGAGAGAAAACAACCCATATTAATATGAAAAATGTCCACATAAGTAGGATTTGATGTGAGTAGGGCACATGAAATGTTAAAAAATAAATAAATAAATGATAGAGCACATATGAATCAGTCAATATAATCCATGTGAATATTAGCAACACTAAACACACACAAAGAAATAACATACCTTTGAAGAAACAGTCAACACGTTCTTCAAGGCAATATTTAATGCATGGAAAATAGTTCACGTGTGAATCAGTCAACAATCAACACGTGAATCAAGACAGTCAACATGGGAATCAAGACAATCAATATGTGAACTTATGGTGACCAAATGTATTTTCCAGTAGGTCGCGCTCTAACTATGCGTGGTTCGTTCCCTAATTCGATAATATGCACCCTAGTGGTGTGTGGCCCGTGCCCTAATTGTGTGTGTTCCGCACCATAACTATGTGTGGTCTACGCCCTATTTGTGTGTGTTCTTAATATTTATTGTTTGTTGTCTAAAATCTCCCTTGGTTGCTCCTTATATGTCATGTCCTCCAAAACTTGCAACAGTTGATAGTCCAATACATGTGAAAGATCTGTTATATACTTTCTTAACATTGACACATGAAATACATTACTGAGTCTAGATTAATTTGGTGGCAAAACCAAACGATATGTCACTGCACCAATTTTCTCCAAAATTCAAAACGCCCAATAAATTTGGGATTAGACTTGCCTTTTTTGCCAAAGCAAAAGACTCCTATTCTCTTTCTTTTCTCAATTTCTCTATTGGTTCATGATGAACCACTTGCTTTTTCTTCTTTTAAAGCCCACCGAGTCAATGGAAATTTGTCCACTAGACTCATCAATCATTTTTTTTTTTTTCCAATTGGGCTCCTTACTTTTTAAATAGACTTATAAAACTCATTTTGTGAGGGATATCATAATGAAGAAGGAGGTGAAAGTTCAATATACTTCCACGCACATGATGATTGCGAACCCGTTAACTAAAGCAATGACTAGAGATGCGTATAAGTCACATGTTAAGTGTTAGGGTTTGTGCCTTAAGAGCTTATAATTTATAAACGTTTAAATAAATACTAAATAAATAATGTTTATTTTATTTAATTTATGTGCATTTATAAAATATTTGTTTTATACGAATATCATGAAACATCCTTGATTACTGATGTAATCTCAAACTAAATATATAAGTGTTATATACAAGCAGATTTAGTTTAAGATAAGTATCTAAAGAGTCTGTAGAAAGTAAACGAAGCTGGGTACTTTGTTTGTGGTAAATCTACAGTTGCGATCCATTTCGTATTTGGTACGATAGTCTTATCCGAGACTGTTCATGTGTTAACATAGAAATGGAGACACTTTATATAATAAAGATTATATAGGATTGGATCACGATAAACATAAATATCTAACTAATATTCATTAAACTTAGAGATTTATATTTATAAACTAGATGATCATATATGAATTGGTCTTAATTCTGAGTGTATTATGGACTCTTGTTTATTGAGTTTTATCCTTTGATTTACATGGGTGAGATTGGTACAGATATCTGGTTAATAACTTATTACTTTGAGGATATGATTTAGTAAGTAGCTGGAAACATTCTATACAATTGTGGAATCCACTCCTTCTTGCGAGAAATAGAGAAGTAGTTCCCTTAAGGGTTGATTAAGGTCTTGAACAATAAGAGAGCGTTCAACTTTCTGTTCATATATAAACGAAAAAAAAAAATTCATAAGTTGTTATGAATATATTGTTCATTAGAGAATCAATGGTACTTAATGATCAAGAAATAATTAGAGGGGTAAAACGGATATTTTGACCTAGCTCTAATTATGAACTATTTGTGGAGAGTCAAATCATATGTAATGATTGTATCAATGGACACAATAAATTTTAGATTGTATAAAAACATCTGCAGTTTTAAAAGTGTAGTCTTAGGTCTTTAATGGAGTAACTCTAAGATTAATAATAGTGAATTATTTAATTAAAGAGTTTAATTAATAATTCTGATATTGTTGGAGCTCAAAACTATAGGTTCATCGGGTTTCCTTAATAGCTCATTTCACTATAAGAAACGTGTATATAGAATATTGTAATTGGATTGTCCAATTACATTTGTTACGTTAGTAGCAAAATATGTGTTCACTTGGTATTTGAATAATATTAATTATTCAAATTATTTAATAATTAATTAGTTAATTATTAATTATGAATTAATATTTATTTAATTAATTTTATAAGAGGTCTTGAATTCGATTCTCAACAGTGATCGGATATAAATTAATTATGAATTAATTAGAGGTCACAAGTTCGATTTCAAAATATAACATAAATTAATTTTGAATTAATTATGTTATATGGGATAAAAGTTTAATTTTAATAAACATGTGGTTAGATATTAATTTTGATTAATTAAAACCCTAATTGTTGACTATAAAATGAAAAGAAATAATTTTCTTTTCTTAGGGTTTTTGGTTTTGTTGTACATATGTTTGAAAAACAAAAAGAAAATTTTTTCTACAACAAATGCAGAGAACAAGAATTTGTGTCTTTGTTCTCTGTATAACCAAAAACAAACACTCACTTCTTATAAACATTGATTTAATTTTCCTTTTAGAAAAGAAATCAAAAGTAAATGAGCACAATTCTATATAATTGTGTCTATTCACTTGTTTCTTGATGTAAAGACATATTAAGGAAGGTAAGATGGTAAACAATCCACAGAGATTAATATAAAAGGTACAAGATTCGATCTTTATTTAGTTTTATTATTTTATTTCACTATTTTATAAATTCTAGGGTTCTTGTTTTTTTTTTTTTTTTTTTTAAAAAAAAGTTTTGAAATTCATAGTTCCGTAAATTCTTAATTTTTAACAAAAACAATTGTTATTTTTTCCCCTTCACTACCTTCACTAAGTCTTTAAGATTGAGATGTTGTTTGCATATATATATATATATATATATATATATAGTAAATTGTTTGGATTGATTTATTCTTCCATTTTTGAATATAAATATCAATTTGATTCGAATCTTCAGTTTTAGACTAGTATACATATTTCAGGTCAGAAATTGTTAAACATATGTTGTTAGGGAGAGACTAGCATCCTAACACATGTTGTCGCATTGGTTGTTTGGGAAAACAAGCTAAGATAAGGCATATATATTATTGAAAATTATAAGTGATATAATTTTTTTAAGCTCAAATATACAATTATATCGCCTTAACTTGGTCAAGATGAGCTTTTCTTTATATAAATAAACTATGAAAAACTATCAATGACAATTACCCTATTATCATTGAAATCTGATTAAGTCGAATATGAGATCTTACTACGGTGCTTTGAAAAGTGAGCAATTGAGAACTCAGGTTGAACATTCAAGTTGTGTTTGAACTCAGATTTGTACAATGAAATAATTATTAGACATATGCATTCTTAATTTAGAATGAAATTCATTGTAACACGTGATTTATATCATGGTTGCTTGAGTGACCAATATGGAAAATAAGAGAATGAATCCTTGTTTTCTCATTGTGTAATTTCCATTAGAGTTGTAAAACTCCAAATTGTATCCTTAAGGACCATTGGTTTTGCCCTGAAGTCATAGGATGACGTTAGTGCATTTTGTAACACCCTCCACCCGATTCCCATTCGGATGGAAACTCGAGCCGGAGGATGCTACCTTTATCGGTTTATTCATTACTAATTTACATATATGTCCTACAAATTTTTTTTGTTTTCAAAAATCCGGCAGAGTTTCCTCTGTTTTTCTGAAAAACCCAAAATTATAAAAACCTGCATATTTCAAAAACAAACACTTCTAAAATATATTCATTTTCTCAACTTCCAATTTCGGACTCTTCTTTCGACTCCAAAATCACTTCACCACACAAACATTTATAATCACAACATTTAATAAAAAATCATATTCATCAAATTAAAAACAAATCAAATGATAATTAAGGATTTTCTTTACAAAATTACTTTACAAACAAAAAACCTTTTTCTATCATTGATATACATTCTCATGTATAAAACCTTATAAATCCATAGGCATATACATGCATTTCTATATACTTAAACACCACTGTACAATATTAAAAGTAAAACTATCAAGGATGGAGGGATGTGACTTGTAGAAAGCGCGGCAGTTGTCTTCTTGTCTATCCTTATCTACAGCGTCCAAATTTCAACCTACGCGTGGAAAATCCAACACGCTAAGTATTTCTACTTAGTGGGTGTACACTAAATTTAAATTTCATCAATTTCAAAGATACAAGATTTTAAAGCAGAATTTCACAGTTATCAAATATTCATAATAAATCATAAAGAGATCAATTTACTAGTAAATGCATATATATAAAATGCCTCAAAATCATTTTCCAAATATGACTTTACAAAACCAGATTTCACCATTTTCACATTTTCGTCAAGAAATGAAATAAAAATTAAATCTCATTTCGTAGAAAATTATCGTGTTGTCAAATAAAATTCCCCAAATCTCAAATTTTTATTATTTCATCAAAATCATGTTATCGTAACACAAAATTTCATAATTTTCAAGCTTTTATCAACATTCTTAAATAACTTCATTTATTAATAATTACATGTATACAACCCATGAAATTGTTTTCAAGCATATTAAGAATCAAGCTTCTAAAATGCTCAAACTTTTATTAAAATTCACAATTACGTCAATTTATCAAGAATTGCACATATAAAACAAACAATTTAAATTCCTCGTCTCACAAAAATATCATTGGGTAACACCACCCTTTTATGTTTTTCTCAAAATACTAACATAATATGTAAAGAATTTACTTTATTAATAAAAGCACATATAAATCACATAAAAGACTTTTCTAAACATTTCAACGTGATACCTTCGAACTTGTATGTTAAATCACAACGACAGCACATTATTAACAAATACATATCTATATGCACATAAAAATCATTTTCGAACATAGTTGTACGTTTTTCATTTAATATTTTTCTCAGTGCCCTTCGTAAACTCTGACACGATACCATGGACTGGAAACGGGTTTCACGTATCCCCCGGCATCGGACACTCGGTGACTACCCGCCGGAGCACGTTTCACATATCACATAAATTCTGGGACCAGACACTCGGTGCCTCTCAAGGTCCATGAATTTTGTATCAACACATATAAGCAAATCGGTGCAGTACTGCTATAATCACCCTATTGGCATGCCAACTACCAATCCCCACCTACTAATGTTCAGGTTTACTCGGGCCCTTATAATTTCATTTATCATCAAAATTTCATATTTTCACAACTTTCATTTCTCAATAAAAATTCTCATTCAGAAAAACTCTAAATACTTTTTCAATCAAAAAATATATATCTCTCATTTATTCAAAGCATCATAACACATCATTTCTCATTCAAAAGTGACTCATCAATCTCATCAAAATCGTTGTGTCCTTCTTCCGATATACATTCGGTCAAGGCACTAACGTGTTCGTTTTTTTCCATTTCTTTTTCGTTTTCATTCGAAAATTATTAAAAATCAAAATCCAATACCATTTGATAAAAAAAACAGTCAAAATAATTTCACCAATCCTTCAAATTCCACATTCGGTCAATACTTTTTCTTTCACAAATTTTTTATCATTCTATGCCACAAAATTCATCATCATATCACTTACATATAAGTTGTCACAAAATCATTTATACTAAATTTCACACATAGTCACGAAATAGATTTAATTAAAATTGAACAAAAACACATACTTTTCTCAAACTTTTCCAAATTTAGTTATCAAATCCTAAAGAAAAACTCATTCGTAATATAATTCATACATATTTATGGAATTTATTTAATTAAAATATAATAAAATCATATACTGAATTAAACAAAATCTCCACAAATAAAAAATCAGTTTTTAAGATAAGTGTACATCAACCTTTTTGGACGCTTTCTACAGCTTATCCACTCATATAAGCCCCTTTGATTTTCTTATCATCTTAGATCCACCCTAAAATCATACAAACTTAATTTATAACTCATAGAAAAATAAACTAATTTTCTAGAATCCAAATCCTAATAAAAATAAACTTACATACCTAAATAAATCAAACCCCCCGAATATTTTCTTTCCTTTTCTTCTCCCCTTTCTTCTTCTCTTCTTCTTCTCGGCTGCTTCTCCGAAATTTTTTTTTTCTTCTTCTCTTGCTGTTCGCCAAACAGCTTCTGCTTTGTTTCTTTTGTTTCTTAAGGCACACACATATATATATATATACACACACACTGCATCTCCACCGCCTCATGCATTTACTGCCCTCTTTATTTTATTTTTATTTTATTATTTTAATATTATTTTTCTTTCTTCTCACTCGGCCGGCCTCTTCATTTATTAACTTTATTTTATTATTATTTTCTTTTCTTTTCTCAACCGGCATATATATATATATATATATATATTTTCACTCGGCAGCCTTTGCTTCTTTTCTTTATTATAATTTTTTTTTCCTCAAATAATCCCACCAGAAATCAATTATATATTATTTATTTTTCTTCAATGGGACCCACATCATTTATTATTATTATTATTATTATATTTATTATTATAAAAAAATCTCACCGACCTTTTGATTTCCTATATATGGAAAATTTCATTTTAAACCCTATAACCTTTTTCTTTGTAACCCAATTTTCTTAATTTCTTTTAAAAATATCCTCCAATAGGATATTTATCCACAAACTTCTATACTCTTAAAACTAAAATCGGACTAAATTAATAACAAAAAAATCGAATTTCACTTAATCTCTTAGATTGGGGCGCTACAAAATGTCCTGGTACATATATTTTACAATTAAATATAATCATGTCATTTTTAACATCCCATTTATTTTTTTTTTAATCACTTAAAAATCACAATTTAAATCTTAAAATTTACTACACTATCTTTTTAATTTATACTCAATTTATAATTCCCTTATGCCACATGTTTATCATTTCTTATCTCTTTTTATTTAACTTTTCTATGATACTCGGATTCAGCTTTTCTGGAAGTTTCTCGAAATCCTTTCAAAATTCACCGGGGCCTATATTCGGACTGCCTACATACTCTTGGTAATCTCAGTTACTCTTAAAAGTCATTCCATGCTCTTTTTGAGCTCTTCGAAAATTCACTAAATCGTCTCCAGTGATTTTTGAATTGATTCTATTTCCATCCGAATCACCTTGGAAAGTGTCCTTTGAATTTCTAAAATGCTTCATGAGAATTTTAATACTTATTCCGACACTTTCCTAAATTTTTGAATTTTTTCGAAAATCTTTCCGGATTCCTGATCGGATCCAAAAATCGCTCCATTTTACCTCAAACGAACTCATTTTTGATTCGTTACAGTTTTCTTAGACTCCATTACTTATTCCAGAGCTTTCTGACTTCAGGGTTCGTTTCTCGAAAAATTCACTATTCACACGGATACTGTTCCTTCCGAAAATACTATTCATTCAAAAATCACTATTCATCCCGAAAATACTATTCATCTTAATATATTTTCATTTCTCTTGAATAGGAAAAATTCGGGATGTTACACATTTAGCGTATCTTTCTATGGTCATGATAATCTGACTTATATGGTATGTCTATGGTGGCAGTTGTCTTTGTGGATGAAATGATGTAAGTCGAATGGGAAGATTCGATATTTCTTTCATCAAATAGTCTATTCACTAGTCAACCAACGTGATCAAAGTTGATTGCAATTGTGAATATATAGAATTATGAAAGTCGAGCATAGCTTCTTTATCAATTGAAAGAGGGATTAAGTATACTTCTGCTGATGAAATTTTGAAATTGAATCTGGGATACATGTGAACAATATGTAATGTTTCATTATTGAAATATCAAACTGCAAGCTCCAAGATCAACAATTGTTCACGAGTCACACGGTGTATTTATCTGTATGAATATTTGAGAATAGACTTGTGTTTAAATGTTTACATTCCTTTATAAATATTATCCCATTTTGTGCAAGTATGAAATGTTGGAAAATACAAAGCCTGCTCAGAATGGTGTTTTTTGGCCCTGCATTATGGGTAAGATTTTACCTATGACTAAGACCCAACATCCAACTTCATTTGGATGATGATTTAAAACTACCATGGAAGTTGAATGCAGTTAAAACTACTACAGTTTAGGGCTTATAAAACACCATTTTCAATGTAAAAGTGGTGGCCATTGCTTCTTTTTTGAGATGGAAAATAGAGAGATACCACAAGTTATTTTTAAGATTCTTGCACTGTGTTATGAGTTGCTTTCCATCTGTGATTACTTACCACTTGTAACATTGTTCATTTGATCCTATTACTACATTTGAAGGTATATATTTCAACATCTCTCCTAATTTATTTGTAGTTACTGCTACATTATATTATAATCATGATGTTGTCATCAATTTTATATATAAAAGTCAAAACAATCCTTAAAGGATTTTTTTTTTCTTTTTTATGATGGGAGAGAAGAGATTAAATTCATAGAAAACAATCCTTAAAATGTGGGATTTGAGTCCTTGATCTCTTAGGATTAAGAAAGGTGTTCAACCATTCCTACTAAAAAGTGGTATGCATCCTTAAAGAATTGAGAATACTTAAGACATAACTTGAAAATTTATAGCTTATGTGCAATAAAGTTAGATTGATCATTGTATGGATTAAAGCAATATAAAAAAATATAATATTATTTAGTATGATAAAATACTGATATGTTAATGAATCTATATGTCCATATGTTTCAATATAGAGCTTTGAATCTATATATGCAACAATAATTGTTGATGATATGAATTTAATTAAGAACTCCATTTTTTGAAAGAATTCCTAAAGAATACTAAGTGTTAGTAAATATAATGGAAGAGAGTAAAAACAAAATAATATCTCAGTCTGGAAATTGAGTATATATTACATGATATTTATCCTACTCACAAACATATATTGAAAGAATTTAAATATTTAAATACTGATGTTCATCCCTCTAAGTATTATTGGTTGTTCTCTTGATTCAAGAAAGGTAATTTTTTACCTTGAGTAATTTGATTCATAAAGTATTATATCTTATTGCACCAATATATATGCAACACAATGCAATCTATTGGATATCACATTTCCAAGATCTAATTCTACACTAGCATTACACTACTATATGAGATCAAATATTTTTCATTATCTTCATTAAATAGTGGATTTGGTATTATTTTACTTAAAAGTAAGTTGTGTCTAAAGTATATTAAGTTATATAGATTACAAGTGTTTTAATGATCTACACCAAGCTTCTTCTCAAGTTGCTTATCTTTCTCACTGATAACAATTCCATGGCGCTCCAAGAAGCATGACTTTTGCTAAGACAACCTCTTATCACTTTCATATTATTCAACCTCATAAAACAAGGAAGCATGTTTTTGGTTGAAATATATTATTTATCATATTTAAAGTACGTGCAAGTTTCTCTCACTTGTATCACTCAAGTTGAACATTTGTTTGAGAAGAATATTATCATAGAGAGTATCTTATCAGAGTGAACACTCCATCAGAATAAGCATTTTTTCAGGGAAAGTATATTAAGTCAATATAGACATATGTGCGTTGCACTCTTTTTTTCTTCACTCAGGTTTTATCCCACTAAATTTTTTTAATAAAGTTTTTAATGAGACAATCTCTTTAATCACATTCAAGTACCATTAGATCTAGAAGATGATTGTATTCTTTTTTATTTTATTTTATTTTGTGATTGATTGAGCAGATCATGAAATACCTTTTACTTAAGTTTTTACTAGCAAAATCTTAATATAATATAATGATTTCATTCAAGAGGCAGTGTTGTAAATTGAATTAACGTAATTATATTAAACATTAAAATATTTATAAAAATTGAAGCTTGCTTAATGGGAGCTAGAGGCCATTATTTTATTATTCCTTTACAATGAAGGCAATGGTATTTGGTTTCCCTTAACGGACCTTCTTATGTATGTATATATGTATGTATGTATGCATGTAATGCCTCCAAAAATTTTAATAGAATGAGAAACTTCTCTCTTCCCTTATTTCTCTTCTTGCCTCACATTTCCCTACTTGCTTCTCTTTTGTTTTATTGTTTCATTTTAGTTCATTTAATTTATTTGTCCTTTATTTTATCATTAGTCACATATTTTTATTGATTATTATCTTTATTTTAGAGCACATCTTTCTTGTTTAACAATCATTACCATTTTTTTTTCCTATTTTAACATTTTTTCCCATGGTAGAAATGAGAAGGTTTTGGTTGAGAACAAAAATAATTATATAAATACAACAAGGAAAACATTTCAATGCAAGTTTCAAGAATATAGGGCTTTTTTTTTACACTAAATAACTAGGCTTATGTTTTACTAGCACCAAAGAACTTAAGTTCGTTTTCTTAGCACCTTTTTACTGTTCAGTTTTTAAAGACAGAAATACCTTAAAACTTATTTAAATAAATTAAAAGAAAAAAATCAACTTTAAAGACTTTAAAACTGAAATAAACTAAAGAGAAATGGAATCTAGAAAGATATTGAAGCAAATGAACTCAAAAAGTCATAGACTAGATAAATGTGTAAATAAAACCCAAATGACATGTCCCACCATTTACACCACACCAAAATAAAAAAATAAATTAAAAAAAAGAAATAAAAGTTTTTTGAGAGGAAAATAAATGGGTTGAGTTATGGTTGAAGAAAGAAGAAGGGTCGATGATGGCAATGGAAGAAGTGTCGGCAACGATGACATAAACGATGATGACATTCATCAATTTTTGAGGATTTTAAGGTGAGTTTTAGCTTTTTTAGGTTGGGTTGTTGTAAATGGTGATTGATTTTTTTTACATTTTTGAACTCGGTTTTATGAATGGTGATTGATTTTGATTGTTTATAACATGGCAGCTGTCGAGTCACCTTTTCATTCCAATGTAATGCATAATGCATTCCTCGTCATTACATCACTAACTTCAGCGATAAAAAACTCAACATCACTATCATTCAACACCTCAATTGGTGGGGTGACATCACACATTTTACATTTGAACTTCATCAAAATTGCACATTCAATTGGGCTTATATCAAGTGCATAACATACAACTATGTGTAATTCTTCGTACCCTGCATTCTTTGACAACAAAATTTCTTTCACCTTCCTACCTTCGTATATAAGGTTTCCTCCCTTATTCATCCACTCACCATTGTACTGAACTACAATCCGAACTCTATCCATATCCTTCAACCTATCAAATTAAGGTAATACTATGGTTAGCAGTATATTCAAAGATTGCTTTGTCCTGGTTTGTCACAGACAAACACTACTACTCTCACAACTCCCAAATAAGTGTAGGTTGTATTATTCAATTTTTCCTCGAAACCAATTTCATGTATGTCAACAAACAAAACAAAATTTGTATACATTTCATGCCAATATCTTATTCTTTCGTATCGAATGTCAAATCAAAGGTAGCAAACATTGATTAAACAGCATCAATTAACAAGTATATGACAATGTAACAAGAAACCAAAATATTATTTCACATTCAACACACTCATAAATGGAAGACAAAATACTTTTGACTTGTTGGGAAGTTCAATCAAAGTAAGGAATCATAACCTACAGATTCATATTCTCAAGTTAAATATTTGGATTCCTAACCAACAAGTCCAAATTTTTCATGTCGGGTTCCCAACTTGTAGGTTTTGACTCACAACCTCCAGGTTGGGAATGACGTTGTCATTCACAACCTCACTTCTTTCCCAACCTTAAAGTTGTGAATCACAACCTCGAGGTTGGGATTCCCTAACTCTTGCACATCCAGTTGAATTGGATTCCCAACTTCCAAGTTTGAGAATCCCAACCTCATTCCTAACGTCAAGGTAGGGACTCCCAACCTATATGTTAAGAATCCAAACTTTGAGATTGGGATTCCAACATCCATGTTGGATTCTCAACTGAAAGTTTGGATTCCCAACCTTAACGTCATGACTCTCAACCTAGAGGTTTGTATTCTCAACTTAAAGGTTGAGATTCTCCATATACTGTTGATGTCTCACATTCCTTACAGGTTGGGAATCCGAACCTTAATCCCAACCTTCACTTTGAGAATCAGAACTTAAAGGTTGTGAATACTAAAATTAAATAGTCTTTATTCAACCTCAAAGTTTCAGAATCTTAAGCAAACCTGGTCGAAGAAATTTATGCAGCAATAATTG
Source organism: Litchi chinensis (assembly GCA_019925255.1). NCBI lineage: Eukaryota > Viridiplantae > Streptophyta > Magnoliopsida > Sapindales > Sapindaceae > Litchi > Litchi chinensis. The sequence continues at coordinate 22,214,481 of CM034470.1, read as the reverse complement.
AAAATTATATACTTTTGCCTTTATTCAAACCAAATTACACCTATAGAAAGCAACGATAAGGTAGAAAAATAAAATAAAATAAAAAGAACCTAAAACAGAACTTTTAGTACCCAGGTTGTCCAACTAAAATGGACCACAATATAGCATAGCTCCATTCGATGCTTCTCACAGCAATGACAAGTTGTTTGCTCAAGTTCTCTAGCACCCTTTCATGGCCCAATTGTACCATTTGACCAAAAAAAAAAAAAAAAAAAAAAACAACACTCCTTCACCAAAAAAAAAAAAACTCAAATTTTTTAACAAAAAAAGGCCACCAATGAATCAAAACACACATGGATTCTTGCTCAAACTCTTAACTTGTTTAATTGTGGAATATTCTTATCAAAGCATCTATAGGAACATGTGTTCAAGCTCAATCTCCATGATTACTGTGTCCTCAAACAACAAAACTCGGATGGGGTTTCCTCAAAACTGGTTCTTTTGCTTCCAAAGCCAAAAATAGACCAGATCTTACAAACAACATGATCTCTTCTATTACACAAAAGATAAAGAAAAAGACAACAACCACCATATGTCATGCATCCAACAATCACCAAGTTTTCATTTGCCCCACTGTTTACATTTCCAATATCGGATGCCATGAATGGCATCGTTTACAAAATTTGTACTACACATTCAATAATTACAACTAACAATACAATTTATCTTTCTCATTTTATTAATATCCACAACATCACACAAAAAACACCAAAGAGCTGTACAACATTTTTCGAATGGCACATCCTCACTTCTTATCATCACATTCGGTTACCCTCCCCATTACAACTGTTCACCCACAACACCACACACAAACTACAACAAACACAAACAATCGCATTCGGATACCTAAAACACCTAAAAGTGGTAAAAAAAACTTACCAGCTGCAGAGAATAAATGGCTACTGCAGAGAAGAACTCGGTCACCTATGGCACAGTACAATCTCGTCCAATACCTCACTCCCTCCTTCTTTTATCGGCCGTGAGAAGCTAGACGACGCTTGGGGCATAGGAACTGTCAAGAGACGAAGATGTCGAAAGTAGCAAGTTCGCATGACCTATCGAAAGGGATAATATGGAAAGCTGTAATGGGTGGAAGAGTCACAACACCTCAATTTCAACAATGGACAGAAGAGTCTATCTAACGGGCTTTAACAATGCATTTCAACAATGGAAGGCTGCAATGGGTTATGCATGCAGTTCGTGACTGGTGGGTTAAGGGGCACATTATGGTGCCAATTTTTTCACTAAGGGTATTTTTGTCCAGTCAATGTCTTCTATTAATATTAAAATATCAAAAGGCTAGTTTTAAGGGTCACCTTTCCAAATGAGTCATTTTATCAATTTTCTCAAAGTAGTAATAAGAAAAGGTGAGCCGCGCCATGCAAAGCCATGTCAAGGTGGAGCTGAGTAAATAGAGCCGCGCATGAGCCATGAAGGTGAGTTGGAGCCACGCCAAACAGCATTAGCTTTGGGCTGGTCTCATGAAGTTGGCGCTGCGAGAGGAACGAGCGAGTGAGCCGCACCTCACACTTGAACTTGGCGCACGTTGGTACAGAACATGGAAAAGCCGCGCCGAGTTGGAGCTGCATGCGCAGGAGACCGTGTGCTGACATGGTGGGCCACGTCATCTGCTGGCGCACCGTGTTGGTGATGCATATGCAGGAAGTGCGCATTGCTGAATTTCCAGGTGGTCCCATCGTGCACGAGTCTGCAGGACAAAGTTGAGTTTGAATTAGTTGTGGAGCGAAAATTTCACTTCGGCTCCTAGAAAATCTCTAAAAAGCTCGTATTGGTGCCTATAAAATAGATGCACTTCCCATACGAAAATTTATCGAAAAAACTTCATTTTAAATTTTAAGGCTTGAAAAGTATTAAGTCTTTAAAGCTCATTTAGAAATAACTCTTTTCATTTCTAACTTTTTAAAACTCTTCAAAAAAATCAAAATCGTCAGTTAATTGATGATCAACACTAATAAAATATATAAAAATATATTTTTACCCTTTATGATTGTTAATAACATACAAATTAACGGATTATTTTAATAAAATAATGAATTTATAAATGAAATCATCTAAATACTTAAAAATTTAAATTGTTAATTATAATTTAAATTGTCTAAAATTACAGTTGACCGTCAATTAATTAATGGTTTGAACTTTTGTAAAAAGTTTTAGAAAAGTTAGAGATAAAAAAAATTGCTTTCAAAAAGTTTTAAAAATCTGATAATTTTTGAAACCTCAAGGATTAAAATGAAGTTTTTTCAAATTCATCAGTTTTTATCCGTTGATAGAGGAGTCAATAGAGATGCAGATAAGAGCATGAGCTATTTACAATAGAGATTCAAGTGGAGGAGAATGAATTAGTTTATTTTTCCTTTCCTATTCATTTATTATGGAAATTTTTCTTATGATATGTGTTTCTTTTGTTTTAGTAGTGTTAAACAAATTTCTTCGGATCTATGTTACAATGTAGCTTAATTATTGTTTTAATTTATTCAATAATTCAAGGATTATTTTTATAATTTATTTTTATTTTCGTATTCTACTTTATTGGTGCTTAATACTATCAATTAATTAGAGCTTATTAATTGATTAGATATTGTGGTCATAATGCATTCGACAGAGGTATTATGTGTTTAGAAATCAAATGAGTAACATAATTTTATGGGATAGAGATATATTTATATGGGTTGTGTAATCATGTAAAGATAATTTGCTCTTAGTGAATTCAAGTTAATTAATGTCCATATAGATGTAGTTAGGTTAGTTGATTTGTGTATGTTTGCTTGACTATCGAGAGAGACTTTCAAATATTTTAGAATTGTGCGATTAAGTATAAATAAAAATTATCTTTGAGTTGAGGAGAATAAATTAAATGATATAATTAAGTGAAATTGTATGTTTGGATACTTATCAATTGTTAAACTCTCATTAATTTAAACTGTTATAATTTAATTTGCTTTAGTTTAATTTTCTAGCGATTATATTAATTTTGATAGTTTGCATAAAGTTGTACTTAATCAATTTTAGTACTTAATATGAAATTTGTGTCCATCCCTATGGGATCCACTTTGACTTGCTGCTATATAAAAGTGATCGTATATACTTTTACATATTTGGAACATTATTAAAATAACTGATCAGAAGTAAATTAGGATTGTTAAAAGAGGAAGTCTAGGTGCATTAAAACTACTTCAGCTATCAAGTCCCTTCGCGACTTGCAATTGCGAGATTCTTCTCATGATGCTCTAGGGTTGGGTGTCGTAACTTGTAGTCACGAGTTGCGTCCAATATTAATTTCCTGCAATGCCCTTTGGTTAGATCTCATGACCTTCTATTGAAAATTGATACTTGTGACAGCTTCCACCAATTGCATCTAGTGGATTTTGGTGATTTATTCTCATGAGAATGAACCAGCGATGCTTTTTGCCTTCCATGCTACTTCTTGTCCGAAAATCCATCATTTTCCATTCCTTTCTTCTTGAATACCTAAACTTAAACACAAAGGTTATGTTTGTTGCGAGGGTTAGGACTGAGATTGGATTACTTTTTTGTCCAAACCCACGTTTTGTGCTTATACTCATCCTTCACTAATTTAACCTATCACTAATTTATCCCATTAGTTTAGGATAAAACTAACCCATTGATCACATGATTTAAAATAATCTCATTGCTTGCTCCTTTACCGATGCTTTGTCGCAACCTTCATCACCCTCGCCTCCGGTCACTGCTCTTCCTCTATTGCCTCCCACTCTCTCTCCCTTCGTGTGCTAGTACTGGTTACTCACCTCTCTCTCTTTCTGTTTTGTCTCTATCACGATTTTTGTGCTCATCAATCTTTCTCTTCATCTTCGTCTTCGTCTTCGATTCTTTGTCATGGTGTCCACATTCACCCACCTTTGACTTCATCTCCAAGCGGTTTTAGCAATTCCTACGATTTCCTCAGCATTGCTAATTGCTGATATTCTTCGACATCTTCTTCGACGTTATAGATCACTGATGAAGAAAGATTGTAATAGATGAGGTAAGTGATGGTGGTGGTTGTGAAGCTAAGTTTGACAGGTTTTAATATGCAAAATTTATGAAAAACCCCTTGATTTTTTTAAATCCAAGTTTGTACCCACTATTTTTATTCATATCCTATTTCATCAAAGATGGGATAACATTCAGTCCAATCTCATCCTCATCCTATCGAATCAAATCTAATCCAGTCTAATCCCATACAAATTATCCACTCTTATCTTATGCACCAAACGAGGTCAAAAACACAAAGTGACATAAAAGTACCACTTTTAGAAGAAAACATAACACAACTAATAGGTATAGTGGGCATATAATACTAATAATTAACGACCTAACACTAATGCCCCCTTCTTGATTTTGATTAAATATGTAATGCATTAATATCATTTTGATTCAAGTATGTCTTGTATATCCTTAGCTAGTGTAAGCTATATTTTGTTATCATATTGAAATTTTGGGCAAATTTGGTCTTAAATTTATTTGATCCAGTACCTAAAACAGTTGGATAATCTTAGATCATAGCTTGCAACCATTCAAGTAACTACAAATGCAAGTGCTACATCTGCTCAATTAGCTTAGTTGCAATGTGTAGCATTGGCAGAAGAATTAGATGAGAATAAGAGTTCATTAAACACTACAACACAATGAGCCTATATAGATCCTCAAGTGAAGGGAAAGCAAGAAGCAGAAGTGCTTCTAATCAACCAAGATGGATACAAAATACATTTTGCCCTTCTATTCGGGTTTAAGGCATCAAACATTGAAGTTGTATACAAGGCCTTACTTGTCGGGTTGAGATTAGCACAAGAATTAGAAGTAGTAAATAATAAAATCTTTAATGATTCCCAGCTAGTCGTGCTGTAAGTAAGGAAAGACTATCAAGCTTATAAAATCTAGATGATCGCCTATTTGCATAAGGTAGTAAGACTTCTTGAGCAGTTCACTCTATATGACATTTAACAAGTCTAATGAGCTTAGAATTCTCATGTGGATGCCTTGGTGAGATTAACCATAACGAAGGATGTCGATCTGTAGATGCCATACCAGTAGAATATCGCTTTAAAGAGCTTTGAGTCATTGATCCACTTATGGTGATTACTGTTTCCTCAAACTATTGGATGGCCCTCATCATCTGCTATTTGACATAAGGAAAGTTGTTAGTAGACAAGATCAAAGCTAAGAGGCTATTGGTGAGACCTGCTCGATATGTCTTCCATGGAGATATGCTTTTCAAGAGAGGATTCACCACTTCTCTCCTGAGGTGCGTCGAAGATGGAATGGTAACATTTGTACCATAAGATATCCATTCTAGACATTGTGGAAATCATGTAGGAAGTTATCTTTGGCACAAAAGACACTCCAACAAGGATAATATTGGCCCACTATGAAATAAGACACCTTGAATTTAGTAAAAAGATGTGACAAGTGTCAGTAGTTTATGGCGATCTAACATGACAAGCCTTGACTCCTTTACTGAAGGCGACTCGTCCGACAATCCCACGATAACCTTCAAGTCGAGATCTACTTCGACTAAAAGGTTTCCATGAAACTAAGCCTTTTTACATTTACTAAAAACCTTTTTGAAATTCATATTCTAGTGGAAATGGATGGAATTTTTTTTTTTTTTTTTTTTAAGATATACACTAGCGAAATAAAATTTGTAAAAATTTTAACAGCATAATGGCTGTTTTTCTAAGAATTCCACCCTGTAAATTTTCATTTAAAACCTGTGCACTTCTATTTCAAATAATTCTCAACTATCAGCCCTCGGGCCCTTTTTTCAAATTTCACAAACAACCACAAGCATGTTTAAATTTAAAAGATAACTTCAAATTCATAAAGTGAGTCATGTACAAACATATTCTCCAAAAGTGACATATATTTATATACAAAGTATTTCATGAGTTTTCAAAAATATAAACATCATACATATATAAACACAAAATTCACAGCTGCACACGACGATGTCTAACTATTTCGGAGTCGTAGTTCCTGCTATTGAAATGTCCACACTTGTACCTGGAAGGTTTTATTTATAAAAACAACAAAACTACGGGTGAGCTAAATAAGCTTAGCGAGTGTCAAATATATTTATATTCAACTTATTTTTAAGATGTCATCCCTAAAAATTTTCAAAAACATTTCTTATCTAATATTATGCCGCAGAATTTAAAGTAAAATTCTTTGAGAACCATACATAAATTAAAAGCATGAATAAACATTTATAAACAACATAAGTCCTATATCATGAACTGAAATTCATTATCGTAATGAAAAGTAAATTTTCTGATTTCAACATCTATCATGACATATTTTTCAAACACTGGAGTATGTATTAAACAACATATAACATGCTCTCATTTTTCTCATATAAATCTAAACAGCGATGACAAATAAAGTTTTTGAAAAGCCTTTAAATTAAATAAGTCATTCACTGATAATTTATTTTCATAAGGTATCCTATGTATATGGCAGAACGGAATGTGGTCCACCCACTTTCTTGGGCCTTGACCCTCTAGGGATTCTAGGATGGCACCACAACTCAATTGAACTATTGGAATGGAATATGGCCTGTCCCCTTTCTTGGGTCTCAGCCCTCAAGGGATTCTAAAATGACACCATAACTCATCTGAATTGTCCGCTTTGGACCCTTTTCTTGAGTCTTAGGCCTCAAGGGATTCTAGGCCCTTTCGGTTCCACGTAGCGAAATTCTGTATTGCTATTGGGAGCATAGTGATATGGCAGAACGGAATGTGGCCCACCCCCTTTCTTAGGTCTCGACCCTCAAGGGATTCTAGGATGACACCACAACTCATTCGAATTGTCCGTTTTGGGCCCCTTTCTTGGGTCTTGGCCCTCAAGGGATTTTAGGCCCTCCCACGGGTTTCCTCCCTCTGTTAGTGATAGACACCCCTGACACTGTCATACACATGTTAGGGTACTCAGACCAGAAATATTTGAGATATCCGTAGGACGTGCCATAGGCTTATAAAAACATTTCCATGTATTTGCTTTTCACCCTAAAACTCACTTTTCATGCATAACTTTAGAAATTCATACGAATAGGTTCTCGTACAGAAACTCATTTATCATATAAAAATTAACTTTCAAACATTAACATCATGAATTTAAATTCAACATATAAAATCAATGTGAATAGAAATATAAATATTTCAAATAATTTTTGTTAGGACACTCACCTTATTTCCTAACTCGCTATCAAATTTAAAATCAACGGGAAATTTCCCTCACCTCCACGTAACCTACACATTTCCGTATTCTATTTTAGATTACATCACAACCAACGTCTTTCACACGCATCTCATAACTACGCATTAATCCACATAAACATTTAGTTATTCTAGTATTTTAAAACATTCCTTTTTAATTTGTTTCAACGTCGGTTATTCGTGTTTATTATTCATTTGTCATTCTAAATATTTAAATACGTAAAGGTCATCGTACGAAACCTAAATTCACACTAACGGTTCAAGCAACATTTTCGAATCCATAACTTCCTATTTGATTTTTCTCATCGAAAATACATTCAAACATATATAATATGATATAATTTCAATTCAAATCCATCAAACATTGCATTGGTGAATTTACAAAAATATTTAGTCGTGAAATGACTATTTGACGTCCAATTTAATTCCTTTCAATTCCAAGTTAACCCTATCATCAATATGACCTATGAAATCATTTAAATCATCAAAAAAACAATTTCATAATGCTTAAATACACCCAATAACAGTTCATGGCAGCTTGTATTACAGGATTTTTACTTCAAATTTCCAACATCAAACAGCTCCTAATGTCATTTAAAATATCCAAAACAATTTATTTATTAAATTTAATATCAAAACAGCCCACAATATCATTCAAACATTCAAAAATAATTTTTTTCCATCTCATTTTAGGACCTTAGCTAAACAGAACAGCTATTATACCCAATTTTCTTTTCTCATTTCATCATCAAAACTCATATTTCAACATGTTTAATTACATGGAACTCATTCAAATACATCAAACTAAAAAAAATGAACTTTTGGAAACCTTACTTGGCTGAGAACAACATGCATCAATACAACAACATTCTTTCAAGATTTAAAACATTAAAATCCATCCTAATCTCATCATAAATTATGGTAGAATCATCAAACAACATTTCAACACAACCAGCCCACTTTAGCTGAACCAACAAACATCTCCACATCAAATTTTCCATAAATCTCTACCTCAATTTCACATGCAAGCTATCATTCATCCACTTGAGACCTTAATTAATCAAACCCAAATAAAATTTCACAAAAATTCATCCATTACTCCAACAAAATCATCAAAACCATCATTTACATCTCCAAATGAGTTTAGGATTGATGTCTTGGTTTCTTGACTTGCATGCAAGTTTGATGGACTTGTATTTCACTTGAAAATGCTCTCAAATAACAAGAATAGGTGCAGGTCTTCAAACTTCCTCTCGGCAGTCCCTCTAGCTCTCAAAATTGAGAGCTTATCTCACCTCTCAAACTTTCTCTCTCAAAAATTTTGGAAGGAGACTGAATGCACACTTCAGTCTTGCCTTTTGTTTGTTTAATTTGTCAATTTATATATACTCCATATGCGCTTGCCACTTGTCACTCATTCTCTCCATCCACCACACATTTGTCATCATCCTTAAAAGTTTGCATGACACTTGGCAAGCATTCATTCTATTATACTTTTTCATGCATTTGTTCCATGCTTTTTCGTTTCCGAATTCGAATCCATTTCCGATCCATCTAGAAATTATACGAGAACTAAATTAATACTTCCAGAAATTTATTAAAATTCAATTAACACCTACAAGCACTAAAAACAATTATTATATTACTTCGGAAACGAAATCATTTCCGATCCTATCCAGAACTCTACTAAAACTAAATTTTCACATCAGGGTACTGGAATTTATTTTATTTCTTTATAAATACTATTTACCGGACACTAATCGAATTAACTTCTTTCGTTCCATATACTTTGAATCATTTAAAATTTCTTCGAAAGGATTTATCTTCTGTTCATTTTAGTTTCCATTACTTCTAATATAAATTTCTAAATTTTAATCTACGAGATCCGTTTTTCAAAAATTATTACTCACATGGACCTTTTTTCCATCCATATACCTTATATGTCAAAAAATAAATTATTTATCATAAAACGGAGTTTTGGATTTTACATAACAAGTTTCTCTATCCATAGTCCAATCCTTAGCTAGCCTTGACTCTTTGTAATTTGAGGGATCGATTTGATTGGGCCATTACCTTTAGCTCATAGGAAATGCGGATATATCTCGGTTGCAGTTGACTATTTAACCAAATGGGCTGAAGCAAAAACTCTAAGTCATACCACGATTAAAAAGATAGAAAAGTTTATATGGAAAGATATCATGTACTACTTTTATGTCCTTTAACAAATCATTTTAGATAATGAGAGCTAGTTTGAGAGCAAAAGATTTAGAAAGTTCTACCTAGATCTCTCTATTAGAAAGAGTTTCTCACCCTCAAGCTAACAGTAAGATAAAGGCCATAAACAAGATCATAAAGCACACCATTTAGACCAAGTTAGAAGCAAGGAAGGGAGCATGGACAGATGATTTGCCCAAAGTATTATAGTTTTATAGAACTACTAGCAAAATTGCTACAAGAACAACTTCTTTTTCCCTCATTTATGGGTGCAAGGCCATGATTCCAACAAAAGTTAGAATTCCCACCTTTAGAAATGTAGTTTTTGAAAGAGAGCAAAATGAAGAGGCCTTAGCAAGAGATCTCGACCTATTGGAAGAAAAAAAGGAAGCAACCTAAATGAGAATAGTCATCTAATGATAGAAAGTAGCCCACTACTATAACATAAGAGTTAAAGAATGACAATTTAAAAAAGGAGATCTAGTCTTAAAGCAAAGGCAACTTGGAGTGAATGACCCTCAATAAGGATAACTCAGATGTAGCTGTGATAGGCCTTACATCGTCAATGAAAACCTCAAAATTGAGCTTATCACTTATGCGAGCCATGTGGGACAACCGTACCACAAGCATGGAATGTCGGAATCTCAAAAAGTACTATCTATAAACTTAACTTGCAGAATTAAAAATAAAGAAGGAGAAGACAACATCTTGCCTCCAATAAAATTTTCTAGTCAATTGGGTGAAAATGAATTTTTCCTTTTGTTTTTGGGTGAAAATGAAATCTTTCCTATTTTATCCAGAAATAAAATGAATAGTAAAACTATATCCATCTCCATTTCGTCTCTACCATAAGACTGTGTTTATTACTATTGTGGGTGTATTTGGGACTATGTAAATGGGCTGGTAAAAGCCTAAGGAATTGATTCAATGGATTTATTCGGTACAAAGACCCAGTTCGCTAACATCTAGTTCTCACAAACGAGCTCACAGTTTGCTACTATAGTTCTTAGGTCGCTAGTCAACTATAGTCTAGCTCGCCTTATGCCAAATTCGAGGTCGTCCAAGGCAAGCTTCAGCTCGCAGATCAAAGCACTCGTTAAGGGAATTTTTCAAAAAGGCAACAACCCAATTTGATAAGGAGTTAACCATCAGAATCTGAAATAAATTCAAATTCTTATGTCGATAGAATCAATCCTTGATATGGCGAAATCTATCCCTGATATGGTGGAAACCAGTTTTGGAAGTGTAATTAATGTGAAATTCTTTCCTATTTTAATTGCATTTAAACTGTAACGCCCTACACTATAAATAGGGGCTAAAATTTTATTATAAACAGACAATACTTAATAATATACTGTGACTCTGCCAAAATATCCAAAGAATACAGTCGTGGACGTAAGCATTGTTCTAGTCAAACCACATAAAATCCTTTGTGTCAACACTGTTCTTCCTCTTTCTTTTCTATTTTTTCTTTGTTTCTATTTGATTGTAGGTATTGGACTTAGAACTTCGGTAAACCAAATTCAGACATCAATAATTACAAAGAATTGAATATTTGAATCCAATCCTTTGTTTGGTGGTTGCATGGGATTAGACTTCTCCAATCCTATGCAACCAATTTATCCCATGTTGGTGGCTAAATTTAACCCACCAATTATCTCACTAACATGAGATATTTTTGTTGGGATATTATGAAAAATCACTTTGAAAAATAAACTAAATGTGATTCGATCTCGATTTTTTTTTTATTATGTAAACCATCCATATTGTTTAAAAAACTCAACTACTTTTAAAATTTGAGGATAAAATAGTAATCTAATAAAATAATTAAAATTTTAAAATGAGAAAAAATTGTTTTCATATATCTATTAATTAATAACAATAAAAAATTCAAACACATAAAATTAAAAGAAAGGGGAAAAAAAAAAACTCCACTGTTATTGATGGATGATCGACATCATTTAAACAAAATTAAAAAAGGTTATTGTTTTCAAATATGAAAGAATGTATTTTTTTTTTAAGGGTGAAGATCCAATTTCCACCTCCCATGAATCTTCACCCACCTTGTTTAACCCAAATCAACCCATTCATTACCATTAGCAACCTATCATCACCGTAATCAACCCACCATTATCATAATCAAACCATATGCAACTTCAAACCATCGTCAGGGTTTCCATAATTCTAGCAACAAATCTAACCACAACAATTAATGTTCACCATTTTGTAGAAAACATAACAAAACAAAACAAAACAAAACAAAAATTTGACCCAAATCATCATTTTGTAGAAAAAAAAAAAAACACACACACACACACACACACAACCACATCTAAATCCAAAACCCAATATTCACACACTCAAACAAAACATAACAAAAAAAAAAAAATCAAAGAGCATGATATTTACAGCAACTACACCCCCGAGCACCGTCACCACGTCATCACCGTTGATCTACCAATCTTTGGTTGATGGTAATGATTTTGGCTTTGTATCCTTTATGTTGTGCTTCTACCATCTCTGATAGCAATCAATCTCCTCACAAACCCTTTACCGACCACTTCCCAAAAATGCCTCCTCCGCATTCTTCAACAAGCATGACCGTGACATCCCCGACGCGTGATGCTTTGTTCTTCATCAGCTCTGTTCTTCATCAACCAGTGACCAGACAAACTCTGTTCTTCATGATCGTCGCTCTGTAATGAACCCAAATAGATGAAGTGGGTCATTTAGGATGAACCCAGATGAAACAGATGACCCATTGATTATCAACAAAAATCGAAAAAAAAAAAAAAAAAAATGAGAGAAGAAATGAGACTTGAAGAATCCACAAATGATTTTTTTTTTAATTTTAATTTTTTTATTTACTATTATTATTAATTAGTAATTTAAAGGATATTTAAATTTTTATGTAATTTTAAAGGATATGATATGGATTTTATATAATTTTGATAAGGGTATTTTGATCATTTTATGCTTTTGGATGAAAAATGTTAAGTCTTTAAATGGAAACTTGACGACAAGTGACACTTAATCTAATAAAAAAAAGGGGTATAATCAGGATTATTTTACTTTTCAAGATTTGTTTTTCCTAATATCATTTTTGTTTTTACTTTTTCTTTTTCTTTTTTTTTCTTTTTTTCCTTTTTCAATTATATAAAACCTTAAATTTATTTTTGATATTAATTTTTTATATTATTAAACTATTTAAAAATAATATATTCAATAATAATAAAATAAATATTATTTTCAAATTAATTTCAAAGAGTTAGATTTCCTTTAAAAATAATATTAAAGCATTTTTAGTTTTATTTTATAAAACTAATATAATACATAATTATTTTTTGTCTAATCCCATAATAAATAAAGTAATAGACATTATTATTTTTAATCCAATCTATACAGTACCAACACATCACAATATTAATTTATTCAATCTAATCATATCCTATCCAATCTAATCAAATCTCGACAAAATAATTCAATCTAATCGCATGCGCCAATGAGGCTTAATAGTATGCATATCCATTTTAAATGGAATGGATTTCTAGAGATATCGATAGTTGTAGATGATTTTGTCATCTTACATCTTTTTTTGGTTCATGTTTGGGACTCTATAACACCAACAACATTTTAATTGAATTAACTATTAATTCAAACTGAATTATGTCTAATCGGAAACTCTCCTCCATCTATCATATTAGCCTTTCTCATTGGCGAGCCATCACTCTTTTGCATCATGGAATAACAACAAAGGGTCTTTTAATGAATAGCTTGAAAGGAAAAATTACATTGAACCCCCTAAGGTTTGGCCTTGACAAAATCATGTGGAAAAGTTTCAATATTCTATATTTACAACCATGCACTCAACAGTAGTTGATTTTCCTGTTATATTGACCCTTTTTGATTTGTGAATTATCTAACTTACCCTTTTATAGAAAAATAAATATTAAAAATCAATAACATAAAATTTGATAACACAAATTAAAATGTCAAAATAACAATAACAGTTCAAAAGAGGAAAAAATGGAAAATAATAAATTCAAATACTAGAAAAATATAAAATACCTCCAAGTGTAGTGGTGGAAGAGACTATTCATTAATAAAAGCATTGCCTTCTCTCATAAATCCAATTCCAATACTCATACATTTTGACACAATAATTTCCAACTCAAGTTCAAACTTATTTTTAAATCCAATAAAATGTGCCATATTTTCATTGTTAAATTCAGTAAATTTTTAAGGAATAGAAAGTGGAAAGACTAAAATGGCATTTCAATGTTTGTTGTTAATAGATTTTGTTTAATTGCAAAGGTGTAGTTGTAGATACTGAATATCTTCTATCTAGGTTTATTAAGGCTAACAACAAGCAGTTCGGTATAATTTCTCATAGTTTTAAATTGAGGGGGATTTTACCATTATTTGTAAAACCAGGGCGGGTGTTGATAATATTTACATACATAATTGTGATAGCTTCTCCAATGCAATTATTTATTTAGGTTGAATTTCATGTCACATAGGATGGATAGATAATGAGATAAAAAAATATCTCCAATGTAATTATTTTGAATGAATTACACAACACATTCTTGAGGTATGCCTAAATCCAAACGAAAACATATTTACTTTTTTATTATACAACACCTCTGCTCCGTTAGTCAAATTCTGTTAACTTTAATAGTTGACCAAAGCTTTTGGTTAAATGACCATTTTGCTTTGGAATATGACAAAAAAAAGAAAAAAAAAAGAAAAATGTGGCGAAGATCTATATTGGATCTTCACTGTTAGATAGATTTTATCTAATGGTCCACCAATAGTATTTAAAAGAAAATATCATAAAAATCTTTAAATAAAATTTTCTAAAAAATAAAAATTGATAAAAAAAAGTAACAACAAAATGAATGAAAAAAAAAATAATACAACAAAAACTAATGAAAAAAAAAAAACAGATGAAGCAAACAAAAAAAATATAAAAGCAAAAACTTACAGAAAATCAAAAATAAAAAATATAAACAAAAGCCATTCAGAGGTGGATCCTCGATCCATCTCTGATTTCCTTTCTCCATCGCCAACTACGATGATGGAGCTATGAGTCTCTATCGTCAACGTAGGACCCATATTTGTCATCTCCATTGTTCAATGGAGATGACGGATCTGGTCTGGGTCTAGTCTCCATTGTGCACGGAGATCAATTCGGGTCTTTAAATGGGTCTCTTTCACTAGGGACCTTTGATCTTCATTTTTTTTTTTTCATTTTTGGTCTTTGATGATGAAGGAAACCTAGCGACCAATGGTGTCTTTCATTGGTTTGGTGGTGCAATGGCACCGACTAGAAGTCATTGGTTAGACTTCATGCTCAGGTGAGATTTTTTTTTTTTTTTTTTTTTTTTTTTTTTTTTTGGCGTGTTCTTTTTTCTTGGATGAAAACCCAGATCTTCAACTGAAGATCTAGGTTTCTATTTTCATTTTTTTTTAATATCTTTTTAAACTTAGATCTTCAACTAAAATATTTGAATTCTAGATCTTCATTTTCATTTTCTTTTTCCTTTTTTTTTTTTTTTTTGAAGATTTGAGTTCAAAATCCAAATCCTCAATTGAAGATATGGGTTTCAGATCTTCATTTTCGATTTTTTTTCTTTTTTTGAAGATTTGAATTCAAAACCCAACTCTTCAAGGTTTTGAACCTAATTCTTCAAGTTGAAGATTTGGACCTAGATTTTCAAGTGAAGATTTGGGTTCAAAGTCTTCATTTTTTTAATTTTTTTTTTTTTGAAGATCTAAGTTTAGAATTGTAGATTTGGGTTTTGAACATAGATCTTCAACTGAAAGATCTGAGTTTTAGATCTTCACATTGAAGATGTAAAACACGGATCTTCAATTTTTTTTTTTTTTTAAAAAAAAATTTTGGTAACATTTTTTATTTTTATTTTTAAATTAATTTTTTTTTTTTTTTTTTTTTTTTTTTTTTTTTTTTAATTTTTTTTTTTTAAAAAAAACCTTAATTTTTCATTATTTTTAATTTTTTCTCTAATTTTAACATTTTAAAAAAAATAAAATAAGTAAAAGATAGAATTGCCTTTGAGTAAAATTAGTTTGACTAACTTTAATAAAATTTCACTAATAGGGTGAAGGTGTTGTATAATAAAAAGGTAAATATATTTCCACTTGGTTTTACACATACCTCAAGAGGGTGTTGTACAATTCGTTCAATTATTTAACCTAAGTATGGAGCTAATGTGACCAAAAAAAAAGGAAGAATTTGTAGATGAGTTTCTTAATTGAGAAACTCTCTTATAAATGCTAAATAGAATTTGTAGTTTTTTCTAACCAATAAAAAGTTAAAAAAAAAAAAAAAAATGAGTAAGGGAAATTGTCTTATTCTCTCTTCTCTTAGTTGCAAAATATATTAAAAAAAAAGAGAAAAATACATATTTTGTGGTTATTGGTTAAAAGTTAATATATATTGTGTTTTAAATAATTATATTACAAAAGAGAACATGCATTTTTACAATTTGTTTTCCTAAAGTGGATATATATTTAAAAAAATATATTTATATATCATAAATGAAAATCTAAAAATGTACAATGGCATTGGAAACGATCATTGTAGCGCAATATTTAAAACGTGAATTGTATAACGGAAGAAAAAAACTAAACATAAAAATAAGGACTATTATAGCGACATGTGTCGTGGTGGTCCAATATTAATAATGGAGATCTTTTTTTTTGAAAAGATTAATAATGTAGATAGTCCAAGAAAGTTTGATACAAATTTCAGACATTTTAATGAATGGTCTGATAGTTTCCATTTTCATTGTCGGAACGTATGCAATTATTTTTTATTTGGATAGGATTAGAGATGTGCAATTCTTTTGATATGGACACAACATCTGTCTGCATATCTATAAAGATATGCGGTGAACATGCTACTTACACTGTGACTATAATAATTGAAAATATACACATGAGCAGACAACGAAATTGAAAATTTATCAATTTTTTTTGAAAGCGTCCGAATAATTGGACCACCACGGCACGTGTTGCTATAATAATCCTCATCTTCAAATCTGCTTGTTTTATGCAATTCACGTTTTAAATATTGTTGTACGATTTTTATTTTATCATAACCTCTCTAATGTCATTACCTCTCCAATGCTATTACGTAGTTTTTAGTTTTTATTTATGATAATATATCAGCAACACTTTTTAATATGGATCCACTTTGAAATATATATATATATATATATAAAATACATGTTCTCTTCTCCAATGTAATTATTTAAAGCAAAATATATATTAACTTTTGATTAATCATCATAAATTATATGTTTTTCTCTCTTTCCCTTTATGTTTTACAATTAAGAGGAGAGAGAAATGAGATAAATTTCACTATTTTTAATTAGTTAAAAAAGAGTGAGAAATCTGAGTCAATATTTCTAAGATATATAGTTTCTTAAGAAACTATTCTCTGTATTTTCTATTATTATTTTTTTGGCCACATCAAATCTATATTTGAAGTAAATAATTGCATAAGGGATAATTCTTTGATCTCATTATCCATCTATCATATTTGACAAAAAATTCAATCTAAATTGATAATTGCATTAGAGATGTTCTCATAGCTATACATGTGGATATTATCAATACCCTTGGTTTTAAAAATAATGGCAAAATCCCCCTCAATTTAAAACTAGGGGAAATTATTCCAAACCCCTTGACTTTAGCCTTGATACACCTAGATAGAAGAGATTCAATATCTACAACTAGAGGAAGAATTCTCTTCCATTTTTTCACTAATATTTTGATAATCAAGTGATATATTAGTATTTTAAAAAAATGGATGACATTTTGGTTTTTCTACCTTCACAATTAAGGAGAATCTGTTGACAAAAACTACTAAAATGCCATTTTGGTCTCTCTATTTTTTATTTCTTAAAATTGACTAAATTAAAATTTTATTGGATTCAAAAATAAGTTTGAAATTGAGTTGGAAATTGGTGTGAAAATGTATGATTTCGTAATTGAATTTATGAGAGAAGAAAATGTTTTTATGGCCTCCATTTTTGAACCAATGGTCTCTTCCACCACTGCACTTGGAGGTGGTTTTTGTTTTTCCAATATTTTAATATATTACTTTCCAATTTTTTTTCTTTTGAACTATTATTGTTATTTTGACATTTTAATTTCTTTATCAAATTTTATGCTATTGATTTTTTATTTTTTTTTTCAATAAAAGGGTAAGTTAGAAAATTCACAAATCAAAAGCAGTCGGTGTAACAAAAAAATTAACTACTGTTGAGTTCAGGGTTGAAACATTTCCACATGATTTTGTCAAGGCCAAACCTTAGGAATTTCAATTTAATTTTTCCTTTAAACTATCCACTAAAAGACCCTTTGTCATTACTCCAACATGCAAAAGAGTAATGAATCATTCATGATAAAGGCTAATATGATAAATGGAGTTGGGTTTTTGATTAGACATAATTCACTTTGGGTTAAAATGTTATTGGTGACAGGACCCAAACCAGATCTTCTCTAGTCTCTTGTCTGGAGGGTCCTATCGGGCATTTCAATAGACTTCTCGAACCCGACTCGTCGGATTTAAGAAATCCGAGAAGTGAACCCCTATACTTTCTTAGCCGGTTTACTCGTTTAACTTAAGAATTTGGTTTTCTTTAAAATAGTTGTGAGTGATAAAATTTTTCGCGATTTCATTTCAAAACGATTTTTAGAAAAATTTCGGTAGCATAACGGCTGCATTTTTGACAAATCCAAAATTTTACCTGCGAATAAACAAACACTTCGACTATAATTTCATTTCCTCCCAACTTCTTTATCCACAATCATGTAATACCACCACACATTTCACAATCAACAAGCATGGAATTATAATATAATGTATAAATATATATCTACATGAAAATCCATAACTAATCATCAAAAAGTATTTACAACTATACAATCCCAAAATGTAAGTATTCTTCCAAGTTATGTCTTCAACTCATTACATAATTTACACAAACATAATTTTGCTGTGACTCGTCCCACCTATATATATATATGCGAAATGAAAATGTTGTCACCCCGTCCATCGATCGCACTCAATAGAATATAAATAAGCTACACAGTCAACAAACGAGTTAGTATAACAAAGTTAAATAATATAACATAACCCAATATGTTAAGCTAAAATCTTATTCATTTTCCACACTTTCAAAATCTTAACATTTTCTTTCAAAATCCCCATGTATACCCTTGGAGTACTCTATCTATCACAGGCGATTTTAACTAGTGCCAACGTGAGGCTATTGCAACATCTCAATCACTACGATACGGAATTTACTGCATTGCACGTAGGGTGAGAATTCTCATAACTGAGCAACTACAACACGGAATTTTCTACATCGCCATTGTAGTGCTAAAACTCTAGGCGACTACGAGCGGAATATACTGCATCGCTACGTAGTGCCAACTATAACATAACCAACTACGTACGAAATTGTCTACATTGTAACGTAGCCCTATACTTTCCAGGAAGATTGAGCGACTACGGACGGAATTTTCTGCATCATCGCGTAGCGCTAACTTCTCTATAATCTGAGCAACTACGGAAGGAATTTTTTGCATCGTCACGTAGAGCTAAATCTCATATAATCTTAAGGTATATACATAGGTTTCTAAAACCAAATTCATTAAGTGCAAAAGCACAAAACTAACTATTTTTGGAACTTATAAAAACTCTCTTGATTCAACTCTTTTTAGAACAACTTAGTATTAATTTAAATCACTTTATGGATTCCATAAGAACCAATATACTCAAACTTGAACTTTGATATTGAAAAATCATTTTCATTCTCAGTTAACACTTATATACAATATGTAACACAAAAAAATGGAATTTAACATAAGTGATAGTACACTTACCTCGAAACCGCATAAATACGCCTCAAACGTCTCGACGAGTTTCTCGAACCTCGTGCGCTCGCTCGTCAGCTACATGTCAATTTCTTATTATCACTTGTGACCATCTCATAACTCAACTTTAAATTAATATTCTCCAATAAAGACTCTTTTACACTATAACTTCCTAACTTGTTTTTAACTCAACCGAGACTCTCTAATTCCGATTTCTTCATAAAAGTTTCAGTTTTTGACTCCTAGGGTTACCACCACGTGGCCCGTATAATTTTTAGAGACCCGAAACGAAAAATCGAAATTTTTCGCTTCTTTGACATACCAAAACAAAATGTAACGCAGCAGTCTAATCGGGGCTTCGTTTTCCTTTATTCTTTTTTCTACGGTTCACTTATCTCACATTCTGGTCACACGTCAAATTTCATCGAAAAATTATATCGTTTGCTATGTCAAATCTAAGAAAAACACTATTTTTCGAGCACGTTTTGTGCACTTTTTCGCATCGAACGAGCGACGTTGGTTTTTATTTTGTATCTAAGCTTCTTTTACCTAATTATGATCAACTAAATTTATTTTATGTAATAAAAATTACATTCACATAGTTATTTCACTTCTCGACTCTCTAACGACACTATTTTACACATAACTTGCGCAATTTTTATCGGAATCGATCCGTTCTAAAACTTATGGTTTTCTATGACTTCTAGGCATCATTTGAGGTGTAAAACATCCCCATATATGTCAGTTTTGCACAAGTTGACTCTATCATATTGTTTGAACTCGGGATTCTAAAATTGTCTAAAACTACCTTCATTGAGCTTCTATCACTTCTACATGCTTTTCTATGTTTTTCTAACCTCAAATATGCCTAAATTTGAGTTCAAAATCATTAAATTTAAGAGGTTATCTACTGTCCATTATAGGCTTGATACATCCACATACACTACTTTTTCATTTTAATACTCACAACTCATAACTTTTGTCAAGTAGTTGGAGTGTTTGAAAATCAGTTTTTGTTTCCATTTTTATCAAGATCATGACAGCCCTTTTATACAACCCTAACTTCATTTTTCAATCACATTTTGTTGGCTTTCAATCACCCAACAAAGCAACATAAAAGCTAAGCACAAACTTCATCTAAACTAGCTTAGATGTCAACTTAAATCCACATAGTCTTCATCCAACACATACCACACCAATTATCTTCAAAATAAAAAGAGGGGATGACATCTAACCTTATTTCTTGCTTAAGATGGGTGAGAGTAGGTTGGAAGACACTCTAGAGAGGTGATTTTAAGGTTGGAGAGGTTGAATGAAAACTTGCTTCTTTCACTTCTTTGCTTTGCCATTCCCTTTCTCTCTTCCTCTCTTCGGTTCTGTTCTGCTCTTCACGTCAAATTCTATTTTGCTCTACAAGTCACGACTACTCTTGTTTAATCCACGACAATCACTCTTCTTTCTCTCAAAAATTAGCTAAGTGTCACATATATATATCATTAACAATTCAAAAATGACCCTCATGTCCTCTTTTCTATGCCTTTCACGCCAACTTCCCCTTTTTCCTTGTGTTTCACGACTGCCCATCTTTGTTTCCTTCAACTTTTGCTTTATGTGTTGTATATATGTATACATATCTCATTAACATTTTATGAAATGTCAAGCTTGTCCCTTGATTTGTTTTGTCTATCATCCTTAGTTAAATTTTAAGTTAATTTGTTATTAACTACTAATTCTACATAATACTTCCTCTAGTTTTTATTTTTGGATTCAAATATATCATCATCACTTGTAATCTATCACTTGATTGTCAACAACTATTTTATCATTCCTTAACTTTTCCCTTACTAAATTTTATTGTTGTGTAATTCTAGAATAAGCGTTCGCTCTTCGATGACTCGATTTAGATTAACACTAACTAGATTTATTATTTAAGCTTTATCATCTAGTTTCTAACACTAGGAGGTTAAATATCGAGACTAGGGGTTTATAGTTGGTGTTACAAAGTCCCAAGTACGAAAAAAGAATAGATGTAAGATGGCAAAATTATCTACAAATATGGATATTCATAAAAAAATATTCCAGTTAAAATGGATAAGAATACTATTATGTAAGGTTGAAGTGAAGATGAACATAATTTCAATATTTATTTTATTTTCGAATATGGGGATGAATATGGAGCATAAACCTTTTTTATTTATATTTTTAATGTATGATTTATCTTATGCTACTTCTCATGAAAACATAAGCATACATTAATTATGAAAAAGTGCCATATCATTGATAAAATTCAATTAATAATTGATTCACTTTGGATTAAAAATTAGTTCAATTATATGTCCTTCTCTTTCATCTTCCCTCTTTCTCATGCTTGTTTGTTTCTTTTGCTTTTTCTCTTTCTCTTATTTCTCTCTCTTAACTACGTCCTCATTCTCTTTTTTCTCGAAGAAGTTTATTTATTTATTTATTATTATTTTTTTTAAGAGTTAGTGAAAATTTATAAAGCGTCGTGTCTAATTTAAATAGTTGAAAAAATCTTTTTAAAAAGTTTGGAAGAAAAAAGTAAAGATAAAGTCTAGTCTTATTGGAGAAGATCCAACGATAAAAGGAAGTGGAGAGTGAGAAAGAGTAAAGAGAAGAAGGAAGAGAGAGAGTTATGTTTGAGTGGATTATTGGTTATAATGGTCATAGTGGTCTTTTGGTGTTATGGTGGTGGGTGAAGAGATGATGATGTGAGTTAATCATTATGATGATGAAGATGAAAGGATTTAATGGTGATGAAGTTGAAGAGAAATGATGATGTGATGATAAAGAGACATGATGGATGATGTTGATGATAAATGGCTAGTAATGATGACTGAGTCAAATAAAAATTTATAAATTTATAAAACAATTATTATTTTATTTTATTTTTAATTTGACATTATATTATAATTATAATTGTTGGGACATTATGAGTTAGGACTTTAAGGCACAACCCGAATTCTAAAGCATGCCCTGGATCTTTACTCTCAATAGATAGGGAAGAAAGCTACCCGCACAAATGTAAAGATAGGAAAATTGCACACACATTGATAGAATTTTAGACGCTACTGTTACTCGAACTTGTCACTTAGATAAAGATAGATGAGAGTGATGTCACTGCACCACTTCACTTACGAGTAGTTATTATTTTATTTTCTATACAACAAGGACAACATATATAGTATTTGATGTTTACCCTCTCGGACCATGGACTGATGGCGTATCCGTAGGAGTAACTTGTTGAATATATTTCAGCCATTATTTTATAAATTATTATTATTTTTTAATTATATCCCTTATAAATGAGAAGTGGAAAAGCCACTGACTTTTTTTTTTTTTTTTTAAATGAGTTCTTATCAACTTTCTTGTATTATTATAATAGTAGAACCATAACGTGTTGTTATGATATGTGTATGTAAAAAATCCCCAAGACAAACATCAAAAAGACAAAAGAAAAATGGTTGATTAGATATCACTATATTCTCCACACACATAGAATATATTTGCACCGTAGACGTGTTAAACAAATCTACATAAGACAGTTCAAATATGATTCAAGCCACTCTCATCTGTTCTATTAGTACTAGATGACTTTGTCGTATTTAAGTATATTTTGGCTTACAAAAAAGGAGAGAAGAAAACAAAACTGATTTAATCATAATTTATTCATGCATGTATACGGTAACTCATCTTCTGGCTCTATAAATTGCAGCCATTTGGTAGCTTTGTTATGTACCCATCCATCAAAATAAACAACATGAAGAGTTCACTACTAGCACTCTCCTTCCTTGTCCTATGCCTTTCCTTCCTCCCAAACCCACTGTTGGGTGCTTCCGAGCCGTTGTATGACATCAACGGTGACAAAGTCGTCACTGGCACTGAATATTATATCGTCTCAGCCATCTGGGGGGCCGGCGGTGGCGGTCTCAATCTCTTGTCAGGTAGAAATGATCGCTGCCCAATGGATGTCTTCCAAGAAAGTTCGGATTTACGACGGGGTCGTCCAGTGAGGTTCTTTCCTGTCAACCACAATGGAGAAAAAGGTACTGTTGTCCACGCCTCCACTGATCTGAACATCCAATTTAAGGCCCAACTTGGTGGTCCTTGTAACCAGGATTCGACAGTGTGGAAAGTGGACAATTACGATGAGGAAAATGGGGCATGGTTCATTACCACTGATGGGGTTATAGGAAACCCTGGTCCTCATACCATAAAAAATTGGTTCAAGTTCGAGAAAATTGGTACAGGTCTAGATGCATACAAGATCGTTCACTGTCCATCAGTTTGTGAGTCTTGTGTAACATTATGCAGCGATGTTGGGATCAAATATGACACCCAAAGGCGTCTGGCTCTAAGTATTGAATCACAGAAACTGTTTGTGTTGATCAAGGCTTCAGATGATGTTCAAAAATATAAGGCAAGGTTTAATGCAATAATCTAGAATTATTGCTGGATCCATCCATAAACCTATATATGAACTCATGAGGGTTCTTTTCGTCAATAAGCTTGTAATCAAAATACCGCGACTCTGTGGTGCTGTTCACTAAGAATAATGGACATGAGTTCTTTTTTATTTACCCTTCTCTACTTTATAATTAGATAGTGAAAATCACCAAATGATTTTTGTCTTTCTTTTGCGCCTTTCATAAAAAGATACTATCAAATTACCTTCCAGAATTGAAAATAATATCAAATCGCCATTGATTTTGAAAATATTACCTAAAAAACCCCTACTATTAGTGGATTAGTTTTTTCAATCCAAAAATTAACAGATCCATTAAAATCAAAAGTAAATGGGTAACTACATGTCTATGAGTAGATTGGGTACAATTTTTTAAAATAATTATTATTTTTATAAATTAAAAAATATGGATGGTTGAGATCATGACAAGTGGAGGGCATATATATATATACACATCTCAAAACCCTCACCTTTTCTCAAACTTTCTCATCCTCTTACCGCCCCTTCACATCCTTTCACCCTCTCTTAACTCAATAGTCCCCAATGTTGGACTGTTCATCTCACCCCAATTTTCTATTTTTCTCTCTTCCACCCCCACCTTCACTGTCTATCGTTTATGGTTTCTTAGTTCTCTTTCTCCTTTTCCCTATGCCTTCGGTTTTGGTTTTTGCTTGTCTTTTGCGAGTGAAGTTTGAAGGCTATGTTGGGTGGTGTGGTGGGTGGTTTCCAATTCTTTTTTCATTTTCTTTCATCAACCAAACATCTCTTCTTCTTTCTATCATTCTTGGCTGCCAAATATTGGCAACCTTCATCAAATGATGAATAGAGATACAAATTTAAGGTTGAGGAACAGGGATGATTTGAGATCTGATTAGATATAGGTTTTGGGTTTGATCTCTGTTCGTTAATAGAGTTTTAGGGTTTTCTAGGTTGTTGATGGATGGTTTTATTGGTTTGATGATGAAGGTCTAATGATGACCGGACCCAATTTGAATTCTCTCTAATGGAATCTAACGATCTCGCCGAGCACTGTTGTGCAAATTTTAGTACTTGCAAGTGCACGAATCTATTATAGAATAGATTATGTAAGTACGAGATCGATCCCACAGAGATTGATAAAATATTAATCTAAATCTAAATTAAATTTAATTCTAATCTAGTTAACAATGTTTGAGAATTAATTAAAACTAAAGAAAATAAAATTCTAAATTAACAAAACAAGATTAAATTGCAAAACTCAATCAATAGACGAGAAATCTGAGGTTCAGAATCCACCATTATCAACTTATAATGTTTTACTATTCAAAATATTATTCTCAACAATTAAAGAAAGAACTTAGAAATCAATCTGTTGTTTTCTCAGGATTTGTCAATTAAGCTTCAAGAAAAATAAATCATATATAATCCTTACTTTATGACCTAAAATTTATAAGATCTAAGTATTATATGTATCCAATATTGACAAACACATAATCAAAAATCTTATATTTAAACTTTTTCAATCCAAAGTCAAATTAATAAAATAATTTTATAACAACCAAAAATACTTGATATTTAAGGTGAAACTAATCTTATTTTATCAATCAATGAAACTAAGAATTATTAAACATTAGGAACACAAAATTGAGAATAATATTCAAATAGCAAAATCATTATAAAGTCAATAATGGTTTCATCCTACACCTCAGAAAAGAAAATTAAACAAACATGGTTATGACAAGAACAAAAAGAGAATTAAAATTCATCATAATGTTTGCAAACTTGGCTGCTGTAGATTTTTGTCTTCTTGCTGCTGAAATTTTGTCTTCTTGCTCCACTAAAGCTGCTGTCTTCTTCTCCCGTTACTGCTGCTGTCTTTTTTCTTCTGTTTTGCTATTCTGCTCTGCTTTTCTGCTCGGGTGCTTTATTATATACTGCTGCAATTTCTTATTTTAATAAATTAAAAACTGCTATTTTCTTTTCTTAATTACAACACTATTTTCTTATTTCCAAAAAAAACTGCACAGCAACCTAATTCTTCTTCTAAAAATCTGCAGCTTCCTTTTTTGATTTGTTTCCTCTTTTCTTCAATAATTTATTTCCTTGTCTCCACCAATTTCCTAATTGCATGACAAAGATTTTAGGCAAGATTTAAATGCTTGATTGATTGGGATCTTGACTTGACAAAAATTGTAATTTTTCCTCATTCAACACACAAATCTTTTTTTTCCTGTTTCACCAAAAACACAATTAATTAAAATAAAGTTAACATAAAATCGAACTAATAAATCTATATTTAAGGGTAATAAATGTATATAAATTATGTCTATCAAATACCCCCAAACCTAGATTTTGCTAGTCCTCAAGCAAAACTAAAAATTTTAAAACAACCTAAACTAAAAACACAGAAAATAAAAACACAATCCATTTTCGTAGGTAAACACGATGACATTGAGCGTATGCCACAAGCCTTTAAACCCCTAGGTGTCCCTAGTAGGAGGAGTTGTGTCTCCTGAGGATTTACCAGCAATGATACCCACAAACGTTAAAATACTCTACCCATAACTCATCAACATCTCACTAAATACAAATTAACAGAAATCTCATACATGCATGATCTTGTATCAAAACTAAAGATAAGTCACTAATGGTCTAAAACACAATCATCAACAATCTCACACCACTCTCAAAGCAATTTCATTTCAAAACACCACATTCACATGTCATGGACTTATTTCGTCTCGACTCTAATCCTCACAAGATATCTCTCATGACTCTCAAGAATCCTAAAGCAAACACTCATGCAATCATATGTGATAGAGGTTATGTAAAGGCATAGCAAGCATCATTTACATCACATATGAATATAGACGTTAAAAAAAAACCGCACTTTTAAGTGAATAAATCTCATGACTGGAATCAAATACTAAGAACGTAGATAGAGCATGATGACATACTTCAACTCTCAAATTGGACTTCCCCTTGAAGATCAATAGGTCAATATTGAAGGTTGTGTTTGGGTTATGGTTAATTGATATGTAAGAAATTTCAAGGTACAGGTTCAAAAAAACTTAGGATCATACCAAAACACTTCATTTATTCGCTTTAATTCACCACAACCTCTCTCTTTTCCTTTCTTCCTTATCACAAAATTTTCAATTCAATACTTCATTCTTTCATTCACTTCCACCTCCCTTTTGTACATCTAGGCATCATAAAACTTGTGCTTCTCATTATTTCTTTTTTTTTTTCTCTTTTTTTTTTTTTTTTTCATTTTCAAGTTTTTTTCTATTTTTACTTTTTTTTTTATTCAATTCATAATGCTATTTAGAAACACACTTCTTTTAATGCATATGCCCATGTACAAATCATATAAATATTAACACTTCAATTCTCTTCTCCTCTTTCACCACATAGTATGATCCCAAACTTCATAAGGTATGATTAAATTTAAAGGCTAAAAAGGGTCATTTAATAAGGGTAAACAAGAAAAATGTTTAAAGTGTTTGGCTTCAAAAGCTTTATGATGTATCTTAATTCAAAGTAGGAAAGTAGGCTTTCATGGTGTAAAAATTGCCTGTATCACTTCTAAGAAGTCGATCCAATTTTCAAATCAAAGCAACTCATGTTATCTACAATGATGATTTGTTCTTTAGTATTCAATGCAAAACCTATAGAGATCATCTATTAAGAATAAAGTGAAGAGTGTTTAAGAGTAGAAACAAATAAATCTCTCAAAAAGAAATGCTTAAAAAGCTCAAATCCTCACCAAAGGTAGTCTCCACTAATAGTCCACAATTCATGTAAACATGATATTCATCCACTCAATTAACTAAGATCATGACATTCAAAAGTCTCAAATCATGCAAATATGTTCATGGCTATTCCTTAGTAAAGATATCCGACCAACAACATACATTAAGACTCCATTAACAAACACAAAGTAATTAGTCAACTTGTTAGGGTAGAATTCAAAAACAAAAAAAAAAAAAAAAATGAAAAATTTTGAAAATTTTTACAAAACATCACCACCCCCAAACTTGTTTTAGACATTGTCTGCAATGTTTCCTTATCTAGTATCCAAAAATTGCTCAAACGAGTATCCAAAGATGCAAGGAAATAAAAAGAGACAATATAAAATAGTAAAGGAGAGATCACACCTTATTGGCTCCATCATGTAATCTAACACAAGAATATAAATCAAGAATGCACATTAGAATACCATTAATACTTGAAAGAAAAAGAAAGAAAAAAAAAAAACTAAAATTAACATGAATCACACAAACGAAAACAAACACTAAAAAAAAATAAAAATAAAATAACAACCCTATAAAAAAATAAAAGAAAAGAAAAAAATAAATAAAAATAAAATTAAGCCTAGACTCAAAAGTAGGTCAATCCTGATAAACAGGATCTTCCAACAATGTTTCCTCTACTTCTGGATTTCTTAACTCCAAGAAAGGTTTCAATCTTTGACCATTGACTTTAAACACATCACCATTCTTAGGATTCTCAATTTCAATAGCACCATGAGGAAAAACAGTGCGTACAATGAAATGACCTGACCATCTAGAACGCAACTTGCCGGAAATAGATGCAAACGAGAATTATATAACAAGACTTTTTGACCAAGTGAAAATGATTTCCTTAGAATATTCCTGTCATGAAAAACCTTCATTCGATCCTTGTAATGTTTAGCACAATCGTAAGCATCATTCCTCATCTCTTCCAACTCATTCAGTTGTAGTCTTCTGCGATTACCTGCATTATCAAGATCAAAATTCAATTTTTTAATGGCCTAATAAGCTCTATGTTCCAACTCTACCGGTAAGTGACATGCCTTGCCATAAACAAGTCGATAAGGAGACATTCCAATAGGGGTTTTGAAAGCAGTACGGTAAGCCCACAATGCATCACAAAGTTTCAAAGACCAATCTTTTCTAGTTGGGTTAACCGTTTTTTCAAGAATTTTTTTAATCTCCCTATTAGAAATCTCAACTTGTCCACTCGTTTGTGGATGATACAGTGTTGCAACTTTATGTGTAATACCATATTTTTTCATTAATTGCTCAAAAGGTCTATTACAAAAATGTTTTCTCCCATCACTAATGATTGCACGAGGTGTACCAAATCGAGAAAATATGTTTTCTTTCAAAAATTTAACCACCACCTTGTGATCATTAGTTTTACAAGATATTGCCTCCACCCATTTAGAAACATAATCCATAGCAACAAGAATATATAAATTGCCGAAAGAATTAGGAAATGGACCCATAAAATCAATGCCCCAAACATCAAATAATTCAACAACGAGAATAGGATGTAAAGGCATCATATTTCTACGAGTAATACTTCCTAACTTCTGACACCTATCGCAGGAACTACAATATGCATGAGTATCCTTAAACAAATTTGGCCAATAAAAACCACATTGTAAAATTTTTGCAGCGGTTTTCTTAGAACTAAAATGACCTCCACAAGCATGATCATGACAAAAAGAAATAACTTCTAGTTGTTCACTCTCAGGCACACATCTCCTAATGATTTGGTCAGGACAATACTTAAACAGATATGGATCATCCCAAAAATAGTGCTTAACCTTGGCTAAAAATTTCACACGATCTTGTTTAGTCCAATGTGTAGGCATTTGACCAATAACAAGATAGTTAACAATGTCAGCATACCAAGGAAATTAGGACACAAGCATGAGTTGCTCATCAGGAAAGGACTCTCTAATAGGCACATGCTCATCTACAGACTCAACTACTAACCTTGACAAGTGGTCAGCTACAACATTCTCTAAACCTTTCTTATCCCTAATCTCGAGATTGAATTCCTGTAACAACAAGATCCATCTAATTAGACGAGGTTTAGCATCTTTCTTGGACAAAAGATATTTCAATGCAGTATGATCTGAATAGACTATCACTTTAGACCCAACCAAATAAGACCTAAATTTTTCTAATGCAAAAACTACTGCTAACAACTCTTTTTCTGTGGTGGAGTAATTGAGTTGTGCATCATTGAGAGTCTTACTGGCATAATAAATCACATGAGGTAGTCTATCAATGCGTTGTCCTAAAACAGCCCCTATGGCATAATCGGAGGCATCACACATAATCTCAAAAGGAACACTCCAATCTGGTGGCCTAATGATAGGTGCAGTTGTCAAAAAGGTCTTGAGCTTCTCAAAAGCTCTCAAACATTCATCATCAAAGTTAAAATAGGTATCTTTAGCAAGTAAGTTACACAAAAGCCTAGAAATCTTACTAAAATCCTTTATGAACCTACGATAGAACCCTGCATGACCTAGAAATGACCTAACCTCTTTAACTGTCTTAGGAGGTGGAAGACTAGAAATCAAGTCTACTTTAGCCTTGTCTACTTCAATCCCATTATTATAAATAACATGCCCAAGAACTATTCCTTTCCTAACCATAAAGTGACACTTTTCCCAATTAAGCACCAAGTTCTTTTCCTTACACCTAACTAACACTAAGGTCAAGTGGTGGAGACACTCATCAAAACTAGATCCAAACACTGAAAAATCATCCATGAACACCTCTAAGAACTGCTCTACCATGTCAGAGAAAATACTCATCATACACCTTTGAAAAGTGGCAGGAGCATTGCATAACCCAAATGGCATACAACGGTAAGCAAAAGTGCCAAAAGGACAAGTGAAAGTGGTTTTCTCTTGATCCTCAGAAGCTATAGGAATCTGGTTATAACCGGAGTAACCATCAAGGAAACAATAAAATGCATGACCGGCTAACCTCTCTAACATTTTATCAATAAAAGGAAGAGGAAAATGGTCTTTCCTAGTGGCAGCATTAAGCTTACGGTAGTCAATACAAACACGCCACCCATTTTGCATTCGGGTAGGAACTAACTCATCATGATCATTCTTAACTACCGTGATGCCAGACTTCTTAGGTACTACCTGCACAGGACTTACCCATGAACTATCAGAGATAGGATAAATGACACCTGCATCTAAAAGTTTAATGGCTTCAGCTCTCACAACCTCTTTCATGTTAGGGTTTAGTCTCCTTTGGGGCTCACGAGTAGGTTTGACATTGTCTTCTAGATGAATCCTATGCATGCACACAGATGGACTAATACCCTTAATGTCTGCAATTGTCCAACCTATTGCTTCTCTATGCTCCCTAAGTACACTAATGAGCTTATCCTCCTGTTCTTTTTCTAAATCAGATGCAATGATAACAGGCAAGGTCTCAGAATGTCCTAAAAACACATACTTTAATGACTTAGGAAGAGGTTTCAATTCTAACTTAGGCGGTTTCTCTACAGATGAAAGAGGTACAGACTCAGAAAGTGGAAGAGGTTCTATTTTGGCTTTCCATTTGGTAGTATCTAGTAATGGGGTGTATTCTAATAAAGCATTCACCTCACTAACAATACTATCCTCATCTAAATTCATGCCAAAATGAGCTAAGCATCTCTCTAATGGATCCTCACAAGACAAGTGCCTAAAGGAATCATAGACTACACTCTCAATAAAACTAACCTCACATAAGTCATCATGATCCTGAGGTTTTTGACTAACATTAAACACATTGAGCTCTACAATCATGTTTCCAAAAGAAAGTTTCATGACTCCATTGCGACAATTAATTATCGCGTTGGAGGTGGCTAAGAAAGGTCGTCCTAGAATCACAGGAATCTGAGCACTAATGTTTTCAACAGGCTGGGTATCTATGACAATAAAATCTACCGGAAAGTAAAACTTATCAACCTGGATCAAGACATCTTCTATGATACCCCTCGGAATTTTAACAGACCTATCAGCCAATTGAAGAGTCACAGGAGTAGGTTTTAGTTCTCCTAATCCTAATTGCACATACATAGAATATGGCAATAAATTAACACTCGCACCTAGATCAAGTAAAGCTCTATCGATAGCATGCTCACCTATAACATAAGAAATAGTAGGACATCCAGGATCCTTATACTTGACAGGAGTTTTCATTTGGATTATGGAACTAATTTGCTCAGTCAGACATGCAGTTCTAGGAACATTTGTTTTTCTTTTCACAGTGCAAAGATCCTTTAAGAATTTAGCATAGGCAGGCACTTGTTGAATAGCATCAAGAAAGGGGATGTTTATGCGAACTTGCTTAAACACCTCCAAAACATCATTATATGGTGTGCCTTTCTTTAAAGGGATAAGCCTTTGTGGAAAAGGGGCCTTAGGAACATAAGGAATGGAAGGAACATCACTCTCTTTTGACTCTTGACTTATAAATTTCTTAAATGACTCATCAGGGTGTAAATCATCTACTGTGCCACTACTAGAGTCTTTTCTAACCTTAGATTTCCTAGGCTCAGGCTCAATCACATGGTTATCTATTTCTCTACCAGACCTAAGGGTAGTTATAGATTTGACTTCATCATGACTCCTATCAGAAACAGAACCTATCTCGAACTGACCCTTAGGGTTAGGCACTGGTTGACTAGGTAACTTCCCTTTCTCTCTCTCTCTTATAACAGTGGCTAGCTGACCCATTTGCGTTTCAAGTTTCAATATAGCTTGCTGGGTTGACTGCATGAATTGTTGCTGCGATTGCATCATTTGTTGCATTGTCTCCTCTAAGGAAGGTTTCCTTTGAGGTGCAGCAAAATGGGGAGTAGACTGAAAACCAGGAGGATGTGAAGAATTAGAAGGAGCAACTTGTTTCCCTCTATAACCTATTGAAGATTGGTTTTGTTTCCATGAAAAGTTTGGATGATTCCTCCAATTAGGGTTGTAAGTGGCTGAGAATGGGCTATCTGATGAATTTCTATAATTGAGTGCATTTGCTTGTTCAGCATAGCTCTCTTGAAAAGTAGAGGTTGGATTGACATATGAAGCACACAACTCATTCCTAGAACTCATTGTTGAATTCATGGATTGGCTTAAAGCTAAGGCCTCTACTTTCCTAGTGAGATTTCCTAAAGCAATTTTCACATCTAGATTATCACTCACCTCATACAACCCCCCTTTCTTAGGTTTCTCCCTTTCATTTGAAAACTCCCACTGTTGAGAATTTTCAGACAAAGTCTCCAAAAATTGCCAAGCATCGGTACTACCTAAGCTTAAGAATTTTCCACCATGCATAGATTCAATCATTTGACGGCTAAGCACAGTTAGTCCATTATAGAAATACTGCACTAGTCTCCATGGTTCAAAACCATGATGGGGACACCTTAAGAGCAAGTCTTTAAATCTCTCCCAACAGACATAAAACTGTTCATCCTCCTTTTGAGTAAAATCTGCTATTTCTCTCCTAAGGGCATTAGTTTTAGACATGGGAAAAAATTTAGACAAAAATTTATAATTTAATTGGTCCCAACTAGTGATAGAACTAGGAGCTAGTGAGTTCAACCATGCTTTTGCCTTATCTTTTAAAGAAAATGGGAACATTCGAAGCCTAACAGACTCATCTGAAAAATTCTGAAAACGAAAAGTAGAACATATATCTATGAATTCCTTGACATGAAGGTAAGGGTCCTCACTCTCTAACCTATGGAATGATGGAAGAAGCTGAATCACAGAAGGTTTAAGCTCAAAGTGAGTTGCCCTAGTCTGTGGCAATTCTATGCAAGAAGGATGATTAATTGCAACCAGTGAAAAATATTCCTTAAGAGATTTTTCTATAGGCACTATATTTTCCACTACATCATTGTTTCCTACAGGTGCTACATTGTTTTTTGCCATATTTAATTCTGGAATGTCTATCCTAGTTAAGCGTTGATGTAATTCACGATTCCAAGCACGCATAAACTAGCACAGATCCTAACCACAAGTCTCTAGTTCTAATTGTCTCTAAAGCAATCCAAGAAAAGTAAGTCTCTAAGTAAAAGAAACAAAATAACTAACAAAATATAAAATAAAATAAAAGCAAACACAAAAATTAAAATTAAAAACACACAAAAAAAATAATAATAAGAACAAATAAACTAACACAAATAAAACCAAAATAAATTGACACCAACAAAATAAAAGAAAAGATTTTTTTTTTTTTTTTGCAATATATTAAAATACTCCTAAATTAAAACTAATAGAAGAATTAAATAACCTAGATTAAACTAATTTTTCAAACGATCCCCGGCAACGGCGCCAAAAACTTGTTGTGCAAATTTTAGTACTCGCAAGTGCACGAATCTATTATAGAATAGATTATGTAAGTACGAGATCGATCCCACAGAGATTGATAAAATATTAATCTAAATCTAAATTAAATTTAATTCTAATCTAGTTAACAATGTTTGAGAATTAATTAAAACTAAAGAAAATAAAATTCTAAATTAACAAAACAAGATTAAATTGCAAAACTCAATCAATAGACGAGAAATCTGAGGTTCAGAATCCACCATTATCAACTTATAATGTTTTACTATTCAAAATATTATTCTCAACAATTAAAGAAACAACTTAGAAATCAATCTGTTGTTTTCTCAGGATTTGTCAATTAAGCTTCAAGAAAAATAAATCATATATAATCCTTACTTTATGACCTAAAATTTATAAGATCTAAGTATTATATGTATCCAATATTGACAAACACATAATCAAAAATCTTATATTTAAACTTTTTCAATCCAAAGTCAAATTAATAAAATAATTTTATAACAACCAAAAATACTTGATATTTAAGGTGAAACTAATCTTATTTTATCAATCAATGAAACTAAGAATTATTAAACATTAGGAACACAAAATTGAGAATAATATTCAAATAGCAAAATCATTATAAAGTCAATAATGGTTTCATCCTACACCTCAGAAAAGAAAATTAAACAAACATGGTTATGACAAGAACAAAAAGAGAATTAAAATTCATCATAATGTTTGCAAACTTGGCTGCTGTAGATTTTTGTCTTCTTGCTGCTGAAATTTTGTCTTCTTGCTCCACCAAAGCTGCTGTCTTCTTCTCCCGTTACTGCTGCTGTCTTTTTTCTTCTGTTTTGCTATTCTGCTCTGCTTTTCTGCTCGGGTGCTTTATTATATACTGCTACAATTTCTTATTTTAATAAATTAAAAACTGCTATTTTCTTTTCTTAATTACAGCACTATTTTCTTATTTCCAAAAAAACTGCACAGCAACCTAATTCTTCTTCTAAAAATCTGCAGCTTCCTTTTTTGATTTGTTTCCTCTTTTCTTCAATAATTTATTTCCTTGTCTCCACCAATTTCCTAATTGCATGACAAAGATTTTAGGCAAGATTTAAATGCTTGATTGATTGGGATCTTGACTTGACAAAAATTGTAATTTTTTCTCATTCAACACACAATTTTTTTTTTTTTTTCTGTTTCACCAAAAACACAATTAATTAAAATAAAGTTAACATAAAATCGAACTAATAAATCTATATTTAAGGGTAATAAATGTATATAAATTATGTCTATCAAGCACTCCACGAAATCCTTCTGGACTATAGTTGGCATCATTAAAATGATTTCATACTAAACATTAGATTGGTGAAAATTTTAAAACTTTTTTTTTTTTTTAACAAAATTTCGACAGTATAACGATTATTTATCGAGCTATACCACTTTGCAATAAAAATATAACACTTCTAAAATCTCATACACAATCTCTACTTCTCATTTGGACCTCTAGTCCATCTTAATACACAACCTAGCCGTAATTATTCTAATTCAATAAAAATTCAATGCAAAATTTGAAAAAATATTTTTATGCATACAACTAAAAATATTTATACATAGTTTAACTTTGAAGTTTACATCATACATTGGAGATAATTATCAAGCACTTCGTTTTCTTTTATGCAACCCATCATTATAAAAATGATAATTTTACAAAACTAGTTTACAATCAAAACATGAATACACACATGTTTTGCTTTAAGTAAAATATATGCATGACTATTAATTCACAGATGCATCGATCGTCTTCGGCCTACCTAATTTGGAGTAGAAAGACTGGCACCTTGATCCCTCATCTTTACATCTGGGGAGGTTTTTAGGATAGAAAACCAATGAAAAATGAGCTAACGAAGCTCAATGAGTGGGTAGTGTTTTCTATCTAAACTATTTTGTCTAAAAATTTACCTCCCAAAATACTTTTAAGAAATTTATATTTCTAAAACATTCTCCTTTCTAAAATCATGTACTTTATAAATTTACTAAGTGATTTTAAAGAGTTTAAAAACGATACGTAAATTATAATAAAGTTTTATATGAAAAATTTAATCATCAAACATTTTATATGAAATATTCATAACTTTTAAGAATTAACTAAAACAAGGTTTTTCAAAAATCCATCTTTAGAAGTATACTTTTCTCTTCTAAAATCGCGCTAATGGAAACCCACAAGAGCATACATACATACACATGGCGGCTGGTGCCGCACAATGTGAGATCATAGTCATGTGGCATAATTTGCTAATGACGTGCATCATGATAAACATAAGACATCTCACTACTATGCAACGGGTTTCAATTCCACACGAGGCATACGTAGAGCAAGATAATACCCTACACGTGCAAAGGGTGATACAATTGACTCGACCCTCACACACAGATGTTAGTAACATACAGACACGCGTTCCCAACACTAGCTATACATGTGTAGGGTATTCCAGTCGGGTCTACATACAGACATACATACATACATACATATTTATAATTTGAATTCATAAGTTTGGGTAATCCATTAGTCTTTGAAAATTTTCTTTGCATATTTCTGAAAGTTGAACTTTCCACTACATAAACATAAGTTTATTGAAACGTAATTCATATCATTTCATGAAGCATAAAATCTAAAAATTTTATAACTTTTATACCTAAAATGATTTCATTAAAATCTATACATAAAGTACAAATAAATCAACATATTTAATGAAAGCTAATAAATCAACGCATTTAATGAAAACTAATAAATCAACGTATTTAATTAAAGCTAATAAAACGTTTAACATTCAAAAATGAAAGTGCACTTACTTGGTTTTTCACTCGCTAAAATATTCTTCAAACTTCTGTCTTGAGTTCTTTGGCTTCATTTTTCTCTTACAATACACATTCTACTTTCATAATTCATTACTAATTCATTAAAAACTCATATTAACTCATTCAATTGGCATGCAAACCAACCTGCCCTTCACCTAGTCCCATCATGCTATCTTTTACACAAGTCTTATTCTTTTAGCTTTTCATGCATAAATCATCTTAAATTCACCTCAACCTAATTCTAATTTATCCAAATAATAAAAACATAGCATACACCTTTAAAATATCATGCTTGACCAAACCTAACATGCATCACTTTTCATTTCTATTCATTCCATTTTCACATTACAATTAACATGCATGTTGCCCCTATATTGTATTAAATCTTTAATGAACTAATATCTTCAAAGAAAATCATTTTCATTCAAAATGCATTACCAACATCATAAATTTCATAAAATGGCAAGATATGCATTGAATCCCCCCGATGTCTCCTTTCGCAATGCTCACACGGGGGTAGGGCTAGTCCCCTCACTGTACTCCCTAGGGTGCTGGCCACTGAAGTTGTTGGCTGTCCTATCTTGGCAGTGGACCCCTGTCTCTAACTCTACGGGTTTGACTGTCCACTCGCCTGGGATCCCTTGAATTTCTTGGCTGGCTGAGCAAAATTGGATTGACCCTGACTCTTTATTTGCTGGCTCTTATCTTTCCTAGCCTGCTCTTCCTTCTTTACTCTTTCTACGTTGAAGGCTGCGGAAACCAGTCTAGGGAAATCCTTCAACTCTAAGGCTGTGATCTGAAGGCGTATGTAATCATTTAACCCATCCTCAAACCGTCTGCACCTATTCGCCTCAATAGCCACAATCTCCCAAGCATACTTGCTCAACCTGATAAACTCCCGCTCATACTCAATAACCAACATTTGTCTCTACTTTAGATTTATGAATTCCCTCTTCATATTATTGATATGGATACAACCGACATATTTTCTACAGAATTCTCTTTAGAAGAACTCCCACGTCCTTTCTTCGGGCCATATTGAGTGTGACACTATAGTCCACCACTGATAGGCATCCTCCTGTAATAGGGAAACCGTACACTCCAAACTCTCCTCCGGGGTAAAGTGAAGCTGTTATAAAATTCGTTCTGTCCGCTCTAACCAGTACTCCACAGCGAACGTATCCTTGTCTTTTTTGTCATGAAAGTCCGTGGGCCTATATTTTGAAAGCCTTTCTAGCACGGACTTCTGTGGTGCTGCTTGAGCCACATTCTAAAAGAATCTACCATTTGTTGTATAAAGGCTGGCTGACCCTAGCCCTCTGGTCTAGCCATCCCTCGACTTGAGGACTCACGAGAAGCTCCCTCAACCACAATAACTGGACTATGATTCCCACTTCCTTTACCACCCTTGGCCCTTATGACATTAGAGGGTTCCATTGTTTATCTTATATCAAACAAAAGTGAAATCTGCACGTCAGAGTCACATCCTCCTATTTCTAAATGCTATGCATGTACAACCAAATGCAACAATTCTATTTCTAAAACTACTAGGTCTAGGAACACCTAAATCTTAGCTCTAATACCACTAATTCTGTGATACCCTCCTACTCGATTCTCATTTGAATGAAAATTGAGTCGAAAGATGTTACCTTTCTCGACTTATTTATTACTATTATACATATATATATATATACTGTTATTTTTTTTAAATAAAAAAATTCGACAGAGTTTCGTTTGTTTTTCTGAAAATCCCAAAATTTCAAAACTTGCAAATTTTCAAAAGAAACACTTCTAATATGAATCCATTTTCTTAACTTCCATTTCAAACCTTCTGTCCGACTCAAAATCACTTCATCACACAAACATATATGAATATATATAAATCATAGTAATTGAAATTAAACACTAATTAAAAAAAAAAAGTAATAATTAATTCACAAAATCACTTTACAAACCAAAAACTTTGCTACGGTTTATATACATTATCATTTGCAAAATTTTGTGTAAACATTTATTGGTATATATATGCATTTCTTCCATATCCATGCACTCTAATACACATATATAATGTCAAAAGAGTAACTACCTAAATGTAGAGTGATGTGACTCACGAAAATTCGTAGATATCTTCTCTTCAGTCTTTATCTATAATGCCCAAATCTTAATCTGAGCGTGGTAAATCCAAAATACTAAGTATTTCTACTTAGTGGGTATACACAAAAATTTTATATACCATTTATCACAAAAATATATAATATTATAAAACAAAATTCCTCAATTTTCAAACTTTTTATCAAAAATACACAAAGTAATGAACTTGCAAATAAATACACATATAAAATACATAAAGTCATTTTTCCAATCATAATCACACGATTTAATCACTTATTTCTCAACACATTTTATAAACTCTGACACGATACCATGGACTAGAAAGCGGGTTTCTCGGGCATCGGATACTTGGTGCCTACCCTCCGAATCGTATTCTTATATAATACATAAATTCGAGGATCGAACACGCGGTGCCTCTCAAGGTCCATGAATCTAGTATCGATGTATATAGACAAATTGGTGTAGTATTGCTAATATCACCCTATTGGCATGCAAATTCCAATCCCTACCTACCAATGTTCAGGTTTACTAGGACCCTTATAAATTTCATAGATTACCAAAAATTTTCATATTTTAACAATGTTTTGTTTCTCACTAAAAATTTCGTTCGGAAAGTCATAAACAAAATTTTATTCACAATTTTTCTCATTTGTCCAAAGTATCAATGTAAGCATTACGAAACACTATTTTTCATGCCATTTACTCATCGAAATTTTATCAAAACATTTGTATCCTTCACCCGATATACATTCGGTCAATGCACTAAATTCATTGATTTCTTTCCAATTCTTTTCTGTTTCCATTCGAAAGTTATAAAAATCACATTCCAACAACATTTTATAACAATTTAACAAATAGTTCACAATACCTCTAAATATCATTTTCGGCCCACATTAGCTAATGATTCAAAATTTGTCAAAATTTCATTATTTCACACTTCAAAATACTCCACAAATCATTTCAAACTAGCATCAAACTTATTCACCCCAAAAACATAAAAAATCAACACTTTAAGCATACTAAACCTTACTAACAAAATTGAAATTTTCAAGCAAGTGTACACCAACCTTTTGGGCAATATTTTTTGGCTTTTCCACACCACTAATTGGAGCTTATAACTTCCCTTTATCATTCTCTTGAGCTCCTTGATCCAAACCCACACCTAGCATTTTAAAGAATGCATTTTGTCAACATAAAATCAAATCAACTAATTTAAAAGCAAAATAACTATACCTGTATGCTCATGAGAGCATCTACATCATTTCTAACATTAACCCATCACAAAACCAAAAACTCACATCAACTTACTTTAATTGAGCACCTTTCTTTAAAAATTCACTTGTAAATCTAGGGAGGGTTTGATGAATTTAATGCTTTAGATGTATAGAGGATGTGTAGAATAAGAGAAATGAGTGATTTGGAGGCTTGAAATTGAAAAAAAAAAAATGAGAGAGGGAATGGACGGTAAAGATGGAGGAAGAAGGAAGAAATGGGTTTTCTTGCATGCAACTTGTCTTTATATACTATATAAGCTCTTATTCTCGATTCTAGATTCTCTAATGTTAGAAGTTAGACTAAAGGATGAAAATGTTAAATTTCATCAATATCATTCTTATGGGTGATATTAGAATGTTAGTAAAACTTTTAGAAACTAATTAACATTAATAATGAGATAAATGCAAAGAATGGCAAAAGGGTCATTTTATCAATAAGAGATATTTAAACAAATGGCAAAATGGTCTTTGTTCAAATAAGAGTTATAGATGTAAACATAAGCATGTTAGTCATCTAAAACTTAGAGAAAATTAAGTGAATTGTGAAATAAACTAACAAGGGGCATTATGGCCATCTTCATCAAATAA
Source organism: Litchi chinensis (assembly GCA_019925255.1). NCBI lineage: Eukaryota > Viridiplantae > Streptophyta > Magnoliopsida > Sapindales > Sapindaceae > Litchi > Litchi chinensis. The sequence continues at coordinate 22,173,648 of CM034470.1, read as the reverse complement.
TTTTCTATATATATGAATGTGTTAGTGTGTTAGTCACCAACACTTAGCAAAATTTTGAAAACAAAAAGAGAGAAAGAGAGGAGATGGGACGGCAAGGGAGAAGAGAAGAAGAGAAGTGAGATCCAAATTTTTCAAGGCAATTTTGAAGCTTCCAAACCAAATCCCTAATAGGTTTAAGCAAGAACATCAAAACTTAATCAAGAGTAAAGTGAGATATCATTATTTTCTTTAAGTTTGATGTTGGTTGGGAATATATGATATGATGATGGATTGATTTGTTTATTTGATGTGTTGTTGAGGGGATTTTGATGTAAATCAAAAATATAGTCATGAATAACTAAAAATGGGAAGTTGATTTGATGAAATCCATGCAATAAATGGAAGATATAGTGTAGGTGGATGAAACCCTAGGTCTTTATTTAAGCATTAATTGAGTGATTTAATGGTAGTTAATGTGATCGACGAAATGTTTGAGAGAAAATAGCTTGAGAAATTGAAAAGTTGAATGATGTGAGTGTATGTGGTTGTCACAGCCAAGGAAGGGTGTGTATGACTTCATTGAGATGTGATCAAATTGAACTTGATTTCATGTATATTTGAGGTTAGAAAATCATATGAAATTGATAGAATTTCAAAATGAAAAGAGATAGTTACAAAAGTATAGTTAGGCTAGATGAAGGGCAATTGTAGTCACTATGCAATGCCACTTCAGCTTTACATTTTAGTGTGACAAATGATTATAATCAAGTATATATAAGTCTAAGAATCATAATAGAGTATTACATCACTTACACTATTTCAATCTTACTTTAAAATGTAAGTATTATTATTAAAAGATGTATAAAATGATTTTCCAAATACAAGTTCGAGTTTTTGTAAGAGAACCTTATATTGGATTTAGTAATAAGAATTGAAAACGAAGTTATTTTCAAAAAGCTTGAGTATTAAGTTTTAGTTAAAAGTGTTAAAAGATAAGTGAGTTTGTGCTTTATACACTTAGTAAAAAGAGTTTTAAAAATCATGTGTATTCCCTCAATCTTCACACTATCTAGCGCTACACATGCGATGCAAAAAATTCTGCACGTAGCCATCTAGATTTACAGTTATTTATGTTACGTTGCGATGCAAAAAAATTTGCTTATAGTCGCCAAGAGTTATAGTTTAAATTGCACTACGATAAGCAATGCAAAAAATTCCACATATAGTTGCTTAGACTTAAGATTGTTTCACACTATATTTACGATGTAGCAAATTTCGTATGTAGTGGCCGAGATATCTCAGTAGCGTCACGGTTGGTGTCAGTTGAAAAATCACCACATGACGTACTACGTTGAGAATGGTTAGAGCATGTAGGGTTACACACGGTGGTTTTAGAAAGAAAAATATTTGTTGAAAACTATCAATATTTTAAATCAGTTTATGATTATTAATTATGTATTTCTCTAATTGCTATATTTGGTTGAGTTAACAAGTTTTCTTTATTGTAGTATATAAACTCTTTCAAGAAATTGTCGCAAGTGATCAAGATAGAAGAAATTTTCATCAACTTAGTTGGGCAAAACCAAAGGATATATTACATATAAATCATGTTTATATTTTGTGAATACGAAATCGAGGAAGTGCATGTATCACATTGCAACTTTGGTAACATATATTTTAAAACTTGTAACTTTTGTAAATTATGTTGTATGTAATTGTAAATTTTACATATGATATATATATATATATCCCACTATGGTTATCATTCATAACGGTTATAAAATTGATTATGAAAATGTATGTTTGTGGACAAAAAGAAATTGGGTGGTGATTGAAAATAGTTAGAAGTGTAATTTCTTGTAGGAAAATTTTAGAAATCTTAAAAATACAGCAGTTATGCTGTCAAATTTCTAGTAAAATTTTCTTAAATTGAACGTGAAAAATTTATACCAACCAAATTATTTTCAAAGAAATAGAAATTGATTTAGTCAAAGCAAAGTAAACAGACAAAATATATTAGGGGTTCGCTCCGTGGGTCTCTCTTAACCATGAGTAGGGTTATAAGAGGTTCATTGGACTGCCCGACGAGACCTTTTAGATAAGAGCCTAGAAAGAATCTGATTCGGGTCTTGTCATACTAACCCTCTCCAAATGACAATTTCACCCCTAACTAATCCCATAATTACTCCTATGCCCTTAGTTACAAATGCTAACCTTTGATTGGTTAAAAGTTCAACTCATCATGCCACTATCATGACATCATTCTAGTTCAAAAATTCAACCAAAATGCATCACTTTTTACTTTTTATTTGTCAATTTTTTATTGGGTCACATTTTAATCACATGTGATGCATTCTAGTTACATGCTTTCTCATCCAATCATATTCTTCCATCACTCAATTTCTATAATTGAATTTCTAATTTAATTCATAATTATAAAATACCTCCAAAATATTAAATCCCTTAAATTAAAAATTACATCTCACCCTAAATACATAAAATTACTAATTTAATCCACCTTTTTATATCCTAAATTTAAATTAAAAATACACTAACTATATCGAAGGAAATTTCGAGACGTCACACTATCCTTTAATAAGAAAGTAGAGAATGCCACCATCTGGTCCACTGAACAAACCATAACTTGATAAATCTCTTCATTAGTCTCTAACCAAGACAAGGTGCGCTCCCGATCGCTGGTACCATCACAAGGCCTAGCACCCAATTTTCGAGCACGCTCGATGGAAACCCCTGTTTCCCGTGATTGATGAAACACCGCTACAAACACTTGAGCCAACTGCTCTACATTTATATTTCCAGCTACTAGCTCTACAGGTCACGAAGGTCCTACTTAAGTTTCATCTACATGCACGTTAACAGACTCGTCAACGTGTCCTCCCTCTGGTGCAGGTACCTAAGTAACTGCTCTCTTAATAGATGGGCAACCTCGACAACACATGATTCTGTGAGATTCAATCATAAAATGCATGAAATGAAGGTTAAAATCACAATATCAAAGCTTTAGGCAAGTTTCCAAAAATTTCAGCTGAAAACAAACGTTCGAAAAATCTTTTACTCCAAATTATCTAAAACTCTGGCTCTAACACCAAACTATCAGGACTGACTCCACGAAATCCCTCTGAAATCTAACTTACCAGACCTAGAAGGATTCCATGGAGTGAACCCATAACTATAAATATTTTTACTAAACACATGAATTATAAACTTTTGAAATCTTATATCAATTTTTATGCAAACTTCTCAAAACAAAATCCATAATATCTCAATATTCAAGAGTCTAAAACATGCAAAGATCATCATAACATAGTGAGTTCTACAAGATTTATTCAAAATAAAAAATATTTACAACACATGATAAATGTTGAAGTCATAATGTTTGCAAAAGAAACTATACAACATCATCGATTGTCTAGCTCACCTAATCTATTCGACGTGAACTAATACCCTGATCCCTTGTCCTGTATCTGGGAGGTTTTTATAACATAAAACTAAAAACGTTTTAAACTACACGGCTCAGTGAGTGTATAAATATTTCTGGTTAAATTAATCTTTTTATAAAATATATCTCTTGAAAACATTTTTTTGAAAACATTTTTCTTTAAAACAATTTATTCCTAAATACTTTAAAGTTTCAAGGCTTTCTCAAAATTAAGTTCATAAAGTGCTAAAATATTTTATAGTTTCCTAAAATATTTCTAAAACATTTCTTTCTAAAATTTGCTTTAATGGTATACTTCTCTTTCTAAAAACTGCATTAATGGGGAACCCAAGGGAAGCTATAACCACATGAGCAATCAGACCAGCTCCGCTCAGTGTAAGGGGTCACGTGGGTAAAAGCTAGCATTGCACACCGTGACAAATCTACAAAGACATCCCGCTACTACTTGGCAGAATTACCATCGCACACCGTATAGTGAGATAATACCCCACAAGTGTAGAGGGTGACACGACAGACATGACAAACTCAATTCCTCCTATGTTAGTAGGACAAGCCCTCCCAACACTTATTATACACTGCGGGGTATATCGACCGGGTTTAAAACTACAAGGTCTATCTATCTATAAACTTGGGCCGTCCACTAGTCTTTGAAAATCTTTTCTTTCTATAATTCAAAATAAATTCTTTTTCATAAAATGTGCTAAAAATTTGTATATCATATCATACATAAACTATTTTCTCATCATGTTATTGCATAAGTTTATCGATAAGCTAAAATGAATGAGTAATAAAAATATACTAGAAGTTGCAAAATAAATTTAAAAATATTTCAATAATATTTTCACACTCACTATTTGCTTTCCTATTCACTTAAGTCATGTCTCCAGCGATCTCCTCTAGCTCACCTTTTTCACCTACACTTAATACAAATAAGATCTCTGCTTAGAACGCAAGATACTTCAATTTCAAGTCATTTCTATTATCTCTACAACTTATAATTTCACCTAGGATGATACAAACTACAGTATTGCCAATCCAGCTCGATCTGCGAGCTTATACCGTAGCTAGTCTAGCTCAGCCCATGTGAGATTCTACCCTGCCCAGATCAGCCCATGTTGCGGGCATTACCCATCTCAGCAAGCTTACTTAACTCACCCCTTTGGCAAGTTGCTACCTTCTTCTAGCTCAGCCTCGATCCATAAGTACTGCCTAGTTCGCCCTTTACGAGCTTCTACCTTAGTCAAGCTAGGATAGGCATTATAGAGGGCTGCAGCATCACTCAACTCGCTCTTGCGAGCTCGTGCTTCAGTCCAACTTGACTAGTGCTAAAGATGGGCTGAGGATGTCACCCAACTCGCATTCAAGGAGCTCCCATTCTAACTCATGCGAGCATACTTATAACCTTCATTTTCTAGATTTTACACTTTTACGAGCATTAGCACACCTCAAACTCATTAAATTTCATATACATATACCCCAACATTTCCCCAACTTCTTCCCCTAAACCAGGTCTCAAACACAACAAGTTTTGTGATGAAAACTCAATCATCCTAGACAATAATCAAACTACTACAAATCAACTTTGTTTTTCAGCTATTTCACTTATCAGATTTCCTCCTCAGTCTTTTGCCTTACTTCCTCACTCGTTTACTACTTCAAATCACTAGATCTATGCACAAAATCTTAATAATATTAGATGCAGTTCATAGACTACTTCGACTGATTTCTTACTAATATAAAACTATGGAAACTTGCTCTTACTAATTGATTTTTACCATATCTAACTTGATACTCCTCCTAAGCTTGCTCTTCACCTTTCTACGGCTTGATTTTCTTTTCAAAAGTGGCAGAGATCTGGCTTGGAATAGCTACAAATATGCCTCCCTTGCTCTATTGATAGCTCTCTCTCTCTCTCTCTCTCTCTCTCTCTATTTTTCTCTAGATTTTTCTCCCATTTTCTCTCTCACTTTTCACGACAACTCTCACCATACTCCTAGATTTATAAGGGTGGGTCAAGCTCACTTTTTACCCTTAAACTTTCCTAAATTTATGATTTTGTTATGTTCTAGAGAATTCTCTACTTTTCCACAATGTCCTTAACATTTCCCTTTATTTACAATTTTGCCACTCTTCTATAAAAATTTTTTATTTTCCTCAATCTCCTCTTAACTCTATAAATTTAAATTTAGCCTCGATCCTTTCTGAAATTCTAAGATTTAATTTCATCTTAGAACACTTTAAAATTCTTTTTATTATTTTATAAACGAGGGTATATTAGTGCAACACATCTTTCTATACGTATGTACAGTAACAAAATCAGGAGAGGGTATTACATTAACATATATCTTTTTGAACCCTTTGTGTAACACCCTCCACTCGATTTCCATTAGAATGAAAATCGAGTTGAAGGATTCTACATTTCTCATTTCACTGTTTTTATTACAAATATTTTTGTTATTTATTTATTTTTATAAAATCTGACAGAGTTCTGTTTGTTTTTTTGAAAATTCAAAAATTTAAAAACTTGCAATTCGAAATGATTCTCATTTTTCTCAACAACCGTTTTGGACCTCCCGTCCGATTTAAAATCAACTCCGCCACTCAAACATTTACATAAACCATGCATTCATTAAAAAAAAATCATATTCATGAAAAGTTGATAACAATTTACATAGAAGTAACCATTAATGTATAAATCTACTATTTAATACAAAACCCCTTTCGAAATTTATATATTACCCTTTACAGAACTTCACACATATATATACATATGTTCATGTACATGCTCTATAACAGATATATATGATGCCAAATAAGATTACTACCCCAAAAGTATGGATGGATGTGACTTGCTGGAAATGCTACAAATACCTCCTCTTCCGTCTCTATTTACAATGCCCAATCAACAACTTACGCCTGGTAAACCCAACATGCTAAGTATTTTTACTTAATGAGTGTACACAAAATTTAAATTCACCATGTCCCACAAATACGAAATTATAATATAAGATTTTATAGTTCTTAAATTTTTATGATAAATCACAAAGAAATCAATTTACTAATAAGTACACACATAAAATACATAAACATCATTTTTCAAGTATAACCACACAATTACATTTAATATTTTTCAGCGCTATTTGTAAACACTGACACGATACCTTAGAATGAAAAACGGGTTTTGACAGGACCCTTCCCAGACCTTATCTAAGCTCTTGTCTGGAGGATCCTGCCGGGCACTTCAACGGACTCCTCGAAATTTACTCGTCAGATCGAAGAAATCCGAGAAGCGAACCCTAACTTTCTTTAACCGGTTTACTCGTTTAAACTCAAAAATTCAGTTTTCTTTTAAACTAGTTGGGAGTGATAAAATTTTTCGTAACTTTTGTTTCAAATATTTTTATAAAATTTTCGGCAGCATAACGGCTGCATTTTTTATAAACCAAAATTTACCTGTCAAGAAAATAACACTTCAACTAAAATCTCAATACCTCCCAACTTCTTTATTCCCAAACATGCAATAATCATCATCATATTTCCACAAACATGCCACATCAACACTCAATTCTCAATTTATAAGTACAAACTCAAGTAGAATATATCTAGATGCATCATATATATAAAATGCATGAATATTTACAAATATACAATTTCAAAATCTGAATATATGTTGCTCAATTACATATCCATCTCATACATAAAGTTTTACATTATCACATGTCATAAATCGTCCACCTATATATACACAACAAAATGATGATGTCCTGTCGTCCGCGGTGGCACACAATGAACTATAAATAGCTACAAAATAAACAAACAAGTTAGTGCAATGAAGATATAATATCACATACACTAACATGACAATTTACCATTTGTTTTATGATTTCTTTCAAAACCCCCATGTATATCCTTTAAACATTCTAACCATCACAGGCGATTAGAACTAACGCCAACGTGAAGCTTATTAAGTTATCTCAACCACTACGTTACGGAATTTACTGCATCGCACGTAGGGCGCTAAAGCTTATCACTGAACAACTACAATGCGGGATTTTCTGCATCGCAATTGTAGTGCTAAAACTCTGGGCAACTACGAGCGGAATTTTCTGCATCGCCACATAGTGCCAAACTATAAAAATAGCCAACTACGTGCGGAATTGTCTGCATCGCAACGTAGAGCTTATACTTTCTATGAAATTGGGCAACTACGGATGGAATTTTCTGCATCGTCGCGTAGTGCTAACTTTTCTCTATTCTGAGCGACTACGGACGGAATTTACTGCGTCGTCACGTAGCGCTAAATCTCATTATATTTTAAGGAATATACATGGGTTTTAAAATTTACTTTTCAAGCGCTAAAGCATAAAACTCTTTATTTTTAAAACCTCTAAACACTTTTCTCATTTCATTCTTTTTACATACAACTTAACTATCATATTTATTACCAAACATCAATATTTACAAGAATTTGGAAAAGATCTTAAGTGGTGAACCACTTACCTCGAGGCCGCGTCAAGCATCTCGACGAGGCTTCTGGACACCGCTCACGTGCTCGTCACTTGGTTCTTGACTTAGAGAGTTGAGGGGGACTTGGGAGAGGGTTTAAAGAGAAGATTTGAGGCTTGGATGGGCTGTCTTCTTCCACTTTTCCTTGCTGCCATTTCTGCCCTGCAGTGTGCTTGTTTGCTGTCTTCTTCTGGTGCTTCACTGTTTCAGCTGAGGGGATGCACGAAATTGCCTTTGGTTTTCTGAAAATTTTCAGCCAAGTGTTGCTTATATACTAGTTGCACTTCTCTAATTTGCATTCTTGCCCCACCTCTTTTAAATTTCACACAACTTCCTCTCCATTTCTCTTTTCTTTTCACTGCTGTCCAGTTTTGTTTATTCTCTGGCAGCTGCTGTTTTCTTCTTTATTTCTCACCTATTTTCATCTTTTCTTATTGAAATCTTGCTAAATGTTCATTATATATGATTAGCCTTCATGAAAATGGCACTTAAGTCTCATGTTTAACTTGTTTGACCATCATTTTCCCTCCTCCTCTACTCTATACGGGAATCACTTTTGTTTTTGAGTTTTATGGTAGCTTTGCACTCTTCACTTGTCTACTTGGCTTCTAAGTGTCTTGTTTATATATCTTATTGATGTTCTATGGAATATCAAGCTTGTCCTTTGATTTATTTTGATTATCATCAATCTCTTATTTAAATCGCTTAATAGTTGTCCATTACTTACGAACAACTAATGTAAAAATTTTCTTAATCGTGTACTCAACATTTTATTTTCTTTAACTTGTCTCTTATCTATGGATGAATTACTTTACTCTTCATTGATCTTTTTCTTGCTAATTCGGTTGTTGTGAAACTCTAGAATGGCTTTCACAAAATTGATGAATCGATTTAGCTTAACACTAACTTGATTCTATTGTAATGTTACTTAATTTTTATAATTGACGAATTTCGTCGTCGATCTTAAGTTGATAAATCTCTAACGCCATGAAATTCAATTAATCTAATGTCGAGATTTATTTTACCTCTCTAATCCATCTTTTAACACTAAGAGGTTATAGATAGAGACTAGGGGTTTACAGGTTTCCCCGGCATCGGACACTTAGTGCTTACCCGTCGGATTTTATTTCACGTAACACATAAATTCTGGGACTGGACACTCGGTATCTCTCGGGGTCCATGAATTTAGTATTAATATATATATATAAGCAAATCGACACAGTACTGCTATAATCACCCTATTGACATGCTAATTACCAATCCCAACCTATTCATGTCCAAGTTTACTAGGGCCCTTATAAATTTTATTTGCTATCAATGATTTCACATTTTAACTATTTTCGTTTCTAAATTACGATTCTATTAGGGGTACCATGAAAACACATTTTAGTCACACTTTTTCCCATTTAATCGAAACATCACACTTAAACACCACAATGCATCGTTTTGCACTCAATTAACTCAACAAAATTTGTCAAAACCATCATGCCCTTCACCTAACATATTTTGACCAATGCACTAAAATAAATCAATTTCATTTCAATTATTTTTCATTCTCAATCATAAATCATTAAAATCACAATTCAATACCATTTGATAACAATTCATCAAAATAAATTCACAAACCCTTTAATTTCTAAATTCGATCAACACTTTTCTTTCACAAAATTTTCATTTTTTCATCATTCCATGCCACAAAATAAATCATAATATGATTCACACATAGTAATAAAATCAATTTAATCAAAATAAAAAAGCATCACATACTAATATAAATAAAACCTTACTAACAAAAGTGGAGTTTCTAAATCAAGTGTACACTAACCTTTTGGGCAAGGTTCATAACTTCTCCACACATTCAATTGAAGCTCACAACTTCTCTTTATCTTTATCTTGCCTTCCTTGAGCTAATTCCTCACCTAGGGTTTTTAAAAAATACAAAATCAATCAATAACATCAAATCTACTAACTTGAATGCAAAAGTAGCTAGATCTACATGTCCATGAATGCATCTACATCCTTTCTAACCTTACTTCATCACTAAATCAAAAACCCACATCAACTAACCTTGATTGAGCTCTTTTCTTTGAAAAATCACTTGTGAATCTTGATGGGGTTTGATGGATTTGAGACTTTGGATGAGTAGATGATGTGAGGGACAAGGTTTATGAGTAATTTGGAGGCTTAGAATTGAAGAAAAATTGAGAGAAATAAGAAGAGAAGTGGACGGCAAAAGGAAGGAAGAAAAGAGAAAAAAATGGGTTTCTTCATGCATTCTTATCTTTATATACTCCCCTTTTTTCCTTAACAATTTTACCCCTAATTATTTCATTTATTACCTCCATGCCCTTAGTTACAAAAGCTAACATCCTATTGGCTTAAAATCCAACTCATCATTCCACTAACTAGCATGTCATCATTCTAGTCAAAATCCAACCAAAAATTGCATCACTTTTTACTTTTTGTTGGCCATCTTCTATTGATCGAAAATTTAACCACATGAAATGCATTTTAATTGTATCCTATTCTTGTCCAATCACATTTTTTTTTTTTTTTTACATTCCAATGTCCCCATTTAATTCCTAGAATAGATTCTTGTTTATAAATTGTCTCCCAAAAATTAAATAATCCCTTACATACTATTTTCATCTCACCACTTTTGCATCAAATTCCAATTTAATCCACCTTTTTGCCTACTAAAGTTAAATTAAAAGACACTAGCTATATTAAAGAAGAATTTCAGGGCGTTACACTTTGCAATAAAAATAGTGCAATACCCCGAATTAGAACCAATCTAATACACAATATATATATATATATGTATAACTCTTGAGGAAGATTCAGTGGGGTTCAATTAGAAATCAAAAGGGATGCAATTGGAAACTTAAATTAAAGAGCCCAAATAAAACTTTATTCAAAAAAGCCCAGTTGGAATTAATATGACCCAATTACTTCCTAAGCACACCTCACTTGTTTTCTAAGTACAGTCACCTAAGATTATGACGGGTCCCTTCCCTATATACTGTAATGAAGAAGTTGAAAAGTTTGTGAAAAATACATGCTTGGCTGAAAATGATAGTTAAGGGGTATTGTAAAATTTCTTTGAAAATTTTTGATTAAATGTCATTTGAAGGTAATTTTAATAACTTTCAAGTGAAAACGAAAAAGAATCGAAAAGAAATTGACAAGTTTAGTGTCTTGATCGAATATATATTGGTTGAAAGGCACGAAGATTTAGATTAATTTTGATAAATTATTGATGAGCTACTTGAGTACGAAATGATGTTGGTGAGGCTTAAATGGATATTTCAAATAATTGAAAAAAAAAAGAAAAAAAATGCGATTGAAGTTTTGTTTGTCACTTTCCGAATGAAATTTTTATTTAGAAACGAAAATTATTCATTTGTGAAATTAGTGGTAATAAACAAAAAAATTATAAGGGCCTTAGTAAACCTGAACATTGATAGGTGGGAATTAGAAATTAGTATGTCAATAGGAAAATATTAGCAGTACTGCGTCGTATTATTGATATGAAAATTGTGAATTTTGGACCTTGAGAGGCACCTAGTGTCCGGTCCTAGAATTCATGTATTATGTGAAATGTGATCCGGCGGGTAGTCACCGAGTGTCCAATGTTGGAGAACTTGGCATGCCAATAGGGTAATTATTAATAGTACTACACCATTATGATTTTATGCCGATGTTGATTCACGGACTTTGAGAGGCACCGAGTGTCCAGTCCAGAAATCAAAACGTTGTGAAATTGAGATCCGCTAGGCAGGCACCGAGTGTCCGATGTCGGGGGAAACATGAAACCCATTTTCAAATCTATGGTATCGTGTTGGTGTTTATAAAGGGCGCTGAATATTATTAAAGAAAAATCATGTTGACATGCTTGAAAATGAAAATATTTGTGACAAGACCCGAACCAAGTTCTCTCTAAACTCTTATTTGGAGGGTCTTACCGGGCACTTTAGTGAATCTCTTATAACCCTACTCACGATTAAAAAGACCCACGGAGCGAACCTCTAAGATACTTTGCCCATTTACTTTACTTTGGTTAAATAAATTTTCTATTTCTTTAAAAATAATTGGGTTTTTGAAAATTTTTCACGTTCAATTGAAGAAAATCTTACTAAAAATTCGACAGCATAAGAGTTGCATTTTTAAGGTTTCCAATTTTTTTTTTTTTAACCTACATGTAATACACACTTCTAACTATATTCAATCACCACCCTACTTCTTTTGTCCACAAGCATACATTTGCTCAATCAAATTTACAAACATGCATTTCACCCTACAGTCACAACTAATCAATATCATATGATATATATGTTCTACTTTACTACCATTTTTTATCCCAAAAATCTCATGATACAAAAATGTAAGTGGTTATTTCAAAATGTGTAATCATGCGGATTTTAGTTACAACAAAATAAGGGTGCAATATTTCCATGTTATGCATCCGATGACGACGCCCACTTATAATTTTGATGAACTTTATGTTATCTTAATCACCTACAACAGTTTCTTAAAAGGGCTTGTACACTACAATGAAGGAAACTCGTTAGTTCAATCAATAAAGGAATTACAAAGATTGTTACAAAATTAATCATAATTTACTTAAACATTCTTAATTTCAATTTCAAAAACTTTTATTTCTAAAAGTGTCATGTGTGCCCCTAATATAATCTAACCACGCTCAATGTGGTATGTCACGTGGCAATTTTCAACTGACACCAACCGTGACGCTGCTAAGATATCTCGGCTACTATGTGCGGAATTTGTTGCATCACAAGCATAGTATGAAACTATCTCAAATCTGTGCAACCACATGTGGAATTTTCTACATCATATTTTATGGCACTAATAAACCATCACTTTTTACAACTACATGCGGAATTTTCTGCATCGCATATTGTAGTGTAAACTCAATTATAATTTAAGTGACTACGAGTGAAATTTTCTGCATCGCAGTGTAGCGCAAATAACTCTAAATCTAGACAATTCTGTGCGGAATTTTCTGCTTCGTACGCATCGTACTAAATAATATAAAAGCTAAGAGAATACACATGACCTTTGAAACTCTTTTCATTAAGTGCATTAAGCAAAAAAACGTTTATCTTTTCAAAGCATTTAATTTTACTTAAACTCAAATCTTTTGAAAACCATTTTGTTCTACATGTGCTTTTCTGAATCCCATGTAGGGATCTTTTACTCAACTTTGAAGTTGTAATTTGAAAATCATTTTTGTAATATTTTAACAACAATAACTTACATTCTTTAAATAAAGTTGAAATAGTGCAAGTGATATAATACTTATCTTGGCTCACAACCTACTAAAAGCTTCAACAGTCTCCTTGTGCTCCTTTTGCTTGCTCGTTACCTGCACATCACATTTTTATTTAGAGTGTGCTATAGTGAGCTACACACAACTATTCATATGGCTCTGAACACACTTTACTCATTAACACACTTTTAGACTACAACTTTTTCACTTAGGTTCTAACTCAACCAAAGCTTTAAAATTACGATTTCTTTGCAAAATTTTTACTTATATACCCCTAGGGACATCCCCACGTAGTCCGTATAATTTTCTGAGGCCTAAAACAAAAAGTCAAAATTTTAAGATCCTCTTTGACAAAATCTTGTTCATAGACCATTCCGTGGGCTGTTTCGCTTCCATTTTCACTTGAATCATCTCTCTATCTCCCACTTAGGTCACCCGTAAAACGATTTTGAAAAATTCCAACTATAGAGGGGTGAAACCTATGAAATACCCCTATTTTTTGACATTTTTTCACTTCAAAATCTGCTCTTTTCACATTTTAAACTCAATTTGCTTTCTACTATCATTCTTAGACTTATATATACTTCATTATGATCATTCACTGTGCTAAAATGCAAAGATGAAGTGGCATTGCATAGTAACCAACAATGCCCTTCATCTAGCCTAAACAACATTCTTGAACTATCTCTTTTCATTTTTCAATTCTATCATTTCCAAGTGATTTCATAGCATCTAATATTCATTAATTCATACTCATATGTATCAAAGCTCAAAAGAATCACACATTCTCCCATTATAGCTGAACCACCCTAACACACGCAACAATTTACTTCTTTCACTTTTTTAAGCTTTTCATTGTTAATTCTCTTAGACAATTTGTCAAACACTTAATTTACAAGTAAATTTGCTATAAACATACTTTAATTACTACTTAGGGTTTCATCTGTATACATTCTAACTAGCATTTCATGCATAGTTTTTATCAAATCAACTTCCTTTCTTAGTAATTCATGACTATAATCTTGATTTACCTCAAGATTCCATCAATAACATAATAAGAAAACAAATCAATCCATCATCACATTATACAACCCAACTACTATTATCCATGGAAGAAATCATGATAAATTACCTCAATCTTCCTTTAATCTTGTTCTTCTAGCTTGAATAACTCTATGAATTTGATTTAGCGTGTCAAAATAGCTTGGAATTGACTTGATTCTTCCTCTCCTCCTATTGCCATCCAACATAAGGTCTCTCCCTCTCTATATTTTGTTTCATAAAAATGGCTACGTGTTGGAAGATAATCACTTATGTATATATAGGCTTCACTTATGAATTTGCCCTCAAAATTTGATTCTTATTTACATGTCACACCACTTCCTGAAATTTAACCAAAATGTCCTCCAATTTTGCTTAACTTCCATGGTATCCTTACTATTTTTATAAATTTCACAATTCCCACACTAGTTTATTCTAATCATACCTACACATACATAAAACCATAATTTAGAACAATAACTATATTGTCTTTCTCTTAAATTTATTTTACTATTTGGTTCAAACAATTTCTATTAACACTATAATATCCTTTATAAGGAAAGTGTTTATGGAATTTAGCATTTCCATCCCATGATCTATCTTTTAGTACTAGGAAATTGAATATTACGAATGAAGGCTTACAATTTGTGTTTATGGGTGCAGTGAATGGTAATTGAATTTCCTTGCAAATTTATTGGTAAAATAATGATTTACTACTTTTATCTAAGAAGATGTTATGAGAAAATTGTATATGTGAGTATGAAAAAATGGCATGGTACCAATGCTTGTAGGTATTTTGTCAGTTATTAAATTTTATTGTTTTTAATTACAAATATTTGAAAATGAAAAAAAAAAAAAAAATCGATTTGTAAAGGTCATAAGTGAAAAATGACTTTTATGCAATGTATGTGTGTGTTCGCTAGTAAATTGATTTTGTTATGAATTAGTATAAAAATTAGAGAATTGTGAAATCTTCTATTTTTATGAAATGATAAATGTAAAGTTGGAATATACCCGCTAAATGGAAATATTTAGCGAGTTGGATTTTCCACGCGTAGGTTGAAATTTGGGCGCTGTAGATAGAGATAGACCAGAAGACATCTATCATGTTTTCTATGAGTCACATCCCTCTATATTTGGTAGTTTTACCTTTGATATTGTATTGTGGTGTTAAAGTATATGAAAATGCATGCACATGTATATGGATGCATGATCCTTTATAAATGATAATGTATATAGCTTGTAGAAAAAAATTTTAGTTTATAAAGTGATTTTGTAAAGGAATTCTTATTTACCTTTTAGTTAGTGTTTAATTTCGATCAATATGATTTTTATCAAATATTGTGTTTAAAAATGTTTGTGTGGCGAAGTGATTTTGGAATTGAACGGAGAGTCTGAAATGGTAGTTGAGAAAATGAATGTATTTTAGAAGTGTTTCTTTTGAAATTTATAGGTTTTTATAATTTTGGGTTTTTAAAAAAAATAGAGAAACTCTACCGGATTAAAAAAAAAAAAAAATAGTGCATATACGTAAAACAATAACGAATGAACCAATTACAGTAGTATCATTCGACTCAGGTTTCCATTCGAATAGGAAGCAGGTGGAGGGTGTTACACTAGTTCCAATTTAAGATCAATTCCTTTAGTTTAGTTCTTGTAGATTTTAAATGAGTTTTGATGTTGTTTAGGTAAAAAGGGTTCCAAGGAGAAGACAAGGCAAGAAGAATTCTATAGAGCTTTGAAACAACCAACCTAGTGAATGGATACTTTCCTTAAACTTGATTTTTTGAAAGTATTTCATTTTGTTTCCAACTTTTATTAGTTTAATTGATTTAAATATGTTTTGTGAATTATAAATTTGATATATATATTTTAAAGCTTTAAAGCATATTTAAGATTTGAATTATGTTCCATGATTAAGAAAAGTAAATTATGTTTAGTACGTGTGTTCTAGGAATTAGGGAATTTAGAATATGTTTTGAGATTTTAAAGTATGCTTAGAAGTTACTCATTTTAGATTATGTTTTATAAACTCTAGAGTATGATTTATAAGCCTTCGATGATGATTTAAAGACTTTAGTTTACATTATGTTTTAACCTTTATTAGTTTTGAGATTTAAATATATTTTGTGATTTAAAAAGTTTGATGCATATTTTATGGTTTTGAAGTAAGGTTTAAGATTTTAAATTATATTCTATGAGTTGAAAAAAATTAATTTTGATTATGTTTAGTATGTAGGTTGTATGATGGTTGGATTTTAGAATATGTGTTGGAAACTTTTAAGGAGAATGTTTTGGGAATTTTAAAGTAAGTTTAAAATTTAAAAGCTTCAAAGTATGTGTTATCAATTTTATGATATGATTCTTGGCTTTGTTTTGAGATCTAAAGTATATTTTGTAGTTATAAATTTAAGGTTGTGTTTTGTGATTTTAAAAGCATACTTAGAAGTTATGAATTTTAAAATGAGTTTAATAAACTTTAGATTCAATTCTAAGATATGAATTATGATTATGAAATATGAGTTTTGTTTTTGAAATCTAGAAGTAGACTTCGGAACTGTAAACCCCATAGTTGCATTTTTTTGGATAACTAAAATTTTTCGATAAATAGTGATTTTCAGGAAATAGACCCCGAGCATTAGGAGTCTTGAAACAAGTATTAAAGTTATTAGGAAGTGGAACAGGTAGAAAATAAGTCCATTCGGATAGGTTTTGAATGGTTCGAAATTAAATGGATGAAAATGTCCTTTTCGAAAAATAATAGGTCTTGATGATTTTACAGCCATTAAAAATTTTTTGAAAGCATGAGATGGAGAGATGGGATACTTAATTAGAGTATTACATGGTCAATTTGATGATTGAATGACCATGAAATATTTTTACAATTTATTTAAATATGAATGATAATTAAATGCATTAAGGGCAAAATGGCCAATTTAACTTCAACAATATAAATAATTGGTGTGAGTATCACATGGAAAGAAATTGAATAAGAAGTACAATCCATGTCATTTAGAATTAGCCAATGGGAGGATGACAAATCAAAATAAATTAATGGAAATTAGTAGTCATGCATTAAGAGATATTAATGCATTAATATTTAAGTAACTAATTTGCCTTTAGTTGGTTGAATTAATATGAGATTTAATTAAGGATATTCTAGTAAAAGATAATTAAAGAATTTGGTGGTCATTTGTAGGTTAGATGAGAGGCATTTTGATCAAGAAAATTGAAGGCTATATAAAGTTGAAGGGCAATGAGAAATCAAGAGAGAAAGTGATGGCAAAAGAAGAAAAAAAAAAAAGAGTGCAGTGCAGAGGTTCGACCAGTAAGGGGAAGAGGAAAACAAAGGTCTTGATCCCTTCTTTCATGCCAAAACTCATCACAAACATCAACAAATAAGGTGCTAGGGCAAAGATCAAGTAAGAAAGTGAAGAGAATAGGTAAGAAAATTGAGTTTTTATGGTCTTTTTGAATGGGTTTTCATGGTGAATTGTTAAAATGATGTATTTATGGAATTTTTGGTGTGATTAGAGGTTGGTTATTCTCTATTTGAGCTTGGATCTAGAAGGAGATAGAAAAGAAGTTGTGGTGACAAGCAAACTAGTAAGGTGAATTAGGGTTTTTATGATTTTTCATGAAAATTTTAATTGAGTTGATCTTTGGGTATATGATGAATGATTGAGTGATTTTAGTGTATTTAATGGTCATGAAAGTGGATGAATGATATGAGATGTCATGGTACTAGTTTAGGCCAAGTTCGGGTTTGATGAATATATGTTGATTTTGATTGTTTTGATGAGTTTGTTTAAGGTTTTACTTGATTCTAAAGCAAATTGTATCAAGAAATTAAAAGAAAAAGTTGGATATTTTTATGTGTGTGTAATTTGGCCATGGTAGGGGTTTGGTGTTCAAGTTGTGATTTAATTGTTTTGATGCATTTTCATGATAATATGTATGTATTCAAGCAAGTTTGGGTGAAAGAAATGAAAAGAAAAAGTTTGTGTATGATGAATGTGTTAAATTCGGCTAGAAGGATACGTTGGTGTGCAAATGGCTCTTTAATTATTTTGATGTGTTTTTATGAATTTATGCATGGGAGTAAGCAAACGTGAATCAAGAAAATGGAGGGAAAAGAATGTGATGGGAAATGTACTAGTTTGTGCCAACTTTGTGGTTTAATGTGGACATAATGCTTTAAGTGGCAAAATGGGTGAATAAATGCTCATTTTGTGTAATTAGGTAGTGAATTTTAATTTAGGATGTGTATTGTAGGTGGAAAGCAAGCTAAGGAATCAAAGGAGGTTAAGTGAAGAGAAATTAGTAGATTGTGAGCCAGGTGAGTGAAAAATATATTTTATGAATTGAAAAATGCATGTTTGGTCACTTTATAACAATTATGGTATTGATAATTTATTTGAGATCGAAAATGCTCTTTATAATATCCTCTCTCGATTTCGTCACTGTATATATGTACGGAATAAGATAATTTTTGTTTATAAAATAATAAAAAGATTTTTAAATTGTTTGGAGGTAAAATTTAATTTTTATAGAGTTTCCGGAAGGATTGAGAGTAAATTTAAATTTTAAAAGTTGAAGGATAATTGGTATAATAAAAGACTTTTATGAGAATGACAAAATTGTAAATAAAGAGAAAGGACAAGGACATTAGGAAAAAGTGAACTGACAAGCCCCTTTCCTTACTAGGCCTGCCGGCCGTCTCATAGTAGCCCTCCAACGGATATCTGATCCAATTGGAAGGTTCCTGTAAAGCTACGTCGTTTACTTTTCAAAACTTTCTATTAATGTGGGAAAAGTTTTCTTTTTCTTTTGAACATTTATAAAACGAATTTATAAAAATTTGGGCAGCATAACGACTGTTTTTCGAACATACCACCCTGTAAATTTCAAAATTTAATACTTCTATAACAAATATTTCTCCACTACTGGGCCTCAGGCCCTCAAATCGTTTCCACAATCCAACCACAAACATTTTTCAATTTAAAATCCATAAATATACCTCATTTTCAATTAACATAAATGTATAATTTAATTTTATAAATACAGAATGCTATACACAACCCAAAATATTATTTACAACTATTTTCATCAAAAGTTGAATGTAATGCATGACATACACTTTCAAAAATAAAATTATGCAGTGATATTGTTGCGTTCGTCCACCTACGCATCCGATGGAGCCTCGTCTGATCGACGGCTCGTTCCTACACCTGGGGAGGATTTTTCAATAACATAGAGAAAGAATGGTGAGTATAAAAACTCAGTGAGTGGATAGCTTTTTCAACTAAAATATCATTTTCTAAAATGCATACATCCTCCCAAAATAATTCATAAAACTAAAATTTTATTATAACTTTATTAAATTTACGAAGCTAATTAATTCTTATAAACTTTTCTTTATTTCTCGAGACTATTTCTAATGTAATAAACTTTATGTCTATTGACGTGATTTTCTCTTTTATCTCACCAAAGGCAACCCAAGGAAACTTAGCCTTTATTGTGACGGAATTTCTCATCACCACTAGAGCTCGGGAATGCTACCATGCGTAGTCGTAGATACGGGAAACTCTTGGGGTCGCGATTCCCCTCCCAACATCAGGCAGACCTACGCTACCATATACGTGCAGAAGGCGACTCACTGACTCAAACTCAACCCCCCAAGCTAGTAACTATCTCAACCAGCTTGCCATACATGCAATGGTACTACGGTCGGGTATACTAAGGATTAGGGTAAACCAAAGGCATCTAAAATTCTTTCATTTAATTGTAACTTTCTTTTTTAATCTCAACTTTATAATCGAAAATAGTTTCGAAATATCTTATCAACTTAATTTCATGCATGTATATATATCAAAAGCTACTAATTTACTTTACTTAAAAATAAGTACAATTCTAATATAAATTCAAGAAGTATACATGCATAATAAAACTCTAAAAATATGCTAGAATTTAATTAAACTTAATAATTGAAATAATGTCCATAACATTTCATTAAAATAACTCAATAAAATAAAACCACTCATAATTTTACTTCATCACAATCACCACTTACTCCAAACCTCCCTTTTTGATACTTTTGCTTCCAAATCCTATATCACATTTCCGCCATCAACTTCACACCTAACAAGCCATTCAAGAATTTAACCATTCACTCACATATATCTTCAATAAAAAAAAAAAAAAAAAAAATACTAACTAATCATTTAATTTATCCTTCAATATATTTGCTCAATAATTTCACAACTCCATCAACTTTCCAACTAATACTCTCAAATCCATTTCAATTTATTTCTTTGACACTAAAGTACTCAAACACCTTATAAACATCATCAAAATACATAGAAAGAGTGAATAACCCTTTAGGAACCAATTCTTTACATTAAACACCTTAACATCCAAACTTTTCCAATTCCATTTTTCTTGCATTCTTTTAATTCCAACCAATTTATATTCATCCCAAAACCTTATACAATTCACTTAAGCATTTAAAATAAACTCAACACATATAAAAACATAAATTGTCCATGTACTAGTATAATTATTCACCACTTGATTCCTTTGTTTTTCTTTTCAAAATTTCATTTCCATCAACATAAAATCTCACATATAACTTTATCTAACCATCAAAATAATCTCATTACCTAAACTTTTCTAATTTAATCACATACTGATATATAACAAACTTCATCCATCCTTTTCATTTCAAACCAGATAATCACACATAAATACTTCAATAAACCATCAATTAATCAACTACAAGCTTAAACTAAAAAAATCAAGCAATTTTATCAACCTTAATTATCAAACCCTAATCCTTACCTTTCAAAAATCTTGATCCAAGAATCCTTGATTCTTTCCTTCACTTCCAAGCTTAGATTAATGATGATCAACCTTGATTTAATCCATAGAATTCATCAAAACTTCATATAAATCAACAACCTTAAAAGCCCATCAACTAAACATGAAATCACTTCAACTTACCTTCACCTTTTTCTTGTAGAAGTTTGATGGATTTGAGAGGTTACAAGGGTTGGATCATCTCTTCTTCTTCTTCTTCTTCTTCTTCTTCCTCTTCTTCTTCACGGCTGCAGAACTTTCTTCCATCTCTTCTTCTTCTTCTTCTTCTTCTTCTTCTTCTTCTTCTTCTTCACGGCTGCAGAACTTTCTTCCTTCTTCTTCTTCTCTTCTTCTTCTTCTTCTTCTTCTTCTTCTTCTTCTTCTTCTTCTTCACGACTGCAGAACTTTCTTCTTCTTCCGGTTCTACTCTGCTCACGGTTTCCAGCTCTCTCTCTCGGTTTCAGCTTTGTTCTCATGGGTTCCTCTCCTTTCAACCGAATGATCACTCCTTCATTCATCCTTCAAGCATTCACTTATATACTAGCACTTTATCAATGTCAAAATTTCCTTTAAACTAACTTTAAAATCACCTAATTGCCACTAGTCATGAATAAATGCATTTGATTGGTCACCATCTCTCATCCATTTAATCACTAACCAATCATCCAATTTCTTAATTCAATTTTAACTAATCACTTTGCTTTTTGACTTTAATGTGTCACAACATCATTGTTCTTCACATAAACACATGGATTGTGCTTCTTTAATGCATATCTTCTCATACACATTTAATATTGCATTTAACTTAAATTTTAATCCTCATCTAACACCAATAAATTCCAAAAATATTTCATGGTCATCCTATCACCAAATTGACCATGCAATATTCTAATTGGGTGTCTTAACTTCCAATTCCATGCTTCGAAAAAATTCAATCGGTTATAAACTCACTAAAATTCACAATATTTCCCACAAGGACACTTTTATTAATAAATATTCGGAACCTTTAAAATCCATTTAAACGAACTCATTTTTACTCCATTTTAGTTTCTAATAACTTTAATTCATATTTTGGGGCTTATGATGTCCTAAGTCCATTTTTTGAAAAATACTATTCACGTAAATACTATTCATCGAAAACACTATTCATCAAAAAAATTTTATTTCACGAAACTTAAGAAAATTTCGTTTCCTGAAAATCACTATTCACTTAAAATCATTATTCCGTCCAAAAATACTATTTATCTGGAAAATACTATTTTTTCCAGAGAAATGAAATTCTGGGTTATATATGAACTCTCTAAAATCTAGTGAAATCGTAATTTTTAGAAAGTTTAAGAGTAAAAAGCGAGATTAACCCATGCTTATAAATAGGTGAGTGGGGTGAGTGTGTCGGCAGAAGAGAGAAAAATCTAGAAGAAAGAGAAAGGGAGAAAGCTGTCGACAAAAAAGGAGGCAGATTTGCAACCCATATACAACCGATTTCCACCGTTTTGAAAGGCGATTAGGCTGCTAGAAGGTGTAGGACAGATTTAGGAATCAGATCTGGTAAGAATCAATTGGTAAGATCTAGTGTTCATAGTGTTCTTTTAAGTGAAAAATCTGTCAATAATTGTCAGTAGGTTGTGTTTGTTTTTAATGAGATTTTGTGCATATATCTGAAGATTTGAGGCAGTAAACGAGTGGGAAATCAAGGCAAGAGACTAAGGAAGAATCTGGTAAGTAATGTAGCTAAGAAACAATGTTGATTTGAAGTAGTGTAATTGTGATTTATGATGTTTAAGTGTTGTTGTGCAACCTGCTATGGTGTTATGACCTGATTTTGAGTGATGAAACTGTTAAAATGTTGTCGATTAGTATATGAATGTGAAGTGGGGTCGGGGTGTGTTAATGATTGTGTAAGAATATAAAAATCTAGAAAAAGGAAGTGTTGGAAATGAGTTCGAGTGAGTTTGAGCAGAAGCTCGCTAGGTGCGAACTAGATGATGCCAATAGCCCTAGTTAGCGCTGGTCGATTGAGGAGCGAGCTCACAAAGGCGTGAACTGGGCAATGCCCGTTATTGTCCATCGCACTAGTTCGAGCAGGACTAAAGCTGTGCAAGCTACGTAGGGCTTGTGGACCGAGCTGAGCTAGAAGGAGGCAGTAACTCGTTGAGAAAGCAAGCTGAGTGAGCTCACTGAGATGGATAATGCCCATAAGCTGGATTGAGTTGGGCAAAGTGTGAGCTCGCTGAAAGTGATAAGTTGGGGTGCAAGCTCGCAACATGAGCTGGACTGGTTGACAGGACCCTTCCCAGACCTTATCTAAGCTCTCGTCTGGAGGATCCTGCCGGGCACTTCAACGGATTCCTCGAAACCGACTCGTCGGATTGAAGACATCCGGGAAGCGAACCCTATCTTTCTGTATCCGGTTTACTCGTTAAAACTTAGTGATTTGAATTTTTATCATCACTGGTTGGGAGTGTTAAACATTTTCTTTGATTCTATTTCAAATTCGTTTTATAAAAATTTCGGCAGCATAACGACTGCATTTTTGATAAACCAAAAATTTTACCTGTAAGGAAAACAACACTTCGACTATTTCTGAACACCTCCCAACTTCTTTAATTCTCAATCATGCATTATCCATCACAATTTCATAAGCATAAACAATTCATAAGATTCATAAGTGCACCATATATATATAAATGCAAGAATGGTTATTACTTTTACAATTCCTACATCATTTAAATTCAAAATATCCACAATTAATTACATATACAAAATATATCCCAGCGTCTTGCGCGATTGCCCACCTATAGATGTATATATACAAAGCAAAAGTCGGTCTCGTCCAGCGGTGGCACGAAATGAAAACAAACAAGCTACAAAACGAACCATAAGTTAGTGCGATAACATCATAAGATATCATATCACACATACTAGCATACAATTTACAACTCTTAAAATTTTCTTTAAAATTCTCCATGTATACCCTCGACTCGTTCTGACCATCACAGGCGATTTTAACTAACGTCAACGTGAAGCTTACTAATGCATCTCAACCACTACGTTACGGAATTTACTGCATCATACGTAGGGCGCTAAACTATTCACTGAGCAACTACAATACGGAATTCTCTGCATCGCAAATGTAGTGCTAAATCTCTAGACGACTGCGAGCGGAATTTACTGCATCGCGTCGTAGCGCTAACTGTCAACTAACCAACTACGTGCGGAATTGTCTGCATCGCAACGTAGCGCTATTCTTTTCTATAAACTGAGCGATTACGGACGGAATTCTCTGCATCGTCACGTAACGCTAAATCTCATAGCTTTTAAGGTGTACACATGGATTTTCATATTACTTTTCTTTGAGTGCAAAAAGCACAAATTCACTAATTTGAAAATCTTGAAAGCTTTCTTAGTTCATTTTCTCTACATGCAACTCATAATCATTTTCTAGAAACATATGGATTACATAGAAATCCATACGCTTAACTTTAACTATATCATTATATTTTATTTTCAAATTGCTTCATTACTTAGCTATCACATTTATTTAATAAAGTCAATAATTGGCATAAAAATTTTAAGAGCTCTAAAGTGGCGAACCACTTACATCGAGGCCGCGTCAAGCGTCTCGACGAGCTCCTGGACGCCGCTCACGTGCTCGTCACCTACACAACATGATCTCATCATTACTAGTGATAATTTGAAAAGTTGAGAATCTCAACTTTAAGGTTAATAATCTCAACTAAGACCCATTTTTCTCTATATAATCTCCTAACTTGTTTCTAACTCAACCGAAACTCTCTAACTTCGATTTCTTTGTAAAAGTATTACTTCTAGACCCCTAGGGTCATCCCCATATGTTTCGTTTGGTCTCCAAAAGCTTAAAACAAAAAGTCAACTTTTTAATTATACGGTTGACCACGAAAAACAGAATTGAAACCAGCCATGGTTTCACCTCCGTTCCTTTTTCTAGCGTCTCCTTATCACATAACTAAGTCGCCCGTAAAGTTTCATCGAGAAACTCCATCGTTTGCTATGTCAAATATAAGAAAAACGTCCGTTTTGGACACTTTCGGGTGCAATTTAATGTACGTTTTGTAAACTCTTGGTTTCGGATTAGCGACGCTAGATTTTATTCCATAGATAAGCTTCATTTAACTTATAATGACTAACTAAACTCATTTCGTGCCGTAAAAATTGCATTAAGCTAACCGTTTCACTTCTCAAAGCTCTAACGGCACTATTTTGTGCATAACTTGCACAATTTTTATCGGATTCGATCCGTTCCAAAACCTATGGTTTTCTATGGTTCCTAGGCATCATTTGAGATGTAGAACACCCCCAAATAAGCCAAATATGGTCAGGTCTCCTCTAGCTCAAATTTGAGCTCGGAAATCACTTTTTTTTTTTTTCTATAACAATACCTTTGCACTCTAAACACCTCTCTAACTTTTCTAACCTTTTTAAGGCTTAAAATTGGTTTCAAAACCATCAAATTTTAAGGTCTAACTACTGCCCTACAAGTCTTTAATACATACATAGGTCTAATTTGGTCATTAGAGTGCACAAAACTCACTCAAGACTTTTCTCAATCACTTGGTGTGCAATAACCACCATTTTCGGTTTTATTTTTGAGGGTGAGTATAACAACCCTTATACATCATTTCAAGGCATCAATTACACACAACAATCATCTCTCATGAGTCCCTAACACTCACATGAAGTTCTAGCAAGATTTAAAAAGCATTTATCAACAAAAACAACAAGAATTACATCTAAGAAACTGTCAGCACTGTTGTTCTGTTTCAGCAGAAAAATAAAAAGAGAAATGATTGTAATCCCTCTTAGGGCTGGTTTGGAGAGTTTGGATGACTTACTAGGGACCCTAAGAGGTGGATTGAGGAGATGGGAGGCTGGTTGGGAGGTTCTTTCTTCCCTGGCCGACCAGCTCGTCGCGATTCTGCTCGCGGTTGTGCTTCGCGACCAACTCGCGTTCTGCTCGTCTGGTTTTGCTCCTGCTCGTACCTCCCACGTCCAGCAATGGCTAGAGCACCTCCTTCCTTGTCCTTGGCTGTCCAGTTGCTGCAGTTCGCAGTCAACAGCCCCTCATCCGCGACCGTTCTCGCGTGAACGAATCTGCTCGCGTCCAGCTCGCGATCTTGCTTCTGCGTTGCTGCCTTCTTGCTCGACTTCTTGCTGTTCTGCTCTTGCTCTTGCGTGTTAAGGTCTGGTCCTGGGTGCTCTCACGGCTG
Source organism: Litchi chinensis (assembly GCA_019925255.1). Classification (NCBI taxonomy): domain Eukaryota; kingdom Viridiplantae; phylum Streptophyta; class Magnoliopsida; order Sapindales; family Sapindaceae; genus Litchi; species Litchi chinensis. The sequence continues at coordinate 22,147,268 of CM034470.1, read as the reverse complement.
GTTGATCTTCCTTCTTCCTTTCACGCAGCAACTTCACTCTTTTTCTCTCGAACTCTCTCGGTTCTTCTCTCGACAGCTGCACTTGTTTTTGCTGAAAAAATTTTCAGCTGATGGTTGATTATATAGTCATCAACTCTTCTTAATTACATCATGCCCCATCTTCTTTTTATTTCCATTTCAACTCATGGTCTTGTTATTCTTTCATGGCCACACCCCTCTTGATTCTCCCGTATTTATTTCGTTTCTCATTTGATTTAATCGCGCGTCTAGTTTAGAATTTATTTTAATTTGTCAAACTTGACTCATTGATCTTAACTCTCTCTTTTGATTCGAATTTTAATTCGAATCATCATTGATCATTATTTTAAAATCCTAACTTGGATTTTATTAACACGCTACTAAACTTTTATATACGACGAATTTCGTCGTATTCTAATTAAATAAATTTTGGAGGCTATGAAATTAAATCAATTAAATGTTGAGAGTTATATATTATCTCTCAAACTTAATTTCTAACGTTGGGACTTTAGCAATCGGAGCTAGGAGTTTACACTGGTAGTACTGCAGTCCTCTACAGCTCAAATGAAATAATAAGTTATAAAGATGATCAAAAGGACCTATGACATGCCCCTCTCCTTAATAGGTCTACCGTCCGCCTCATGGTAACCCTCCAGTGGATATCTGATTCAACTAGAAAGTTCCCCTAAAGCTATGTCGTTTACTTTTAAAAACTTTTCTATACTTTTTTTTTTTGAAATGCGGAAACATGGGGAAATTTTTTTTTTTTTAATTGTTTATAAAATAAATTTATAAAAATTTGAACAGCATAACGCCTGTTTTCCGAACATACCATGCTACAAATTTCAAAATTTATACTTCTATAGCAAATAAATCTCCACTATTGAGCCTTAGGCCCTTAATTCATTTTTCACAACGCAACCACAAACAAGTACTAATTTTGGACACAATAAAATTATAATTCGTTTTCATTTAATCCCAAAGTGTAATTTCATGTACCAAAAATTTAATTTCACTAACACAAAATATTATATACAACCCAAAAGATAATTTACAAATATATTTACCAAAATCTACTTATGATGCATGACATACAATTTAAAATGTAAACCTATGCAGTGATTATCTTCGCGTCAGGCCACCTAAGCATCCAACAGAGTCTCTTCTAATTGACGGTTAGTACTTGTACTTAGGGAGGATTTTTCAAAAATACATAGAAAGAATGGTGAACATAAAACTCAGTGAATGGATAACTTTTAACTAAAATTTCCTTTTCTAAAATATGTATATATCCTCTCAAAATAATTTATAAAACTAATAATTTTCTTATAATTGTATTAAAATTACGAAACTAATTAATTCTTATAAATTTTTCTTTATTCATTGAAACTAGAAATAAATTTCTAATTTAATAAATCTCATGTCTATTGACGTGTTTTTCTCTTCCATCTCGCCAAAGGCAACCCAGGGAAATCTTAGCTTTATAGTGACGGAATTTCTCATCGCCACTTGAGCTTGGGGATGCCACTATGTGTAGTCGCAGATGCGGGAAAACTTGAGGTTGTAATCCTCCTCAACATCGGCAGATCTACACTATCATATATGTGCAGAGGGTGACTCACAGACTCGACTCAACCTCCCATGTTAGTGACTGACTCTCCCAACCACTCTTGCCATACACGCATACAGTACTTCAGCCGGTAATCTCTGGGGTTAGAGTAAACTTAAGGCATATAAAATTTTTTTTTCATAATACTAAAATTTCTTTATTTTCTTTTAACATATAGCTTGAAACTGAAATCTTATTTTCCCAAGGCCAACATCTAACTTTTAAAGCTACTTTAGCATGTCTATTCTTACATACATATATTCAAATAAAATAAAGTGCTTTCATACTAATAAATAACATGCTAAAGTTTAAAGAAATCAAAATTATAAACTTAGTAACTTTAACAATTATAAATAAGTAACTAAACAATAATTGAAGAAATAAATTATAACTAATTGAAAGTGCATAAACACTTCTAAAAATTTATAACCACTCACAACTTTTTCACCACAAATTCACCACTCTTCCAAACCTTCCTTTGATGTTTTTGCTTCCTATTCCTACAATCACATTCCACCATAATTTCATCACCTTTTTCACTCAATTTCAATACCAATCATATTATTTCTTCAATTTAAACTTAAATGATCATGTACCCATTTAATTCCAATTCTTAACATAATCTTTCCAACCAACTTCCTAACCTTAATTTTACATTTAAACTCAATTCAAAATCCAACAAATCACTCAATTAATTTCCAACATATAAAACACTAATTAAACACTTAGTCTAACTCAATATATATAGGTTCAATAAATTCACCACTTTACCTTATTTTCCACCAATAACCTCACATCAATTTCAATTAATTTTTTTGGCACTAAAGTATTCAAACACATCATGATCACCATCCAAACATATAAATAGGATGAAATAACAACTTATATATTCATTCTTGATTTTAACCACATTAACCTCCAAACTTTTTTTACATTCTTTTAATTCCCACCAACACAAATTTATTCCAAAACATCACACAACCCATTCACACCTTAAAATCAACCTAAACACATGCAAAAACACAAATGGTTCATACACTAGTATACATGTCTATCAATTCATTCACTTGATTTTTCCTTCCAAAATTCATTTCAATCAACTTAAAACCTCACATAAATTCATCTAAATATCAAAATAATTCCATTACATAAACTTTTTCAAAAATAATCACATACTAGTACATAAATTAACTAACCTTTTCTCTTCATTTCCAAACTCAAAATCACACTCAAATGCTTCAACAAGTCATCAATTTCACAACTAAAGCCTTCAGCTCCAAAATAAATATAATTTTAGCAAATCATAAACACAAACCCTAACCTTACCTACTAATATCTTTACCCAAAGCTTATTGATGCTTTCCTTCACTTTTAAGCTCAATTGGATGATAATCTAACTTCAATCATGCCATAAATTTCATCAAAAACTCATTTAATCACCAAACCTTAAAAACTCACAAACTAATCATGAAAATACTTCAACTTACCTTCACTTTCTTCCTATTTTTCTTGAGAAAATCATGAAGGGTTTGATGGAGGAACACCCTAGCGACCTCTTCTTCTTCTTCTCCTTCTTCTTCTTCCAGTTCTGTTCTACTCTTATCATGGCTTTAGCTTGCTTCACGTCTGCTCTCTCACGGTTCTGCTCACTCTCTCACGTTTTCTCTTTATTTGACCGAATGCTTTCACTTGATCAAGCTCTCATGCATTTCAACATTATATACTAACACTTACCAATGTCTAAATTGCCCTCCAACTCTTTTAAAAATCATACAATTGCCATTAGTTATAAATAAACTCATTTGATTGGTCACTTAACTCCATCCAATTAATCATCGATCAAATGCATTCACTTTAGTTCAAATCCAATTAATTACTCTTCCTTTTTGACTTAAAAATGTCACAACAACATTGGTTAATCAAACTTCACATAGATTGTGCTTTTTGAACCCTTATCTTGTCATGCAACCTATATTAATTCATTAAACTTAAATTTTAATCCTCATTTAACACTAATAAATTCCAAAAATATTCCATAGTCATCCTATCATCAAATTGACCATGCAATACTCTAATTGGGTGTCTTAACTTTCAATCTCATGTTTCGAAAAAAATTCAATTGGTTATAAACTCACTAAAATTTATAACTTTTTTGCTAAGGGTATTTTTATTGATAAATATTCAAAATCCTTAAAATCCACTTAAATAGACTCATTTTTGCTCTATTTTAGTTTCTAGTGATTCTAATTTCTATTCCAGCACTTCTGATGTCTGGGGTCTATTTTTTAAAAGTCACTATTCATACAAATACTATTCACCCGAAAACACTATTCACCAAAAAAATTTTATCTCATGAAACTTGAGAAAATTTTTCGTTTCCTGAAAATCACTATTGACTCGAAAATACTATTCACATAAATTACTATTCATCTAAAAATACTATTTATCTGAAAAATACTATTTCTCTCAAGGAAATGAAATTTTGGGTTATACAATCTAATGATGGAAGTGTTCTACGAGCTAAGTGAATCTTTCATTGTGCCTAAGTGTAGGTAAGCAGGCGAGCTAAGGAGGTCGTTGAAGCAGAAGTGATTCAAGTAGATTGGAAGCAAGCGGTGAGTGTGCAAATGTTTAATTAATGATTTTCAACTCATTATGAAATCAATCTTAGCTTTTTATTAATATTCATTTTAGCTAATAAATATTTTTTTATATTCTAGCATGAAAATAAATAATTCAGTTATAAGATGGTATGCAATATTTTTAATACTTAATTATTTATAGCACGAAGGAGAAAACGATTTTTAAAGACTAGTGAAATGTCTCAAGTTCATAAATAGATAGACCTTCTAGTTTTAGACCTGATCGGTATACCCCACAGTGTATGACAAGTGTTAGGAGGGTTAGTCCTGCTAACATCGAGAGGATCAAGTTTATCATGTCTATCGTATTGTCCTCTACACTTGTGGGGTATTATCTCGCTATACAGTATGCGATGGTAGTTCCGCCACGTAGTAGCGAGATGTCTTTGTAGCTTGTCACTATGTGCAATGCTAGCTTTTACATCATGTGACACCCCCACACTGAGTAGAGCTAGTCTACCCATTCATGTGGTTGTAGTTTTCCTTGGGTTCCCCATTAGTATAGTTTTTAGAAAGAAAAACATGCCATTAAAGCAAATTTTTTAGAAATAAATGTTTTAGAAATATATTTTAGAAAGTTATAAAATATTTTAACACTTTATGAAAACTTTTAGAACATCAAAGACATTTTTATAAAAAAAAACCCAAATTTTTAGAAATAAAATGTTTTTAAAGAAAATGTTTTTTGAAAGATAAATTTTTATAAAAGATAAATTTAAATAGAAACTCGTACGCACTCACAGAGCTTTATAGCTCATAATGTTTTTGTTTTATGTTACATAAACCTTCCAAGTGCAGGAATGAAAGATCAGGGTACTAGTTCGCCGCGTGCAGATTAGGTGGGTCTAACGATCAACGATGCTGCATAGTTACTTTTGTAAACTTTATGATTTGAATATTGATCATGTGTTGTGCATATTTTGATTTCTAGTAAATTCCATAGAACCTTTTATTTTAAAAATGATGCTTGCATGTTTTAGATACTTAAATATTCAAGATACTGTTGATTTTGTTTTTAAAAATTGCTTTACAATTAAACGTAAGAATTTAAATATTCACGCTTTACATGGTCAGTAAAATTAATAATAGTTACGGGTTTGCTTCATGACAGCCTTTTGAGTCTTATTAGATTTCAAAAGAGTCTCGTGGGGTATCCGACAGGACCGCCGGATTCATTAGAGGGAATTTGAGTCGGTTCTTATCACTCTTCCTTTGAGAATATTAGTTTACGGACATTTCATGTGTTTGCTTGAAAAGGAATGTTTTATGCATGAAAAATTTAAAATGATGATGCTTATGCTTTAGAAATTTTTATGTGATATGTTGCACATTTTTAAGCTTATGAAATGAAGAAATTTAGCTTGAATTACATGGAAAAGAAAATGTTTCCAAACACCAATGGTGTACCCTATGTTATATGTAAAGCCCGAAATTTTCTCTATTTAAGAGAAATAAAAATATGTCTAGTTGAATACTATTTTAAAATGAATAGTATTTTCGAATGAATAGTATTTTTGAATGAATAATGATTTTTGGGAAATGGAAGTTTCCTTAAGTTTTGTGAGATAAAATTTTTTTGATGAATAGTGTTTTCAGACAAAAAGTGTCTGTGTGAATAATAATTTTTGAAAAACAGTCTCACAGATTAAAAGTTTTGATATCAATATTAGAATAAATGGAAGTTGAAGTAAAGCGAAGATAAGTCTATTCGAAGAGATTTTAAGTGATTCGAAGTATATGAGATGAAAGAACTCTATTCGATTAATTTTCTGTAGATAATATTTAGAGAGAAATGAAATAATTTTCAGTACCGGATGTGTAAATTGAATTTTAGTAGAATTCTCGGATAAGATCGGAAATGATTTTAATTGCAGAGTAATGAAATGATTTTTAAAGTGACCGTAAATGTAAATCGAAATTTAGTAGAATTTCTAGTTGTATTAATTTAATTTTCGTATAATTTTAGATGGACTGGAAATGGTTTTGAGCATGGAAACGTAAAAGAATGAGATGAATGCATGGAATGGAGATAAAAAGGACACTTGGCAATTAAAGAGAAGAAGAATGAATGGATGTTTGACAAGTGGCAAAGAGGAGGAATAGATTAGTGACAAGCAGCATGATCCTGTGGTGAGTTTATAAAGTTGAATTAAAAAATAATAATAAAAAGGAATAGATAAACAAAAGGTTCACGGTCAAACAAGCACAAGATAGATAAAGTTGAATTAAAAAATAATAATAAAAGGGAATAGATAAATAAAAGGTTTACAGTCAAACAAGCACAAGATAGATAAAGTTGAATTAAAAATAAATGAAGTTGCAGAGATCATCAAGAGAATAACTGGTCAAACAAGAGGAAAACCACACAATTGATTATGAAGGGGTGTGTGGAACCGAGAGAAAGAAAATGAGAGAGTAAGAAGGCTGTTTTGTTTGTCAAGAGAGAGACTTCAGTCCAGTAGCTGTGTGGAGTGATTGAGAGCTATTTTTGAGAGATTTCAGCACATACAAAGGGAGAGGAACAAGAAGCAAGAGTGCAGCGCGGTTGGAGAGCAAGAAATAGCTGTGTTTTGTCAAGAAAATAAGAGTGTTCTACCGTGAGAACAGCAAAGAGTGCAGTAGTTATTTTGAGCTGTTTAGGAGCCTTTTCAAGTGATTTCCAAGTGCATCAAACTTGCATGAAAGTCTTGCAGCAAAACCTATCCATTTGGAGTTGAATTGGAAAGGTAAGAAACTATTTTTCATGGTTTAAATTGTGTAATGGATGGATTGTGTTAGATTATGTTTGGTTTGAGTATTTAATGTCTTAAAGTGATGGTTGATGTGTTACATGTGAAATTAGTGTGATGTTGATGGAAAATTTGATGATGGATGTTTGTGTTAGTTCGACCAAAGTGAGGTGTTTATAGTAGAAATGTTGTTTGATGATTTTACCATGCAATATGATGAGTTTAGGGTGGATTTTAATGGTTTAAATTGAAGAAAAATTAGTGTTAGGGGCTGGTTTGTATTCGGTCAAAGTAAGGGTTTTATAGTTGTTTTGAGTTTGATTTGTTTGCATGATTTCCATGCATTTGAATGTGTTGAAATATCAAGTTTTTACGATTGAAATGCAAAACAAAGGTTGGAATATGAAGATGCTATGTCCTGGCCAAGATGTGTATGTTGTGTTAGAAAAATTGTTTTGATTGATTTGTAAAATTTTATGAAGGATTTGGATGTTAAAATTGGCATGGGAATTTATAAGAGGCTTATTGATTGTTAAAAGGTCATCTTGCGGCAAAACTTTTTGAAATTTCGAAAGTGTGTTGTTTTATAAAGTTCATTAGAATTTACACCATATTGTGTATGTTCGAATATAATTTCAATAAAAAAAAAATTGAATTGGATGAATGGTGTAAAGACTAGTTTAAATTTGGTCAAAGTGATTATAATGATTTCAAATATTTGTTGTTGCGTTAGTATGAAAATTAGGCTTAAATCAAAGTGAATTCTGTGTGTTGTTATTAAGATTTCAAATGGATATTGGATGTGATTGATTAAAGTTAGTGCGGCTTGGAAACAGATATTTCAGTATCCTTCCATAATTGAAGTTAAATGTTAATGCGTGCGTAAGTTTTAATCGGAAATTAACTCGTATTAATATGTAGGTGAAACGGTGATCGGAAGGAAAACATAAAGAAGTGGGTTGTTAATTTGGAAGCAAGTTGTGAGTATGGTTAATTTTCAAAGCTTTTACGAATTCATAAAATTCATTATCAATATTTGCACTGATTTATTTAATATACAATTATTATATTGAATCGATCTATTTTAGCATGTCCTTATTTTTTTTTATAGTGCATGTAAGTTTATGAAATTTATATTATAAATGTTTATATACTTTAGAAGCAAAACAAATTATTTATGTTTATCTACATGTCCATAAGAGACATGCTAGAGAATATCTTTCATACTAAATTAAGGTGTTTCCGAGATAAAGAAAAAAGAAAGTTTTAGTAACTTGAAAAGATTTTAAATGCCTATGATCTACCCTAAGCCCTAATTACACTCGGTCGAAATATCCTATGCATGCATGGCAAGAGTGGTTGGAAAAGTCACTAACTTGGGGAGTTTGTGTCAGTGTGTTGTCTTCTGCACGTATGGGATAATATAGATCTACCTGATGTTGGGTGGGAATTGTGATCTCTAAGTTCCCGCATCTACAACTACACATGGTGAGATTTTCCTAGTTCTAATGACATGTCTACGTACCGTCACGAAGAACAAGTTTCCTTAGATTACCTTACAGGCAAGTTAGGAAAGAAAAATATGTCATTAGACGTAAGATTTAGAAAAGCAAAAAAATATGTTTATTAAATTACTATGAGATTTCAAGCAAGAAGAATTCAAAAGCTTATACTAGATTTATACTTTTCAGCAAATAGAAATAAATTATTATTAATTTTCAAAACTGTTTTGAGAGAATAGATATTTTGAAAACGAATTTTCAAGTATAAAAGTTTACCTACTCACTGAGTTTATACTCACCACTTTTTTTCCTGTTTTATAAAAATCCTCCCCAAAAGTAGGTACTAGCCTTCCAACGGAAAGAGCTCCGTTGGACATGCAGGTTAATTGAAGACGTGACGCAACTGCACTAGCCTTTATTTTAGAAATATCATGTATATACATATCTTTAAAGTTTTGTGCACCTTTGTAAATATTTTTTTGGAAAATCATTATACATTTATATTTTGTATAATGTTTTATGATCTCGCATGCATAATTGTTTTAAGTCAAATTGATGATTTTGAATTGTCTTTTAAATTAGAGTTGTAATTGTGTTTGGGTTTGAAATTGAAAGAGAGTCTAAAGCCCGGAAGTTGAAAAAATGTGATTTTTAGAAGGGTAAAAGTATTTATCTCGTTTTTACAAGGTGAAATTTTAAAAAAAACAACCGTTGTACCGTCGAATTTTTAGAAAAACCTTATTTGTAAATATATTTTGAAAAAGAAAAAGTTCTTACCCATTTTCATTAGAAAATATATTCAGGAGTTTTGAAAAAGGTTGCAAGAAAAAGAACAAGGCTTAGCTTCACAGGAACTTTTCAACCTGTGCAGATCTCATCTGAAATGTCACCGTGGGATTGCCAATCAGGCTGCCTAATGTGTAGGGAAGAGGGGCCTGACATTATATGTTACGGATTCATGGATTATGATTTAGACTTGGCCAGTATATCCCATATGTGTATGACAAGTGAGGGGAGGGCATGTCACTAACATCGGGGGGATTGAGTCAGTCGGTCGAGTCATGTCGCCCTCTACACGTGTAGGGTATTATCTCACTCACGTATGCGATGTAAAAAATTCCGTTGCGTATTGTGAGATGTCTCATGTATTGTCACGATGAGCATCATTAATCAAATCGCCACGTGACCATATTATGATAGTTTCTCTGGGTTCCATTGGTGCGGTTTCAGCGAGACAAGGAAATGTTAAAACCTTATGCAATAATTAAATTATCATTATGTTTTTATGCATGAAACTAATTTTTAAAGATTTCTATAAATTTATTAAAATTTGCGATTTCAATTACGAAATAGCATAAATGTTTCTAAAAATGTTTTTGGGAGGAATTTTAAAAAGAAACAATTGTAATAGAAAAATTGTAACACTCACTAAGCTCTATTAGCTCACTATTTTTGTTTTATGTTGTAAAAACCTCCTTAGGTGCAGAAACTAGCGGTCAGGGTGTTCACTCTCCCATCTCAGATTAGGTAGGCTAGCCATAGACGATGTTTTATGAAGTTACATTTTGCATATGTCAATTCGATTGAAAAGTCACATATGTACATAATTTTGATTGTAAAAATTTTATGAATTTTACCACAATTGTGGTGATATGATATATTTTTGGAAATGAGATGTTTAATGTGATGAGAATAAAAGAGTAACACTAAATGATCCATTATATGTTCCGGTTGGGCCAATTACAAGGACAAGAGCTAAGAGATTACAAGAAACACTTAATGGGCTAATCCAAGAAATATGGGCTAATAAGAAAATGGATAAGTCCAAGATGGTGCAATCATAAGCTCAAAAATTAATCAATGTGATTGAAGCAATCAATGGGGTTGATTATTAGTAATTGGGGAGATTATTTGCCAAAAATCAGAGCAATTAATTGGCATGTTGACTTTCCAAGAATTGGATGATTTCTTTCCTGATTGTCAAGTCAACTAAATACCATTTTAGTTTTTATTTTATTTTCTTAGTTATAAACAATTCAAATTGTTTCTTATTCAATTTACTAGCTATGTATGGCAATTGCCTTAGGGTTTCTTTTGTGTTTCTTTCTAGCATTTATTTAAAGCCATGTAATCACCATTGAGATAGTTTTTGATGATTAATAAAATTGTTGAGAGAGTTTTCTCTTTGGTTCTTCAAAGAACTCTTTTGAACTTATCAAGGTTTTCTTGTGACGTTCAAACTATCACTCACATAAGTCTTTCACTTTGTTATTGAGCGTGGCGTCTTCTTCTTATACCATTGGTTCTTATCTCTTAATAGATAACGGGTCAAGGTCGTTGTTTTGTTTGTTGAGAATCTGAATTAGGACGATCCTAGAAACTTATATCATTATTGGTTTCGGTCTCACTTCCCTTTGTGAGGTTCATATCATTTTGGTATCAGAGCTTTGGTTCTAAATCAGGTTTGATCTATCCTTATTCCTCTTGTTGTTATTTCTTTAAAAGTTCCAGCATCTTATTTTGTTGTTTTTTTTTCGCTACATCAATTCCAAGCCTTGTTATTTTATTTCTTCTTGGTAGAAATTTTACCTAGTTTCTTTTACACAAAAATTCATTTTGGTCCTATTCTTTATCAATTCAAAAGAAAAAAAAAAATCCAAAACAAAAAAAAAAAACCTAGAAAAAAAAATATAAATAATATATTTTCAAGCTTCAATTTGAATTTCATTCAAGTGAAGAGTTGTTGCATCAAATTGTGTCGTTTGTTCCTATCTTCAATTTGTGTTCCTTTACTTCTGAAATTCTACCAATTTCCTTTTGTTCTTTGTGTTTAATCATTCTCTCCTTAGTGAATTGATTTGTTGAGTTTGAATTGTTGTAAGGGAATTTTGATTAAGTCTTGGTTGAGTTCAATAAAGAACTAGAAAAGGGGACTAACGAGTGGAAAAAAGCAAGAGAATGTGAGCTCATAAGAGGGTAAAAGCCAATTGTGAGTAAACAGAAGTGTGAGTGCCATCATTCTTTAGAGAAACACGTGAGGGAGTGTTTGTGAGGTTTTTTTTTTCTAACTTTGTTTTCTGCAGGTTATTAAACATGTCTCAAGAAAAGTCTATAGGCTCTTTAGATGATGTTCAAGAAAAGATGGATCTGAGACTTTTCTATAAAGCCTTAGAACAAAAATTTAATCGAATGAAGTTAAGGTTTGAGGAGATAAATGAGAGAATAGATAAAGTTGAGTCTAGTTCACAAAAGGGGCAGCCACGTGAAGCTCTTAATGTGCAACGAAGAGAGGGGAGTACACTTAGGAATGAAAATGAAGTTGAGTATGAGGATGACCTGGATGAAGTTGATCGTTCCTCTAATGCCGACTTTGGCAAATTTGGGCGAGGTAGACATGAGGATAGGATCGATAACAATTTGGGTAGCATTAAGATGAAGATTCCATCTTTCCAAGGCAAAAATGATCCTGAAGCTTATTTGGAGTGGGAGAAGAGGATGGAATTGGTGTTTGATTGTCACAACTACTCTGAATTGAAAAAGGTAAAGTTGGCTGCAATAGAATTCATTGATTATGCTATTATTTGGTGGGATCAACTGGTTTTGAACAGGAGACGATATGGTGAAAGGCCCATTGAGACATGGGAGGAGATAAAGGCTTTTATGAGGAGGCGATTCATTCCAAGTCACTACTATAAGGACTTATTTAAGAAGTTGCAAAGCCTTACTCAAGGGTCTAAAAGTGTTGAAGATTACTACAAGGAGATGGAGATAGCCATGATTCAAGTCAATGTGGAGGAGGATCGAGAGGCTACTATGGCCAGGTTCCTAGCTAGTTTAAACTGTGACATTGCAAATGTGGTGGAGTTACATCATTATGTTGAGTTGGATGACATGGTGCACATGGCCATCAAGGTGGAACAACAATTGAAGAGGAAAGGTTCCACACAGATTGGGCAGAATTCTGGTTCATCTTTAACATGGAAGCCGAGTTGGAGCAAAAGGGATGACACAACTCATTCTAAACCTAAAGCTGAAACCTCCAAGGATCACAAAAGTGGAGGCATTGCAAGTTAAGGTAAAACGGATTCCTTACCTTCTAGAAATAGAGATATCAAATACCTTAAATGCTTGGGAAGAGGTCATATTGCAGCTCAATACCCAAACAAAAAAATAATGATTTTGAAAGATGATCGTGACATCGAGACTGAAGGCGAATCTGATGATGATGATGATTTCATGCCACCTTTGGAGGATGCAAGTGATGTTGAGTATCCAGTTGATGGTGAGCTTTTAGTGGCAAGAAAAGCTCTTATTTTGCAAATCAAAGATGATGAGAAGATACAATGTGAAAACATTTTCCATACCAGATGTCATGTCAATAATAGGTATGTAGCATGATTATTGATGGTGGAAGTTGTACTAATGTGGCTAGCACTAGTTTGACGGAAAAGTTGAACTTAACAACTTTAAAACATCCTAGGCCATATAAACTACAATGGTTGAATGATTGTGGAGAAGTTAAAGTCAATAAACAAGTGTTGGTTTCATTCTCAATTGGGAAGTATAAAGATGAGTTTTGTGTGATGTGGTGCCAATGCATGTCAGGCATATTCTTTTGGGGTGACCATGGCAGTTTGATAGGCATGTAACTCATGATGGTTACACCAATAGATACTCCTTTGTACTTAATCAAAAACCAATCACTCTTGTACCCTTAACCCCAAGTCAAGTGTATGAGGATCAAGTGAGGTTAAAAAAATAGAGTGAAATGAAAAAGGAGAGTGAGAGTACAAAAACAAGAGAGATTGAAATTAAAAAGAGAGAAAAAGAGAGCGAGAAGAGAAAACAAGTTTCAATTAGTGAGGAAAGAAATGAGAGAAAACAAATGAATTTCTATGCAAAAGAGGGTGAGATCAAAAGAGCTTTGTTCTCAAATCAGCCTATGATTGTGCTTTGTACAAGGAGGCTTATTTTAGTACTAATGAACTTAACCCTTCTTTGCCTAGTGTTGTTGTTTCTCTTTTACAGGACTTTGAAGATGTGTTCCCCGAAGAGATACTTAACGGTTTACCACCAATAAGAGGAATTAAGCATCAAATTGATTTTATACCCGGAGCATCAATTCCAAATAGACCAGCTTATAGAAGTAATCCCGAGGAGACAAAAATTTCAAAGGCAGGTTAGTGAGCTCATGGAAAAGGGGTATATGCGTGAGAGCATGAGTCCTTATGCAATTCCGATGTTGCTTGTTCCAAAGAAGGATGGATCATGGAGGATGTGTGTTGATTGTCATGCCGTCAATAATATAACTATAAAGTATAGACATCCCATTCCTAGATTAGATGATATGCTTGATGAATTGCATGGTTCTTGTGTTTTTATCAAAATTGATCTCAAAAGTAGATATCATCAAATTAGGATAAGAGAAGGTAATGAATGAAAAACTGCATTTAAAACAAAACATGGTTTATATGAGTGGTTAGTTATGCCATTTGGATTAACTAATGCACCTAGTACTTTCAGGAGATTAATGAATCATGTTTTGTGTGCTTTTATTGGCAAATTTGTGGTTTTGTACTTTGATAATATTCTTATTTACAACAAAAACTTGAATGAGCATGTTGAACATTTAAAACTTGTTTTAGATGTTTTGAGAAAAGAAAAGTTATTTGCTAACCTCAAAAAGTGCACATTTTGCATAAATAAGCTAGTATTTCTTGGTTTTGTTTCTAGTGCTAAAGTAATTGAGGTAGATGAAGAAAAGGTAAGAGCAATCCAAGATTGGCCAAGTCCTACAAGTGTGGGTGATGTTAAAAGCTTCCATGGGTTGGCTAGCTTTTATAGGAGAATTTGTAAAAGATTTTAGTAGCCTAACTGCACCTTTGACTGAAGTTATCAAAAAGAATATTGGTTTTAAGTGGGGTGATGAACAAGAAAAGACATTTAATTTGATCAAGGAAAAATTAACTAATGCATCTTTGCTTGCTTTACCTAACTTCACTAAAACTTTTGAAATTGAGTGTGATGCTTCAAGAATAAGTATTGGAGCTGTTCTGATGCAAGAAGGACGTCCCATTGCATATTTTAGTGAAAAGCTAAGAGGGGCAGCCTTGAATTACCCTACCTATGACAAAGAGATGTATGCATTGGTTAGGGCATTGGAAACGTGGTAGCACTATCTTTAGCTAAAAGAGTTTGTGATTCACATTGATCACGAATCTTTGAAGCATTTGAAAGGTCAACACAAGCTAAACAAGCGACATGCCAAATGGGTGGAGTTCATTGAAACATTTTCTTATGTGATCAAGTATAAGCAAGGTAAGGAAAACGTTGTGGCTGATGCATTATCTCGAAGGTACGCTTTACTTTCTACCTTAGATGCAAAATTGCTAGGTTTTGAATACATTAAAGACTTGTATGTTGATGATTCCGATTTTGGTAATGTATTCAATGCATGTGAGAAAGTAGCATTTGGCAAGTTCTTTAGGCATAATGGGTTTTTGTTTATAGAAAATAAGTTATGCATGCCTAAATGTTCATTGCGTGACTTGCTTATTAGAGAAGCTCATTGGGGTGGTTTGATGAGGCATTTTGGTATATCTAAGACATTAGATGTTTTGCATGAACACTTCTTTTAGCCTCATATGAAACGTGATGCAGAACAAGTCTATGAGAAATGTATTACTTGTAGACAAGCTAAGTCTAAAGTTAAGCCTCATGGTTTGTATACTCTTTTGCCTATACCTAATCACCCTTGGATTGATATATCTATGGATTTTGTGTTGGGTTTGCCTAGGTCAAAAGGGGGAAGGGATTCTATATATGTGGTTGTTGATAGGTTTTCAAATATGGCACATTTTATTCCATGTCATAAAACTAATGATGCATCACATATTGCTGACTTGTTTTTCAAAGAGATTGTAAGATTGCATAGTATGCCTAAGAGTATTATTTTAGATAGAGATGCAAAGTTCTTAAGCTATTTTTGGAAGACTTTGTGGGGTAAGTTAGGAACTAAACTCTTGTTTTCCACTACTTGTCACCCACAAACTGATGGTCAAACTGAAGTAGTTAATAGGACTTTATCTACCATACTGCGTGCTATCATACAAAGGAACTTGAAAACATGGGAAGATTGTTTGCCTTATGTAGAATTTGCATATAATAGGAGTGTGCATTCAGCAACTAAATTTTCACCTTTTGAGATTGTGTATGGTTTTAATCCATTAACTCCTTTGGATTTAACCCCTATTCCTTTAGCTGAGCATGCTAATTTAGATGGAAAGAAGAAAGCTGATTTTGTCAAGCACATCCATGAAAAAGCTCGACAAAACATTGAGAGGAGAACTGAACAATATGCTAACTAAGCTAATAAAAGGCGCAAGAAAGTTGTCTTTGAACCGAGTGATTGGGTTTGGTTGTATATGCGAAAGGAACGGTTTCCTATTTAAAGGCATTCTAAACTACTTCCAAGGGGAGATGGTCCATTTCAAGTGATTGAAAGGATCAATGATAATACCTACAAGTTAGACCTTTCAGGTGAGTACAATGTAAGTGCAAGCTTTAATGTTGCTGATTTATCTCCATTTGATGTAGGTGATGATTTGAGGACAAATCCTTTTCAAGAGGGAGGGAATGATGAAAATAAAAGAGTAACACTAAATGATCCATTATATGTTCAGGTTGGGTCAATTACAAGGACAAGAGCTAAGAGATTACAAGAAACACTTAATGGGCTCATTCAAGAAATATGGGCTGATGAGAAAATGGAGAAGTCCAAGATGGTGCAATCAGAAGCTCAAAAATTAATCAATGTGATTGAAGCAATCAATGGGGTTGATTATTAGTAATTGGGGAGATTATTTGTCAAAAATCAGAGCAATTAATTGGCATGTTGACTTTCCAAGAATTGGATGATTTCTTTCCTGATTTTCAAGTCAACTAAATACCATTTTAGTTTTTATTTTATTTCCTTAGTTATAAACAATTCAAATTGTTTCTTATTCAATTTACTAGCTATGTATGACAATTGTCTTAGGGTTTCTTTTGTGTTTTCTTTCTAGCATCTATTTAAGGCCATGTAATCACCATTGAGACAGTTTTTTATGATTAATAAAATTGTTGAGAGAGTTTTCTCTTTAATTCTTTAAAGAACTCTTTTGAACTTATCAAGGTTTTCTTGTGGCGTTCAAATTTGATTTATCACTCACATAACTCTTTCTCCTTGTTATTGAGTGTGGCATCGTCTTCTTATACCATTGGTTCTTATCTCTTAATAGATAACGGGTTAAGGTCATTGTTTTGTTTGTTGAGAATCTGAATTAGGACGATCCTAGGAACTTATATCATTATTGGTTTCGGGTCTCACTTCCCTTTGTGAGGTTCATATCATAATGCCTCTATATCTTTATTATGTATATAATTTGAACTATGTACGAATGTTTGATTTTATGCTTGAAATTGTGTTTTTAACATTGAAATGATTTAATGAAAATAGATCTCTTATGGCTAGGTGATGGTTTTGAGATGGACCGGTGGTCCACATGGTAGTGGAGATTATGGTTTGAAATATTGAAGTCTTTTTGAATTGTCTACAGGTGTTTCAAAATTTTGAGAAACCTAGAAAAATAATCATTGTGCTGTCAAAACTTTTAGAAAATCTAAATTATGGAAATTTATAATTGATAATTTATATGTTTCTGAGAAGATTTAAGTTAAAAGCTTGCTCCACGTTATCTTTTTGGTGATGCTAGCTAAATTCCAGAAGAGCTCTACGGGGTGCCCAATCGGATCATGAGAGCTTTGAAAGGGGAAATTCGGGGTGGGTCCCGTCAAAATAGTATCAGAGCCTAGTTGTGGGTGGTTTTGAAATGAAGTTTTGAAAATATTTCATGTTTGTTTTGTTGAATGCATTGTTCGTAGTCACATGAATTTTTCGACGTTATTTTTATTATTATTATTTTATGCAAATCATAACCTCATTTGTGACTGAACTTCATAGAAATATACATCGTTGAGGCCACCCAGTTATAAGGAGAGCAGCTACAAAGACACCTGCACTTGCAGAAGAGCATGTTCCAGCCCACTGAGCCAGTAGGAGGAAATGTAAATATCGAACAGATGGCTCAAGCATTGGCAGCGGTGATCCACCGATCGTGAAAGACAAGAGCTTCAATCAAACGCGCTCGAAAATTGGGCGCTAAGACATATGATGGGACCGGTGACCCTGAGGGCACCTTGTCTTGGTTGGAGACAAATAAAGAGATTTTCCAAGTGAGAGGAGCAGATGGTTACTTTCTCCGCCTTCCTATTAAAAAAACTGAGCCAAAAACTGGTGGAAATCACTACAGAGGCCGAATCCATGAGGGTGTCGTGGGAGATGTTCAAGAGGGAATTCAAGAATAAATTCTACCCCAAAGTTATCAAGATGCCAAAGTTAAAGAATTTTCAAGTTAGAGTAGGCTGCACTGTCGGTAACAAATTATGAGAAGAGATTTTTAAAGCTAGTTAGCATGGTCCCATTCATTGCAGATAATGAAGAGCAGAAGATCAACAGATTTATAGTAGGCCTAAACCCTAAAATCAAAGCCTATGTGTCGACGTTGACCTACCCTCAGTATGGGGAGTTAGTTGAAGCAGCAATTAGGGTGGAGAAAAGTGTAGAGGCCATCCCCAAACCAAGAAAACCCACTCAGAAATGAGGTTGGTCGGGCAGTTATTCCAGAGGATCCAACAAGTTCCAAAGAAATAGAGAGAAGTTAATCAGGTCAAACAGCCAAAAGACAAGTCATAGGGCATAATCAAGTCAAAGCTTCGTGAACCCACCAACTAGACCTAAAAGCAATAGGAGGAGTTGGCAGACCCGGTCCGTGTGTAGAAAGTACGGGAAGAATCACACAAGTGAATGCATCAAGAATAGTGCCAGATGTTTCAAATGTGGACAGGAGGGCCATTTCGTGAGAGATTGCCCATATACGAGTTCCAACAGTGTATTAGAGACCCGCACTGCTGCCCTAGGGCAGACGAGTGGGAGGCCAAGAACCGAATTGAAGGGATTCGCAATTTAGAAGGCCTACTAGTTCAAACTAACCAGGTGGAGCTATTGGTAGGGGTGTGTCATCCAGGGATCAATTAGGTAAACCCCGTACTCAAGCCCGGGTTTTCGTAGTGACGCAATAAGAGGTAGATGTGACCCCTGAAGTAGTGATAGGTACTGTAAAAATATTTGGTCGTGGTGCATACTCATTGATTGATCTAGGAGCTACCCATTCATTTGTTTCTATGTATTTTGCTGAAACTACTAATGGGAAGTTGAAACCCCTAAGTTGTAGCATGAGAGTGTTGATTCCTACAGGAGATTCACTTTTAACAGAAAAGGTGTATATGGGTAGTTAGATAGTCATAAATTTTTCTTGATAAATATTATTTTCGAATAAATAGTATTTTCAGATAAATAATGATTTTCGAATTCATAAAACCCAGAATTTCCTTTCTATAAGAGAAATAAAAATTTTTTCGGCGAATAATATTTTCGTGTGAATAGTATCTATATGAATAGTAATTTTTGAAAAGCGAACCACACGAATCAAAAGTTCCAGAATTAGTACTAGTGTTTAACGAAACTGAGATGGATCAAAGATGAGCCCATTTGAAGAGATTGTAAGTGATATGAAGTTATTAGACGAAATAATCTATTTGATTTTAGTACCGTATATAGTGTTTATGAAGAAATAAAATAAATTAAAGTATCTAGATGAAAAATTGAATTTCCAAAATAATTTCCTAATAGAACGAAAATGATTGATAAATTCCTGGATAGATCCGAATGAGTAAATTGAGTTCTGATAAAATCCCCAGATAGTCCAGTAATGATGAATAAAAGTCTCAGGAAAGTTCAGATAGGTAAATTAAGTTCTGATGAAATTCTCGGGTGGATCAGATATGGTTGGAATAATAAATTGAATTCTAGTATATTTTGTAGGAAGTCCAGAGATGGTTTTTAATTTCGAAATCATAAAATAATTTAAAACAGATGGATCCGAATAAGTAACCGAATACTAATAAAGTTTTCGAACGTGAAACTGGGTTATAATAAAATTTTCAAATTGACCTAAGAAGTTCCCGAATACAAAAAGGAACATTTTAGAAATTTGGAAAGTTTGAAAATGATGCATGAAGTGGGACACTTGCCATGAGATGAATGGATTCACATACAAGACAAATGTCACAAGCAAATCATGCATGACTTGACAAATAGATGCTGATTAAGAGGAGTAGATGACAAGTGGCAATTAAATAATCAAACATATATAAATGAGAATTAAACAAACAAAGGCAAGAGATAGCACATTTTTCATTCGGTCAACACAAGCTCCTCAAACTCTCCTTCTCTCTCTTTCACGAATACAAACACCCTTTCTTAGTCATTTGAAGGAAATCAAACAAAAGCGAGAGTAAACAACACAAGAAGCTCACGGTCATAACACAAAAGCAAGCAAACAAGGAGTGCATTCGGTTTGGAGAGCAAAAGAGAAAGCTTTCGATTTTGAGAGGTGAAGGCCGAATGCTATGTAATAGGATTTGAAGTCATTCTTGAGTGAATCTACAACATGCAATGGTTGTAAACCAAGTTAGAAGCCCTAGCCATCCATTCCAAGAGGTAAGTTTTGATTTTCATGAGTTTTTGTTAAAGAAATGAATGAATTTGGTGAGATTTTTACTTGGGTCTTAGGAATGGAAACCTCATTAGTGTGGAGGTTGGAATGTATGTAAATTTGATGTTAAATCAAGTGAGAAATTTGTCATGCATGTGGTGATATTCTCGGCCAAGGATGAAAATATGAGATTAAATGAATTTTGAGTATTTTACCATGAGTTTTGGTGTGTTTTGGGTGTGTAAAATGCTTTAAAATGTTGATTTTGGTATTGTATGTGCATTCAGTAAAGAGTATCAGATTTGATACATTTTGAGTTTGAATCATTTGGATGGTTTCCATGTAAAGTCCTTAGTCTCGGTTTTAGACTTTTTAGTGTTAGAAGCTAGATTATAAAGTTAAAATGATAAATCTAGTTAACGTTAATTTAAACCGGGACATTGAAGAGTTAACGATTGTTGTAGGATTATATAATAATTCTTTTAATAAGAAAAGTTAAAGAGGGGTAAAATAATCCTTTAATAAATAAGAGATAAATTATAAGTGATAATATAGTTAAGTTCAAAACAATAATAATAATAATAAGAACTATAGGAATGCTTATCATTTAAAGAAAAGTTATTTATATATATATTGGACACTTAGACAATTTTTGAGAAAGAAGAAGCAAATTGTCGTGAGACCAATTAGAGAGTGAGAGAGAGTGTCGTGAAAACAAAAGAAGAGAGGAAGAGAGTAAGGAGAAATGGATGGCAAAGCAAGAAAGGGGAAGAAAAAAGTTTCCATTCAGCCTTTCCAACCTCAAATCACCTCTCTAGAGTGTCTTTTAAGCTAATCTCACCAATCTTAAGCAAGAAATAAGGTGAGATATCATCCTCTCTCTCTACTTTGATGCTTGTTGGGGTTGTATGAGTATGGTGATAGCTATGTGATTATAATGAGTTGTGATAGGTGTTCCACACTTAAAACAAGTGTAAAACCCTAACTAGGTGATATAGAAACTTAGATGGCATGTTCTCGTGTGTAAATCTTAGGCTAGGGTTCATCGATAACAAACTTTAATGTATGGTTTAAAGTACTAAAATGTTAAACAAGTTGTAGACAAATTGTTTAATAAAAGAATTGAGTGAAATTGACATGTAGAATTGACAAGATTTACTCTTTAATGTGTATATGTGTGTGTCATGGTCATGAAGGACAGTAAGATACCTCTGAGTTTTGATTAATTTGAACTCAAATCTAAGCATAATTGAGGTTAGGAAAACATATAGAAGTGATAGGATTGTCAAATGAGTAATTTTGAGCAAATTGAAGAATCTCGAGCCAAATAAAGGGACAGTGATGACCTACATTAGTCTGACTTATTTAGGGTTGTTCTAGACCTCAAATCATGCCTAGGAATCATAGCAAATCATAGGTTTTGGAAAGGAATGATTCCGATAAAAATTAGATAAGTTATGCCCAAAATAGTGCACTTAGAGAGTCGTTAAGTGAGATGTCTATGTAAATACATTCAGTAATGCTTGGAATGAATATATTTGATCATAATTAGGTAAAAGAACCTTAGATACGAAAGAAATAACATCGTCTTTTGTCCAATGCAAAAACGTGGATCAAAAAGTGTAGAAAACTAGGCGTTTTTCCTAGGTTTCACCCCTCAATACTTAGAATTTTTCGAAACCATTTTACGGAGGACCTAAGTGAGAGATAAGAAGATGGTCCAAGTGAAAACGGAGGCGAAACAGCCAGTAGAATGGGCTATGCGAACTGTTCTGTTATGGAGGGTCCAAAATTTTGACTTTTTGTTCCGAGCCTCTAAAAATTATACGGACTGTGTGGGAGTGTTCCTAGGGATGTATAACTAAAACTTTTACAAAGAAATCGGAATTAGAGAGTCTCGATTGAATTAGCATTAAGTTGGGAAAGTTATAGTGTAAATGATAGTCAATAAAGAAAACCTTGTTAGAAATGTCATTTTAAAGTTTTGAGTTATGAAATTGTCACAAGTAATAATAAGAAATTGACGTGTAGGTGATGAGCGAGTGAACGAGGTGCGAGAGACTCATCGAGATGCTTGACTCGGACTTACGCGAATTTGAGGTAAGTGTACTTCCACTTGCGTCTATTCCTACTTTTGTGTTAAATTTTATATATGATTGTTAAATGAGAACAAAAAAAAAAAAAAAAAAAAAAAAAAAAACGATTTCCCAATTTCAAAGTTCAAATTTTGAGTACGTGAGTTTCTTATGAAATCCATAAAATGATTGAAATCAATATGAAGTTTTTAAATTAATTAAATCAAGAGAGTTTTTAAAGTTTCAAAAATAAGTAATTTTGTGCTTTTGCACTTAGTGAATTTAGTTTTAAAAACTTATGTATATACCTTAAGATCATATGAGATTTAACGCTATGTGACGATACAGAAAATTTCATCTGTAGTCGCTCAGTCGATAGAGTAATTAGCATTATGTGATGATATAGGAAATTCCGTCTGTAGTTGCTCAGTTTTCTTAGAATATATAGCGCTACGTTGCGACGCAGATAATTCCACACGTAGTTGTTTAGTTTCATAGTTTGGCATTACGTTGCGATGCAGTACATTCCGCTCATAGTGCCCAGAGTTATAGTACTACAATTGCGATGTAGAAAATTCTGCATTATAGTGGCTCAGATATGAGATTTTTCACCCTACATTGCGATGCAGTAAATTTCGCATCGTAATGTCGAGATACCTCAGTAGCTTCACGTTGGCGTTAGTTAGAATCGCCCATGATGGTTTGAGTAATTTAAGGGTATACATAAGGATTTTGAAAGAAAACTTTAAGATTTTGAAATTTCTAAGGATGAATAAGTTTATAACTTATTACATTAGTGCATATTATATTATATTGTTTTATTGCACTAACTTGTCTAACTGTTGTGTAGTTTATATTTTCCATTGGGTGCTGTCATTGGACGGTGCGACGACGAGATTTTCACTTCATATATATAAGTGGGGTGAGTCACAAAATATGATTGTATAAATCATGCACATGGGTTGAACTTATTGATTATGGAAAAACAATTGTAATACACTTTAAGCATAACATCTTGCATTTTTTAATGTGTATATTTGTAAATGTCATTGTAAATAGTTATAAATTTTCATAGATGATGTATATATATATATATATCTATTCTAGTATGAGTTTATGCATATTGATAGTGTAAAGTGTGTGACAATATATGTTTGTGGATTAAAGAAGTTTGGAGGAAATGGAAATATAGTCGAAGTGTGTTTTATTACAGGTAAAAATTTTGAAAACTAAAAAAATGCAGCCGTTATGCTACCGAAATTTTTATAAATTCGTTTTTAAATGGAATCGCAAAAGATTTTATCCACCCAAATTATTTACAAAAGTAAATAATACAATTGAGTTAAATTAAGGAAATCGTGAACGATTAAAGGGTTCGCTCCGCGGATCTCTCCATTCTGACAAGTCAGATTAAGAGAAGTCTGTTGGAGTGCCCAATGAAGCCCTTCAAATAAGAGATCAAAGAGAGTCTGGGTTGGGTCCTGTCATTCCATGCTTGGTAATATGTTGAAAGAATAGATTTTAGTGTTGAAATGAAAAATGAAACTTGGTGGATATGCATGATGTGAATTCGGCCAAGGCATTGCATTAATGATGGAAAATTATTTTTGATTTCTTTGTGTAATTTTATGGAGTATTTGGATGATATTATTGACATGGAAATTGAAAGAGTACTCACTGAATTATAAATGGTCATTTCGCGGTTAAACATTTCGTGATTATTCGAATGTGGTACTTAGAAAATTTAAACGAAATTTACATTGTTCTTTGATGTATTTGAATGTGAATTTGATGAGAAAACTCAATGAGATTGATGATAGGACAATGTATTAAGTCCGGCTAATATAAGAAATTATTAATTCGAAAATGTCGTTTGATCCGTTCGTGTGAATTTAGACTTTATTTGATGTATTTTTTGTGTATAGATATTTAGAATTTTGAACGGAAAGTAAATACGTGTAATTGAAGTTGAAATGATTTAAAAATGGGTGTTTCGAAATACTTGAATGAATAAGTGTTGTATGAAATGATGCATGGTTATGAAATATGCGTACAAATAGCGATGATTTCGACGTAGCCTAAAAATAGGTTATGAAAAGGTATAAGTTACGCGGAGGCAAGGAAACCTACTTGTTGATTTTGAATTTTGTAGCAAGTTAGAGAATAAGGTGAGTGTCCTAATAAAAATGATTTGAAATGTTTATATTTCTATTCGCATTGATTTTATATGTTAAATTTAAATTCATGTTGTTATTGTTTGAAAGTTAATTTTTATATAAGTGATTTTCCATTCGAAAACCTATTCGCATGAATTTCTAAAGTTTTGCATGAAATGTGAGCTTTATAATGAAAATCAAATATTTGGAAATATTTTTGTAACTTATGGTATGCGTTATAGATATTACCGGTAATGGTAGAGTACCCTAAGCAATATAGCATTCCACTTGAGATGCGATGTAGGATTCCGCTCTCCATATATAATGTATATTATAAACTAGCTAATTACCTGAGTGATGTAGGATTCCGCTCGTAGCGATGTAAGATTCCGCTACATAGTTATCGAATATATATGGCCTGAGCGATGTAGGATTCTGATATGCTATATACGTAGGATACCATGTGGAAATGAATTATCAGTGGATGACTTATTTTATCTAAAGACTTTTCAGAAACTTTATTTATCATCACTGTTTATGATTTTTAGTAGAAAAATGAGAGCATGTAATATATAGTTTAATACATACTCCAATGTTTGAAAAACATGCAATGATAGTTGTTGACATTAGAAAGTTTGCTTTCCATTACGTTAATGAATTTCAATTTCACGACGCAGGATTTATGTTGTTTATAAATGTTTATTCATGTTTTTAATTTATGTATGGTTCTCAGAAAATTTTATTTTAAATTCTACAGCATGACATTAGTTATGAAATGTTTCTGAATATTTTTAGAGATGATACTTTTGAAAATAATTTAAATAGAACTATATGACACTCACTAAACTTATTTAGCTCACCCTTAATTTTATTGTTTTATAAATAAAAATCTCCCAAAGATAGGTACAAGTGCTGATTTTCAACAACAGGGACCTCGACTCCAAAATAATCAAATATCGTCATGTGCAGCTGTGAATTTTGTGTTTGTACATGTATGATGTTCATATTTTGAAAACATGTGAGACACTTTGTATATAAATATATGTATCTTTTGCAAAATATGTTTGTGCATGACTCATTTATGAATTTGAAGTTATTTTTTAAGCTTAAACATGTTTGTGGTTATTTGTGAAATGTGAAAAGAGGGTCTGAGGTCTGGTAGTTGAGAAATGTTTTGAATTAGAAGTGCACAGGTTTTTAATGAAATTTTTACGGGTTGGAATTTTTTGAAAAACAGTCGTTGTGCTGTCAAAATTTTTATAAATTCTATTTTGCAAATGTATATTTTAAAATGAAAAAGTTCCCACTCATTTCCACTAGAAAATGAATTTCAAACAGGTTTTCAGTAAATGTAAAACGGCTTAATTTCACGGGAACCTTTCAGTCAGAATGGATCTCGACTGGAGGGCCACTGTGGGATTGCTGGGCGGGTCGCCTTGAGTAAATGAGTAGGGGCTCATCAAATATTTTGTATCGACTAAAATTTAACTCTCAAAACCTTTATAAAAGAGTCTTAGACCATTAAATTCCATCTATATTCAACTATGGAAAATTATGTCTACATATAACATCTCAATCTCATCTCATCAATTCTATCAATTAGAAGATAATCTAAGCACCAAGGACTTGAATTGTATAAGATCTTTCTCTATCTTACTTATCTATGATCCTTCCAATTGGTTTTGTAAACTTTTATTATTCATAATATCAACATTTTTAAGTTTCACCGCTTGTGCTAAATAGCAATCAAACAAAATAACACCATATTTATTCTACTTGATCAAAGCATGAAATCAAATCACCTAAACACCTCAACACTCCACACCAATAATCATGTTAGCTCTTTATTCGCAAACACTTCAAATATCATGAGTGTAAACTCCTAGTTCCGATTTGTAACTTCCTAGCGATTGAAACTAGATTATGAAGTTTAAGTGATAAATCTAGTTAGTATTAATCTAAATCGATTCATCGATGAGAGAACGCTCATTCTAGAATTACAACAATAAACATTAGTAAGGATAAAATGATTGCCCATAATCAAGTGATAGGTGATAAGTGATGGTACGTTTAAATTCAAAAATAAAAAACTAGAGGAAGTGTCATATAGAATTAGTGGTTAACAAGTGAGTAACCAAACATTTAACTAAGAGTGATAGACAAAACAAATCAAAAGGGCAAGCTTGGTATTCCATAAAATGTTAATGAGATATATATAAAACACTTAGAAGCAAAATTGAAGAAGAAAAATAAAAGAGAAGCAAAGCTGCCTGAAAATTTAAAAAGAGGGCAGCCATGAGAAGTAGAAAGAATAGAAGGGGTTTACGTGAAATTTAAAAGAAGATGGGGCATGAATGCAATTTAGGGAAGTGTTATTAGTATATATATGACACTTAGTTGAAATTTGTGAAGAAGAGGAGTGATTGTCGTGCAACAAGAGCAGAAGCCGTGAACCAAAGACAAAACAGCAGCTGCTGGTCGTGAATCAGAGTAGAACCGAAGAAGAGAAGAAGAAGGCACGAAAAGAAGAAGCAATCAGTAGCAAAAAGGCAAGAAGTAGGTTTGGTCGTGCAAAACAAAAACCAAACAGCAACCAAATCAGTTCAGTCGTGAGAAGCCAAACTAGAAACTGAATTCAGCTTGAAGTGCAGAACAAAAGTGGCGACCAGAAAAGAAGAGAGAAGGAGGACCCTCCAAGCAGCCTTCCAACCTCTAAACTCTCTCTCTAAGACCTCTTCCAAGCCCATCTAAACCCTCTGAACAAGAATCAAGTGAGATACCAGAGGTAGGCTGCCCAGAGCACCGACAGGTAGACCTCACAGTCAGGCTGCCAGAGTGTATACAGTGACCCAGCAGGTAGCAGATGCGACACCAGAGGTGGTCACAAGTACCATTTCTTTATTCGATACTAATGTTCATGTATTGATTGACCTAGGGGCAACCTATTCCTTTATTTCTGGGGAGTTTTTGGGGAGAGTGAGAGTAGAGATGAGTCCGTCAAATTGTAGTATGGTAGTGTCACTTCCCACGGGTGATTCACTTCTTGGGGATAGAGTTTACATGGGAAGTAAAATGACTATAGCAGGTCACGAGTTCGAGGCTGATTTGATAGTGCTCGACATTCATGACTTTGACGTTATTCTGGGCATGGATTGGCTATCCAAGCATCGCGCTACCGTAAATTGCTACAAGAAGGAGGTCCAGTTTAGCAAGCTTGGGGAACCAGATGTGATCTTTTGTGGAGAGAGGAAAATACTCTCTACAAGTTTAGTAAGCATAATCTAAGCCAATAAAATGCTCCATAAAGCATGTAAGGGGTACTTGGTTTATGCAATAAAAGCTGGCAACAGTGAGTTGCAATTAGCAGAAGTTCCTATAGTGAATGAGTTCTCTGATATATTTCCCGAGAACCTACCGGGACTACCTTCGGATAGAGAGATTGAGTTCGAGATTGAGCTAGCACCTGGTACCGAGCCCATTTCTATAACGTCGTATCGGATGGCGCCAACTGAACTGAAAGAGTTGAAAACGCAGATGGAAGAATTATTGAGTAAAGGCTTCGTTAAGACGAGTACATCACCGTGGGGAGCTCCGGTGTTGTTTGTTAAGAAGAAAGACGGAAGCCTCTGTTTATGCATTGATTATAGGCAGCTCAACAAAGTAACCATCAGGAATTAGTATCCGCTGCTAAGAATCGATGATCTATTTGACTAGTTACAAGGAGCCAAGGTCTTTTCGAAGATTGACTTAAGATCGGGGTATCATCAGCTAAAGGTGCGCAGGGAAGATGTTCCCAAGACGGCCTTCAGGACTAGATATGGGCATTATGAGTTTTTGGTGATGCCATTCGGCTTAACCAATGCCCCAACAGCTTTTATGGATTTGATGAACCGTGTTTTCAGACCCTACTTAGACAAGTTCGTAATAGTCTTCATCGATGATATTTTGGTGTATTCAGGTAGTAGAGAGGAACATGCAAAGCACTTGAAGATTGTATTGCAAACTCTGAGAGAGCATCAGCTTTATGCGAAGTTCAGTAAGTGCCAGTTCTGGTTAGATCGCGTGGTATTTTTGGGTCATGTGGTATCAGCAGAGGGTATTTCAGTGGATCCCCAGAAAATAGAAGCTATTGTAGATTGGAAGCCACCCACGAACGTAACCGAAGTAAGAAGTTTCTTGGGCTTAGCTGGTTATTACAGAAAGTTCGTGGAAGGGTTCTCAAAAATAGCTACTCCACTGACCAAGTTAACAAGAAAAGAAAAGAAGTTCATCTGGTCAGAGGCATGCCAGAACAGTTTTGATGAGTTAAAGAAAAGATTGACCTCAGCCCCAGTACTTACACTTCCCTCAGGAAGTGAGGGATTTATAGTGTATTGTGATGCCTCCAAACAGGGTTTAGGTTATGTGTTGATGCAACACGATAGGGTGATAACTTACGCTTCAAGGCAATTAAGAAGCATGAAGTAAACTATCCAACACACGACTTGGAGCTAGCGGCTGTGGTGTTCGCCTTGAGGATATGGCGACACTATCTCTATGGAGTACCCTACAGGATCTTCACAGATCACAAAAGCCTACAGTATCTGTTCTCACAGAAAGAGTTGAATATGAGACAGAGAAGATGGATAGAGCTCATCAAATATTATGACTGCACCATTGAATACCATCCGGGTAAAGCAAATGTGGTAGCAGATGCATTAAGTAGGAAGCCCTCTAGTTCTTAGCTCGGTTAAAAGCTGAGTATCTGCCGATGTTATTAGAGTTAAGATCTATGGGGGTCAGTTTGGAGACAGCAGAGTCAGGCGCTTTACTAGCAGTTTTTTTATGTTCGTCTAGTATTAGTGGACCGAGTCAGAGAATTGCAAGTTCAAGATTCGTATTTGATGAAATTGAGAAACAAGATAGAGGCTAGGCAGCAAAGCAGCTTCACCTTGCAAGGTGATGGAACACTAGTGTTAGGCCAGAGATTATGTGTCCCAGATGTAGCAAAGTTGAAGAAAGAGATCATGGAAGAGGCACACTCCTCGGCATATGCTATGCATCCAGGGAGTACTAAGATGTATCGGACTTTGAGAGACCACTATTGGTGGAGAGACATGAAAAGGGAAATAGCAGAGTTCATATCCAAGTGTCTAACCTGACAGCAGATTAAGATTGAACATCAGAAACCAGCAGGTTTATTATAGCCTCTATCCATTCCAAAATGGAAATGGAAAAATATCACGATGGATTTCGTGGTGGGACTTCTCAGGACACAGAGCGGACATGATGCTATTTGGGTTATAGTTGATAGATTGACGAAGTCCGCTCACTTTCTTGCTATTAAGAATACCTATTCTTTGGAAAGGTTAGTTGAGTTGTATGTTGATGAGATCGTGAGATTACATGGAGCACCAGTGTCCATTGTATCAGACAGAGATCCTTAGTTCACTTCTCGATTCTGGCCGAAGCTACAAGAAGCCATGAGCACCAGATTGCACTTCAGTATTGCTTTTCACCCACAGACAGATGGCCAATCAGAGAGAACCATCCAAACTCTCGAAGATATGTTGAGAGCATGTATGATGGAGTTCAAAGGGAGTTGGGATAATTATCTAGCATTGATAGAGTTTGCCTACAACAACAGCTATCAGTCTAGTATTGGCATGCACCATATGAGGCGTTGTATGGTAGAAAGTGCAGAACCCCAGTCTGTTGGGATGAAGTAGGGGAGAGAAGATTAATTGGCCCAGAGATTGTCCAAGATACAACCGAGAAAGTAAAT
Organism: Litchi chinensis; assembly: GCA_019925255.1. Taxonomy (NCBI): domain Eukaryota; kingdom Viridiplantae; phylum Streptophyta; class Magnoliopsida; order Sapindales; family Sapindaceae; genus Litchi; species Litchi chinensis. Next base: position 22,117,119 of record CM034470.1, on the reverse strand, counting down.
GTGATAAGAGAGCGGTTGAAGATAGCAAGCGACAGGCAGAAAAGCTATGTGGACAATCGAAGAAGAGACTTAAAAGTTTGAAGTAGGTGATCAAGTATTCCTACGAGTCTTACCTTGGAAGGGTATTTTGAGATTTGGAAAGCATGGGAAGTTGAGTCCCCGGTATACAAGGCCATATGAGATAGTGGCAAAAGTGGGTGAAGTGGCTTATAGATTGAAGTTGCCATCAGAGCTAGCCAACATCCATGACGTGTTCCACGTCTTTATGCTACGCAAGTATATAGCTGACCCTTCGCACATTCTTGAAGAGCAACCAGTTCAGTTTAAGGAAAACTTGACCTACGAGGAGTATCCAGTAGAGATTCTAAATCGTAAAGATCAAGTATTGCGTAATAAGGTGATTCCGCTAGTGAAGGTGTTATGGCGAAATCATGAGTCAGAAGAGGCTACATGGGAGCCTGAAGAGCAGATGCGTGCTCAATATCCTCGATTATTTAAGTAAGGTACGCAATTTAAAATTTCGAGGACGAATTTTTTTAAAGGGGGAAGAAATTGTAAACTCCTAGTTCCGATTTGTAACTTCTTAGCGATTGAAACTAGATTCTGAAGTTTAAGTGATAAATCTAGTTAGTATTAATCTAAATCGATTCATCGATGAGCGAATGCTCATTCTAGAATTACAACAATAAACATTAGTAAGGATAAAATGATTGCCCATAATCAAGTGATAGGTGATAAGTGATGGTACGTTTAAATTCAAAAATAAAAAACTAGAGGAAGTGTCATGTAGAATTAATGGTTAACAAGTGAGTAACCAAACATTTAACTAAGAGTGATAGAGAAAACAAATCAAAGGGGCAGGTTTGGTATTCCATAAAATGTTAATGAAGTATATATAAAACACTTAGAAGCAAAATTGAAGAAGAAAAATAAAAGAGAAGCAAAGCTGCCTGAAAATTTAAAAAGAGAGCAACCGTGAGAAGTAGAAAGAATAGAAGGGGTTTGGCGTGAAATTTAAAAGAAGATGGGGCATGAATATAATTTAGGGAAGTGTTATTAGTATATATATGACACTTAGCTGAAATTTTGTGAAGAAAAGGAGTGATTGTCGTGCAACAAGAGCAGAAGCCGTGAACCAAAGACAAAACAGCAGCTGCTGGTCGTGAATCAAAGCAGAACTGAAGAAGAGAAGAAGAAGGCATGAAAAGGAGAAGCAATCAGCAGCAAAAAGGCAAGAAGCAGGTCTGGTCGTGCAAAACAAAAACCAAACAGCAACCAAATCAGTTCAGCCGTGAGAAGCCAAACAAAAAAATGAATTCAGCGTGAAGTGCAGAATAGAAGTGGCAACCAGAAAAGAAGAGAGAAGGAGGACCCTCCAAGCAGTCTTCCAACCTCTAAACCCTCTCTCTAAGACCTCTTCCAAGCCCATCTAAACTCTCTGAACAAAAATCAAGTGAGATACCATCTTCCTTTTCTTCTTACTTGCTGAAAATCTGAAGTAGTGAACTGCTGAAAGTTTTGTGCAGAATTTTGTGTTGTGTTGGGTACTTTACCCTCAAAATTATGGTAGAACTTTAAGTGATTGTTGTAGAGAGTTAAATGATAAGTTGAGATATGTAAATGGTAGCTTAGGATTGTAAATATGGGCTGCCATAACCTTGATAAGCATGGAAGAAAAATCTGTTTTTCTCACACTCCAACTACTTGACAAAGTTGTGAGTGAATTGTAAGAGTTTAAATGACAAAGAAATGTTTGTGTGTGTGTTAAAGACTTGTAGAGCAGTAGATAGCCTTGAGTTTAGATGATTTTGAACTCAAAATTTGGCATGAAAATGATTAGAAAAGCATAGAAAAACATTTAGAGGTCAATAAAGGTAGTTTTGAGCAATTTGAACATCCCGAGCTCAAATGTTGAGATAGAGAAAAACTGACCAAGTCTGATATATATGGGGGTGTTCTACACTTCAAATGATGCCTAGGAGTTATAGAAAACCATAGGTTTTGGAACGGATCGAATCCGATAAAAATTACGCAAGTTATGCACGAAATAGTACCGTTAGAGCTTTGAGAAGTGAAATAACTATATGAATGCAATTTTTATTGCATGGAATGAGTTTAGTTGATCATAATTAGGTAAATGAAGCTTAGATACAAAAGAAAAACTAACATCGTTAGTCCGAATCAAAAAAGTGCACAAAACGTGCACTAAAAGTGCCCCGAAAAAGGGCGTTTTCCTTAGATTTGACCTAGCAAACGATAGAGTCTTTTGACGAAATTTAGCGTGTGACCAGAATGTGAGATAAGTGAACCGTAAAAAAAAGAACGAAGGAAAACGGAGCCCCGGGCAGTATGCTACGATGCATTCTGTTATGGGCTGTCTTTGAGGCGAAAAATTTCGATTTTTCATTTCGGGCCTTTAACAACCATACAGACCGTGTCGGGGTATTCCTAGGGGTCTAAAACTGAAACTTTTGTGAAGAAATCAAAACTAGAGAGTCTCGGTTCAGTTAGAAACAAGTTAGGAGGTTATAGAGATAAAGGGTCTTTAGTTGAGAATATTAACTTAAAATTGAGAATTTAGATGATCACAAGTAATAATGAGAAATTATCATGTAGGTGACGAGCGAGCACACGAGGTCCGAGAGACTCGTCAAGACGCTTGACGCAGATTTACGTGGCTCCGAGGTAAGTGTACTATCACTTATGTTAACTATAGTCCTTTGTGTTAATTATTCAATATAAGTGTTAAGTAAAAAAAAAAAAAAACGATTTTTAAACCATTAAAGCGAAAGTTTGAGTATATGGGTTCTTATGGGATCCATAAAGTAATTGAAATCAATGTTAAATTGCTTTAGAAAGAGTTAAAATGAGAGAGTTTTTAGAAGTTCCATAACTAGTGAGTTTTGTGTTTTTGCACTTGATAAGTTGATTCTAAAAACCCATGTATATGCCTTAGGATTAGTATGAGTTTTAGCGCTACGTGACGACGCAGAAAATTCTGTCTGTAGTTGCTCAGTTTCCTAGAAAATATAAGCGCTACGTTGCGATGCAGACAATTCCGCACGTAGTTGGTTATTTCATAGTTGACACTACGTAGCGATGCAGAAAATTCCGCTCGTAGTCGCCCAAAGTTTTAGCATCACAATTGCGATGCAGAAAATTCTGCTTTATAGTTGCTCAGTTAAGAGACTTATCACCCTACGTGCGATGAAGTAAATTCCGTATCGTAGTGGTTGAGATACAGTAGTAGCTTCACGTTGGCGTTAGTTAAAATCGCCCGTGATGGATAGTACACTCCAAGGGTATACATGGGGATTTTGAAAGAAAACATTGAGATTTTAAAAGAATTGGAAATAAATAAGATTTTCATTCAATCTATTGATGCATGTTATGTCATACGATTATGTTGCACTAACGCGTTTTATGGTTGTATAGCTTATATATATCCTTGAACGCTACCATAGGATGATAGGACGACGACATTTTATTGTACATATACATATATAGGTGGGAGAACCATGAAAAACGCTCGTATAAATTCTTGTATATAGATTGACTGTATTGCATTTGGAAATGCATTTGTAATTTAATTTGTATATTTATAAATATTCATGCATTTTATACTTGATATATATATACATATATATACTTTAGCATGAGTTCATGCTTGGTTTTGTGGAAACTGTGATGAATATTGCATGTTTGTGAATAAAGAAGTTGGGAGGAATTGAGATCATAGTTGAAGTGTATTTTCTATGCAAGTAAAATTTTGGATTTATTAAAAATACAGCCGTTATGCTGTCAAAATTTTTATAAATGAATTTTGAAATGAAATCACGAAAAATTTTATCACTCCCAACTATTTTGAAGAAAACCGAATTTTTAAGTTTTAAACGAGTAAACTGGCTAAGAAAGTTAGGGTTCGCTTCTTGGATTTCTTCGACCCGACAAGTCGGGTTCGATAAGTCCGTTGAAGTGCCCGGCAAAATCTTCCAGACAAGAGCTTAGAGAAGGTCTGGGAAGGGTCCTGTCAATGAGTATCCACAACTTTTAAGCATATACAATAATTATACAATCAATATATTTATCACCAATATATACTTCAATAATGGCTATCCTAGCATTCGAATTTCAAGACAATCTAATGAATCACATATGTCTAATAAAATCTAGCTAATTGGAAAGGCTCTACTCTTAATCACTATATCACTATTTCTGTAAATGTTTTCTACTACTAACAAGTCTTCAGTGGGAGTAGTTACTATCATACCAAACTTCAAAGATTCTAACTCTACATTAGCTTGTCTAGTAAAATCCTTAGAAATAAAAAGGTGCATAGCTCCGAAGTCTATCAAAACATATGCATCACTACGAAAAGCTGACACCGTGCCTGTCTCCACATCAAGGTGTAGCCTTAGCATCTTGTTGAGTCACCGCAAACACCCTAGTCTATACATGTGATCTCCTTAACTACCCTTTGGGTGAGGCGCTTCTACCAGTACCTCTGCCAAGTTGAATCGGAGTCCCTGATCCTCTCATTTATGATCCTCTCCTGACCTGAGGCTGACCTCTGTTAGTCTATCCCTGAGTCGCTGGTTTTGACCCATTATTATCCCTAACAACTCTCTGTGGGCATTCTTTCATATAGAGTCCCTCCTGACTACAATGATAGCAACTTGCAATACCTACATGACACTCTCCTCGATGGACTTTACCGTATTTCTTACATATCCCTATTCTTCTCTAGTTACCACCCTGGTCTTGGGATCCCAAGGGTGGTCTTGCTGAACTTTGACTCGATACTACTCCATGACTGTGTTGATTGCTACTAAACCACCTGGATTTGCCTCCAAACTTAGGGACCTTATCGGGACCTCCTAAGCACTAACCTAAACCCTAACTGCGCTTTTGTTTCTATACTTGATCCTTCTCACTCTACACAGTCCTTTCTACCCTTAAGGCTACCTCTACTAGCTACCCTTAGTCTCAGTGCTCTACGGCTACTACATAGGCCTTGATCATTGTATTCAAGCCCTGTTCGAACTTGTGGCACCTATTCACCTCATCATCGACTATAAATGGTGTCGCTTATGATAGCTTGATGAACTTCTTCTCATATTCCTCAACTATCTTACCACCTTGCACCAAGTTGTAGAATTATTCTATTTTCGCATCCTTGTACGCCCTTGGGTAAAATCTCTCATTAAAATCCTCTTTAAACTTCTCCCACGTGATTAGAACGACCACTCTCCTTTTTATGAAGTCCCAACAATCCCCAGTCAAAGCCTTTAATAGAAATGAAGCAATAGATACCCTCTAGGGATCTGTACATTCCATCTACTCTAGCACCCTCTCGATGTTGCCAAACCACTCAATCACAACCTCCAAGCCCCCCGACTCATCATAAGCATCGACACCTAGTTTCCATGCCTTTTCTATAATAACGCCTAATGCATGCAACCTCGAACCCTATATAACTTGAGCTAGTCTCTCTATCGAATCCAACTCAGACTCTATCGCGGATGGCTTAATCAAAGCCTCTATTTATGGATCATTCATCAATTCGTTTACTTGCTTATCAACATCTAGAAGAACAAATGGAGCATCAACTGCAGCTCTTTGCATGCAGGGACGGTCGACACTATGCATGACTCAACTGCACTCAAAACATGCTAACTGTTATATAATGCATAATGTCTGAAAATGCAAAAGAAATGCTCTGATAGTAAAATTGACGGCCTTTTCCTTATACAACTAGGTAGCCCGCCCAGTAACCCCTCGATGACGTTTTAGTCGAGATCTACTACGACTGAAAGGAATCCGTAGAACTAAGTCTCTTACTTTGCTGAAAATCTTTTTAAAGCTCTTAGAATATCTTTACAAACAGAAGTGAGTGGAAATTTTTTATTTTTAAAAATGCATTTATAAAACAGGGTTTATAAAAATTTTTGATAGTACAACGGCCATTTTGTAGCACCCTAGGTCTCATTTTTTAAAAAAATAAATTTTTTTCAGTGAATAGTATTTTTTAAAAAATAGACCCCAAAAACCAAAAGTTTTAGAATAGATATTAGAGTTATTAGAAACTGAAACGGATCGAAAATGAATTCATTTGAATAAGTTTTAAGCAATCCGAAAGTAATTTACGAAAACGCCCTTTTCGAAGAATCGTAGGTATTAATGAATTTACGCCCGTTAGAATTTTTTTAAAGTATGAGATTGAGAGATTTTATACCTAATTAGAGTATTATATGGTCAATTTGATGATAGGATGATCATAGAATATTTTTGGAATTTATTTGAGTGTGAATGAGAATTAATTATATTAAAGGGCAAAATGAGCATTTCATTTATACATGGATTTGGTGTGAGTGACCTCATGCAATGAACTTGAGCAAGAAGCACAATCCATGTCATATGATATTAACTAATGGAAGAATTACACATCAAAAAATTTAATTATGGAATTAATGGAAATTAGTTGGCATGCACCAAGTTGACTAATTAGTTTTTAATGCTCAAGTTACCAAACTGCTTGTCAACTAGTTAATTGAATGTAAGATTTAATTAAGGGGCATTTTTGTCAAGTAAAAAATGGACTATATAAAGTTGATAGGTGATGAAATTTTTGGGAGTTCTTGCTCGGCAAACAAAGAGAAAATATGGGGAGAGAGTGCAAAAACTGTTTGGCAACAAGGGGAGAGGAAAATGAAGGTTTTGATCCATTCTTTCAAGCTAAAATCAATCAAAAAAGGTGTTAGAACAAGTTTGGACCAAAGAAAATAAAGATTAAGTGGTAAGCAAGTGATTTTAGTGTAGATTTATATGGGATTTTTATGGGTTTTCATGAATGTTGATGGTGTGATGAATTGATGATGTTTTTGGTGTGTTTTGAAGTAGAAATTCTTGGGATTGAGCTTGAAATTGAAAGAGAACACAAAGGAAGCAAGTTGACAAGCAAACTAGTAGGTAAATATTCTTAAGTTTGTGAAATTTTTCAAGTAAATTTAAATTAAGTTTATTTTAAGATATTAGATGAGTATTGGTGTGATTTTAAGGTGTTTGATGAGCATGAAAATGAAGAAAATATATTGATTACATTAGGGGTGAAATTCGGCCAAGCTAGCTTTGTTATAGGATTGAATGGATTTTTTTATCTTTGATGAAATTGTATTGATGTTAGCATGATTTTGAGTTGACATATACCATTATAATGAAAAGAAAATATTGATTTATATGCTTGTGTTGAATTCGGCCATGAAGGGGTTTTATGAGATTTTGTGATAGAAAATTTGTTTGTGGTTGAATTGTATATATATAGGTTGTTTTGGATGTTAAAAATTGGCATGAAAATTATCAGGAAACTCATAGATTGTTAGAAAGTTATCTCGCAGCAAAACTTTTCGAAATTTTGAAAGTATGTCGTTTTACTAAGTTGATTAGAATTTACACCATATTGTGGATGTTTGAATATAATTTCGATAAAAAAAAAAAAAAAGAATTGGATGAATGGTGTAAAGATTAGTTTAAATTCAGTCAAAGTGATTAGAATTATTTCGAATATTCACTTGTCGCGTTAGTATGAAAATTATGCTTAAATCGAAGTGATTTCGTGCGTCATTATTAAGAAATTCGAATGGATATGGGATGAATTTAATTTGTTGATGCATGTAATTAAGTTCTAAATGAGAATTATATGATGCTAAGTGTGGGAGGAGTTCGGATGAAAGAAAAGCGAAAGAAGGGCTTGGAATGGTGTTATAGTTCGAAAAAGTTGTGAGTGTGGTTAAATTTTAAAGTTTTTACACATTCATAAATTGATTTGAGATATTGGCATTTGTTTAATTAGTATACAAATTATTATATTAATTTGATTTATTTTAGCATGTCTTTATTTTATATAATGCATGTAAATTTCTGAAATTTATATTATAAATGTTTATATATTTTAGAAGTAAAGCAATTTATTTATGTTTATCTACATATCAAAAATAGACATGCTAGAGAATAATTTTCAGCTAAATCAATTTGTTTTTGTGATAAAGAGAAAAGAAAGTTTTTAGTAGCTTAAAAAGATTTTAAAGGCAAGGTTTACCCTAAACCTTAGTATACCCAGCCGAAATACCACAGCGTGTACGGCAAGGTGGTTGGGAGAGTCACTAACTGGGGGTTTGAGTCAGTGAGTCGCCCTCTACACGTGTGGAATAGTATAGATTTGCCTAATGTTGGGAAAGGATCATGACCCTAGAGTTTCCCACATCTACGACTACACATGGTAGGATTCTCGAGCTCTAGTGGTGATGAGAAATTCCATCACGATAGAGCTAAGTTTTACCTAGGTTGCCTTAGCTAGTTTCGAAAGAAAAGTGCATCTATAGACGCAAAGTTGAGAAATAAAAGAAATTTATAAAGCAGAGCACTTTATACCTTATTAAAGTTATTGTTACATATTCAGGGAAAAGTTATAAATAATTATCTATACTAGTTTTTAGTTTTATAAAACTTAATGAGAAATTATAAATTTTTGAAAATTATTTTGGGAGGATATTATTATATTTAGAAAAGAAAATCATGATTTGAAAAGTTTATCCACTCACTAATTTTATGTTTTTTTTAAAAAAAAAAAATCCTCCTCAGGTGCAGGAACAAGCCAATAGTCAGATGCAACTCCATCAAACATGTAGATGGGCCGCGAACACGAAATTACTACACTTGTGTAATTTTCTTAATAATCTTGTATATGCATTTTTTAAATTATTTCTTTTGAATGTATATAAACTCTTTTGATAATTATATTTTGTAAATGAAATTTTTGGTGTATATTATAAGTTTATGCAAATGATTTTATTTTCAAGTTTCTTTCATATTGAAAGCATGTTTGGGTTTTGATTAAGGAAATAAGGGCTTGAGATTCAAAAGTTGAGAAAGATGTGTATTATAGAAGTGTTTTCTTCAAATTTCTAGGGTGGCATTTTCAAAAAACAGTCGTTATGCTGCTGTAATTTTTACAAACGTTGTTTTGTAACACACTTTAAAAGAAAAAGTTTTTATTTATATTCATCAGAAAAGAGTTTTAAAGTGAGTTCGGTACCTCTACAGGGCTCTTTTGAGCCAAAGCGAGGTTCGATTGAGTTCCGTCAGGGTGCTTTGTAAGGGCCTCATCGGGTTCAGTAGAGGGATCCAGTGACAGGCCCCTCTTCCTTATAGCTTAGGCGGTCTGCTCGGCAACCGGCACGGTGGTCTTCCAAACGGGATCTGCACCAGTCGAAAAGTTCCCATAAAACTAAGTTTTTTTATTAAAAATTGAAAACCTTTACAACTTATCAAAATACATTTCTTAGTAGAAATGGACGGAACTTTTTTGTTTTAAAAAACGTTTACGAAGTCAGATTTATTAAAAATATGACAGCACAACGACTTTTTTTCTAAAAATTCCATCCATAAAATAACAAAGGAAAACCTGTGCACTTTAAATATTTTCACAATCTCAACTAGTAGACCTCAGACCCTCATTTATTTCCACAATTAAACATAACATAGTTCTACTTTAAAAAGATGTTTCAAAATCATTCACGCATAGAAAACATTATTCACACAAAATTCATCGAACATAATATAAACATGAAAGTATAAAAGTCACTCAAAATATTCTATACAAAACGTGCTTAAAGTCATAAAGTTGTGCATATACATGAAAATTTCCAATGTAGACTAGTGTAGTTGTGTCGTGTCTTCAGTCAGCCTGCACGTCCGACGAAGCTTTTTCCGTTTGCCTGCTTGTACCTACACCTGGAGAGGATTTTATTGAAAACAAAAAAATAGTGTGGTGAGTAAAAGTCAGTGAGTGGGTAAGTTTTTACATTTGGAACTTCCTTTCTAAAACATATCTAACCTCCTAAAATAGTTTTAAAAACTAAATGCAGTATGATATTGTTTACTAAAACTGTACTTTAGTATCAATCTAATTATTTCACATGCTTAAAATCTTATAATTTCGTAAGATATATACTTTTCTTTCTTTTCTAAATCTTATGTCGAAAGACGTACTTTTTATCTCTTATTAGCTGGTAACCCAGAGAACTCATCCTTTTATGACAATATCTGTACATAATAGTAACAGAACTTGCACACATCACTAGAATTAGGGAAATAATCTTTGTGTAGTTGTTGATGACGGACCTCAGGGATGGCGATATCCACCCTAACATCAGGCAGATCTACACTACTGTATACATGCAAAGGGCGACTGATTCACTCGACTCAACCCTCCGATGTTAGTGACTTTGCCAACTACACTTGTCATACATGCATACAGTACTTCGGCCGGTAACTTTGGAGCTTAAGGTAAATCATAGGCATTAAAATTCTTTCCATAACTTGAAATTCTCTTTTCTAATATAAACTTTGTAATCATAAAACTCTCAAAACATCCTTGTTTAAATCTTTTCTATGCATGTATATATGTAACATAAACTTACTAATGTACTTTACTTTTAAATAAATACATTTACAACAATACTTTAAGAATTATACATGCAGAAATAAAATATAGTGATATGTTATAATTTAATTAAACATAGTAACTTGAAAAGATCAAAATAAGCATTGCTTTATAATAAATCAAACACCAAAGTTCTTCAAGAACAAAGAGAGAAAACTGAAATTTCATTAATAAAATTGGCTAATCTTGTTTATAAGGTTTATACGACCTTTTATAGGCAAAATAAATGAAACCCTAGCTTCTAAACATCACTTGGACGTCCTAGCCCCTTAGTACACCCCATTTGGGCTTGAAAAAGCTAAGTTTGGGCTTAAAATAATTAAATTTGACAGCTTAAAACATAAACCCATGACCCATCACGAAATTAAGTAAATAAAAGTCTAATGTAATCAAAGTTTGATACTTAACAAACTAATTAAATAAACTAACTTAATTAAACCAGCCTATGAGACAAATTAAGCCCAAATTAATACAAACAAATGAAATCAGCCCAATTTGCCTTCAAATAGCCACCCAAGCATTCAATGTTTATTATCTTGAACTTGAATCATGTTTTGAAGCCTTAGAGTCCCTTCCATGTCGTCCAACCCTTATTGCATAAGACTCTTGGCCCAAATCTCTTAAATCGGCCCATTTAATACCTCCTTCATTCTCTTAGCTTTAGCCCTTGTCATAGGTCCTCCGTTGATGCTCAAAGGATCATTAGGCTTGCTTCCTTGGTTTCTATCATTCTCCCTCTCCTCAAAAGGATTTGTCCTCAAGCCTGCACCTGCATCGAAATCAAAAGGAGAAAGATCAAAAACATTAAAGGTAGCACTAACATTATACTCACCTGGCAAGTCTATCTTGTATGCATTATCATTGATGCATTCAAGCACTTGGAATGGACCATCTCCACGTGGTTGCAACTTAGATTTTCGTTGCTTAGGAAACCTCTCCCTGCGCATATGCACTCAAACCCAATCTCTTGGTTCAAACACAACTTTCTTTCGTTCTTTATTAGCTTGAGTAGCATATTGCTCGATCCTCCTCTCAATATGTTGTCTTACTTTTGCATATAATTGCCTAACAAATTCAGCTTTCTTCGTCCCATCCAAGTTCGCTCTTTTCTTCCATAAGCAAAGGTATCAAATCCATTGGAGTAAGTGGATTAAACCCGTACACAACTTCAAATAGCGAACAACTAGTAGTCGAATGCATGCTCCTATTGTAAGCAAACTCTACATATAGTAAGCAATCTTCCCAATTCTTTAGGTTCTTTTGGATGATGGATCATAGCAAAATATCCAAAGTCCTGTTAACCACCTTCGTTTGTCCATCGGTTTATGGATGGCAAGTAATAGAAAATAATAGCTTTGTTCCTAACTTTCCCCACAAAGTCCTCCAAAAATGACTCAAGAACTTTGCATCTTGATTCGAAACAATACTCTTTGGCACTCCATGTAGTCGAACAATCTCCTTAAAGAATAAATCAGCAATATGTGTAGCATCATCGGTCTTATGACATGGTATGAAGTGAGCCATCTTCGAAAACCTATCAACCACAACAAATACTGAATCTCAGCCCTTTTTCGACCTAGGTAAACCCAATACAAAATCCATAGAAATCTCATCCAAGGTTCATTAGGTATAGGTAAAGGTGTATACAAACCATGCGGTAAAGCCCTAGACTTCGACCGTCTATATGTTATGCATTTATCACAAACTCTCTCAACATCTCTCTTCATGTACGGCCAAAAGAAATACTCATCTAGCACATCTAAAGTTTTCTTAACACCAAAATGTCACATTAATCCACCCCCATGTGCTTCTCTAACTAACAACTCTCTGATAAACCCTTAAGGAATACAAAGTCTATTCTCCCTAAACAAAAATCCCTCATGCCTATAGAATTTTCCAAAAGCAGTGTTCTCACATGCGACATACACAGAAGCAAAATCAGGATCATTCACATACAATTTCTTAATATGCTCAAAACCCAATAATCTTGCATTCAAAGTAGAAATCAAAGTATACCTACGAGATAAGGCATTAGCTACAACGTTTTCCTTTCCTTGTTTATACTTGATCACATAAGAAAACATTTCTATGAACTCTACCCATTTAGTATGCCTCCTACTCAACTTACTTTGTCCTTTCAAAAACTTTAATGACTCATGATCAGAATGCATTACAAATTTCTTAGGCCACAAATAATGTTGCCAAGTTTCTAAGGCCCTAACTAAAGCATACAACTCCTTATCATAAGTAGGATAGTTCAACGATGCTCCACTTAGTTTCTCACTAAAATAAGCTATAAGATGTCTATCTTGCATAAGAACAACCCGTATACATATCCCTGATGCATCACACTCTATCTCAAATGTCTTAGAGAAATCAGGTAATGCAAGCAATGGTGCAGAACACAATGTATTCTTAATCAAATCAAATGCATGTTGTTGCTCACTACCCCATTTGAAACCCACACTCTTTTTCACAACCTCAGTTAGTGGTGCAGTGATGGTACTAAAATCTTTAAGAAATCTTCTATAAAAACTAGCTAGCCCATAAAAACTAAGCACCTCACTAACATTCTTAGGTATAGGTCACTCCCTTATAGCCTTAACCTTTTCTTCATCTACTTCTATCTCTTTTGATGAAACAACATAGCCCAAAAACACAATCTTTTCAGTGCAAAATGAACACTTTTTCAAATTAGCATACAACTTTTTTTTCCTTAACACATCAAGTACACAATGCAAATGTCTAACATGTTTATCTATGCTCTTGCTATACACTAATATGTCATCAAAGTAGACCACAACAAATTTTCCAATGAAAGAGCACAAAACATGATTCATTAGCCTCATAAAAGTACTAGGTGCATTAGTTAAACCAAAAGATATTGCCAACCACTCGTATAAACCATGTTTTGTTTTAAAAGTAGTTTTCCACTCATCTCCTTTTTTCATTCTAATTTGATGGTATCCACTTTTCAAATCAATTTTAGAAAACACACAAGATTCATGCAACTCATCCAACATGTCATCTAATCTAGGTATGGGATGTCGATACTTAACTGTAATTTTGTTGACAGCTCTGTAATCGACGCACACATGCCAAGTCCCATCTTTCTTAGGTACAAGTAGAACCGGTACAGCACATGAACTCATGCTCTCCCTCACATGCCCCTTCTTTAACAACTCATCAACTTGCCTTTGAAGCTCATTCATCTCCTCAGGATTGCTCCTATAAACTGGACGTTTGGAATTAGAGCTTCGGGTATGAAGTCAATTTGATGCTTTATTCCCCTCTTCGGTGGCAATCCATCCTGCATCTCCTTAGGAAATACATCCTTAAATTCCTGTAAAAGAGTTGTAACAACACTAAGCAAAGAAACATCATTGTTAGAGTTAGAAAAATAAGTGTCTTTGTATAAAATTACAAACATTTACTGCTTGGCTAGAAAAGCAGCCCTCACATCGCTCCCTTTTGCAGAAACACTCATTTTCTTTTTCTTACTTTTTTTTCTCTCATTCTCTCCTTTGCACTCAACCTTTCCACTTTTATTTTGCTTACACTCAAGTGTTTAGTCATTCTTTCTCTCAGTCTCATTAGTGTTTGAACTTTCAACCTCTCTTTTTCTCTCACTCTCTTTCTTTTGCTTACTCGCTCTTATTCTCACTTGATCTTCATACACCTATTGAGGTATTAAAGGCATAAGAGTAATCATTCGTCCATCCTTGGTAAAAGAATATCTATTCTTAAACCCATCATGCATCACTTTCCTATCATATTGCCATGGACGTCCTAAAAGCAAGTGACCCGCATGCATAGGTACAACATCACATAACACTTCATCTGTAAACCCCTAGCCTCGACTTATAAATTCCTAGTGTTAGAAGCGAGATTAGGGAGATAATATAAATCCCTACAATTAATTAATTTAACTTCATAGCCTCAGAAAGTTATTAAATTAAGAGTATGACGAAATTCGTCGACCATAAAAAGTTAAATAACATTTCAATAAAAATCCAAGTTAGGAAATTGAAAATTTTAGTCAACGATGAGTCGAATAAAAATTTAATTAAAAGAGAGAGTCAAGGGGTTGATAGGACAAGCTTGACAATTCAAAATAAATTCGAATGAGACGAACGATTAAATCAAATAGAAATGAAATAGACACGGAAGAATTAAGAGGGGTATTGCCGTGAGAGAACACCAAGAAAAGGAGTTTGAAATGAAATTAACAAGAGTTGGGGTAAGGTTGCAATTAAGAGAATTATCACTAGTATATATATAAGTGATACTTAGCTGATTTTCAGCAAAGAAAGAAGCTGTCAGCCGAGAGATAGAAAGCACGAGAGAAGAAGTCGCTGGAACCGAAGAGAAGCTACAGCCGTGCAACGTCAAACCAAAGCAAAAGAGAAGACAGAAAAGAGAAGAAGAAAGGAACAAGAAGTGAGATGCAACCAACAGTAAAGATGCAAGAGTATCTGTTGGTCGTGCAGCACCAGAAATGGATTCCAGCATGCCACAAACAGGACAGTTGCAGCTCGCGCGAAGGAGAAGCTGCTGGCCATGACTGCAGCTTGCTGTCCAAGCGAGAGAAGAAGAGAAAAAGAGGCACCAACAGTAGAACCAGAGGCAGAACAGATCAGACCTGCGAGGAGAAGCATAGAGGCTGGTCGTGGAACCAAAACAGCAGCCGAAAACAGAACAGACGTGAGCAGAAAACAGACCTGACGTGTGGGAGGGGCAGGAATCGCGACCAGGGGAAAAAGCTTAAGAAAACTCCATCCAAGCTGCTCTCTAACCTCTAAACCCTTCCCCTAAGGTCCCTTGCAAGTCATCCAAACTCTCCAAACAAGCACTAAGTAAGATCACAACCTATTTTCTTTAAATTTCTGCTCTAACTGAAATGAAAGTTGTGACAGCTTATGGTTGTTGAGTTGTGATGCATGATTTCTCTTCAAACTTTGATAGAACCTCATATGATTGAAATAGACAATTAAATGTTGAGTTGTTGGGTGTATATGATACTTGAGAAGTGTAAACATGGGCTGTTATATCCATAAACAAAATAGAAACAGAAACTTTAGTTGTCATGCACTCCAAGTGAATGACACAAAGCTTGAGTGAAATTTTAGTGTCCAAATGAATAAGTAAGGTTTATGTATGTGTTAAAGACTTGAAGAGTAGTAGATAAGCTTTGAGATTAGTTGATTTAGAGCCCAAGTTTGAGCATAAAAAGAGTTAGAAAAGTTAGAGAATGTTTAGAGTTGCAAAGGAATAGTTATAAGTAAATGTGTGATTTCCGAGCTTAAATTTTGAGCTCTAGAAAACCTGACTATATCTAACCTATATGGGGGTATTCTACACCTCAAATGATGCCTAGGAACCATAGAAAACCATAGATTTTGGAATGGATCAAATCCGATAAAAATTGCGCAAGTTATGCGCAAAATAGTGCCGTTAGAGCTCTGAGAAGCGAAACGGCTATGTAAATGCAATTTTTATTGCATGGTTTGAGTTTATTTAATCATTAGTAGTTAAATGAAGCTTAGATATGGAAGAAAAACTAACGTCGCTAATCCGAAACGAAAATTTTACAAAACACGCACTAAAAGTGCCCGAAAGTGTCCGAAACCGAGGGTTTTCCTTAAATTTGACTTAGCAAACGATAATATTTTTCAATGAAATTTGACGTGTGACTAGAATGTGAGATAAGTGAACCGTAGGAAAAAGAACGAAGGAAAACGGAGCCCCGAGCAGCGCGTCGCAGTACGTTCTGTTAAGGGCTGTCAATGTTGCTTAAAAATGTGATTTTTCATTTCGAGCCTCTAACAAATAAATGGACCGCGTGGGGGTGTCCCTAGGGGTCCAAAACTGAAAATTTTGCATAAAAATTGGAATTAGAGAGTTTCGGTTGAGTTAGAAACAAGTTAGGGGATTATAGAGAAAAAGAGGCTTTAGTTGAGATTATTGACCTAAAGTTGAGAATGTGGAATTGTCACTAGTAATGATGAGAAATTGTCATGTAGGTGATGAGCGCGTGAGCGACATTCAGGAGCCTCGTCGAGACACTTGACGCGGAGTGACGAGACTTCGAGATGAGTGGTTCACCACTTAAGGTCTTTTCCAATTGCTATGTAAATTCTTGATTGTTGAAATGAATGTTGTAGTTAAGTAATAATTGAGATTGAAAATGATGTTTAATGTTAAGGTTAAAGTTTAAGCTTATAGATTTCTATGGAATCTATATGGTACTAGAGATTAATACAAAATCGCTTTAGTAAAAGTGAAATGAGAGAGTTTAATAGTTTTAAAAACAAGAAAGTTTTGTGTTTATTGCACTTGAAGGAGTTGATTATGAAAACCCATGTGTATGCCTTAAAAGTTATGAGATTTAGCGTTATGTGACGATGCAGAGAATTATGTCCGTAATCGCTCAGATTATAGAAAAGTATAGCGCTACGTTGCGATGTAGACCATTCCGCACGTAGTTGGTTAGTTGATAATTAGCGCTACGAAGCGATGCAGTACATTTCGCTCGTAGTCGCCTAGAGTTTTAGCACTACACTTGTGATGCAGAAAATCCCGCATTGTAGTTGCTCAGTGATAAGAATCGCCCGTGATGGTTAGAATAAGTCAAGGATATACATGGGGATTTTGAAAGAAATCTTAAAACTTGAATAATTTGAGCATTGTTATATTAGCATATGTGATATTATATTTCTTCGTTGCACTAACGTGTTCGTTAATTGTGTAGCCTCTTTACATTTTGTTGAAGAACTACTATGGGCGATACGGCGATCTTTGGTTTTGCATATATATATATATGTGGGACGAGTCTCCACGACATTATATTATTTGAACTTTGTAATGTATTGAATATATTATTCTTTTGAGATACTCTTGTAATTAGAACTGTATGTTGTAAATATTCATGCATTTTATATATATGATGCATATATAGGTGTTGTGGATTTGAGTTCATGTGCACTTGTGATGAAAATGTGATGAATAATATTGTTTGTGGATAAAGAAGTTGAGAGGAAATTGAGATAATAGTCGAAGTGTTTGTTATTCGCAGATAAATTTTGGTTTTATCATAAATGCAGCCGTTATGTTGCCGAAAATTTTTATAAAAGCATTAGAAATAAAATCTTGAAAAATTTTATCACTCCCAATGAGTTAAAAGAAAATCGAACCATTAAGTTTTAAAACGAGTAAACCGGTGTAACAGAGTTAGGGTTTGCTTCTTGGATTTCTTCGATCCGACGAGTCGGGTTAGATGAGACCGTTGAAGTGCCTGGCAGGATCCTCCAGACAAGAGCCTAGATAAGGTCTGGGAAGGGTCCTGTCATCATCCTTCTATCTACTGATAGCAAAGGATACTAGCACTTGTTTCGTCACCTTAACTTCTCCACAATCATTCAACCATTATAATCTGTATGGTTTATGATACTTAGAAGTAGGTAAGCTTAATTTCTCTACTAACACAGTGCTAGCAACATTAGTGTAACTGCCCCCATCAATGATCATACTGCAAACTCTATCCATGATATGACATATAGTATGGAAAATGTTCTCATGTTGCACCTCATCACCTTCCTTCACCTGCACACTCAAAGTGCACCTAGCCACTAACAATCTCCCATTTACAAGATACGCAACCTCGACATCACTAGCGTCTTCCAACGGTGGCATCTCATCATCATCACTCTCACCTTCGGTTTCTACATCTCCATCTTCCCTCAAGATCATAACTCGCTTATTAGGACATTGAGAAGAGATATGTCCCCTACCTAAGCATTTAAAGCATTTAATGTCCTTATTTCTCTTCTAACTTTCCTCTGACTTGCCCTTATTGTGACTACCACCACCCTCCTTAGGTTTAGTACCCTCGGCTTTAGGCTTGAAAGGTATCTTTTCATCCTTTTTACCCCAAGTCGACTTCCACGAGGATGTAGAACTTGAATTACTACCATACCGTGACATGGTACCCCTTCGCTTGAGTTGTCTCTCCACCTTCATGACCATATGAACCATTTCCTCCACTTCGATATAATGTTGCAACTCCACAATGTTGGCAATTTCCCTGTTTAACCCTTGCAAGAATCGAGCCATAGTAGCCTCCCTATCTTCATACACATTGGCTCTAACCATGGCTATCTCCATCTTCTTGTAATAATCCTCTACACTCCTAGAACGTTGTGTAAGGCCTGCCAATCGTTGGTATAACTCCCTATAGTACGAACTAGGAACAAATCGCCTCCTCATAACGGCTTTCATATCATCCCAAGTGTTTATAGGACGCTCTCGATTTCTCCTTCTATTCAACACTAACTGATCCCACCAAACTACAGCATAATCCACAAACTCGGTTGCGGCTAGCTTCACTTTCTTCTCCTCGGCAAAGTTATGGCACTCAAAAACTAACTCCATCCGTTTCTCCCACTCAAGGTACACATCGGGATCCATCTTCCCTTGGAAAGATGATATTTTCATCTTTATGCTATTAGGATCCCTATCCTGTCTATCATTCCATCTTCCTCTCTCATTCCCAATCTCATAATTCATATTATCCCTATTACCAATACCTCTACCTCCACGTCCACCTCTATTACTCCTAAAGCGATCCTTGTGGGCATTAAAGGCATTATCTTCGAATTCTAATTCATCTCCATAGAACACCCCAAAGTCATCCTCATACTCATCGTCACCACTACGTAATTTTAGAGTCCTCATTTGTTATCCTCTTTGCAAATTAGCTATGGCCTCATCTTGTCTCTCCAATCGATCTCTAATGTCTCCAAACACCACATTCATCCTCTCAAATTATTGCTGCATTGCTTTGAGCACATTTGACTCAACGATCTTTTCTCCTCCATCAATATCTCTTTCATTACTCAAAGACATGATTGAAACCTGCAAAAAATGTTAGAAAGAAATAATCTCACAACACTCTCTCACGTGTTTCACTCTAATCCTCACATATTTATCACTTGTCATTCTTGTTTTTACTCAACACTCAGGATGTAACTCAACACTCCCTGTCCACACTCAAAGTTTTGTCTCTAAGTTCTTTATGGAACTAATCAACCTACCAAGGTTCACCCTTGAAGTAATCACCTTAACCAATCTCAACAAGAAAAGAACATACGTTTGTGAAAGGAAATAATGGAACAAGGAAAATATTCAAGAAACTATGAAAGCACAAAAAAAAAAAAAAAAAAAATTGAATGTAGTCAAAGTAAGAAACAAATGGAAAACAAGATGATTTCAAGAAAATAAATTAGGAATGATATAAAGTTTGTTTCCTTGTTTTAAGCTGACCAAAATGGAAAGGAAAATGAAGTTATATCTCTATTTAGGCAAGAAAAAATAGGAAGGAAATTAAATTGATTCCTTTTGTTTAGGCAAGAATATAAAAGGAAAGAAATAAGATTGACTCCATTAATTTAGACATGAACATATAAGGAATGATATCAAATTTATTACTCTAACTTAGGCTAGATCACAAATGAAAGAAATGAAATTGATTCTTTTAAATGCTTTCCTTATAGGCAAGATGTCCAATTAGAAAGAAAATTAAGTTTCAATAGATTTTTCTTTCTTTCTTTTTTTTTTTTTTTTTTTTTTTTTTTTTTTTTTTTATGTTTTTTTCTTCTATTTTTTTTTTTTTTTTTTTTTTTTTTTTTTTTGCCTTTTGTGATGATGTGAATAGTAACTTTGCAAATCAAGATGAAAAACAAAAAAGAACACACAAAATAGTGATGTGAATAGTAACAAAAAAAAAGATGAACAGATCTAACTTTTTTTTTTTGTGAAATAAATCTCAAATTAATTAACCTAAAACTTTGATACCAAATGATGAGAACCTCGTATATATATGATACAATACCCACAAACAATTGAATCAACAACCCCAAGAAAGTTTAATTCAGGAATAGATAAAAGAAAATAAAAAGAAAATATCTTGACCCAATGATTAGCGAACCACGAACCAAGATAACAAAGACGTCACTCCCAAGAACAAGAGAAGAATGAGGGAGATAAGTCAAGTTGATAACTCAAGATTTAAACTTGATAAATTCTCAAAGTTTTTCAAGAACAAAGAGAGAAAACTGAAATTTCATTAATAAAATTGGCTAATCTCGTTTATGAGGTTTACATAGTCTTTTATAGGCAAAATAAATGAAACTCTAGCTTCTAAACATCACTTGGATGCCCTAGCCCCTTAGTACACCCTATTTGGGCTTGAAAAAGCTAAGTTTGGGCTTAAAATAATTAAATTTGACAGCTTAAAACATAAACCCATGACCCATCACGAAATTAAGCAAATAAAAGCCCAATGTAATCAAAGTTTGATACTTAACAAACTAACTAAATAAATTAACTTAATTAAACCAGCCCATGAGACAAATTAAGCCCAAATTAATACAAACAAATGAAACCAGCTCAATTTGCCTTCAAATAGCCACCTAAGCCTTCAATCTTTATGATCTTGGACTTGAATCATGTTTTAAAGCCTTAGAGTCCCTTTCATGTCGTCCAACCCTTGTTGCGTAAGACTCTTGATCTAAATCTCTTGAATCAACCCATTTAATGTCTCTTTCATTCTCTTAGCTTTAGTCCTTGTCATAGGTCCTCCGTTGATGCTCAAAGGATCATTAGACTTGCTTCCTTGGTTTCTATCACTTTTCTTTTTGATTGCTTGTTTCCTTCCAAAATCAATTGCTCCTTGAGTTGCCTTTCAAAACTGAGAGATTTAGTGAGAGAGATGAAAACTATGAGTGAGATGGAGGTGAATAAGTGACCATGAGCTAGAATGAGAGGTTGAGAGCTTACTTGAGTCAATGAAGGTGGAGCCATGAGTTGGAAGGATTGTCGTGAGCTTGAGAGAGCTTGAAGAGAGTCTAAAGTGAAACCAAGATGAGAAAATGAGAGAATGGAGAGGTATGTGTGCTTAGCCGTGACATGCAATGAAAGAAATTGAGAGATTTGAGAGATTGTGAAGGATTTGAGAGAGAAGAGATAAAAGTCGAGAGGAGTTGTGTGAGTTAAGAGCGTGACCGTGAGTTTGAGTGAATGTGTGTGAGTGTGTGAGTGGTCGTTCAAGATAATGAATAAAAGGAAATGCAAATTTTTCTTTTAAGTTTTGTTTATATATCTCACACATTAAAAAATATATATCATACTCACTTTTGACACTTGCCACTCGGTTTCCACGCATGCGTCACAAATGTCTTCCATGCATGGTTCTTAATGGACACTTATCTTGCATGCTAGATGGTCATTACCACTTGTCCCATACGTCCTCCCAAGCTCCTAAAAATTTCTTTTCGTATTCGGAATCCTCTCAGGTCCATCTAAAAATTTTATTGAAGTCAATTTAAAATTCAAAAACTTCTCTAGTATTCGATTAATTGTTTGGTCCATTCGTTTTAATCAATTTTTAGATTTCAAAATCATAAACTGTCCCTGGACCCATCCAAAAATCTTACGAAAATTTAATTATTCATCCGGGTTTGAATGCTTTATTAACTTTAGAAATTCGTACTTAAGGGTTTACTTGGATTTCGGGAGAGCATGTTACAACTTCTTCTCCCCTTAAGAAATTTTATCCTCGAAATTTGAGTGGTCTATCTACTGGAAAATTTGGGGTACTACTGCCACATCTGATCCTCATGCTCTCAAGTGGCCTCTTCCACATCATGATTCCTCCATAAAACCTTCACTAAAGAGATGGCCTTGCTGCACAGTACTTGCTCTCTGCGATCTAAAATTTGACCTGGCTCATCTTCATATGTTAGGTTCTCCCTTAATTCCACAAGTTGATCTTTAACTACATGGGAGGGATCAGGAACATACTTCCAGAGCATAGATACGTGGAAGACATCATGAATCCTAGCCAATTATGATGGTAACCTCAACCTGTATGCCACATATCCAACCTTATCCGTGATCTCATATAGCCCAATGTAGTGCAAACTCAGCTTACCACGCTTCCCAAATCTAAGCACACCTTTCCACAGGGAGATCCTCAAGAAAACTCTATCACCAACTTGAAACTCAAGGTCCCTGCAACGCTTATCTGCATAACTTTTCTGCTTGTCACTTGCTACCTCCAGCCTGTCTCCGATAACCTTAATCTTCTCTAAAGTAACTTGGACAAGCTTGGCACCTATTAATTTCCTCTCACCTACCTCGTCCCAATATATCGGAGTTCTGCACTTTCTTCCACATAATGTCTTATAAGGTGTCATCCTAATATTAGCCTGATAACTATTATTGTAGGCGAACTCCATAAGCAGTAGATGTATATCCCAACTCCCCTTGAATTCCATAACACACGCTCTCAACATATCCTTAAGTGTTTGAATCATCCTCTCTGACTAACCATCTATCTGAGGATGAAATGTTGTACTGAAATTTAACCATATGCCTAAAGTTTTCTAAAGACTGGGCCAAAACTTCAATGTAAACCTCGGATTACAGTCTGACACGATGGAAACTAGTGTACCTTGAAGTCTAACTATCTCATCCAAATAGAGCTGGCCCAATCTGCTTAAAGGATAATCACTCCTGACTGGTAGAAAATAAGCAGACTTCGTCAATTTGTCTATAATCACCCAAATGGCATCATGTCCTCTCTGGCTACGTGAAGGTCTTACCATGAAATCCATAGTAATCCTCTCCCACTTCCATTTCGGAATAAAGAGAGGCTGTAACAATCCTGTAGGTCTTTGATGCTCTGTTTTCACCTGCTGACAGGTTAAATGTTTAGAGACAAAGTCTGCTATTTCTCTCTTCATTCCTCTCCACCAATAATGCTTTTTCAAAATGTGGTATCTTTTTGTACTACCCGAATGCATAACATAAGCTGAGGAGTGAGCTTCCTTCATAATCTCCTTTTTCAAATCTCCTACATCTGGTGCACATAATCTCTGAACCATCATCACTGTACCATCACCTTTGATCACAAAATCATATCTCTGCCCACTCTTGATTTCTTTTTTCAATTTCACTAATTGAGGATCCTATTTCTACTGTACTCTAATCTGATCCATCAAGATAGGGCGAACATGAAATGTAGCCAACAATGCCCCACAGTCTACTATCTACAAATGTACTCCTAGAGACCTCATTTCCACTGGAAGTGGAAGATACACTATCTTCAACTGTGCTAACGGACTAGTAGGTATCCTACTAAGAGCATATGCCACCACATTGGCTTTTTTGGGGTGGTACTCTATCGTACAATTATAGTCTTTGCTTAATTCCAACCATCTCCTCTACTTCAAATTAAGCTCTTTTCGCGTAAATAGATACTGCAGACTTTTATGATCTGTGAAAATCCGACAAGAAACACCATACAAGTAATGCCTCCAAATCCTCATTGCGAACACTACAGTTGCTGGCTCCAAATCATGAGTAGGGTAGTTTTGTTCATGCTTTTTCAATTGTCTGGAAGCATATGTGATAACTTTGTCATTCTACATCAAGACACACTCTAAACCCTGTCTCGAGGCATCACTGTAAACTGTAAAGCCATCTGTCCCTGTAGGCAATGTAAGCACAAGAGCTGACGTCAATATTCTTTTCAATTCATCAAAGCTCTGCTGGTAGGCATCTGACCATATAAACTTGTCATCTTTTCTCTTCAATCTAATCAGTGGGGTTACTATTCTAG
This sequence comes from Litchi chinensis, assembly GCA_019925255.1. Lineage (NCBI taxonomy): Eukaryota > Viridiplantae > Streptophyta > Magnoliopsida > Sapindales > Sapindaceae > Litchi > Litchi chinensis. Next base: position 22,092,937 of record CM034470.1, on the reverse strand, counting down.
AAAAACCTTCAACGAACTTTCTATAATATCCTACCAATCCAAGGAAGCTCCTAACATCAGTCACATTGATAGGTTGTTTCCAGTTCGTAATAGCTTCAATTTTCTGAGGATCCACACAAAGTCCCTCAAGCGACATCACATGACCCAAGAAAGCTATTCTATCTAGCCAAAACTAGCACTTACTGAACTTCGTATATAACTGGTGTGCTCATAGGGTTTGTAACACTATCCTCAGATGTTCCACGTGCTTCTCACGGCTACTCGAATACACTAGAATATCATCAATGAACACAATCACAAATTTATGTAGGTAGGCTCGGAAGACCTTGTTCATTAGGTCCATAAATGCTGCTGGGGCATTCGTCAACCCAAAAGGCATGACCAGGAACTCATAATGCCCAAAACAAGTCCTGAAGGCAGTCTTCAGAACATCCTCATTTCAAATTTTCAACTGATGGTACCCTGATCTCAAATCAATCTTTGAATATACTCTAGATCTTTGTAACTAGTCGAATAAATCATCAATCCTCAGGAGCGGATACTGATTCCGAATGGTTGCCTTATTAAGTTGTCTATAGTCAATACATAACCTCAAGCTCCTGACTTTCTTCTTAACAAACAGAACTGGAGCCCCCTAAGGTGAAGTACTGGGTCTAACAAAACCCTTATCTAACAACTCTTCCATCTGAACCTTTAATTCTTTCAACTTTGCTAGAGCCATCTGGTAGGGAGTAATCGAAATCAGCTCAGTCTCCGGAGTCAAATCTATCTCGAACTCTATCTCTCTATTTTGGGGTAAACCCGAGAGATCCTCTGATGTGAACCCCGTATATAATGATACGACACCTACAGTCAAATTGAAACATAACCCTAAGAAAGATTAAAACAGGTTTATAAAAGAGAAATTTTGACCCATTGATTATATGTCAATCACAAACCAAAGTTATAAAGAACTTTAACCTAATGATTAGAACTCAATCAAGAATCAAAATTATCAAAGAAAGATATTGACGCCACTCCCAAGACATAGACGAGAAGGTGGGAGATAAGTCATGGATTTGATCGCCACAAGCATAGCTCGATAAGATCACATGTTCTTTGAAGAACAAAAGAGAAAACTCTCTCAATAATTTTTATTCATCATCCAAAACTTGTCTCTACAGTGATTACATGGCTTTAAATAGATGCTAGAAAGAAAACACCAAAAGAAATCCTAGGGCAATTGCCATACATAGCTAGTAAATTGAATAGGAAACAATCTTATGGCAATAATGCCTTACAATTATAGAAATTAAATTGTTTATCACTAAGGAAATAAAATAAAAACTAAAATAGTATCTAGTTGACTTGAAAATTAGGAAAGCAATAAGCCAATTCTTGGAAAGTCAACATGCCAATTAATTGTTCTGATTTTGGCAAATAATCTCTAGCAATTACTAATAATCAAACCCATTTATTGCTTCAATCACATTGATTATTTCTTGATCTTCTGCTGAAACAATCTTGAACTTCTCCATTTTAAAATCAGCCCATGTTTCTTGGATCCCATCATCCTCTGGAAACACATTTGGGAACTCTCTGACCAACAGGATATCCTCCAATCGGTTTTCATTATCTTCCTGCTCAACTGTATAAGTCAGATATCCTTGACACCCTTTTCAAAGCATTCTACTTTCTATCATGGTTGTCATCATACTGGTGGCCAATACCTTCTGTACCCCACGGAACACTGTCTCTAACTTCCCCGATCCAGTTAGTCTGACTTCCTTCATGAAACAGTCGACTGTGGCTCGATGTTTAGATAACTGGTTCATCCCTAGGATCACATCGAAATCTCGAATGTCTAACACAATCAAGTTCGTCGGAAATTCCTTGCCATCTATCACTATTTCACTTTTTGGAATAACTTTTTCAGCTACTAGCGAGTCTCCGATCGGGATGGAAACGATCATACTACAATCTAATCTCTACAACTCAACACTTAACTTTGCAGAAAAATACACAGACACAAAAGAATGTATGGCCTTGAGATCTACTAACATATAAGCATCATGATCAAATATAAAAATCATATCGAAGACCACCTCTGAAGTAGCATCAGCTTCCTGCTGAATGACCACGAACATTCTAGCCTGCGTTCGAGGTCTCCCTGACTGCCCTCTAGATGGAGCTGATAGGACCCAACCTAGACTCTCTCTAATCTCTTATCTGGAGGGTCCCGTCGGGCACTCCAACGGACTTCTCTTAATCCGATTTGTAGGAAAGGAAAGACTCGTGGAGCGAACCCCTTAATCTTACCCAATTTTCTTAACTTAATTCAATGGTATTCTCTACTTTTTGAAAATAATTTGGGTGGATAAAATTTTTTCGCAATTTCGTTTAAAACAATTTTATAAAAATTTCGATAGCATAACGGCTACATTTTTAAGGTTTTCAAAATTTTACTTGCAATAAAACACACTTCGACTATATTTCCATTTCCTCCCAACTTCTTTAATCTACAAACATGCATTGTCACACACTTTACACAATCAATATGAATGAAATTATGGTAGAATGTGTATATATACATCATACATGAAAATTCATGATAATTTACAATCATATTTACATATGTACAATTCCAAAATGCAAGATGCCATAGGTATAATATAATACAAGTGTTTTTCCACGATTAGTATGTTCAACCCATATACATACTTTATATAAACCTATTTCATAACTTGTCTACCTATATATATATATGAAATGAAAATGTCATCGTCCCACCGTCCTACGACGACACCCAATGGTATATATAAGTTACACAACAGATAAACAAGTTAGTGCAACAAAACCATTTAATATAACATGCACTAATATAATAAGTTATAATCTTATTCATCCTTAGAAATTTCAAAATCTTAAAGTTTTCTTTCAAAATCCCTATGTATACCCTTAAAATACTCTAACCATCATGGGCGATTTTGACTAATGCCAACGTGAAGCTACTGAGGTATCTCAACCATTACGGTACGGAATTTACTGCATCGTAACTTAGGGTGAAAAATCTCATATTTAAGCAACTATAATGCGGAATTTTCTGCATCGCAATTGTAGTGTTATAACTCTGGGCGACTACGAACGGAATGTACTGTATCGCAACATAGTGTCAAACTATAAAATTAAATAACTACGTTCGAAATTGTCTGCGTCGCAACGTAGCGCTATATATTCTAGAAAAACTGAGCAACTATAGACAGAATTTTCTACGTCGTCACGTAGTGCTAATTACTCTATAGGCTGAGCAACTACGGACAAAATTTTCTGCTTGTCACGTAGCGCTAACTCTCATATGATCTTAAGGTATATACATAGGTTTTTGAAACTAAATTCACTAAGTGCAAAAGCACAAAACTACTTATTTTTGAAACTCTAAATCCGCTCTTGATTCAATTATTTTAAAAACAATTTATATTGGTTTCAATCGCTTTATGGATTCCATAAGAAACTTACATACTCAAAACTTAAACTTTGAATTTGAAAATTATTTTTGTTCTCATTTAACAATTATATACAAAATTTAACACAAAGAAAATGGAAATAGATGCAAGTGGTAGTACACTTACCTCAATCCGTGTAAGTCTGAGTCAAGCGCCTCAACGAGTCTCACGTGCCTCACTAGCTTGTTCTTCACCTACACATCAATTTCTTATTATCACTTGTGAAAATTTCATTACTCAAAACTTTAAAATAACATTTCCCACAAAGTTTTCTCTATTGACTACAACTTTCTCTATTAACTTCTAACTTAATCGAAGCTTCCTAATTCCAATTTGTTTGCAAAAATTTCAGTTATACATCCCTAGGAACACCCCTACGTAGTCCGTATAATTTTTAGAGGCACAAAACAAAAAGTCAAAATTTTAGACCCCCTATAACAGAACAGTGCGCACAACCCATTCTACAAGCTGTTTCGCCTCCATTTTTGCTTGAACCATCTTCTTATCTCTCACTTAGGTCTCCCGTAAAATGGTTTCAAAAAACTCTAAGCATTGAAGGGTGAAACCTAGGAAAAACACCTATTTTTTTACACTTTTTGATACATGTTTTCGCATCTAACAAGCGACGATGTTATTTCCTTTGTATCTAAGGTTTTTTTACCTAATTATGATCAAACATATTCATTCCAAGTATTAAAGAATGCATTTACATTGATATTTCGCTTTACGATCCTCTAAACGCACTATTTTGACCATAACTTGTGTAATTTTTATCGGAATCATTTTCTTCCAAAACCTATGGTTTGATATGACTCCTAGGCATGTTTTGAGGTCTAGAACAACCCCAAATAAGTTAAAATAGTGTAGGTCATCACTGTCCCTTCATTGGGCTCGAGATTCTTCAATTTGCTCAAAACTACTCTTTTGACAACTCTATCACTTCTATATGTTTTTCTAACCTCAAATATGCTTAGATTTAAGTTCAAATTACTCAAAACTCAAAGGTATTCTATTGTCTTTCATGGCCTTGACACACACACATACACATTAGAGTGTAAATCTTTTCAATTCTACAAGTTAATCTCTCTCAATCTTTTTATCAAACAACTTGTTTAATATTTTATGGCTTTAAATCACCTTTTAAAGTTTACTATCCATAAACTCTAACCTACCATTCACACACAATAACATACCATCTAAGCTTCTATAGCACCCACTTAGAGTCCTACATTAATTTTAAGTATAAAATACCCAACACAACTCACTACAACAAAAAGACTATCAACATACCCATTATAATCCCAACTAGCATCAAAAGTGTGAAAGAAGAGAATATCTTATTTTGATTCTTGCTTAAAGTAGTTAGTTTAGCTTGAAGATATCCTAAAGTTGTGATTTGAGGTTGAAAAGATTGATGGAAGCTCTCCTCTTCTCCCTTGGTTTTTTTGTCGTCCACCACTCTAAGCTTTCCCACTCTTCCTTTTTCTTTTTCACGCCACTCTCTCTCACTCTCTAATTTCTCACGGCAAGGCTTCTCTTGTTTCATCAATTTTTTCCAAGTGTTACTTATATATATAAGTAACATTTCTCAAAATGACAAGCTTGTCCTATTTGACTACTTTGGCTATCACTTGTAGCTTAGTTTAATTTAATTAGTAATTGACTACTAATTATAATTAATAAATCCTATAATTCTCATTTTTGAACTTGACTTTATTGTCCTTTATATTTATCTTTTATTTATTAAATGACTATTTTACCCCTCTTTAACTTTTTCTTATTAAGTCACTTATCGTATAATCCTACAATGATCGTTAACTCTTAAATGTCCTGTTTTAGATTAACGTTGACTAGATTTATCATTTTAACTTTATAATCTAGCTTCTAATATTAAAAAGTCTAAAACCGAGACTAAGGGTTTTACAGGAGCACCCCTGCCAGAACCTCCACTAGGCTGAATAGAAGTTTCTGGTCCTCTAATTTGTGGACCTCTCATATCTTGCAACTGACCTCCGCTAGTCTACCCCTGGGTGATTGATCTTGACTCACTATTGACCCTTACAACTCTTTGTGGGCAATCCTTCATGAAATGTCCCAGTTGACCATAATGATAGCAGCCTATGGTATTCGCCCGACACTCTCTTGAGTGGAATCTTCTGTATTTCTTATGTACGCCTGATCTATTCTGAGGACCACTCCTGCCCTGGGCTTCTGATGGAGGTCTCATGGAACCTTGACTTGATGTAGCTCTGAGACTCTGTTGTTTGCCACTTGTCCATCTAGATCTACCTACAGTCCTGGAGACCTTACTGGAACCCCTTGAATATCATTCTAATCCCTAGCCATGCTTGGGCTTCGGTACTTGCTCTTTATCACCTATGACTGTCTTCTCTACCCTTAAGGCTACCTATAACACCCTCCTACTCGATTCCCATTTGAATGAAAATCAAGTTGAATGATACTACCTTTCTCGACTTAATTATTATTACACTTATATATACTATTATTTTTATCAATTTTTTTTTTCAAAAATTTGATAGAGTTTCGTTTGTTTTTCTAAAAATCCAAAATTTCAAAACCTACAAATTACAAAGGAAACACTTCTAAAATATATTCTTTTTCTCAACTACCGTTTTGGACCCTCCATCCAGCTTAAGACCACTTCATCACACAAACATTCACAAATATCAGGTCTTTGCAAAAATCACATCAAATGAAATTAAACACAATTTTAAAAGAAAAGTAATAATTATTTTACAAAACCACTATGCATTATCAAACTTTTATATAAGTTATATACATACTCATTTTCCAAAAATCTCATGTAAACATTTAGATGTACATATATGTATTTCCATATACTTTAACACAACTATATGATACCAAAAGGAAAATACCAAATGTGGAGGGATGTGACTCGTGACAAATGCTACAGATGTCTTCTCTTCAGTTTCTATCTACAATACCTGAATCTCAACTTAACCTACCTTTGCTTCTTGATTGCTTGTTTCCTTCCAAAATCAATTGCTCCTTGAGTTGCCTTTCAAAACCGAGAGAGATTTAGTGAGAGAGATGAAAACCGTGAGTGAGATGGAGGTGAGTAAGTGACTATGAGCTAGAATGAGAGGTTGAGAGCTTACTTAAGTCAAATGGAGGTGGAATCGTGAGTTGGAAGGATTGTCGTGAGCTTGAGAGAGCTTTGAGAGAGTCTAAAGTGAAACCAAGATGAGAAAATGAGAGAATGGAGAGGTATATGTGCTTAGTCGTGACATGCAATGAAAGAAATTGGGAGATTTGAGAGAGAAGAGATGAAAGCCGAGAGGAGTTGTAAACCCCTAGTCTTGATTTTAATGTTCTAGTGTTGGAAACTAGATTATGAAGTTTAAATAAATAAATCTAGTTAGTGTTAATCTAAATCGAGTCAACGAAGAACGAACGCTCATTCTAAAATTACCCAATAATAAACATTAGTAAGGGAAAAGTTAAGGAAGGGTATAATAGTTTGTCCACAATCAAGTGATAAATTATAAGTGATGATACATTTGAATCCAAAAATAAGAACTAAAGAAAGTATTGTGTAGAATTAGTAGTTAATAACAAATTAACTTAAAATTTAACTAAGAATGATAGACAAAACAAGTCAAGGGATAAGCTTGGCATTATATAAATTTTTAATGAGATTTATAAGCAAAACAATTAGAGTGAAAATTGATGAAAACAAAAAAAAATTGAGAAAGGAAGAAGAAGTCTAGCTGTGAAGTGCAAGATAAAGAGAGAAAGTGGTGTGAATTAAAAGAGTTGGGGACAAGGAAGTCATTTTCGGATTTGTTAATGATATATAGACCATAGTTAGAGTGAAATTGAGAGAGCAAAAGGGCAAGAATCATATCAGTCGTGAACTAAAGAGCAAAAACAGAATGAGTGGCGTGAAAGAAGAAACAAAATAGTAGCTGCAGCAACCGTGAGAAGAAAAATAGAAACGTGAACTAGGAGCAGAAATGAGAGGAGAAGCTGAACCGAAAAGCGATAGACCAAGAGCAGAAGTGGACGGTAAGAAGAAGGATGAAGATGGCGTGAACAAAAGAAACAAAACAGAAACTGTCATGCAGAACAGGCAGAAACGTGACAGCCCAAGGAAGTAAGAAAGGAGGAAGATCAAGCCAATTTTAAGCCTCTAATCACCCATCTAAGGTGTCTCTAAGCTAGAACCACCCAACCCAAGCAAGGTAAAGGCATCTCTCTTAGTTTTTCTTAAGTTTAGAATGGTTTTGGATGAGCAAAAATATGAGTATGGATTGTTATGTGTTAGATGAAAAGTTGTGTTGGTGTTAGTGTATTGTGTTGGGCATTTTACCCTTAAAATTTGTGTAAAACCCTAAGTGATTGTTGTAGAACCTTAAATGATAAGTTGATGTGTGTAAAAGATAGGTTAGAGTTGTAAATAAGGGCTGCATACACTTGCTACAAATGGAAATAAAATCAGTTTTCATGAACTCTATCTATTTGACAAAAGTTGTGAGTGAGCTGTGAGTGTTTAAATGACAAAATAATATTTGTGTGTGTATCAAATCTATAATGGACAGTAGATAACCTCTGAAATGTAATGATTTTGAACTCAAATTTAAGCATGAATAAGGTTAGAAAAACATAGCGAATTGATAGAATTGTCAAAAAGCTAGTTTTAGATAATTTTGGAATCCCGAGCTCAAACCATGGGCTAGAGTCAACTTGTGCAAAACTGATATATATGAGGATGTTCTACACCTCAAATGATGTCTAGGAGTCATAGAAAATCATAGGTTTTGGAACGGATCGATTCCGATAAAAATTACGCAAGTTATGCACAAAATAGTGTCTTTAGAAGTCGATAAGTGAAATAACTATGTAAATACAATTTTTATTGCATATAATAAATTTAGTTGATCATAAATAGGTAAAAGAAGCTTAGATATGAAAGAAAAACTAACGTTTCTCGTCTAACACGAAAACGTGCACAAAAAGTGCCCGAAAAAGGGCGTTTTTCTTAGATTTGACATAGTAAACGATAGAATTTTTTGACGAAATTTGACGTGTGACTAGAATGTGAGATAAGTGAACCGTAGGAAAAAGAATGAAGGAAAACAAAGCCCTGAGCAGGGTGCTGTGCTACATTCTATTATAGGTTGTCAATAAAGTTTAAAATTTCAATTTTTCGTTTCGGGCCTCTAAAAATTATACGGACTGCGTGAGGGTATTCCTAGAGGTCCAAAACTGAAACTTTTACAAAGAAATCGGAATTAGAAAGCCTCAGTTAAGTTAGAAATGAGTAGAGAATGTTAGAGTAAAAAAAAAAAAGTGCATTTTATTGAATTTTAAAGTTTAAAAGCAATGTGTGTAGTTTATGAAGCGTATTTTAAATGCGAAAGTGATGTGTAGGTGAAGAGCAAGCTACCGCGGCACGTGAGACTCATCGAGACGTTTGACGCGGATTGCACAACTTTAAGATAAGTGTACTATCACTTACGTTAAAATTCCATTTCTTTGTATTACATATTATATATAAGTTTTAAATGAGAATGAAAATTATTTTTTTTTATATCATAGTTTAAGTTTGAGTATATGGGTTCTTATGAAATCCATAAAGTGATTTAAATCAATACTAAGTTGTTTAAAAAAAAGAGTTGAATCAAGAGAGTTTTTATAAGTTCCAAAAATAGTTAGTTTTGTGTTTTTGCACTTAATAAATTTAGTTTTAAAACTCATGTATATACCTTAAGATTATAGAGAAGTTAACGCTACGCGACGATGCAGAAAATTTCGTCCATAGTCACTCAGTTTTCCTAGAAAGTTATAGTGCTACGTTGCGATGCAGATAATTCCACACGTAGTTGGTTATTTTATAGTAAGCACTACGTAGCGATGCGGAAAATTCTGCTTGTGGTCACCTAGAGTTTTAGCACTACACTTGTGATGCAGAAAATTCCGCATTGTAGTTGCTCAGTTATGAGAATTCTCACCCTACGTGCGATGCAGTAAATTCCGCATCGTAGTGGTTGAGATGTTGCAGTAGCCTCACGTTGGCACTAGTTAAAATCGCCTATGATGGAAAAAGTACTCCAAGGGTATACATGGGGATTTTAAAAGAAAATATTAAGATTTTGAAAGTATAGAAAATGAATAAGATTTTAGCTTAGCATATTGGGTTATGTTATATTATTTGACTTTGTTATACTAACTCGTTTGTTGACTATGTAGCTTATTTATATTCTATTGGGTGTGATCGACGAACGGGGTGAAGACATTTTTATCTCGTATATATATATAGGTGGGACGAGTTATAACAAAATTATGCTTGTGTAAATTATATAATGGGTTGAAGACATTAACTTGGAAGAATACTTACATTTTGGGATTGTATAGTTGTAAATACTTTTTCATGATTAGTTATGGATTTTTATGTAGATATATATATTTATACATCGTATTATAATTCCATGCTTGTTGATTGTGAAATGTGTGATGGTATTGCATGATTGTGAATAAAGAAGTTCGGAGGAAACGAAATTATAGTCAAAGTGTTTGTTTATTAAGTTTAAACGAGTAAACCGGCTAAGAAAGTTAGGGGTTCGCTTCTCGAGTTACTTCGATCTGACGAGTCGGGTTCGGGAAGTCCGTTGAAGTGCTCGACAGGATTCTCCAGACGAGAAACTAGATAAGGTTTGGTTCGAGTCTTGTCATAAGTTGTGTGAGTTAAGAGTGTGACCATGAGTTTGAGTGAATGTGTGTGAGTGTGTAAGTGACCCTTCAAGATAATGAATGAAAGGAAATGGAAAATTTTCTTTTAAGTTTTGTTTATATATCTCACACATTAAATATATATATATATATATATATATCACTCACTTTTGACACTTACCACTTGGTTTCTATGCATGCGTCACAAATGTCTTCCATGCATGGCTCCTAATGGACACTTATCTCGTAAGCTAGATGGTCATTACCACTTATCTCGTACGTCCTTCCAAGCTCCTAAAAATCTCTTTTCGTATCTGGAATCCTCTCAGATCCATCTAAAAATTTTATTGAAGTCCAATTTAAAATTCAAAAATTTCGTTAGTATTCGATTAATTATGTGGATCCGTTCATTTTAACAATTTTTGGATTTTGAAATCATAGACTATCCCCGGAACTCATCCGAAAATCTTATGAAAATTTAATTATTCATCCAAGTTCGAATGCTTTTTTAACTTTAGAAATTTGTACTTAAGGGTAGACTTTAAGAATTTACCTGGATTCCGAGAGAGCATATTACATTCGAGATGGGTCCTTATATGTTTTCCTAAATATTCCACCTTGTAAAAAAATGATAAAAAAAAAAACATGTGCACTTCAAAAACCACACAATCTCAACTTATAGGCCTCAAACCCTCATTCATTTTCACAATCAACCACAAATAATTTCAACTTAAAAGACAATTCGAAAATCATAGAACTTGCATAAAAACCTTATGCATGCTTGGTTTTAAAACATAATACAAAAGCATAGTGTATGGATCTCGCAAAATAATATTTACAAAACGTGCAGTAAGTCTTAGATAGTTATGCATGTGCATGGTATTTCAAAATAAACCAATGCAATAGCATCACGTCTTCAGCCCACTTGCACGTTTGATGGAGCTTCTTCTACTAAATGACTCGCACTTGCACTTGGAGAAGATTTTTATCAAAAACAAGGAAAGAATAGTGAGTATTTAACTCAGTGAATGGGTAACCTTTTTAAACAATGATATTTGTTTTTAAAATCTATGTACATCCTTCCAAAATAGGTTGGAAAACTGATACTTTATCTCTAACCTTTGAAAACTGTAAAACTAGTATGATGTATATAAATACTACTACTCGAAAACTAATAATAAATTTCATAAAACGTAAGTTTTCTTCTTTTCTAAACCTCACATATGATGATGTGTTTTTCCATTTAAAGCTTGTCTTAATAGTAACCTAGGAAAACTTATTTCTTATGTACATAGTACATAGACACATCACTAGGACTAGGGAATACTATCTTGTATAGTCGCAAATGCGGGAACTTGGGATTGCGATTCCCCCCAAACATCAGGCAATGCGGGAACTTAGGATTGCGATTTCCTCTAAACATTAGGCCATATAGGAACTTGAAATTGCAATTCCTCCTAAACATTAGGCCATACAGGAACTTGGGATTACGAGTCCCCTCAAACATCAAGTCATACCAGAACTTGGGATTGTGATCCCTCTTCCTCCCCCCCCAAAAATCAAGCCATATGGAACTTGGGATTGCAATTCCCCCCTCCCCCCTAAACATCGGGCCATATGGGGAACTTGGGATTGCGATTTCTTATAAACATCAGGCTGTATGGGAACTTGGGATTACAATTCCCTCCAAACATCAGGTTATACAGGAACTTGGGATTGTGATTCCCCCAAAATATCAGGCCATACAGGAACTTAGGTTGCGATTCCTTTTAAAGCTTGCCTTAATGATAACCTAGGGAAACTCATCTTTACGTGACGATATGTAGACACATTACTAGGACTAGAGAATATTATCTTGTGCAATCACAAATGGGGGAACTTAGGATTGCGATTCCCCCAAAACATCAAGCGATATGGAAACTTGGGATTGCAATTTCCCCTAAACATTAAGCCATACCAGAACTTGAGATTGCGATTCCTCACAAACTTCAGGCCATACAAGAACTTGGGATCGTGATTCCCCCCTCCACCTCCCCCTAAACATCAGGCTATACGAGAATTTAAGATTGTGATTCCCTCCAAACATCAGGCCATACGAGAACTTAGGATTGTGATTCCCTTCGTCTCTTGTCATACACGTATAGGGTACCTCGGCCGGGTAATACTGGGGATTAGAGTAAACCAAAAGCACTAAAATTCTCTCAATATGCTTAAAACTTTTTCTTTTTCACTTGGCTAGAAAACATATTAATTTAGTTCGCAAACATTCTTTTTCTTTAGTATATGATTTATAACTAAAATACTTCATTTCTAAGCCAAAAGCCTAAAATTTTTCAAATAGCCTTAGTATGTCCCCTCTATGCATGTATTTCACTCAAACTTCCTAATTTGCTTTACTTCTAAAATAAGTACATTTATAACATAATTTAACAAAGCATACATGCATTATAAAAATAACAATAACACGCTAAAAGCTTGCTCAATAAAACATAATAAATCCGATACTAAAATAATTATTGCAAATATAAATAATCAATTGATAAATTCATAAAAACTTTATAAATAACCACACTTACAACTTGCCACCCAATTTAGTAAACCACTCCTTCATGCCCTCCTTTAGCTCATCGCTTACCTACACTTTAATACAAGCACAATTTCCGTTTAAAACTTACACACACATCGACACATAACTTCTAACTACATAAGGATATCGAAATACCCTTTTTGAAGTTGTATCAACTTCAATTATTCGCACATAATTTCCATTCGAATTTCTTCATATTCAAGCACGTAAAACACCTCAATTGAAGCCTAAATTTCACATTAACGCATTAAAAATATTTTTGCATCATCTTGGCCTATGTTGGCCAAATATTCACCACTTCTACACCATTCAACCTCATTCAATTTTTCTCATTATAATCTCACTTAAACACATGTAATATGGTGTAAATTCAAATCAATTTTATAAAATACCACAATTGTGCAATTTCGAAAAGTTTGGTCGCAAAGTAGTCATTTGACATCCAATGTATTTCCTATTAATTTCAAGTTAATTTTATCATCACCATAACTCATAAAATTATTCAAATCATTGAAAACAATTGTCCATCATTTTAAAACACCTATCATTGAAACATGGCAACATATTACACCAAATGAAAGGACTCGACCCGAATTTCCCCGTTTTGGAACCCGAGCAGAGCCCTCCCGACACTCTGACGAAAGTCCTTGTAGTTTTCATACCAGTGACTGACTCTAAAGGACTCCGTGGAATAAAGCCGTGATACATTTCCTTTTCGTAAAATCACTTCGAAATCATAAAGGTATTTTTTTTTTTTTAATTAGGGTGGAAAAATTTCGACAGCACGACGACTGTTTTCTGAACATTTCCAAATCTTATAAAAATCACCTGTAAACAATTTATAAACATTTCAAAATTCATACATTCCTCTCCACTTCCAATTTGGATCTCAAGTCCATCTCAATATCCAAATTCAAACACAATTTAAGGTATTTCAATCAAAACCATTTCAGACTTCAAAACATTTATAACATGCATAAAATCGTATGCATCATCATAAAATCAAAAGTATTTACATTATGTGAATTCAATAGACATCAAAATATCTACATTAATTTCACAATAGAAATCGTCGGATGTGCTTGTCTAACTTTGCATTGGAGATCACTCACCCTGAACACTTGTTTCTGCATCTGGGAGGTTTTTATAAAATAAAACAGAAAAGAGTGAGCTTAAGGAGCTTAGTGAGTGTTATAAATTTCTATTTAAACTTTACTTTTTAAAATTATCCTCCCAAAATTATTTGGAAATCTAAGTTTCTTAATGCTAAATTCAAATCTTAAATCTCATGTTTTTTCATAAACATTTATGTAAATTTCCTTAATAACATAAATACATTCTTCATTAAAATCCATAAAATACATGAACACGAATATGTAAAAGAAAATATAACTTTCTTTCGTGAATTATACATCCAATGGAGCCCAAGGAAATCATAAATCACTGCCCCGTCCTAGAACACCGGTGGTGGAAGAGGTCAATCTTAGTCATAAGCCACTATGCTGCAGAATGTTACCTCGTCTAACATAGGGTATCAATCATAATAGTATCTTAAAAACACGCAAAGAGCAACATGATAGACTCGATCCCTCCTAGTTAATGGACTTGCCCCCCAATTGATCTACCATATGTGCAATAAGGTACTTCAGCCTCATTTCAATCATTTCTCAGTCATATCATTGACTTCATGGGAAAAGGTACCCATTGTTTTGAAAATTTTCATTCCATTTCACTTTAAAAAAAAATTAGTTCGTGTACTAAAATAATCATTCATAAAAACATATTGCCTTTAATAATTTCATGCTATAAACATTTATTTCATAAAACTCATTTAGATTTCAAGAGCTATAATATTCATAAAAACATTTTTAAAGCATGCATTTCATATTTATTAAATGATTTAACACTCACATTAAAGCATACCAAAATAAAAATGCATTTATCATTTCATAAAATAATTTACACTCATAGTTTCTTAGCTCGCGAAATTTTACAAATTCCTAGCTCGCAATAACGCGCACTTTCGAATTCCTTCACCTTCACGTTACCTATGCAATTTCACATTCTATTTTTAGGTAACGTTGCAACCAATTTCATTCATATCTACACTTTCATCATCACACAACAATACACATAAATGCCTAACTATACAAAAATATCGAAACACTCTTTTTCCAACCATATTCACATCAATTATTCATATATAATTTTCATTCGAAACTCTTGATAACTAAACATACAAAACACTTCGAATGAAGTCCAAATTTTATATTGATATATTAAACACATTTTTGATTCATTTTGGCCTATGTTGGCCAAACCTATACTATAAAGCTCATTCAACCTCTTACTCATTGGAATCACATTTAAACATATGGTTAGGGGTGTAATTGCAAGCTCAATTCATAATGCATCACACTTTCGTAATTACGCAAAGTTTTGTCACAAAATAAACATTCACTTTCTAATGCATTCTTTTGAATAACCAAGCTATTTTCATCATCAAAACAGCCTCTAACATCATTCAAAACATCCAAAACAATTTTTCTATCATCAATACAACCTATAAAATCATTCAAAGCATCCAAAAACAATTATTCATCACTTTAATGCATTCATGGAAGCTTAATATACCAGATTTTGCTTCTAATTTCAACATTATAATCAACCATTTCATCACATATTCATAAATGAAAATCACTCAAACCACTTGAACACAATTTGGACCACTCCTAATCTTCTTGGCCGAATCCTACCCAAGCTTATAACACCAATTTTTCTTCACATCATCATTTACATACACATCAAAATCTCGTTATATATCATAACAAACAACCAAAAATTAATTTGAACCAACAAAACCCCTTTATGGTCGAATACCACATACAATCAAACATCAATATTTCATCAATTTACACACTAAACTCACATACAATTCAACCTCCACACTATTAAGTTTTCAAATCCTAAACCCAAATATAATATCACAATAACCCATCCATTTACATAAATTAAATCATGGAAACAAAAGCTTATCTCTTGAAATCAACTTAGGATGGATGAAACTTGCTCTTAGTTTTGCATGCAAGCTTGAATAGCTTAAAAGTCACTCAAATCTCACCTTAAAAATTCAAGTGCAACAAGCTGCCTTTAATTTTCCTTCCATGGCCGTAAGAGAGAGCCTTTGATGAGAGAGAGAGCTTTTGTGTTTGTGTAATGTTCCTTTTGGGTTTTGGTCGAGCATTCACTTCTTTCTTTCATTTCTTTTGCTTTTTGCTTCATTTATATATGGTTTAACAATTCCTTGCCACTTGTCTTACATTTATGCTTCCTTTGTCGCCACTTGTCACTCTTCTCTTTTGCATGCTTCACGCGTGGCTTTCATGTATTGGTTCTTCCTCCACTTACATGCCATTTATCATTCTACTTTCATGAATCCATTCATGCTTTTTGATTTCTATTTTCGAAAGTATTTCCAATCCATTTGGAAATTTTATTATAACTAAATTTCTCATCCGAAATTTTATTAGAATTCGATTACACCTCCGAATCTAGCCACTTTAAATTATTTTATTGTTTTGCAATTAAAATCATCTCCAGTCCTATCCGAAAATTCTATTAAAATTCAATTACGCATTCAGGTACTTAAAATTATTTTATTATTCCATAAATACTGTATACGAGACTAAAATCGAATAGAGTATTTTCATCCAATAACCTTCGAATCACTTAAAATCTCCTCAATTGGACTCATCTTTGATTTGTCTCAGTTTCGTTTAACAATAATACTAATTCCGGAACTTTTGATTTCTGAGGTCCGTTTTCCGAAAATCACTATTCATGTAGATACTAGTTATACGAAAACATTGTTTACTAAAAAAATTTTATTTCTTCTAAGAAAAGGAAATTTTGGGTTTTATAATTTCGAAAATCACTATTTATCCAAAAATACTATTCACACAGACACTCTTCGTCCGAAAATACTATTCATCCGAAACTCACTATTCTAGAAATTTTGAATTTTACACCAACTTTTGCTTCTCATTTCAACATCAAAACTTATCATTTTAACACATTCACATTCATGAACAATAGTTAAATAAATTAAACTCAATTTGGGCTATTTACTTCTCCTTTTGGTCAAACCTACATGCATACACAACACCAACTTTTCTTCATGATTTATACTTGCATGCACATCATAATCACATCATTGTTCATGGCAAAACAACTAAACTCAATTTACACTACTTAAACATATCTTGGTCGTGAACCACACACAAATTCAACATCAACTTTCCTTCAATTTTCACACCAAACTCATATGCAACATAACACCCATGACTTTAAGGTCATAAATCCTCAAACCCAATATACAATCACAACCAACCCATTAAAAATTATAAATCCAACATTTTCACAAGAAAAATCATGGAACCTTAAACTTACCTTTTTAAGGTTAACTCCAAATTGAAGGATCTTCCTCTTATGCTTGTGCACACCCTTTGTATGTGAGGAAATCACCCAAAATTTACGTCAAAACCTCAAGAACAAGATGCTATCCTCCTTTTCCATTCATGGTCGAACACTTCCCTTCCTCTCTTATGGTGGTCAAATGCTCCTCTTTCTTTCCTCTTTGCTTTTCTTTCTTTTGACTAAGAGCTCCTTCTCTCCCAATTAGCTTGCATGAGTTTGAAAACACTTAAATATAGCTTCCAAAATCACCAAATAAGTTGCTGCCTTTCATGCTCTCTCATGGCCGAAAACCCCTTCTCAAATGTCTTTCTCTCTTGTTTGTTTTTTTGTTTGATCGAGACACATTTCCCTCTCTCTCTTCTTCTTTCAACTGAGACACATTTTCATCCAAATGAATTGCTTTGTCTTTCTACTTTAACATTTCATTTATGTATCCTTTGTAATTTTATGTCACTTGTCAACCATCTCTCTTCACATGATAACACTTGTTATTTATGCATGGTTTCTTTTTCCCACTAGTCATGCATACATTCTCTCTTTCATTCTTTGCATGCCATATATCCCACTTTCATGCATCCTTCCATACTTTCTAATTTTCTAAAATGCCCTTGTACATATCCTTTACCATTTAATACAATCATGTCCTTTTCGATAATTTCCTTTGGCAGTAAATTTATTTTAATCCTTAATTAATCTCCATATCAATTCTCATATTCGAAATCATTTTCGATCAATTCGGAAATTATATTATAATTCAATTATACATACGGAAACTTTAAATTTACTTTGTTACTCCATAAATAATCGGAAGGGCAATTTTATCCAATACATTTTAGATCACTTATAATCTATTTAAATGGACTCATTTTTAATCCGGTTCAGTATTTTTAGTCTTTAATACCTATTCTAAAAATCTACGATTTTCGAAATCTACCTTTCAAAAATCACTATTCACTCAAAATACTATTCACATAAAAACATTATTCATTGAAAATACTATTAATCAAAAATACTATCCATATGGAAACACTACTCATTGAAAACACCATTCACATGAAAATATTATTCACACAAAAATATTATTAATTAGAAAAATTTTATTTCTCATAAAGAGATAAAATTCTAGGTTTTGCATGTTTATTTTACTTTACTGTTTTCATGTTTAAATTGTTACAGCATGTAGTTTGTACGTTATGACATCATTACTCTATTACAACATTCACATTCAGTCAAGTGTCATAACATTTGTTAACTTGTTATAAAAATCGCAAAAATTAGGTACCACATAGTAAACAAGTTATTTCACTCTCTAATATTGTGGGATTATGTTTATCATAATTATGAAAATTGATATTTTTCAACTATTAAAATAAATCATTCCCATATAAGAAGGAGATATAGACAAATTCACTTTTATCCAAAACCAAATTCAAAAATTTGTTTTTACCAACTTTTTATGAAAATTTGTTTTTAGCTCCTCAAATAAACTATTTTCATTCTATACCCAAGTTTGCCAAAGTACCCTTAATTAAAAAAAAAAAAAAAAACAATGCGCTATTTAAACCAAGTATCGAGTTTAATGGACATAAAAACTTAGTGCACTCAGTACCGAGTTTTAATGAGACTTAAAATGCATGCAACCCTATCGTCGTTTTCGATGCTGCATCTCACGATTCTCACTTGAAACTCTATTTTTAAATCAAATTTAACCAAATCTAATATAAATATCAATACTTAACAACCAAAATACAAAAAAAAGAAAACTAAAAATTTTAAAAAAAAAAATTCTAAAAATCCCAATAGAACTTAACAATCAACAAAGGAAGCCAAAAAATGCATATCATGAGTAATGGAGGAAAAGAACAAGATAGGCAATGACAATTTGGGTAAAGTGGGTATATGATCTAATTAATGTGTTTAAGGGGTTGAAAACGCATGTTTTAAAAAATATGATCAAAAACAAATTTTGACATTCTTATATTGTTATTTTTGTAATTTTCACAAAGATAAAAATATTTAAACCGAAGATAAGGAGTAGAGATTCGTAATGTTAAATATCTCACTTAGTGCTAACAAACCTTTGATCTTTTACATATCAAATTAATAATAATAATAATAATAATTTCTCTTTTTTTTTTTTTACAAAAAAAGCACTATTTCCACTTCATAGTTACATTGTGAGATTAATTTCCTCATAAATTATTTAATATTGTTTAAAAAAAATAAAATAAACCTATGAATAGGCCCACGTACTTGCCTAACTTATGGGCTTTAGCTGGGCCAGCAATTTTGTGTAAGAGAACGTTTTAAGATCACAAAACAGCCAGCAAACTAAAGAAAGGGATATTTATAAAAGTGTCCCCAAAATTTAACCTATTATCAAAAACAATGCTTTAATCTTTTTTTTTAAATACTAGTACATGACCAGGTAGAAATCAAGACATAACCCTAAGACATTGTCCCGAGATCATCTCTCAAAAATAAAAATGAGTAATTCACATCAAGTGGAGGAACTACATTAAATGGAGAAATTTGCCACAAATCTCTTAATATGGCTTCGTTCGAAACCTACCCTTACGTGGGAAGGGTGTTGAGCAAACATCCTAATGACCATCGTATCAAGACACCTAGAACTAAAAGGATTCTATTAATGCTTTAATCTTTATTTTGTAGGAAAATCATATTTAAAAAAAGTGCTTATATGACATTAAGATAAGTAACATGACAATTTTATCTTTTTCATAAATAAATAATATTTATTTAATAAAAATTTTATAATAATGTATCTTTGTTTTCTTTGATCTTTTAAATTAATTTATTTTTTTAGTTTTGGCAAAAATTTAATTAAAGAATAATCATATCTTGTACCCCAAACACTTGGTTAATAACTAAAAATTTGAGAGAAACTCACAATTAGTCAATGATTAAATGAGTTCATTTATTTTTCTCTTTGTTTATTTGTTTAATTTATTCATTAATTATTTATAAATATTAACTTTTGTCGTAAGAGTATATTAAAAGTGGAAGAAGATGACTGATGGTCATTTTCCTTTTTTTTTTTTTTTTTTTGGAGAGATGATTGAACACAAGGCCTCCATTTTGTGAAAAGATGTGATCACCACCAAGCTATGCCCGTGACCATGGGAATGATGGTCATTTTTTTTTTCCTTTTGGAAATAAATGATGGTCAATTAATAGCAAGTATTTATTTCCATATAAATTAAAACCATAGAGCCAACTTTAATGAGAGGTCAAATACTTCCCATATAAGAAATATTTTGAAACTAACCTAAAACTGAGGGGCTCAGCTGCAAATAATTTCTTTCCTTTGTAAAAGGAACGGTTCTATAATCTTTAATTTCCTTCTAACTCACTAAAAATAATAAAATACAACCTTTCTCCTTTTATCGTCCAAATCAACGAAAAAACCAGCAAAAACACACACACACACACACGCACACGTCATGTAGAATTCCATTCTAGGGTTTCAGTTACACACAGTTGATGAAGAAGAAATGGGAGTGATCAGCAGCAATGCAGTAGTTGCTGTTCCTCGCACGTGTCTCTGCCCAACCTATCAGTTCCAATTGGAGACTCCTGAGCTCTCATCCAAGCTCCATGTTCTCGCTTTCTCCACCAAAGATAGGGTTTCTAGTTCTTTCCGTTTTCGAAGGAGACGCCTCCTACTGTCGTCTCCCAGACGGAGATCGAACTCGTTGGCCATTGACACGGCTGCCATCGTCGAAAACGCCCAAACCACCATTGAAATCCACGTCACTTGTTACCAGGTCAACTAACTCTTGTCTAATTTGTGTGAAAAAATTTGTTATTGTTTATGGTTTTCTAACTCACATTGCAGCTTATCGGTGTTCCTGATCGAGCTGAGAAAGATGAGATTGTTAAGTCAGTCATGGAGTTGAAAAGGGCTGAGATTGAAGAAGGTTACACCATGGATACCGTTGTAGCTCGCCAGGTAAAGAGTTGAGATTGTAATTGTGGTGCCAGGTTTGCAACCAAAATACCTCTCGTTCAAATTCTGGGAATGCCACATTGCCTATTTATGGTTTAAGGTGGACATGGCAGCATGCTGCCTCTGCCATACCCCTCTAGGGATAATGTCAAACCCCACCGGTACAAATAGCCACCGTGGTGACCAAGGTCACTACAGTAATTATGCTATAATAATTGGCATTGTTGTTCTCAAGGTGAGATGGAGAACATGCTTGACTTTAGACTAGTTTTTATGTTTTAATGTTTGTTGTCTTTTTTGCTCACTAGGAATTGTTGATGGATGTAAGAGATAAGCTTTTATTTGAACCTGAATATGCTGGTAATGTCAAGGAAAAGATTCCACCGAAAAGTTCCCTACGTATCCCTTGGTCGTGGTTGCCTGGTGCTCTTTGCCTTCTTCAAGAGGTGCAACTTTTAATGGATTTATCATTTTTCTGTTGGTCTGCATAATGAAAATGTATAACATTTTACCTTCTGAAGCGAAATACAATTTCAGGAAATTAATTGAATGACAAGTAGCTACTGAGACCTAAATTGATTTTCAGATATTGTACTACATCATCCATCTCTTGCTGCTTTCCTGATATGTGGAATGTTTTTCCTTGTGTTTTGATGTCTTAGAAACTTTTTATATTTAAAGTTTTTGGTTTTGGAATATGGATATGACGTCTGCAGATTTATCTGGTCCAGGTTGGTGAAGAGAAGCTTGTGTTGGATATCGGCCGGGCAGCTCTCCAACATCCAGATGCTAAGCCTTACATTCACGATTTTCTTTTGTCCATGGCACTAGCTGAGGTAAGATGAATTAGCAAAGAGGTCAGAATCTTGTACCAGTTTGTAGCAGTTTTATTATGCTTCCTTTTCTTATCATATTAGGTGCTTTCTTGAAGTGTGCAATTGCAAAGACTGGCTTTGAGAAGAACAAGGTGTCCCAAGGTTTTGAAGCTCTTGCACGTGCTCAGTGTCTCCTTAGGAGTAAGATATCTCTTGGGAAGATGCCATTATTATCACAGGTAATGGTCTTTCTTTTGAGTGCTTTTGGAACTTCCTTCTCATTTGAAGATTTAAACCGTTTGCTTGGTTCAGTCTATGACGGTATTGTTCTGTCTGTTTGCTTATATTAAATCTCCTTTTGCCAGGGCAATTGTTGTTAATCTTTTGTTCAATCCTTAATTAAAAATCTTAGATCATAAATACAATAAATATGATGGCTAATAGCATAAGATTCTGCTGAAAATGGTGCAACAAAATTGAGAAAGGAGCCTTCTATGTTATGCAACACTGATAAATTATAACTTACTTAAGGTGTCTATTAATTTGTTTGTCCTGGTTTTTAGATTGAAGACTCTTTGGAAGAACTTGCTCCTGCTTGCACATTGGAACTACTGGGCATGCCTCACTCACCTGAAAACACTGAACGAAGAAGAGGAGCAATTGCGGCTTTGCGTGAATTGCTGAGGCAAGGCCTTGATGTGGAAAGTTCAAGCCAAGTTCAAGATTGGGCATGCTTCTTGAGCCAAGCATTTAATAGGTTGATGGCCACAGAAATAGTTGATCTTCTTCCCTGGGACAGTTTAGCCATTACAAGGAAGAATAAAAAATCCCTAGAGTCACAGAATCAAAGGGTTGTAATTGATTTTAATTGTTTCTACATTGTGTTGATAGCTCATGTTGCTGTTGGATTTTCAAGCAAGCAAATGGAGTTGGTAATATCCCTTTCTGCAGATTTGCTACTAGTATGTGTTTAAATGAGTTGTATGAGAACATTTTTCTCTTCTGTTTTATTTATATAGTTTGTATGTTATTGTTATGTAGATAAATAAAGCAAAAACTATATGCGAGTGTTTGATAGCATCTGAAGGTATTGATCTTAAGTTTGAAGAGGCTTTTTGCTTGTTCCTCCTCGGACAGGTGCACTTTCCATTCTGCTCTGATCTACTGTATCTCAATGTTGCCATACTAAAATATTTTTCTTTTGTTTTTTAGCATTTCTTTACGGAACAAATTTGGGTGTTCATATGTTGGAATCTAGGTTACAGAAGGAGAGGCTGTTGAAAAGCTTCAGCAGCTTGAGCTAAATTCAAATCCTGCTGTGAGAAATGCAACTGTTGGAAAGGAAATTAGAGAAAGAAATGACGTTCATCTGTCACTGGTATTTGTTTCACTGATAACATCTATTAAGACTTCTTACTTGGACGCCTCAATTGCAACAAGGGGTTTCCTTAAGATACTTTTGTTGCTTTTCTTTGTCAGTCTACAGTTTATGTTAGCTATTCTACATTGACCATTAATATAGTAACCATTCTAGAGGCCCTGTCCTCAAAACTCACCCCTTTTTCCTTTTCTTCTCTTCTTAGTTAGGTCTTCTTTGTACAGAATGATTACATTTTGCATTAGGGTTGTGTCTACACTGGTAGCAGTCATTATCATTGCCACTTTGCAGTCTATATTTTTCACTATGGATTTCATGTGTGCCTTCAAGATTGGTACTTGCTCATGTTGGATTGTTTGCTTAACTTGATCAGGAGATGTGGGTGAAGGATGCTGTGCTTGCTGTGTTTCCAGATACACGGGATTGTTCTCCATCTTTGGTGAGATGATGTGTCAAAATATATCATAGCTCTAAATTTACTGGAAGTCTTTACAAACGTAAGCTTCTGCAGGCCAATTTTTTTGGTGGTGACAAGAAAATTTCTGCGATAAAGAAAAGTAAAGAAGCTCCTCAAATTGCATCTAGTGTAAGCAAAAGACCATTGTCCACTTCTCTAGCATCAGAGCGTGAGGATGCTCTTCCATTTATGAACTCTTCTAGACATCTTGGTTCTGCAGTTAAGCAGTTGGCTCCAACTGATCTGCAAAGTCCATTGGTATCAGGCAAAAGTAAAAGTGGAAGTGATGGTAGTTCACCATCAATTCAATTAAAAAGGAATCTTGGGGCACATAATAGTGAAGGTTGGGAAAGTTGGTTGGCAGGAAGAAATGTGATTGAAAGGATAACTTTTGTCACTATATTGGGATGCATTATGTTCTTTACTGTTAAGCTTTCAGTCATGAAGCCAAGTAGGACAAGATATGCATCTAAATTCACTGCCACTCAACAAAACGTTGAAACAAGTTCCCTTGCCTGGACGATAGATTCTTCTGTCAAGAACAGTGTAGGTCATTCTTTTATGAAACGAAGTGGTATTGCTAGTAGACTTAAGGAGCTTGTGGCAATGGTGAGGATGCAGTTCAAGAATCCATCAGATGTCGGATATTCACACAATTCTCGCCTTCCTGCTAGTCTATCAACCTCAATGACAGCTGTGAACAGGAGGCCAATGCCCTTTGATGAAGCTGAAGCCCTTGTTAAGCAATGGCAGGCAATTAAAGCTGAAGCACTGGGGCCTAGTCACCACGTGCAAAGTCTCTCAGAGGTCCTTGATGAGTCAATGCTTGCTCAGGTAAAAGATGTAGTGTGGTTTTCACATCAATGTATACTTGGTCCCATAACTTTTTGTTATTTTGCATTTTCAGAAAACAGAAACATAAATTTTATCAGTCAATCGTATAACTGGGAAGGTATATTGTATAGCCTGGTTTTTATTTAATAACCGAACTGGTCAATCATATAATCTGGAAAATTCGAACCCCAAAATTCAGTACTTGGGTTATGGTTGCATGCTAATAATTTGTTGGGTCATTTGAAGGGAGCTACCTATCCTGATAGTTGAAATTCCTTGTAGCTTAAAAGAAACATAAGGCACCCTAAGGTTGCATTCATGCTGTTGTGGATTATGCAGTAATCTTGTCAATAGGTTGGTTTAATAGTTTAGAAACCATATTTCGCACCTGATTTGTTTTTAGTCCTTTGTTAAATTTAAAATAATAATAAATCTGGAAAGATTGAAATCTTAAGGATATATTATGGATATAGTCAGAAATTAATACAAGAAAAATCATTTCTCTTTTTCCTGCACTGTTGTAAGTTTGGCTAGAACTTTAGATGAAAGGTTGACCTTTTTGAAGTTTCACATATAATGGTTTTAAAATACTTTGGTGAGGTTTAAACAATTGAACTGTTTGAAATGGAAAATTACGAGCAGATATATATATATATATATCAAGAAGTTTTATTTCTGAAACTGCGAAGTGCTAACACGCAAATCCATTTGCTGTCTTGTTTGCATGTGTGATTAGTGGCAAGCTTTGGCTGATGCAGCAAAGACCAGGTCTTGTTATTGGAGATTCGTTTTGTTGCAATTGACCATCCTGCAAGCTGACATTTTATCTGATGGGATTGCTGGGGAAATGGCAGAAATCAAGGCTCTTCTAGAGGAAGCAGCAGAACTTGTTGATGAATGTCAACCAAAGAACCCTAATTATTACAGGTAGACAAACCAGCATTCATGCATAAATTGTTTGGAAAGCTAATTTTGGCATGGTTTCTGGCTGTCTTGTCTAAAATATGTTGCAGAACTATCTCCTGGTTGATTTAGAATAACTTTTTTCTGGGAAATCACTGTGTGCAGATTGCAATTTGAGGTTCTGTGTATCAAGAGAATAGTTTAATAAATCTTATAACATCCCTTCATCATCTTTTATACCATATTTCTATATTTTCATGTATTTTTTTTTTTTTTTTAACTTTCTTGTTATCCGTAATTTGCTTAGTTGTTTCTTCACATCTCAGAACTACTCTTTCATTATCAATCCTCACCTAGAAAATTTTGTGTCTTTTTTTGTGTTTTCTCTACTGCAGCACGTATAAGATTCATTATGTTCTTAAGAGGCAAGATGATGGATCTTGGAGATTCTGTAGAGGCGACATCCATACACCATCATGATATAAACCCTGGCCTTCTAAACGGATCAAACTAGCCACGACGCTTATTCTGCTAACTCGATTCTTTATTTTTATTTCTTCTTCGTGGAGGATACTGGTTTGAAAGGAGGCAATCATATATCACCTGGCAGGGAGTTGAAAATTGTGTATTGTTGAGTCAGTTTCTCTAACTTGTTAGACTTTAGAAAATATGCCTATGACCACAAATTTCTACTTGGTTCAAGTGCAAATTGAAATAGATTCAGTATTTGATGAGATGGAGATATTTTTACTAGAAGGGATGTGTAAAAAATCAGACTTGGCCTTCTCTGATGAAGCTACCTGCTTAGAGAATAGAACAAGAAACTAGTTTGTACAGTTATTTTTTAAAATGTTTTGTGCAAAGATGAAAATTGTTAGTCATTTTGGTTCATCATTTATTCTTTTTGTATTTTTCTGGTCGCTATTTTTTTTAATGGAAGGAAGCCTCAACGAGACGGGCACTATAATTTATCCACATGTTTGTTCATAAAATTGTGCCATAGTGTATACAGATGGATTACATATCCCTATATTCGTCATATACGGATGTAACGCGAATTTATGGATATAACATGATTAAATTATAATGGGTGGATGTATGGATGTGATTTTTGTTCTATTGAAGGTTATCACATGGTATGAGATAGCTGAAAGGTCCAAGCGAACATAGTAAATTAACTTAGAATAAGTTAAATAATATATTTAATTTTATTGTTAAGCATAGCAAAAAATTAAAATAAAAATAAAAGTAGAAGGAAGAGAGAAATGATGTACAATGATTTTTATGTGGAAACTCAATGGGAAAAACCAATAGGATTTGAAACCTTTCCAGTGTTGTCCTTGCAAGTATACAAATCGATTATGGCTTATTGATTTAAAAAGTATCATTCTCGTAGAGATTGAATCTTAAATCTTATTTATTTTTTAATTCAACGAAAACAGTAAATTGAATAAAAATTGCAATTGAAATGAAGTAAAGAAGAAAAGTGTTGAGAATGAGAACAAGAAGTTGCAACATGAAAAGAACAAATCAGCTATCAAACGTTAGGATTAAGATATTAGCTAAACACCAAGGCTTTGAACTATATGCTAACCATCCAATTTATGTTTTTAGGATTCAAGTTATTAATCACAAATCAATTGATGAAGATAGCATACCTCAGTCCTATTACACACTTAAACCAAGATTTCCTTTTATATGATTACTACCCTTCTTAAGGCATTAGGTCAAGTATCCTTAGCTGCAATTGATTTTGTTATGGCATAAATTTAATACTAAAGACTGATTAAGATCAATGAAAATAAAAATCATGCAAATGCGTGATCTTTTTATAACATATGCAATTCTCAACTTTCGATTCCTAGAAGCTAATTTGAAAGTAGGTATTTTTACATATCATGCATTCACTTTAGATAAACCAGATGTAAATAATTAACTAGTACCAAATAAACCAAAAATTAAAAGTTCATCAATTAACTTGCAAATTAATTCACAAAAAAAAAAAAAAAAAAAAAAAAAAACCATAGACAATGAAAAACAAGACTTACAAAATCTCAAACAAAAATAGAAAAATTTTCAATTTATCCCTATGTTTTATTGAAATATTATATTTTTACTCACAAAAATATTTTTAGTCTCTATCACCCCTAAAGCATGAGAAATTCATCAAATTGGTCTCTCTTACCAAAAAAATAATAGTCAACTGTCATAGAAAATGCATAAAGACCAAAATGACCTTAATTATTCTATTTTTGTTTTAATAAAATTAAAATAAGACAAAAAAATTGAAAAGGTTAATTTAGGAAACTAATGTATATTTATTAATAAAAGTCTTTTTTAATTAAGATATAAATAAGAAATTTTAACTTTTTAAATAAGTTGTTTTTAACTTAAATGAAAATATAAGTCATAAAAACAAACAAATTAAAATCACTTAAATTAAGACTTTAGTGAGAATAAGTCTTATTAGTGAAAATAAGCCTTATTAGGGAAAAAAACACACAGCCCCTAACTCTCTCTCCAACTTGCTCCAACTTGTATATGCAATTAAATTAGTTATAGACTAATTTGAAGTGATTATTAGGCCTCTATTAGCAATCCTAAAAAGCCCAAGAAACATGATTAAGCCTTCAACTCGAAATAGAGAAAATGCCTTAAATGACCTATTTCAGCAGCTACTCCCCAAAACTACCCCTTTTGTTTTTGATAGTACAAAAAAGAGCATGAATGGACAAAAATACCCTTAATGAGTCATTTTTTGAAATCAATCACAACCTATAGGTTGGGAATCTCAACCCCGAGGTTGGGAATCCCAAATAAAAAAGCAGGAATAGATAAAAATGCCCTTAATGAGTCATTTTTTGAAATCAATCCCAACCTATAGGTTGAAAATCTCAACCCTGAGGTTGGGAATCTCAAATAGAAAAAAAAAAAAAACATGAATGGACAAAAATACCTTTAATGAGTCATTTTTTGAAATCAATCTCAACCTATAGGTTGGGAATCTCAACCCTGAGGTTAGAAATCCCAAATAGGATTGAATATCTAAGGTTGAGATTCTCAACTTTTAGGTTGGGATCCCAACCTAAAGGTTGAGAATCCTAACCTTAGATGTTTATTCAAGTTTGGGATTCCCAACCTCAAGGTTGGGATTCCCACCTTCGAGGTTGGGAATCTCAACCTCTAGGTTGAGATTTCTAATCTTGACTTGACATCCATGTTGGGAATCCAAAACTCCTGGTTTGGAATCACATCCTTGAAGTTGAGATTTCAAATATGAATGTTGAATCAAGGTTGGGACTCCCAACCTTTAGGTTGGGATTCCTAATCTGGAGGTTGAGAATGTCAACCTGAATGTTCAATTACATATATTTCGTAATTAAATAAATTTATGGGGTTGTTTCGTAATTACAATCTTTTATCATAGAGGGTGCTTCTTACCCAAGAAGCGCCCTCAAAGATATTTTCTAAAATTACAGAATTGTACTTTTAGTTTTCTGAATTATCAAAACTGACCTTATTATTATTTTTTGAACAAAATTGCCCTCTCATTTTTTCAATATCAAAATTCATTTCTATGTTGGGAATCTCAACCTCTAGATTGAGATTTCTAATCTTGATTTTAAAAATCAAAACTGTAGGGTTATTTTGTAATTAAATAAAATTTTGGGGTTGTTTCATAATTACAATATTTATCATAGAGGACGCTTCTTACCCAAGAAACGCCCTTAAAGATATTTTCTAAAATTACAAAATTACACTTTTAGTTTTCTGAATTATCAAAACTGACCTTATTATTATTTTTTGAACAAAATTGCCCTCCCATTTCTTCAATATCAAAATCCATAATCTCCCATAATTCATCAACATCATCAACCACAATTCATCAATATCATCATCTCCCACAATAACAACAACATTATCAAATCATCATAACATTAATAAACAAACAAACAAAAAGAAAAAAAAAAAAAAAAAAACAAAATAGATGGTGGTTCTGGGTCGCAAACCCAGAACCAGAGATGGTTCTGGTTCTGGGTCGTGAACCCAGAACCAGAGACGGTCTTTGGTTCTGGGTTCGCGACCCAGAAACAGAACCATCTCTGGTTTTGGGTTCGCGACCCAGAACCAAAACATCTGGTTTTGTCTCTGGTTCTGGGTTCGTGACCCAGAACCAGAACATCTGGTTCTAGGTCGCGAACCCAGAACCATCTCTGGTTCTGGGTCGCGAACCCAGAACCATCTCTGGTTCTGGAGTCGCGAACCCAGAACCAGATCTGGTTATGGGTTTTGGGTTCGGCGAATCGCCGAACCAACTCAGGAAAAAAAAATAGGAAAGAAGAAGAAGAATAAGAGAGGGAGGAGTGCCGAACCAACTCAGGAAAAAAAATAGGAAAGAAGAAGAAGAGAGCGAGGAGAGGTCTGAAGAGAGAAGCGACGGGTTAGTGGGATTGGTGGGTTAGTGGTAATTAGGAATGTAATCAAGGGATATTCTTGTCCAAAAAGGGTCCATCAGAAAATGTTTGAAAAAAAAAAGGGTAATTTCCCAATGGGTTATCCAAAAAAGGTTATTTTTCAACAAAACCTCTCGAAATAACAGCCCATAATGCAAAGTCATCAAGTCCCGCATATAACCCAACATTGACCCTCCAGTGGTAAATCCTTTATAACTTTCTTTTTTTCAAAAAACTCCCTTTAACAAACTGTAAAATGCTTTAGAAAGCTAACATCTGTGCCTTTCCAACCGCACAAGGCTCACTACCTAGAACGATTTGAGGTGAATGCAGCTTAACCAAAACTTCAACCTAGATGCTAACACACTTCTTCAAGATCCACCAAGATTCAGCAAATTGACATCTTTACAACTAAGAAATATCTTGTTGACCTCTCTTTATGTCCGATTTGAAATTTATAGCATAAAATGCCTACATTTAATTTATAGGGCTTAAATAACTGCAAACTAACAAAAGAACATAAAACTTAGGATTTTAACCCAAAAACAAAGCAAGAAACTAAGAAAGAAAGGTGAAAATCATATGAATTTATGGAGTTATCATCTAGCCACTTGTGAAGAAAATCTCATTATTATTAGATGAACTACAAATTTGTTTCATGATGAATTACAAATTTCTTTCATGGCACCTCTTGTTTAAACCAGTCTCACTTTTCATGAATCTAGAATGGCTAGTTCTTTAAACTTTTAGCTTCGCTCCAGTCTACAGTCACCAAGAAGTTGCTTTCTTGTCTCATGTGCAAGCCTAACAAATTCCCCACTTCTACTCTATAAGAAGTAAGCCTTTAAGTTGATGTCGAACCAATCAAGGTTGATGCATACACACACACGCACATAATGATGTATGCAAATCAAATAGCATATTTGATGAAGATGTTCCACGTTAGCCTAAATGGAATGCAAGCACTCACATGAAAAATATAAACTCAAAAACAAAAAATCTTTCTCAAAAAGCTCTCTTCAAAATAAAAATAATGTAAATAAGAGCTATATCTTTTTATGAGATATATATAGTACTTCTATCATCAATGCATCCTAACTCTAAAAAGTTAGGATGAATCAATCAAATTTATCCATTGCATTCTTTCTCCTAAATCAAATTCTCACTCCTATTTAATTCAAATATAATAGATGAATTTGATTGGTTTGTTCTAACTTTTTAAATTTAAAAGACACTGATGATAAAATATATATATATATATATATATATAGTGTAGTGAATTGGAGTAAAAACTGAGTTAATAAACATTCCTAAATAGAAATCATTTTCCACTTCAGAGTTAGACTTTAAATTAGATTAGGAAATCTAATTAGTAATGTTGAAAACAAATCAAAATCAATTTTATTTCATAAATTTAAAATTATTTACTAATTCATAGTAAGACTTTGAAATCAATTTAGAAAACTTTCCTAGGTTGGATTCTAATTAATTCAACTCAAAATGTCTCTATGGTTGACCAAGAAAATAATTTAGGAAGTACTGTCGACATTGATTTTTGGTCGACGAGAGCTCAAAACCCAATACCTGCAATCAATATGAAGTAACACAAAAAACAAGGAGAAAGTATGAAAGCAAAGAACAAAAAGCAACACAAAGTTTTTAACGTGGTTCAATAAAAAAACCTACATCCACGACTGTCTCTCAATATTTCGGCAGAGTGACAGTATAGTATTGTTTGTTGTCTCTGTTACAATAGATTTCTAGCCTCTATTTATAGAGAAGAGACGTTATAATTTAGGTCAAAATAGAAAAGGACAAGAATTGTACATTGAATACACTTCCTAATCGATTTGAGCAAAATCAGGAAATTGCTTCGTATAATTCGACATCACGTTGACTGAGTTCAAATTTGAATTAACTTTAAATTTTGGTGAAAGAATCACGATCAATTTGGGATACTATCTTTTCTGGAAGATTTTCTTGTCTAACTGATCGTTGAACTAGCTGTAGTCTGCATTAGGCGATCTCGAGCTGGACTTCGTTCTGAGGAACGAGCTATGCATGGTGCGAACTACTTAATGCTAGCAATGGTCTAAGCAATGAGGGATGTGAGCTCGCTAGTGTGAGCTGTAGAGCTCGCATGGGCTTGGCATTAATAACTTGGGTCTCGTCTGTTAGGCTACTTCATTGGATTGACGTATTGGGCTTTTATTAAGCTTTTACCAGCCCATTTGGTGAATCCAGAAAATACACATAACATCAGCCCCCAGCTTTCAGTTCGTTCTGCAAATTAGGAGCTCGAGCTCGCTGATAAAAGCTAACTTAAATTGTCATTTCACACTATTTCAAATTCTATCCCATCAGTTTTGACACGCGACGACCATTTAGACGACAACTGAACCGGCACTGACACGTCTCGTGTCACGCACATTTAATGAGCACGTTTTTCAACTAACGACTGCATGATTACAAAGTCGTTACTCGTGTTGCATCGTTAGATTCAAGGCGATTATATAGCACCCAGATCGAACGGTTAGGGCTCGAGCTCGTTCACCTATATAAAGTGGTGGAGCCCTTTCATTTTCTCTTTCATCTTGTCATTTTCTTCTTCAACCTCCAAGTTTCTTTTGCTGTTCTTTCGCCGATTCTTCTTAGACGATCCATTTCCAATTGTCGTTTCTCTCATCTTCCAACAAAGATTCACAATAAGTTTTTTGTTCAACTTCAAGCTTTCAGTTCTTGGTTTATTTTTGCTGTGTTGATATTGCATTGTACTTGTGTTTTATTTTCTGATTTTTCCATTGTTGCCATTCTAAACGCTTTGCATTCTTGATGTTGAATCTTTGTGGTTCTGTGTTTCGTGTTGATCACGACTCTTCATTTTCTATTAGTTTGATCTTGTTGCTTGTCTATTTTCGACCTGTTTACTGTTTATGGTCTATCATGCATGTGAACTGTAGGATTAGATACCTGTAGGTAGCTCGTAGGTCAAGCCCCTCACTGTATTAGCAATCTGTAGAATAAGGAACTAAGTCATTTTAAGTATAGTTTGCTTGCTGCGACTTGATTGTACCCTCTTTTACGTAGATGGCTTCAAGCGGGGTTAATAATGTTGGTGAGACAACCCAAAGTGGAGAGGTTCCAGAGTAATTAGCAGCTCGGGCCAATCCTGAAATAATTCATTGTCTTGAAGCAGAGCGGCGAGCTCACGAGGAGAAGGAAGCTCGCGAGGTATTCGTGCATCATTCTTCTATAGTAGATTCTGTCGAGCTGAAAAGAGTCGCCCTTTAATATCATATCCCCAAGGGTTACCGTGCAATGTCTCCCGCTCATGACGACCACGCATGTTATCCTCTAAATGGGTACATTGCTATCAGTACCCCATATCTTGGGCTCGGGCTCGGGCTCGGGCTCATGTTCCAAGTTTCTTCTTACCTGATCGAGTTCCTGAACACGATCAAGCTTTCACCATTCCAGCTGACCTCGAACTCATACTCACAGCTCACCTCATTGACCTTGGCCTTTCTTAAAAACGGTCTTCCTCCCCCAACTCCAAAAATCATAAATAAACTTTACAGCATCAAAGTCGGTAGTAGCTCGAAAGATGGAAAACAAGACGGAATTTACTACCTCTCAACTCGTCAATCGGACTATACGAATCTCTTGCCCCGAGGAGATGCGAAGGGCAAGTCCAATGCAGGGGCTTACAAGACAAACTGGTTTTTCGTCTCTTGCCCTTCTCTCAAAGGTCTTAAAAACTTCAGTTTCATTCTAAGTCCATGTACATAGAGAAAATACTTCGCAAGCTATGATTGATTTTTTTTTTTTTAACACTTTGTTTTGCATAACTGAAAGCGGACAGATCTCCTCTCAGTAACAAGGAGAAGAGGGTTCTTGGGGTGCTCATGAGCTCTGGTGAAGCGAGTATTAGTGATAAATTTGACAACGACCTCCTCCGGGCTTACGGCCTCGCTCCTCTTAATAATTCTCCACTGATAGACTACAATAGGGACATAGGGAGCAGGGGAGACTTCGAGCTCCCTTCTGTCTTTGAGGTACCCATCGAAGAAGAGACCATTCTTGCTTCCCAATTAGCTCCAGCTCCAGCTCCTGCTTCTGCCTCCACTTCACAAGCAGAACCAACTCCAACTCCTATTCTAACTATCCAAATACATTCATCTCTCTCTCCTGTTCAAATTACTATTCCAGTAGTCCTATCCTCATATGCTCAAGTAGATCCAGCTTCTACTTAAACAATTCCAGCTCCTGCTAAAACGGCTTCGATTCCAGCTCGTACCTCATCAACATATACATCCCAACCAACTATTCCTCTAGCCTCAGCTTCTGCCTCTGAGCAAGCTCCAACTATAGAAAAGCTCGTTCTTTTGAAGCATCCTCAAAAGCGACTTGCTCGGACTCTAGCCCATTCAATTGCTCCTTCTAAGCGACCTGCTAAGGCAAAAGCTCCTTTGGTCATTGCTCCCAGCGAGGTGCCATCTCCAACAACAACAGCAGATCCATCACTGGTCCCAACTCCTAGCTCACAACCCGAAGTAGGGGAGGTTCAATCTACTGAAGTCTCATCCTAAGAGACTCAAGCTAATGTTAGCAGGGGTGGAAGGAGAAAAAGTCTAAGTAGACGCACCTCCACCATGCGACATGTATACAAGGGTAAGGAACCTAAGGTTGCACTTGAGGTCGCACAGGCTAAGAAGACTGCTTCACCAACTAGGTCACACCCTGAAGATGGACCAAAGGGAGGATATCTAAAATCTTTCCTCAATAACTGGTCAGATATCATGATGACTCATACGAGGGCCTTGGAAAACCAATCTCTTAAAGATCTAAACCTGGACGAATACGTGGGTCGACATGCAATGCTGGTAACTCACTTCCCTTTTAACTCCTTGCGTCCTTGCTTTATTAAATACTAATTTATAGAGTTTCAGGCCACTCTCTGATCAATAAAGCGAATGAGAGAGACTAGGTTTGTTGAAGACCGCATAATGAGGCTGGAGAACGAGCTGGGGAAAGCAAAAGAGGAAATAAAGTCCTTGACTGAGGAGGTTTCAGATGCTAGGAGGCATAAGGCAGGCTATAAGGCACAACTAATGGATGCCAATATAGCCAGAAGGGAAGTTGAGGAAGCTCGGACTCACTTGGAGGGTTGCTTGAAAACTTCGAGGTCACACTTCACTGCCTTACTCCGTAATTGCGAGGATGAATTGGGTAAGGCAAAGGATGAACTGTAGCAATTTGAGCAGCGAGCTAGACTTGCCGAAAAGCGGGCTGAGCGAGTGGAAGCTGTAGCGAAGTGAATTGAAGAGACTGAATAGTGAGCTGAGATTGCAGAAAAGCAAGTTAAAGTGGTCGGGCAACAAGTAGAGGCTGTATTGCAACGGGCTGAAGTGGTTAAGAAAAAGCGAGCTGAAGTAGCCGAGCAACAAGTGAAGACTACGCAGCGAGAAACTGGGGTTGCTAATCGTCGTGCACATGACACATGTGTAGATTTCATGGTTTTCAGAGAGAGATCTGTTCAAGAAGTGGAAGTATGGGTTGCTTAAGCCAGAGATAAGGCTAAAGCAGAGACGGGTATTGACTTCCTCTACACACTGTGGATATACCATCCCGAGCTGGATTTTTCTATATTTGGCAATCCAGGACTTTGTGCTGTGGAGAGGTTCAAATCTAAGGGTACCTCGTCTCCAGTTGTATCGGATGCACTTCCTTTAGCAATGAAATTGCCCGGCGCAACTTCTCATGCTGAGCCTGTTCAAGTCACCGAGCTTTCTAGCTCGTCTTCTAGTGATGACTCCCTTTTAGGATCAGATCCTCCTGCTCAAGACCAGTAGCTTGCCTTGTTTTCTGCCCTCGAATTTTCTTTCTAAATTTTGTACTTCATTGATCCTAATTTATAATAAATTTTTTGAACTTAATAAAAAATTTATTTTGACTCATATGTTGAGCGTATTTGAATATCTTCATTTGCTGTTATATATTGCATTTTTACTTTCCAAGTTGTGAGACTTCATGCGAGCTAACCATTTTAACATATAACATTAA
Source organism: Litchi chinensis (assembly GCA_019925255.1). Taxonomy (NCBI): domain Eukaryota; kingdom Viridiplantae; phylum Streptophyta; class Magnoliopsida; order Sapindales; family Sapindaceae; genus Litchi; species Litchi chinensis. The sequence goes on along the minus strand of CM034470.1, from coordinate 22,056,804 downwards.
TCGGTTTGAGATCGCAAAGCTGATGTAACAATTTGAATAATTACTTTAGTTAATTTATAGTAAAATCTTTCTAGTACGGGCAGCAGGTCGGAACCTTGACTGCTTTGTTGAAGTGTTGACAAGCTATGCAAGGGGTTGTATCCTCGCCTGCTATGGCTTTAATTTTGGTGAGCTATGCAGAGGTACGTAACCGCACTTGCTTTTTTGACTCTATTTTGGCAAGCTATGCAACGGTACGTAATCCCACCTACTTTTTTGGCTCTATTTTAGCGAGCTATGCAGGGGTACGTAACCACGCCTGCTTTTTTTGCTCTATTTCGACGAGCTATGGGTGTTACAGCAGGATGATCAAGATGGAGCTCACTAGCTTGATAACTAAAATTTTGGAATACAATGTTAAAAGGAGTAATCACTCAATACATGCAAATAATATGAGGAAACTGGAGCTTTTATTGATTGATAAAATAGGATTACAAATTTAACTCATGTAATCAAAGGGTTACCGATAGTATGGTCAAAAATGTTCAGCGTTCCAAGCTCGAAAGACTTCAGCTCTATTCACATTGACTAATCAGTAAGCTCCATTTCCCAAGTTCGCTTTGATGACGTAGGATCCTTCCCAATTTGGGCCCAAGGATCCATCGTTGGCTTTGCGAGCTCCAGGCAAAATGAGACGTAGTACTAGATCACCCACGTTGAAATTTCAAACTCGAGCTTTCTTGTTGTAGTACCTCGCGATCATTTGTTGATAGATGGCTACCTTCACTTGGCTTCTTCCCTTGCTTCTTCAAGTAGGTCAAGATTTGTGGCCAATAGCTGGTCGTTGTCTTCTGGATTGAAGGTTGCTCTACGTTGCGAGGTCACCCTTTAGCTCTGTTGGGATCATGGCCTTGGATCCGTACACCATTGAAAAGGGCGTCTCGCTTGTGTTGCTGCGAGCTGTAGTCCTGTAAGCCCATAACACCTTCTGAAGCTCGTCTACCCACTCTCATTTCTTTGCTTCCAGCTTCATTTTCAAGGTCTGCTTTATAATCTTATTCACAGCTTCAACTTAGTCATTGGCTTGTGGATGGTCCACTGCTGAGAATCTCTTAACGATCTTCAAGTCGTTGCAGAACTTGAGAAACTGGTCGCTATTGAACTAGGTCCCATTATCTGTCATTATCTGCTGAGGAACCCCAAACCTGCAAATAATATTATTCCATACGAACTTTTCAATCTTCGTCGTGGAAATTTCTGCCAACTTATTTGCTTCTTCCCACTTGATGAAATAATCAACTGCGACCACGGCATGTTTGCATCTTCCATGAGCTATAGGTAATGGCCCAATCAGATCCATTTCCCAAATTGCAAAGGGTCATGGGCTCACCATTTGTTGAAGATAAGCTGGTGGAGCTCGTGGAACCTAGGTGAACCTTTGACATTTATCGCACTTCTTGACCAGATCGATGACGTCTTACTTCATGGTGGGCCAGGAGAAACCTTGTCAGAGTGCCTTTTGAGTTAGAGATAGCCCCCCAACATATTTCCACAATGGCTCTCATGTATTTCCTTCATTACGATCTCACAATCCTAACCATCAATACATCTCAAAAGCGGAGCTAAAAACCCTTTCTTGTACAACACGTTGTCACAGATGCAATAGCGGGCTACTCTAGCTTGCAAGCGTCATGCTTCCAATTTATCACTTGACAGCTTTGCATCCTGCAAATAACTCAAGATTGGACCCATCCAGGAATCAGGCTATACAATCACGGCCATTACTAACTCTCTTCCTTCCGTGCTTGGAGCCGATAAGAACTCTATTAGGATTGCTCCTAAAAAATTTACATCTCGAGTGGTCGCCAGGAGAGCTAGCGCATCCGTGTGCGAGTTCTGAACTCGTGGAATCTGCTTCACCTCGTACTTTTGAAAAATACTCAGCATCTCATGAACTTTCTGGAGGTACATAGCCATCTTGGGTCCTCTAGTCTGATACTCCCCTAGTAAGTGGCAAACCACGAGTTGAGAATCACTGAAAACCCTTAATCATTTAGCTCGTATCTCCCTAGCTAGACGCAGACCTACGAGCAATGCTTTATACTCAGCTTCATTATTAGTAGCCGAGAAACCAAACCACAGAGCACAAAGGATTTTATGGCCTTCAGGACTGATTAGCAAAATTCCAACTCCGGCCTTCTGCTCGTTTGATGACCTATCAACGTACAATTCCAAGGTTGGACCTTTAGAAAATTAAGCTTTATCATCTACTGGCCCAGTAAATTCTGCAATAAAATCTGTTAGAGCTTAGGCTTTGATGGTTGTTCTTGGCCTAAACTGAATATCAAACTGTGCGAGCTCTACTGCCCATTTGAGCAAGTGACCTGAGGTATCTGCCTTTTGGAGAACCTGCTTCAACGGATACTGGGTGAAGACTTCAATTGTGTGGGCTTGAAAATAAGGTCGTAGCTTCCTCGATGCGACCACCAGGCAATAAGCTAGCTTCTCCATTTTTCGAGTACCTGGTTTCAGCATCCTGCAGCCTCTTACTTACATAATATACGGGAAGCTACATCTTCTTCTCTTCTCTCACCAAAGCAACACTTAAAGCTTGCTGAGATATCTCTAAGTATAGAATAAGTTTTTCTCTCTCTCTAGGTTTGGAAAGGAGTGGAGCTCGTCCCATATACTCCTTCAATTGCTGAAATGCCACCTCGCATTGTTCAGTCCACTCGAAGCTTTTTACTTTCTTCAAAACATCAAAAAACAGAATGCATTTATCTGTAGCCTTCGAGATGAACCTGCTAAGAGCCGCAACCTAGCCATTGAGGCTTTGTACATTTTTTACCCTAGTAGGAGATCTCATGTCAATCAATGTTTTGATCTTCTTTGGATTGGCCTCAATACCTCTACTATTTACCATGAAGCCAAGAAATTTGCCTGAGGCTACCTCAAATACGCACTTGTGCAAGTTCAGCTTCATCTGGTAGCTCTTCAGAATCCAAAACATCTCCTTCAAGTCACGCACATGATCACCTATCTGCTTGGATTTTACCAGCATATCATCGACATAGACCTCCATGGTCTTCCCAATCTGTTTTTCAAACATTATATTCACCAAACGTTGATATGTCGCTCCTGCATTCTTTAACCCGAAGGGCATCACCTTGTAGCAGTAAAGGTCACGATCTATTATGAATAAGGTGTGCTCTTCGTCCTCGGGATTCATTGGAATCTGATTATAGCCCGAGTACGCATCTATGAAGCTCAGAAGTTCGTGTTTAGCTGTAGCATCCACGAGCTGGTCTATTTTGGGCAAAAGGAAGCTATCTTTTGGGCATGCCTTATTCAAATCAGTGAAGTCGATGTAAGTTCTCCACTTCCCATTATTCTTCTTTACTAGCACGAGATTGGCGACCCAAATTGGGTAGTAAGTTTCGTGGATAAACTTGTTGGCTAGTAGCTTATCTACCTCTTCCTTCAACACAAAGTAGTATCCTCCTGTCATTGCTCTTCTCTTCTGACGAACTGGCTTATGGTGGGGATCGATGTTCAACTTGTGTGACATAACCTTAGGGTCAATCCCCATCATGTCTTCATGATTCCAAGCAAAAACATCCAAGTTCACCTTTAGGAAGTCAGCAAGCTAGACTCTTATTTCTGGAGTTAAACCTCTTCCCAACTTTAGACACCTCTCAAGATCTGTCTCGCTGACTTGAATAGCTTCCAGTTCCTCAATTGGACCAATAGCTCGCTCTGCATTCACTTTGCGAGGGTCACGATCATGACTAACCCCCTTCTGAGTCATACCTCGTTGCTCGCCCCCTGAAACCACATTCACTTTCTTTCCTCTTACGCCCATCTTCACAGCATCTTTATAGCAACGTCTGGCCAAATGCTGCTCTCCCCGAACACATCCAACACTATTGGGGTTGGAAACTTGATTCTGAGGGTCCTGGTTGAAATGATTACGTCTAGATCGTTCATTGCAGGTCTTCCCATGACCACATTATAAGCTGATGGACAATCAATGATAAAAAAATCTACCAACACAGTAGCTTGGCAACCTGCTTCCTCGAGCATAAGTGGTAGCTTAATCTGGCCCACTGGTACAACAGCATCTTCAGTGAAGCCATAAAGAGGCTCTGGGGACGGTCTCAATTACTCTGCTCCTAACCACATCTGATCAAAACAGCTCATGTACATTATATTCACCGAGCTCCCAATGTCAATCATGATACGTCGCACCTCCATGTCACTGATCTTAGCTCGGATGACCAATGCATCATTGTGAGGCCAGACCACGCCTCTAGCATCTTTTTGAATGAACACAATTTCATCCGAGGTCGTCCTTACCTTCTTCGCAGGTCCCTTCGATCCATTGACCTGCAAGGTATGATATGCTTCCCAAACATACCTCTCGTGCGACCTGTTTGAAGCATTTATGATATGGGGCGCCATCATGAATTGTAAAAATTATTCTTACCGTAGGTTCGTGCTCTAGCTCGGGAGCTCGCTGGGGCTACTACTGAGCTGGCTGTTGCTGCTGTTGAGGTCGTTGTAACGGAGGTCACAAGTCTGCAAGTCTTACCACGTAATCTCCTACTCTGTGCTGAACAAGGGCTCTCAAAGGATTCGGTTTTTTGAAGTCTTCCCTGTTTTTTTCTGTTGCAAAAATCCTGTCTTGTGAGTCTGACAGGATGCTATAACTGTCATAACGACCTTGACGCTAAGATCGCTTATTCTTGGGCTCTCTCCTAACCTTTTTAGCAATTTGGTTACTTGAGCCACTACCTCTACCTTCACCTTCATTCCTGCTATTACTTCTCTTTTTCGACTGGCTGAAACTTGCCTCTTCGTTCTTCTGGTTGGACTTTTTCGGGTCGAAGGTCTCTTTCCACCTGATTTCTTTTACAGCTCACTCATAGAATTCTCCCAGGTCCTTCACTGGAGACTTGTAAATACTTTCATATAACTTTCCATCCTTGTGAAGCCCCGCTGAGATCGTAGTCAATGTACTCTCGTCTAATGGATTCTCAACATTGGTGACCTCGCGTCTGAACCTAGTGATGTAGCCTTTCAATGATTCGCCCTGACGCTGAAAAATGGTGGCCAAATGACAGGATGGTGCCAGCTGCCTTCTCAAAGCCTTGTACTGGCTAACAAACTTCTGTTAGCACTTTTCTCAACTTCTTATGCTGCGAGCTGGGAGATTCTTGAACCAAGTCCGCGGAATGTCTCCTAAAGTAGCTAAAAAACACGGCACTTCACCATTAAGTTGTCCGTCTGCAAATCCAACTGGACATTAAAGGCATCAAGGTGATCATAAAGGTCGTTGTCCCTTTTGTACTGTTGAATGTTTGGCACCTTGAATCTTGGAGGGAGAGGCTACGTCTCGATCTCCCTGGTAAATAGAGTCCTTTCTCTGTAATGCTCACGCTAGTCCGAGGTGCTAGGTCGCACCTCAAGCTGCTGGACTCTCTGAAGAAGTTCTTCTACTTACGGGTCTTAGAGCTCATATCTCCTCCTGTAGTCGCAACCTGAAGAGCGGCACTCTGGCTCGTATCTCTGGCTCTCTCTGATTGAGCTGCCAACTCAGTGCGACCTTAGTTGTTACTAATTACCCACTTCTTCTTCACGTTGAGGTACGACTCGGACCCTATCATGGTCAGCTTCCACTCACCGGCTTCCATCTTGGCTCACCCTTATCACCAAACTAGTAGGGCACGCAACTTCTCTTTCCTCGCGAACTGGGTGACCTCCAGCTTTAGAGCGCAAATTGGAAGAACGAGCTGAGCCGGTGGGTCGCCACACCTCTTTTACTGGCCTTTTAGGCACATGCATGGCTTCATGCTGCGGATATGCTTGCCCTGAAGCAACAACTTCGGTTTTGGGCTCGTTCTGTGCCTAGGCCTGCACCAACACATTGACAGCATCTGCAAGTTGTCGAACTCATAAGCTCCAACGCTTCATGTCTTTTGTACCATGCTTGCAGCCCCTCGGTTGGGGCGACTAGAACGAGTTAACGAGGGGGCAAAGGCAACATGCCTACTGCAACACCAACTGTCTGACCATAAGACGTGTCTGCTGCATGCTTGGGTGCATCTTCCATCTGCTATGTATTGCGCTGATGCTGACTGGTCTAGCTCTCTGCTTGGTCAGCTGTGAGCTCACGTACCTAGTTGTTTTTGTTCTTGCCATGTTTGTTAAAGATTGAGAAATTGTAATGAATTGATTGCAATCTGGACCCTCCTTCTAGCGCCAAAATGTCGACGTTAATTTCTAGTCGATCGAAAACTCAAAACCCAATACCTGCGATTAATATGAAGCAACACAAAAACCAAAGAGAAAGTATGAAGGCAAAGAACAAAAAGCAACACAAAGTTTTTAACGTGGTTCAGCCAATAAGCCTACGTCCACGACTGTCTCTCAATATTTCGGCAGAGTGACAGTATAGTATTGTTTGTTGTCTCTGTTACAATGGATTTTTGGCCTTTATTTATAGAGAAGAGACGTTATAATTTAGGTCAAAATAGAAATGGAAAAGAATTGTACATTGAAAACACTTCCTAATCAGTTTGAGCAAAATCAGGAAACTGTTCCGTATAATTCGAGATCACGTTGACTGAGTTTAAATTTGAATTAACTTCCAATTCTGGTGAAAGAATCACGATCAATTTGAGATACTGCATTTTTTGGAAGATTTTCTTGTCTAACTGATCGTTGAACGAGCTGTAGTCTGTATTAAGCGATCTCGAGCTGGACTTCGTTCTGAGGAACAAGTTATGCATGGTGCGAACTGCATAACGATCTAGCAATGAGGGATGTGAGCTCGCTGGTGCGAGCTGTAGAGCTCGCATGGGCTTAGCATTGATAACTTAGGTCTCGTCTGTCGAGTCACTTCATTGGGTTGACTTATTGGGCTTTTATCAAGCTTTTACCAGCACATTTGGTGAATCCAAAAAAATACACATAACAAGTACTAAAAAAAAAAGTTAAGTCTTAACTTATTTTTCCCATGTTTATCTCTTATTTTTTATATGAAATCATTTGGAATTAAAAACACTGAAAGCAGAAAAACAAAAAATTCATGTAAGTTTGGGAATAGTCCAAGTTTCGCTATGTGTCTTTAGGAGATTCACCATAACTCCCTCTTTTGACCTCCATTTGACTTTTTTTTTTTGTAGGTGAAGGGGGGTTGGCGGGGGGCGGAGTTTACATTTAGGATTATATTTTTTGTGAAGAAACCAACTTCAAAAAGACATTTGTATCATTATCAAAATGTCCTATCTTTTAAACCTTCAGAATTGAACTTTATGAAAAACATGAAACTTTATAAATGTAATCTATGACTCATAAAACTACATGCTCATGATCTTAGGACATTGATAACACTAATATGGCATGAATGCATATCAAGCCAGGATTGATTGTACATGAGAAGCAAGCTTGCTTTTTAAGACGTTCGTAGAGTCTTGCTAACCCTTCCCAACCTTGTTATCTTGTCCACTTGTGCTTCAATCTTCATTGTTCTTTCTTCAATTACTAATCCCAAAACCTATAAAGTTAATGAATACGTATAGGGAGCATTTTAACATGAAATAAGTTACCTACAAAAATCATGGAATTTATAATAGCCAACATAATGACGAGAACTAAAGAACCAAATGTCCATCAATATTAGGGTGAGTTACAAATTGTCTATCAGCATTAGGGTGAATTGCAAATTAAGAAAATCTAGGCTTTTTAATTTAAATAATTATGTTATTCAATTACTTTTTGTTTATATTTATTTCTTACAGATATAAAATTACGATACTCTCGAGGTTAAAATCAAACTTATTTACTTCTATTGAATCATAATTTTTCTACTTGTAGCAGGTATTCAAACTATAATCCAAACAATTTATCCCCCAGTTAAGAAATTTTCATGGAACAACAATCACTTATTATAATAATGGTTCATTCTAACTCAAATTTAGGTCGACTATATGACCAAGTGCTTATAGCATCTATGAGTAATGGATGACAGTTCAACCATTTGATGATAATGACAAAAAAAGAAAAAAATAAATAAAACAATAACAAGAATATACGGGGCATACTAATTAAACTGTTCCAATAAATTTTTAATACATTCTCCATTCAATATATGACAGGTGTACAAAAGTAAATTTTTGATAAGTTTTAAGCCAAAATATATATATATATATATATATATACACAAACCATACTTGAATGCAGAGTATATTAAAAGAGTGTGTGTGTGTTTTTTTTTTTTTTTTTTTTTGAAAGGATATTAAAAGAGTGTGTTGGGAAAGTATATTAGCACTACTCGAAATATACATATTAAGTTTTTCTTTTATGGAATGTAGTATATCGATGGCCAAGACAATTTATAAAGGAGGCCAAAAAAGCAACACATCATAAAAAGATGATAGATCCATAAATAATTTAAACTTAATCTTATAAATTGTAACATACCCCTGAATTAAAGAACTGAACACTATACTTTGCAAATCGGAGATCCAAAGACTAACGCAGCTTCCATTAAAGGATATTCTACAGAGAAAACACTAAAGAATTATAATTAATGCATACTATTTGTTTTTTCTATAAGTCTATTAAATACTACATAAAAAATAATGTATTCAATCTAAAGTTTACTAGAGTTTAATAGATTTTTTAAGATTATAGATTTTGATGGAGTCTTCAAATTGCATGTTCTATATAAATTTTGGCAGTTTTTATATGAAATCTATGGAAGTAGGGCAACATTTGTTATAGGCCTTGATATTTATGAATTTCATTTTAAAATTCGTCAAAATCTATCACCTAATAAATCAATCACGTTTTAAATACATCTAATTCTAATGAAATTTAAAAGTCTTAGATGAATACATTTTAATTTTCAAAAACTATTTAAAAATCTAGATTTAATATACCCATATTTTTATGGACTCTCTAAAAGTCTACTGAATGCATCCAAACTTTTAAAATTTTTTAACCTCTAACAAATTTTAGATTAAATACATCACTTTAAGTATTTTAAATATTATATTGTCAAGTTAACACCAAAGAAATCAGTATATTTGCGTCCAAATCCGATGATTAAAGTTTGGGGTTGACGGGCATTTTCTAGGTGTCATTAGTTCGCTTCCACCATGATTTTTTTTTTTTTTTTTTGGCATGCATATTATAAATTTTTTATAAACTTAATAGTTATGTATTATATTTTAAACAAGCTCAATACCAACATATCAAATATGGTTTGAATACTCAATAATTGATTGGGTGTCAGTTCCTCCAATGAGGAGATCACAAATAAGGGGGAAAAACTTGTGAAAGTTGCAGTTCTATATTTATAAGTTTAGTAATTTTTTTAGTACAATAAATGTTTTTAGTAATTTCATTTGAGTATAAAGTGAATTAACTCTATTATTAATATTATTAAACAAACTCAAATTTCATTATAGTTAATAAAACTAAAAAATTATTCTTTTTTAAGTTGATACTGAACTAGTAGAACGTGAGAACCTGCCAATTTTAGTAAGTACTTTACCATACGATTCTCCTTATAGTTTTAGAGAAAGTTTTGCATTGTTGTATCGTGTAGAATAGCATTATTTGTCGCTGTTGTTGTTATTGTTTTTTTTTTTTTTTGTTTAACACTAATACTTCATAGATCAAAAAACTATCATAACCTACCGAGGTCAATAATTGACAGCGCAACTGAAATAACTACTCTCATAATCAGGAGATAATAACTCCTACCAAAACGATACTCATATCTACACTTTGTGTTTTAATAGATGGGGCTGAAACTTGAATCTTTAACCTTTTATGGTCAAGATTAGGATTAAGAGAGACACTCAACCATTCCTATTAAAAATAGTCTATTATTGAGTTTGTGCCCTAAGAGCTTATAATTATGTAAACGGTTTTATGAATATTAATAAAGTAATCATTTCATTTATTTTATATATTTTGCAAAAATTATGAATATTATGAGAAATATTCTTGATTATTGATGTAATTTCAAACTAAGCATATAAGTGTTATATACAAGCAGATTTAGTTTTAGGTAAGTAATTTAAAGAGTTCATAGAAAACAAATGAAGCCGAGTACTTTATTTGTGATAAATTTACAGTTTCAGTTCGTTTCTTATTTGCTACAATGGTCTTATTCGAGATTGTTTATGTAACGACATAAAAATGAAGACGCATTATATAATAAAGATTATATAGGATTAGACCACGATAAAAGTGAATCTCTAACTAATATCCGTTAAATGTAAAGATTTATATTTATTGACTGGACAATTATATATGAATTGATCATAATCTTAAATATATTATGAACTTCTACTTGTTTAGTTATATTCATTGATTTACATAGGTGGGATTAGCGTAAATGCCCAATCAATAAGTTTGTAATTTGGAGAGATGATTTAGTAAGGGGATATTTTATACAATAGTGGAATTCACTCATTTTTGCGAGAATTATATAAATAGTTCCCTTAAGGTTGAATTCAGGTCATGAATAATAAAAGCGCTCAACTTTTTATTTATATGTAAACAAAATGATAAATTCATAAGTTGTTATAAATATATTATTTATTAGAGAATCAATAGTACTTATAGAAACAATAAATAATTAAAAGGTTAAAACAAACATTTTGAGTCATCTCTAATTATGAACGACTTATGGATGATAAAATTATATACAATGATTAAATCAAAGGACATTGAAAATTTTAGATTGTATAAAAAATCTATAGTTTTAAGAGTGCAATCTTAGGTTTTTAATAAAGTAACTGTAAAACCCAAAACTTCATTTTATGAAAAATAATTTATTTTTTCAACGAATAGAGTTTCCGGAAGGAAAAGAGGTCCGTGTCAATAATAATTTTCAAAAAACAGATCTCGTAGATTAAAAGTTTCGAAATTAATATTAGAATTAATAAAAACTGAAACGGAGCGAAGATAAGTCCATTCAAAGAGATTTTAAGTGATCCGAAGTATATTGGACGGAAATACTTTATTCGATTAGTGTCCTGGATACAGTATTTAGAGAGAAATGAAATAATTTTAAGTACCCGGATATATAATTAAATTTTAGTAGAATACCCAAATAAGATCGGAAATGATTTTATTTGCAAGCTAATAAAATAATTGTTTTTAGTGACCGTAGGTGTTAATTGAATTTTAATGAAATTTTCAGAAACGTTAATTTAGTTCTCGTATAATTTTTAGATGGATCGCAGATGATTTCAAATACAGAAATGGAAAAGCATGAAAGGAATGTATGAAAAGGTGGAGTTGAGAATGCATGCTTGCCAAGTGGCATGCAAGATTTCAAGAAAGTGACAAATGGATGGCAAGGAGAAAAGATGGTGGACAAGTGACTTAATCTTGTGGTTGGTATATAAGTAAACATTAAACAAGAAATGAAAAAGAGAAACAAGAAGGAATCAGTCGAATAAACAAAGAGAAGCACATTCGATCATTAAGGGGTGTGTTGGACCGAGAGAGAAAGTAAGAGAGGGAGAGAGCTGTTCTATTTTGCCGAGAGAGATTTCAAAAGTAGCAGATGTGTTAAGTGATATGAGAGTATTTTAGGAATGATTTTATCACATGTAAGGAAGAAGAGTGCAGCTCGATTACAAAAGAGGAAGAAGGAGCTCTCGGTTTTGAGAGCTGCATGTTCTGCCGAGAGGAAGCTTGAAGACCAATAAGCTTTCTTTGATGTTTAAGAGCATTTCCAAGTGAATTACAAGTCCATCAAGCTTGCATGCAAGTCAAGGATCCATCCTAAATTGATTCCAAGAGGTAAGTTTTAGTTTTTATAAAATTATTTATGGAGATGGATGGATGGTGAAGATTATGTTTGGGCTTGAATGTTTAAGGTCTTAAAGTGATGAATGCTTGCATGTGGTTTTGGTGTAAGGATTGATGAAAATTTTGATGTGGTGATGTGTGTTGTTTTGGCCAAAGTGAGAGGTTTGTGGTTGAAATATTGTTTGACGGTTTTACTATGAAATATAATGAATTTGTGATATGCATGCAAGTATTAAAATTGAAAGAATATGGTTGTGTTGATGCATGAAGGTCTCGACCAAACAAGGGTTCTATGGTTTGTTTTGAGTTTGATATATTTGAATGATTTTCATGCATTTGTATGTGTTGAAATAACAAGTTTTAATGTTAAAATGAAAAGCAAAGATTGATGTTAAAAGCTTAAATGTATTCGGCCAAGGTGTGTATGTTGTGATGAAAAATTGTTTTTGGTTGGTTTGTATGATTTTATGGAGTATTTAGATGATAGAATTAATATGGAAATTGAAGGAAATGCATCGATATGTTAAATAGGCGTTTTACGGCAAAACTTTTCGTCGTAATGTTTTATAGATTTGATTTGAAATTGCACCATGTTATGTATGTTTGTGTGTAATTGTAATGAGGAGAACTTATTTGGATTGATGGTGTGAAAATTGGTGAGTATATTGCCAACATAGGATAAAATAGTTTGAAAACACGATTGATGCGTTAGTATGGAATTTAGGCTTAAATCGAAGTGATTTTCATGCATGAATGATAAGAAATTCGAAAGGATATTATGTGTGAATAATTAAAGTTACTACGACTTGAAAATGGATATTTCGAAATTCTTGCGTAGTTAAAGTTTATATGTTAACACATGCGTAGGTTCTAAAAAGAAATTCACTCGTATTGAAATATAGGTGAAACGGCAAGTGAAAGGAAAGTGTAAAAGAGTGGTTTAGTAATTAGGAAGCAAGTTGTAAGTGTTGTTAATTTTTCAAAAGCTTTTATGAAATTATAAATTGATTTTAGAGATTTGCATTTGATTATTTTAGTATAGAAGTTATTATATTGAATTGATTTACTTTAGCATGTCATTATTTCTTTTATATAATGCATGTAAGTTTCTGAAATTTATATTATAAATGCTTATATACTTTGGAAGCAAAGTAATTTATTTATGTGTAAGTTATGTACATGTCAATAAGAGACATGCTAGAGAATATTTTTCGAACTAAATCAATATGTTTTCGAGATAAATAGAAAAGAAAGTTTTAAACAGATTGAAAAGATTTTAAATATCTATGGTTTACCCTAATCCTCAGGTTACCGATTGAAGTACCGTATGTGTGTATGACAAGAGTCGTTGGGAGAGTCACTAACTTTGGGATTTGAGTCAATATATCGCCCTCTGCACATATACGGTAGTGTAAATCTACTTGATGTTAAGGTGGGTATTACAATCCTTGAGGTCCCTCATCGGCGACTACACAGAGAGTATTTCCCCAATCCTAGTGACGTATACGAGTTTTGTTACTATTATGTATAAGTACCATTACATAAGGATGAGTTTTTCTTTGGGTTACCAACTAAGGCAAGTTAAAGAGATCAAAAGCACGTTATTAGATGTAAGATTTAGAAATAAAGAAAAGTATGCTTCATGAAATAATTACGAGATTTCAAGCATATAGAATTTAAAAGTTTATTGCTAGATTTATAGTTTCCAGCAAATAGAAATATACTATTATTAGTTTCAAAAACTATTTTAAAAGTACAGATATATTTTAAAAACAAATTTCCAAGTATTAAGTTTATCCACTCACTGAGTTATTATTCACCACACTTTTCTTGTTTTCAATAAAAATCCTCCCCGAATACAAGTACGAGCCAACAAGCGAAAAAGGCTTTATTGGACGCGCAGGCTGATTGAAGACGCGACATTACTGCACTAATCTACTTTTTGGAAATTACCATGTACATGCTTAACGGTTTAAGATTTATTTGCACATTTTGTAAATACTATTTTGGAGGATATATTTTCATTAAAGTTTTCGATTTATGTTTTAAAATTTTGCATGTATAAAGTTTTGTGTGAATTGGTTGATTTTCGAATGATTTTATAATCAAAATTATATTTGTGGATTGATAGTGAAAAGGAAGAGGGCTTGAGGCCCGGAAGTTAAGAATATGAAGTTTCTGAAGTGCACAGGTTTTCTTTCATGATTTTTACATTGTGGATTTTTCAGGAAAAACAGTCGTTTTGCTATCGAATTGACAGGGCCCAAACCAGACCTTATCTAAGCTTTCGTCTGGAGGATCCTGTCGGGCACTTCAACGGACTTCCTGAACCCGACTCGTCGGATTGAAGAAACCCGATAAGCGAATCACTAACTTTCTTAGCCGGTTTACTCGTTTAAACTTAAGAACTTGGTTTTTTAAAAAAAAACAGTTGGGAGTGATAATTTTTTTCTTTTTTTTGCGATTTCATTTCAAAATGATTTTATAAAATTTCGGCTGCATGACGGCTGCATTTTTAACAAATCCAAAATTTACCTGCGAGTAAACAAACACTTCGACTATAGTTTCATTTCCTCCCAACTTCTGTATCCACAATCATGCAATATCATAACTTTTTCCATCAAAAATAAGCATGAACTTCATGTTAACATGTACATGTATATACATCATATGTCAAATACATAAATATTTACAATTATGCAATTCAAAATACGAATACTTCTTCATAATTACATATTCATCTCATACACAAAATTTTACATCATCACATTGCATGAGTCACCCACCTATATATATACAAAATAAAATGTCGTCTTCTCGTCCGCGGTAGCACTCAATGGAATGTAAATAGGCTACACAACAAAGAAACAAGTTAGTGCAACAAGGCAATGTAATATAACATGTACTAATGTAGCAATTTATAAACTTATTCAAATTTTACAATTTCTTTCAAAAACCCCCATGTATACCCTCGAAACATTCTAACCATCACAAGCGATTATAACTAACGTCAACGTGAAGCTACTGAAGTATCTCAACCACTACGTTACGAAATTTACTGCATCGTATATAGGGTGATAACTCTCATAACTGAGCAACTACAACGCTAAATTTTCTACTTCGCAATTGTAGTGCTAAAACTCTAGGAGACTACAAGCAAAATATTCTGCATCACCACGTAGTACCAAACTATAAACTAACCAATTACATGCGGAATTGTCTGCGTCACAACGTAGCGCTATACTTTCTCGTAGAACTGAGCAACTACAAACGGAATTTTCTGCGTCGTCGCGTAGTGCTAACTTCTCTATACTCTGAGTGACTACGGACGAAATTTTCTGCATCGTCACATAGCGCTAAATCTCATAAACTCTTAAGGCATATATATGGGTTTGTAAAACTAGATTTATTAAGTGCAAAAGCAAAAACTAACAAATTTTGAAACTTTTAAAAACTCTATTGTTCTAATTCTTTTTAGGAATAACTTAGCATTGATTTAAATTACTTTATGGATTCCATAAGAAATCCACATACTCAAACTTTGAACCTTGAAAGTTAAAAATCATTTTTTATTTCCATTTAACACTATAGTAATAATTTGAAATAAACTTTAAAACAACCGTAAGTGGCGAAACACTTACCTCAAGGTCGTGCAATCCGTGTCAAGCGTCTCCACGAGACTCACGTGCCTCGGTGGCTCACTCTTCACCTACACAACACTTTCTTATTTAAAATACTCTTCATAAACTACACACACAATACTTTTAAACTTTAAAAATCAAAACAATACACTTTCTTGACTCTAACTTTCTCTACTCACTTCTAACTTAACCGAGGCTTCCTAATTTTGATTTTTTTGCAAAATTTTCAGTTTTAGATCCCAAGGGATACCCCCACGCAGTCCGTATAATTTTTAGAGGCTCAAAACGAAAAATCAAAATTTTTAAACTTCATTGACAACCCATAACAGAATGTAGCACAGCACCCTGCTTGAGGCTCCATTTTTCTTCGTTCTTTTTCCTATGGTTCACTTATCTCACATTCTGGTCACACGTCAAATTTCGTAGAAAAATTCTATCGTTTACTATGTCAAATCTAAGAAAAACGCTTTTTTTCGGACATTTTTTGTGCACTTTTTCACGTCGAACGAGTGACGTTGGTTTTTCTTTCATATCTAAGCTTCTTTTACCTAATTATGATCAACTAAATTCATTTCATGCAATAAAAATTGTATTTGCATAGTTATTTCACCTATCGACTCTCTAACGGCACTATTTTGACCGTAACTTGTGCAATTTTTTTCGGAATCGATATGTTTCAAAACCTATGGTTTTCTATGACTCCTAGGCATCATTTGAGATGTAGAACATCTCTATATAGGTCAGTTTTGCACAGGTTATCTCCAACTCATGGTTTGAGCTCGAGATTGCAAAAATGGTCTAAACTAGCTCTTTTGAACTTCTACCACTTTTACATGTTTTTCTATGCTTTTCCAACCTCAAATATGCCAAAATTTGAGTTCAAAACCATCTAATCTCAGAGGTTTTCTACTGGTCTTCATAGCCATGACACACATACAAACACTAATTTATCATTTAAACACTAACAACTCACACAAAATTTCTGTCAACTAGTTGGAGTGCATGAAAATAGATTTTTGTTTCCACAATTATCAAGTGTATGGCAGCCCTTATTTACAACTCTAAGCTACCATTAACACACAACAACTTAACATTTAAATCTCTACATCATCAAGTTAAGGTTCTACACTTATTTGAAGTGTAGAACACCCACTACAACATCAAAATTGTACACAGCTCTCTACTTCAAATTTTCAGCAAGTAAAGAAGAAAAAAGAGGATATCTCACTTGGTTCTTGTTTAGAGAATTGATATAGACTTGGGAGAGGTTCTAGAGAGGTGGTTTGAAGCTTGGATGGTTGATTGGATTATCCTTCTTCTCACTTTTCTTCTCCACCTTGCTGCCAAGTTTCTACCTTCACAATTCTACACGTCTGTTCTGTTTTGCTTCTTGAGTTCATGACCAGCTGCTGTTTGCTTCTTATTTCCATGACTTCTTCTCCTCTTCTTACTTAAATTTTGCTAAGTGTTTAATATATATACACCTAACATTTCAATAATTGCATTTCTTGCCTTCATTTCTTCCAAATTCACACAACATCCTCTCTTGTTTGCTTAATTCACTACTGCACCCTTTCTCTTTTATTTCTTGGATAATTTTGCTTCTAATTGATTGTTTTATATATCTCATTAACATGTTTATGGAATATCAAGCTTGCCCCTTTGATTTGTTTATCATCCATATTCTTAACTAAATTTAATTAGTGATTAACTATCTATTCTAAATAATAAATTCTAAAATTCTCAATTGCGCACTTACTCATATTGTTTTCTTTAACTTGTCTCTTATTTGCAGATGAGTTATTTTACTCTTCATTGATCTTTTTCCTTACTAATTTGATTGTTGTGTAATTCTAAAACGTGCGTTCGCTCTTCAATAACTCGGCTTAAATTAGTATTTACTAGATTTCTTATTTAACTTCCTAATTACATTTCTAATGCTAGGAAGTTAAAGAAATCGAGACTAGGGGTTTACACGAATTTTTAATGAAATTAGATTTATAAACGTATTTAAAAAAAAAAAAAGGTTTCCAGCCATTTCCACTAGAAAAGGTATTTTGAAAAGTTTTATAAGGTTTTCAATTAAAATAAAAAGGTTTAGCTTCACGAGAACCTTTTAGTCGGGTGCAGATCCCGTCTGGAAGGCCACCAAGTGGGCTACCTAATTTATAAGAAAGAGGGGTCTGTTAATAACTCTAAGGTTAATTATAATAAATTATATAATTAAAAAGTTCAATTAAGCATTTCAATATTAGTAGAGCTTAAAACTATAGGTTCATTGGGTCCTCTTGATAATTTATTTTACTATAAGAAACGTGTATATAAAATATTTATAAATGGATTATCCAATTATATGTGTTACATGAGTAGCAAAATTGTGTTTACTTGGTATTTGAATAATATTAATTATTTAAATTATTTAATAATTAATGATTAATTATTGATTATTGTCAACGTTGGAATTTAGTTGATCCGGAAATTTTCGACCCAGACTACAATTCTGATAACAAGAAACAATGAAAGCAGATAAAAATAACTAGAAGTGAAAGGGGGAGATGAAGAACAATGTAAAGAAAAGAATTTTTTACGTGGTTTAGCAAGTACATCCACAAGCGTCACTCTCAATAATTCGATAGAGTAATGGTATCACTAATGAGAGTTGTTTGTAATACAAAGAATTTCATCCATATTTATAGTATGAAGATTTACAATTTGAGTGCAACACAGATTAGGAAGTAAATTTTTATATTAACCACATTATCATAACAATCTCCTTTGAATCAGAAAAGATTCCTGAAATTGAATCCGAGATTGTAGAGATTTGATCTGCACAAAATTAGGAGGTTTGAATCTTTCTAGAATTTAATTGTTACAAGCTTCTAGAAGATTATCTAGTACAAGCTTAGTAAGCTGACACAACATTCTTGCGAGCTGAAGATGAATCAAGATAGCTTTGGTTAAATATACGAGCTGAAGAAAAAGGAAGCGAGCTCAATACTACGACCTGAGCACTGGCTTCTTTGGCCTCTTACCATTGAGCTCATCCATTGGATTTTAGGCTTGGTCTATTGGATTAATCCACTGGATTAGTTTATTCGGTTTTTACCAGCCCATTTATGCAGCCCCAAATATATCTATAATAATTATGAAATAATAATTATTTAATTAATTTTGTAAGAAGTCTTGAATTTAGTTCTCAATAGTAACTCAATTTCAATTAATTATGAATTAATTTATTAGAAATCACGAGTTTGATTCTAAAATATAACATGAATTAATTTTGAATTAATTATGTTATATAAGACTAGAGTTTAATTTTTAACAAACAAAGGGTTCAATATTAATTTTGAATTAATAGAAATCCTAGTTATGACCTATAAAAGGAAAAGAAATGGTTATGTTTTCATTAGGTTTTTAGTTGCCTATATGTTTTGAGAAATAGAAAGAAAAAGAATTTTTTTTTTTTTTCCTATAACATAATACAAAGAAGAAGAATTTATATCTTAAATTGATTTGATTTTCTTTTTAAAAAAGAAATCAAAAGTAAGTGAGCACAATTTTATATAATTGTGCTCGTTCACTTGTTTTTTAGTTTTAAGACATACAAAAAAATGTTAGGTGATGAACAATCCACATAGAATCAATACAAAAGGTAAAATATATTATCTTTTAGTTTGTTTTATTGTTTTATTTCAATGTTTAATAAATTCAATTTCCTGAGTTTTGTAAAAAAATTTTGAAATTCACAATTTCACAAGGTTTTAACTTTATTAAAACAACTATATTTTTCCCTACAAATTGTATCACAGTCAAGTTCCATTAAACATTGATTTTTAAAATAATATGTTTTGTATTAATTTTATATGTTATTATGTGGACATTGTTATTTTTTATTTAATTATTGAAATGCTTTTTTTTTTTTAATTTATGACTGATGAATAGGTTATTGTATAGTATGATCGTTAATTGTATTGTTTTTTTGTTATTTAATTTGATTAAATTTTGTAAGCTGTTTGTGGGTTCTTTTTTTTTTTTTTTGGGTAATTCATAGATGTAAGTGGTGAATTTTGGGATGACTGATGCAGAAAGGGGCTGAAATTTTGTTGCTGCCGCGAAAAAATTGCGATTATAACAAAAATCTGATTTTGAGCCAATTACAGCGTGCGGTCGGCGCATAAGATGCGCCACTAACAAGCACTGACATTGAAGCAGCGACTTGAGTGCATGAGCGCATCATGTTGTGTAGTTGGTGAAATTGGTGCAAAAGTCAACGGTGATTGATGAGTGAGTGCAAAACTACACCCAGACTTGCACCACACTCGGTGCACACAAAACGCCCGGTTCACGGTGCTTTTTGTTTGTTTTTGGAGTGCATGATTGCACCGATTTGGCGCAATTATTTGCAAAGTGCACCAGGCTTGCTCATGTACTGCTACTTGACAGCTAGAAATTTTTTTTATTTATAAACAGCTCTTATGTTTTCGTTACATCATATTTTTGGGGATTCCAAGTTTCCATTTTGGTTCATATTTTTTCCCAAATTGTCCATAAGATTGGACAATGACTCTTGGTGTCCAACAATCAAGAAACGGACTTCTAACCCGATCCATTGGATGGACATTTTTGATAACTAAATTGGATTTAATTGTGTCCAAAAAAGCCCATGAAGATCATGGAGAATGCATGTGAAAATCAAAAAATACTTTGGTTAAATTTTATAATCTTAATATTAGTTTTAGGTCATTAAAAACAAAGAATCCGATTATACACATGTTGCTCATTTAATTATTTTTTATGAGATAAGTGTATAATTACATAACATGTACATGCATTAAAAATATGTCATATAGAATCATAAAGTACCTACTTATTACATTATAACATGACATACATCATATGTATTATTTTATTTTACTATCAAATTGTTTATTAGTATAAATAGAAAAATAATACATAGAATGTTTGTTTAAATAATTTGAATTGATTTTAGTAAAAAATCATAGGTTTGAAATTAGAATTTGATTTCAATAATTGACATTCATAATGTGAAATAAATATAATTCATTTTATAAATCTAATCAAATTTATAAAGATTAGATTTAATATGAATTTACCTGATTTTAACTAATTAAAATCTAATTTACATTATGAATGTCTATCACTTAAATCAAATTTCTAGCTTGAAAACCTAGAAATTTCTACTAAAATCAATTCAAATTATTTAAAAGATATTCTATGTTATTATTCTATTTATACTAATAAACAATTTAAAAATAAAATTAAAAGAATACATACGATAGATATCATGTTATAATATAATGAGTAAGCACTACTTGATTCTATGTCACATATTTTTATTGCATGTATATTTTATATAATTATACATTCACCTCGTGAAAAATAATTAAATAAAAAAATATGTATATGACTAAGTTCTTTGATGTTAAGGATCTAAACTAATTTCAAGATTACAAAATTTAACCAAAACATTTATTGGTCTTCACTTATATTCTTCATGGTCTTTATGTGCTTCAAAATCAAATCCAATTTAATTATCAAGAATCTCTATTTAATTGATCGGGTCAGAAGTCTATTTCTTGCTTTCTTGGGCCCAAGAATTATTGTTTAATCTTATGGACAATTTAGGAAAAAATAAAAACCGAAATCGAAACTCTGAAATCTTTGAAAATACGATAAAACGAAAACCTAGGGCGCTCTATAAAAAAACTTTTATAGGTACCAAATGGCAGCACATGAGCACACTTGCCACTTGGGGCACGCCAAGCACCAAGTTTTGCGTTGCAAACAATTGTACCAAATTGGTGCAATAAACAATTGCAACAAATTGTTGCAATCATGCAACCCATGCATCACTTGGGTGCATTCCAAGAACAAACAAAAACACACCAAAATTGGATGTTTTTGTGTGCACCAAGTGTGGTGCCACCTGTGCACAACTTTTCGCGCATAGGTTTGCACCACACCGTCGTGTGCAACAAGTGCGCTGTGTCGCACACGGCTAGGTGCAGTTTTGCACTCACGCGTCAGTTAATCTGCTATGGCTTTTGCATCAATTTCACCAACTACACGACATCATGCACCTCATGCACTCGAGTCGCTGCTTCGATGTCACTGCAAGCACAAAGTTGGTCGCCCATCTCATGCACCGACGCAAAGTTTCACATAAATAGTTTCGCATCTAATTGCAATTTTTGCCCAAAATTAAGTGACAAAAATTCAGCCATTGAATCAGCCCCGTTACGTTTCAATTTACAGAAAAAAAAAAACAATTTAAATCAATAAATTTTTTTAAAAAAAAGTTACAAAATTAATTTAATAAAATTAATTAGTCAAAGAACCATACAATTAACGATGATACTATGCAATAACTCATTCATTATTCAAGGATTAAAAAAAAAACATATGCATATCAATCATCAAATAGAAAAAAATATAATAATAACAATATCTACTCAATAACATATTAAATTAATATAAAACATATTATTTTAAAAATCATTGTTTTATTGGAATCAAACTCTATATCAATTGAAGGGAAAAAAACAATCGTTGTTTTGATAAACTTAAACTTTGAGGAACGGTGTGTTTCAAATTTTTTTTTTATAAAACTCAAGAATCTGTATTTATAAAATAATGAAATAAAATAAAATATCAAATCTTTTACCTTTTATATTGATTATCTATGGATTGTTTACCATTATCTATCCTTCTTTTATATATCTCTACATCAAAAAACAAATGAGTAGACACAATTATATAGAATGTGCCCACCTACTTTTGATTTATTTTCTAAAAAAAAAATCAAATCAATTTGTATAAAAGGTGAGTGTTTAATTTTAATTATACAAAAAAGAAAGACACATATTCTTCTTTTTCTTTTTTGTATTTTGCTATAGAAAAAAAAAAAAAAAAAAATAACTTTTTTTTCTATCTTTCCGATTCTTAAACATAAAACCAACCAAAAATCTAATGAAAAGAAATTATTTCTTATCATTTTCCTTTTATAGGTAACAACTAGGGTTTCTATTAATTCAAAATGAATATTAAACCTCTTGTTTGTTAAAAATTAAAATCTTACTCTATGTAACATAATTAATTAAAAATTAATTCATGCTATATTTAGAAATCGATCTTGTAATATCTAATACATTAATTTATCATTAATTTAAATCAGAGTCACTATTGAGAATTAAATTCAAGATCTCTTATAAAATTAATTAAATAATTATTAATTCATAATCAATAATTAACTAAATTAATTATTAAATAATTCGAATAATCAATATTATTCAAATGCCAAGTCAACACAATTTTTTCTACTCACGTAACACATATAATTGGACGGTCCAATAATAATATTCTATATGCACGTTTCTTATAGTAAAATGAGCTATTAAAGGGATCTAATGGATCTACAGTTTTGAGCTTCAATATTATCAAAATTATTAATTAAACTCTTCTTTAATTAAATAATTTACTATTATTAATTTTAGAGCTACTCCACTAAAAACTTAAGATTGTATTCTCAAAATTGTAAATATTTTTATACAATATGAAATTTTCAATACCTATTGATTAATCACTACATATAATTTGATTATTTACAAGGTGATTTGATTATTTACAAGACGTTCATAATAAGAGCTAATCAAAATGTCTATTTTTCCCTATGAATTTATCTTTTCATTTGCATATAAAAACAAAATTGAACGCTCTTATCGTTTAAGGCTTTAATCAATCTTTAAGGGAACTGCTTATTTGCTTTTTGCAAAAACGAGTAGATTCCATTTTTATATAGAATGTTCTCAGTTACTTACTAAATCATATCATTAAGGTACAAAGTTATTGACCGGGTATGTACATCAATCTCACCTATGTAAATTAAAAGATATAACTCAACAAATAAGAGCCTATAATACACTCAAGATTATGATCGATTCATATATGATCATCCCGCGATAAATATGAATCCATGAGTTTAATTGAAATTATTTAGAGACTCATATTTATCATGGTCTACTCCTATATAATCTTTATTATATAATGTGTCTTCAATTTTATGTCACCGTATAAACAGTCTTAAATAAGATTGTCATACCAAATACAAAATGGAATGTAACTATAGATTTACCACAAACGAAATACCTAATTTCGTTTTCTTTCTAAAGACTCTTTAGATTACTTATCTTAAATCAAATCTACTTATATATAATATTTATATACTTAGTTTGAGATTAAATCAGTAATCATGATTTTTCTAGTAAAGTCTTTAATGAGATCTACTATATGGTTTGATTTGCAATGGTTTGGTTTCATTTAATCTTCTGTTGGTTTTCTATTCCCATGATTTGGTTTTAATCTTTTAAAAATTGCACTTTGTTTCGTTTTGGCATCTGTCTTGTTTTTCACTTTTTAACAAAATGTTGGTTTTGACTAATAACCTTATATCGAAAAAATGATATTTCTTATGATATTTCCAATTCTTGCAAAATATATGAATTGAATGAAATGATTACTTTATTAATATTTATAAAATTGTTTACATAATTACAAACCCTTAGGGCACAAACCTTAACAATTTGTTGTGTTGAAGAAATACTATATTGTAATGTTAATTAAGCTAAAGTTTAGTTAATTTCATTGTTAAAATTGTTATATTAAAAAAAAAAAAAAAGTATGCATACATTAGATAAACTTTATGTCAACTATTGTGAATTAATAAAATGTCTAAAACTAGACATAAAAATAAAATATTTTAATTTATATTTGGTATAAAAATAAATAACAAATTAGCTATTTGGGATATAATTACAAATTAGCAAACCATTGTTATCTTTTGACTATCAAATTTAACTTTTGAACATATTATTTTTTTAATTTAATGAAATTAAATAATAAATTAAAATCTTATTTTGAAAAATAGAAAATGAATTTAAAAAAAAGTTTTGTCTTTGTCGACGCCCGAAAACGGTCGACGGAAGATCCCAAGCCCAATACCTGCAATCACAAAGCACACTAAAAAGAGGAGAGAGAAAGAACAAGGGATTTGCACACAGATTTTTACGTGGTTCGGCAGTAATACCTACATCCACGGGTCACTCTCAATATAATTTTTCAGAGTGACTGTAATACTAAAATCTTCTTTTTTACAATGGAAAATCTCCCCTATTTATAGAGGTGGGAGAGATACAAAAGAGTGTAGTACACGTAAAGAAATCAACTACTCTGACATAACATTTATTGCATTGACTAACAACGCTATCATATTGTCATACTGCATTGATTGCTCCTCGGAATCTGGAATAATATGGAGCTCGCTGGTATAAGACCTGAGAGCTGAGAGCTCTATCCTGCTAGCTGAGGAGCTGGATACTGCAAGCTGAGCTAGCCGAGAGCTGGATGCTGAGGAGCTGCGAGTTGAGCTAGCCGAGGAGCTGCGAGCTGGAGGTTGAGCTAGCTGAGAGCTGCGACCTGAGGTCAGCGAGCTTAATGCCGAGGAGCTGAGAGCTGAGAACTGCAAGCTCGACTTGCGAGCTGAGGTCTGTGAGCTTGACCTGCGAGCTCGACCTGCGAGCTGAGGTCTGCGAGCTCGACCTGTGAGCTGAATGCCGAGGAGCTGAGAGCTAGGTGTCAAGGATTCTGGGCTTCTTCTCTTAGGCTCATTCATTGGGTCTTTTCCTTGGACTTTTACCAGTCCATTTTTGCAGTCCCCAAAAATAGGTATAACAGTCTTTAAATTAAAACTAAATTTCAGATAAATTAAATAGAAAAAACTAAATTTCAGATAAATTAAATAGAAAAAACTAAATTTTAATACAACATAATTCAGTATAGATCTCCATCGTCTCTACCAATAATATACAATGGAGATCATTAAAAAAAATAATAATAATAATTAAAATGAAAGTGGAAATCCAGATTGAATCTTCATTGTCACCAATAATGATCCTGTCGACGCCCGAAAACGATCGAGGGAAGATCCCAAGCCCAATACCTACAATCACAAAGCACACCAAAGAGAGGAGAGAGAAAGAACAAGAGATTTGCACACAGATTTTTACGTGGTTCGGCAGTGGTGCCTACATCCACGGGGTCACTCTCAATATAATTTTTCAGAGTGACTGTAATATTAAAATCTTCTCATTTACAATGGAAAATCTCCCCTACTTATAGAGGTGGGAGAATACAAAAGAGTGTAGTACACGTAAAGAAATCAACTACTCTGACATAACACTTATTGCATTGACTAATAACTCTGTCATATTGTCATATTACATTGATTGCTCATCGGGATCTGGAATAACATAGAGCTCGCTGGTACGAGACCTGAGAGCTGAGAGCTCCATCCTGCTAGCTGAGGAGCTGGATGTTGCGAGCTGAGCTAGCCGAGAGCTGGATGCTGAGGAGCTACGAGCTGAGCTAGCTGAGGAGCTGCGAGCTGAGAGCTGAGAGCTGAGGAGCTGAGCTGAGAGCTGAGAGCTAGCTGCTAGCGAGCTGGAGGCTGAGCTAGCTGAGACCTGAGACTTGAGGTCTGTGAGCTCGACTTGAGAGCTGAATGCCGAGGAGCTGAGAGCTGAGAGCTGTGAACTCGACCTGCGAGCTGAGGAGTTGCGACCTCGACCTGCGAGCTGAGGTCTGCGAGCTCAACCTGTGAGTTAAATACCGAGGAGCTGAGAGCTGGGTGTCAAGGATTCTGGGCTTCTTCTCTTGGGCTCGTTCATTGGGTCTTTTCCTTGGACTTTTACTAGCCCATTTTTGCAGTCCCCAAAAATAGGTATAATATAAGCCCCCCAGCTCCTAGTGCGATTTTCGGACTAGGAGCTCGAGCTCGTTGGTAAAAGCTGATGTATCTCATCCTGCCTTGTCATTTTTTCAGATTTCGTCCCATCTTGTGGTGACTCTACTGAAGCTGCTGAGCTTGATATATTTTCTGAGGCCTTTTATGATTGTGCTTTGTTCCCTTAGCTTTTCCTGTGAACAGAAACATCTATGTGATCAATGTGTGAATCAATGTATTGCTCAAGGGTAAAGACACCTTATAAGAGCTTGGAAGGTCACTTGACCTTCATGGGCTGTGGTTCCAGATCATAACTCGATTTAGGAACTCAGTCAGCATAATATATAAAGACATTGTCGCGATCTATGCAGGGGTCGGAACCTCGCCTATCATAACAATTTGTCGAACTGCGTAGGGGGCTGTGACCTTAACTAACAGCGCCGACTATCTCAAGTGGATCGAAGCCTCAGCTAAGATAGCGAGTTGTCCAGTAAGTTGTAACCTTTCCTATCATAGTGACGCACTTTTGCAAATTGTCCAGTAGGTCGGCCTCAGCTAACAGTGTTATAGCTAGCTATCTCCAGTGGATCGAAGCCTCAGCTAAGATAG
Source organism: Litchi chinensis (assembly GCA_019925255.1). Taxonomy (NCBI): domain Eukaryota; kingdom Viridiplantae; phylum Streptophyta; class Magnoliopsida; order Sapindales; family Sapindaceae; genus Litchi; species Litchi chinensis. The sequence goes on along the minus strand of CM034470.1, from coordinate 22,029,936 downwards.
GGAGCTACCGAGCTGTCCAGAGGGCTACGACCTCAGCTAACAAGTCGCGTAAGCACTTTTTCATAGCATGATTTTAAGAAATCAATAACGCAGCCATAATCTAAAGCATTGAAGAAAATTCATATCTTCTATTGATTTCTTAAATTGAATTACAAATTAGGTACATGACCTGTTGGGAGCAACTGTAATGTGGATGCATTGAGGGTTCATGTCTAGCTTGGGAGCCCACTGGGACTACTACTATGCACCATATATTCTTCTAGATGGCCTTGTTTGATCAGGTCCTCGATAGGATCTTTCAGCTTTCAACAATCTGAAGTATTGTGTCTGATCTCATCATGATAGGCACAAAATTTGTTCTTGTTTGTTAACTTAGCAGGGGTCTTTATCGGGTTAGGCTTCCCAAAATCTTCTGTACCCCTTTCTGTTGCAAAGATACTGTCTTGCGTATCTGACAAGACGCTGTAGCTTTCATGACGCCCTTGATGCTGAGGTCTCTCACTTCTGAGCTCATTCCTGGCCTTTTTTGCAACCTGATGCCTTGAGTCCTCATTCTGACCTTCATTTCTATCTCCACTATTACTTCTTTTCTTCAACTGGCTGGGACTGTCTGATTCCTCCGCTTGATCAGACCTTTTGGGGCCGAAGGTTTCTTCCCATCTAATCTCTCTTACAGCTCGTTTGTAAAATTCACTCAGGTCCTTTACTGGGGATTTATATATGCTCTCATAGAGCTTCCCATCCTTACGAAGTCAAGTTGATATCGCAGTTAGGATGCTGTCATATGAGGGATTCTCCACGTTAGCGACCTCATGTCTGAACCTGGTAATGTAATTTCTCAAAGACTCGCCCTGCCGCTGAAAGACTGTAGCGAGGTGGCAGGGTGGTGCGAGCTACTTTTTCAGAGCCTGGTACTGGTTGATGAATCTTTGCTGACATTTCCCCCAGCTATTCATAATGCGAGCTGGGAGACGCTTGAACCAAGCTCGTAGAACATCGCCTAAGGTGGTTGGAAAAACACGACATTTCATCAAGGGGTTGGACGTTTGAAGATCTATTTGGATATTGAATACGTCCAGATGATCGTAAGGGTCGCTGTCCCCATTATAAGATGGAATGTTGGGGAGTTTGAACTTGAGGGGGAGAGGCTGTATCTCAATCTCCCTGGTGAGAGGGGTTTTTTCCTCATACTGCTCTTTCAGATCTTGGGGTCCAGGTTACTCCTCCAGTTGTTGAACCCTCTGAAGAAGCTCTTCTATTGTTGGGTTCTGAGGGTTATAGCCTCCCTCGAGCTCGCGACCTTGATAGTTGTGATCTGAGGTACCTTCCAAACGAGACCTTTGTGAGCTCCTAGCTCCACGAGCTCGGCGACCTTCAGTTCTTAAATGCGAGCTGAAGGAATGAACTGAGTTGGCAGGTCGTGGTTGATCTCTGAGTGGTCTTTCAGGAGCTGGCGCTTGGGCTTGTACCAATGCTCTTATTGCCTTAGCGAGTTGCTGTATTGTGCCCTCTAACGCTTCCTGCCTTTGATGTCATACATGCAGCCCCCTAGCCATAGGGCCCAATGGTGTTGGCTGGTGAGAAGTCGGTGGAGGCATACCTATAGCAACATCTGTCATGGGGGCGTGGGATGTGCCTGATATGGGCACAGCAGCATTCTCCCTTAGTTGGAAATCATGCTTCTGCTGATCTGCTTGCCTTTCAGGTGGATCAGCTACTGGGTTTGAACTTCTGGTTGTTCTTCCTTTTGTCATGGTTGCTGAAAGTTCAAGATTACAGCCTGGGCCCTTCCTCTAACGCCAATTTATGTCAACGCCCGAAAACGGTTGACGGAAGATCCCAAGCCCAATACCTGTAATCACAAAGCACACCAAAAAGAGGAGAGATGAAGAACAAAAGATTTGCACACAGATTTTTACGTTGGCAGTGGTGCCTACATCCACGGGTCACTCTCAATATAATTTTTCAAAGTGACTGTAATACTAAAATCTTCTCCTTTATAATGGAAAATCTCTCCTACTTCTAAAGGTGGGAGAGATACAAAAGAGTGTAGTACATGTAAAGAAATCAACTACTTCGATATAACACTTATTGCATTGACTAACAACTCTGTCATACTGTCATACTGCATTGATTGCTTATCGGGATCTGGAATAACATGGAGCTCGCTGGTACGAGAGCTGAGAGCTGAGAGCTGAGAGCTCCATCCTACTAGCTGAGGAGCTGGATGCTGCGAGCTGAGCTAGCCGAGAGTTGGATGCTGAGGAGCTGCGAGCTGAGAGCCGGATGCTAAGGAGCTGCGAGCTGAGCTAGCTGAGGAGCTGCGAGCTGAAGGCTGAGCTAGTTGAGAGCTGAGACCTTAGGTCTGCGAGCTCGTCCTGAGAGCTGAGGTCTGCGAGCTCGACCTGCGAGCTTAATACCGAGGAGCTGAGAGCTGAGAGCTGCGAGCTCAACCTGCGAGTTGAGGTCTGCGAGCTCGACCTGCTAGTTGAGGAGCTGAGAGCTCGACCTGCGAGCTCGACCTGTGAGTTGAATGCTGAGGAGCTAAGAGCTGGTTGTCAAGGATTCTGGGCTTCTTCTCTTGGGCTCGTTGATTGGGTCTTTTTCTTGGACTTTTATCAGCCCATTTTTGCAGTTCCCAAAAATAGGTATAACAATCTTTAAATTAAAACTAAATTTCAGATAAATTAAATAGAAAAAACTAAATTTTAATACAACATAATTCGGTATAGATCTCCATTGTCTCTACCAATAATATACAATGGAGATCATTAATAATAATAATAATAATAATCAAAATGAAAGTGGAAATCCAGATTGAATCTTCATTATCATCAATAATGATTCTGTCGACGCTCGAAAACGGTCGACGGAAGATCCCAAGCCTAATACCTACAATCACAAAGCACATCAAAGAGAGGAGAGAGGAAGAACAAAGGATTTGCACACAGATTTTTACGTGGTTCGCAGTGGTGCCTACATTCACGGGTCACTCTCAATATAATTTTTTAGAGTGACTATAATACTAAAATCTTCTCATTTACAATGGAAAATCTCCCCTACTTATAGAGGTGGGAGAGATACAAAAGAGTGTAGTACACGTAAAGAAATCAACTACTCTGACATAACACTTATTGCATTGACTAACAACTCTGTCATATTGTCATACTGCATTGATTGCTCCTCGGGATCTGGAATAACATGGAGCTCGTTGGTACGAGACCTGAGAGCTGAGAGCCTCATCCTGCTAGCTGAGGAGCTGGATGCTGCGAGCTGAGCTAGCCGAGAGCTGGATGCTGAGGAGCTGCGAGCTGAGCTGAGCTGAGCTGAGCTGCGAGCTGAGAGCTGAGGAGCTGCGAGCTGAGAGCCTGGATGCTGAGGAGCTGCAAGCTTAGCTAGCTGAGGAGCTGAGCTGAGAGCTGGAGCTGCGAGCTAGCTGAGAGTTGAGACCTGAGGTCTGCGAGCTGAATGCGAGGAGCTGAGAGCTGAGAGCTGCGAGCTAAGGTCTGCGAGCTCGACCTGCGAGCTGAGGTCTGCAAGCTCGACCTGTGAGCTGAATGCCGAGGAGCTGAGAGCTGGGTGTCAAGGATTCTGGGCTTCTTTTCTTGGGCTCATTCATTGGGTCTTTTCCTTGGACTTTTACCAGCCTATTTTTGCAGTCCCTAAAAATAGGTATAACATACGCCTCCCAGCTCCTAGTGCGATTTTCGGACTGGGAGCTCGAACTCATTGGTAAAAGCTGATGTATTTCATCCTGCCTTGTCATTTTTTCAGATTTCATCCCATCTTGTGATGACTCTACTGAAGCTGCTGAGCTTGATATATTTTCTGAGGCCTTTTATGATTGTGCTTTGTTCCCTTGGTTTTTCCTGCGAACAGAAACATCTATGTGATCAATGTGTTAATCAATGTATTGCTCAAGGGTAAAGACACCTTATAAGAGCTTGGAATGTCACTTGACCTTCTTCATGGGTTGTGGTTCCAGATCATAACTCGATCCAGGAACTCAGCCAGCATAATATATAAAGATATTATAGCGAGCTATGCAGGGGTCGGAACTTCGCTTGTCATAACAATTTGTCGAACTACGTAGGGGGCTGTGACCTCAGCTAACAACGCCGACTATCTCCAGTGGATCGAAGCCTCAGCTAAGATAGCAAGCTGTCCAGTAAGTCGTAACCTTTCCTATCATAGTGACGCACTTTTGCAAATTGTCCAGTAGGTCAGCCATAACTAATAGTGTTATAGCTAGCTATCTCCAGTGGATTGAAGCCTCAGCTAAAATAGCGAGCTACCGAGCTGTCCGAAGGGCTACGACCTCAGCTAACAAGTCGCGTAAGCGCTTTTTCATAGCATGATTTTAAGAAATCAATAAGGCAGCTGTAATATAAAGCATTAAAGAAAATTCATATCTTCTATTGATTTCTTAAATTGAATTACAAATTAGGTATATGACCTGTTGGGAGCAACTGTAATGTGGATGCATTGAGGGTTCATGTCTAGCTTGGGAGCCCGCTGGGGCTGCTACTATGCACCACATATTCTTCTAGACGGCCTTGTTTGATCAGGTCCTCGATAACATCTTTCAGCTTCCAGCAATCTGAAGTATTGTGCCCGACCTCATCATGATAGGCATAAAATTTGTTCTTGTTTCTGAACTTAGCAGGGGTCTTTATCGGGTTAGGCTTCCCAAAATCTTCTGTACCCCTTTCTGTTGCAAAGATACTGTCTTGCGTATCTGACAAGACGCTGTAGCTTTCATGACGCCTTTGATGCTGAGGTCTCTCACTTCTGAGCTCGTTTCTGGCCTTTTTTGCAATCTGATGCCTTGAGTCCTCATTCTGACCTTCATTTCTGTCTCCACTATTACTTCTTTTCTTCAACTGGCTGGGACTGTCTAATTCCTCCGCTTGATCAGACCTTTTGGGGCCGAAGCTTTCTTCCCATCTAATCTCTCTTGCAGCTCGTTTCTAAAATTCACTCAGGTCCTTTACTGGGGATTTATATATGCTCTCATAGAGCTTCTCATCCTTGCGAAGTCCAGCTGATATCGCAGTTAGGATGCTGTCATATGAGGGATTCTCCACGTTAGCAACCTCATATCTGAACCTAGTAATGTAATTTCTCAAAGACTCGCCTTGTCGCTGAAAGACTGTAACGAGGTGGCAGGGTGGTGTGAGCTGCTTTTACAGAGCCTGGTACTGGTTTATGAATCTTTGCTCACATTTCCCCCATCTATTTATGCTGCGAGCTGGGAGATGCTTGAACCAAGCTCGCGGAACGTCGCCTAAGGTGGTTGGAAAAACACGACATTTCACCAAGGGGTTGGACGTCTGAAGGTCCATTTGGATATTGAATGAGTCCAGATGATCGTAAGGGTCATTGTCCCCATTATAAGATGGAATGCTGGGGAGTTTAAACCTGAGAGGGAGAGGTTGTAGCTCGATCTCCCTAGTGAGAGGGGTTCTTTCGTCATACTGCTCTTTTAGATCCTAGGGTCCAGGTTGCTCCTCCAGCTACTGAACCCTCTGAAGGAGCTCTTCTATTGGGTTTTGAGGGTTATAGCCTCCCTCGAGCTCACGACCTTGAGAGCTGTGATCTGTGGTACCTTCCAGACGAGACCTTTGTAAGCTCCTAGCTCCACGAGCTCGGCGACCTTCAGTTCTTGAATGCGAGCTGGAGGAATTAACTGAGTTGGCAAGTTGTGGTTCATCTCCGAGTGGTCTTTTAGGAACTGTTGCTTGGGCTTGTACCAATGCCCTTATTGCCTCAGCGAGTTGCTGTACTGTGCCATCTAACGCTTCTTGCCTTTGATGTCATATATGCAGCCCCCCAGCCATAGGGCCCAATGGTGCTGACTGGTGAGAAGTCGGTGGAGGCATACCTATAGCAACACCTGTCATGGGGGCGTGAGATGTGCCTGATATGGGCACAGCAGCATTCTCCCTCAGTTGGAAATCATGCTCCTGCTGATCTGCTTGCCTTTTAGGTGGATCAGCTGCTGGGTCTGAACTTCTGGTTGTTCTTCCTTTCGCCATGGTTGCTGAAAGTTCAAGATTACAGTCTGGGCCCTTCCTCTAGCGCCAATTTATGTCAACGCCCGAAAACGGTCGACGGAAGATCCTAAGCCCAATACCTGCAATCACAAAGCACACCAAAGAGAGGAGAGAGAAAGAACAAGGGATTTACACACAGATTTTTACGTGGTTCTACAGTGGTGCCTATATCCACGGGTTACTCTCAATATAATTTTTCAAAGTGACTGTAATACTAAAATCTTCTCATTTACAATGGAAAATCTCCCCTACTTATAGATGTGGGAGAGATACAAAAGAGTGTAGTACACGTAAAGAAATCAACTACTTTAACATAACACTTATTGCATTGACTAACAACTCTGTCATATTGTCATACTGCATTGATTGCTCCTCGGGATCTGGAATAACATGGAGCTCGCTGGTACGAGACCTGAGAGCTGAGAGCTCCATCCTACTAGCTGAGTAGCTGGATGCTGCGAGCTGAGCTAGCTGAGAGCTGGGATGCTGAGGAGCTGTGAGCTGAGAGCCGGATGCTGAGGAGCTGCAAGCTGAGCTAGTTGAGGAGCTGCGAGCTGGAGGCTGAGCTAGTTGAGAGCTGAGACCTGAGGTATGCGAGCTCGACCTGCGAGCTTGACCTGCGAGCTGAATGCCAAGGAGCTGAAAGCTGAGAGCTGTGAGCTCGACCTGCGAGCTTGACTGCGAGCTGAGGAGCTGCGAGCTGGACCTGCGAGCTGAGGTCTGCGAGCTCGACCTGTGAGTTGAATGCCGAGGAGTTGAGAGCTAGGTGTCAAGGATTCTGGGCTTCTTCTCTTGGGCTCATTCATTGGGTCTTTTCCTTGGACTTTTACCAGCCCATTTTTGCAATCCCCAAAAATAGGTATAATAGATCCCAACTTAGGATCTTTATTGTCAATGGAGAACCCTACTCTCCATCACGATAAATGATGGAGAACTTTGGTCTTTATTGTTAGGATTGTCATCTATCGCTGATGAAGACCTTAGATCTTCCTCTCCATGAGTGCAGTCTAGATCAAATTTCCATAGTTCGTCCTCTAGATGTCCCTTTTTTTAATTTGTTTTTAGTTGTTTTGAATTTTCTTTTTCTCTTTGAAAATCCCTTTACCATTCACCATTAAAATCAAAAGAAGAATTTCAATTATATAATTAAATTAAAACTAAATCTCTTTACCATTCATCATTGTGATATGATCAAACAGTTTTGTCCATAAATTAAAACTAAATTGTAAGTAAATTAAATAAAAAAAAAAAAGAGCTAAATTTTAATACAACAAAATCAAGTATAGATCTCCACTCTCTCTAGCAATGATGGATGATCGAGATCATTAAAAAAATTTAAAATTAAAAGTAAGGATCCAAAGTAGATCTTCAACATCGCCAATAGAGATCTCAAGTTGGGATTTCCATTGTCAATGGAGACCTTTACTGTCCATCACGATGGATGATGGAGATCTTTGGTCTCTATCGTCATGATCATCGTCTATCGTTGATGGAGACTATAGATTTCTTCCCCCTCAATGAGTGTAGTCTAGATTAGATTTCCATAGTTTATCTTCTAGATCTCCGGTCTTTATTTTTTTAAAGTTGTTTCAAATCATCTCTTTTCCTTTGAAAATCTCTTTACCATTCATCATTGTATGAAAAGAAGAATTTTGATTATCTTTTTGAAATTTCTTAACATTTTTTATTTTAGCAAAAAATCTCCATCATCCATCTAAAATGAAATTTCATTTTTAATTCCTTAGTTTTTAAAATTTATTATAAATTAAATAATAAAATGTTTAAGAGATGTTAAAGTTGACTCACTTTCACTAACAACAAGTAACTAATTTGTAATTAACCACATAGTTGACTTAGCAAATCTAAGATAATTTGAAATTTGCTTTTTAGTATAAATATAATGATGATTTGGACCGTAAAAAATTCATTAAATCTCATGGAAGACTATTTCATAATCACTTTATAAGATTAATCCTCCATATGTTCCTAAAAATTGTCACGAAATTCATTCAAATTATTAACTAATCTACCAAATACATTTTTGACATCAAAATTATTAATAAAAAATAAGAGTTGAACTTATTATTAATTTTTTTTTTTTAAAAAAGGAAAGTTGAACTCGTTTTTTCAAATTTTCTTGGGTACTACTTGAACCACAAAAACCCCTAATTTTTGACCCGGAAAGGTAAACAAAATAGCAGTGAGGACTTACCTCTGCAAGTCTTCACTGATCGAGAGAGACAACGAATCAGATCGAGTCAGCCAAACCAGAATCTGATGGCTCGTCAAGCCGTGGCCAAGCTGATCGGCTCCATCGCCTCCCGCAAGTCTTCTTCTTCGGTTTTCAGCTCCTCTTCTCAGTGCCGGCAATATGCGGCGGCGGCGGCGGCGGCGGCTCAGCCTGCCGTGTTCGTCGACAAAAGCACTCGTGTCATCTGCCAGGGAATCACCGGCAAGAACGGCACCTTCCACACCGAACAAGCCATCGAATACGGCACCAAAATGGTAATTTTCATTTTTTTAAATGAAAATTGATTTAGAAATTGATTTTGATATCGAAAATTGAATCGAATGTGAAAAGGTGGGAGGCGTGACGCCGAAGAAGGGAGGGACGGAGCACTTGGGGCTTCCTGTCTTCAACACGGTGGCTGAAGCCAAGGCCGAAACCAAGGCCAACGCTTCTGTCATCTACGTTCCTCCTCCATTCGCTGCCGCCGCTATTATGGAGGCTATGGACGCTGAGTTGGATCTTGTTGTTTGCATCACCGAAGGAATCCCTCAACACGACATGGTAAAAACGACATCTTCATTCCATTGCTTTTGTTGCTATTTGATATGCTACAAATGTTGTAGCTGCATGCTCAAAAAATTCGCCGGATAGGAGGATATAATTTGATTTTTCACGGCAATTGTTAGAAAATTATTTTTATTCAAAAAAAAAAAAAAAAAAACCATCTTCAATCCATTGATTTTGTTGCCATTTGATGCTACAAAATGTTGTTGCTGCGTGCTCCGAAAATTTGACAGAATCTTGTCTCTATAATTGTCCTTCGAAGTTTAAGAGGATATAGTTTGACTTTTCATGGCAATTGTTTGAAAATTTATTTGGATTCAGAGTGTGTTTGGGTACTGCAAATTTGATGAATGGTTTTTGTTTCTATTTACAAGATATGGGTTATTTTTGTGTTGAATTGTGCGGGCTTATGTTATTTGTACTTCAGGTGAAAGTGAAAGCTGCGCTCAACAGGCAATCTAAGACTCGGTTGATTGGACCCAACTGCCCTGGAATCATCAAGCCTGGAGAGTGTAAGATCGGGATTATGCCAGGGTACATTCATAAACCTGGCCGTGTTGGAATTGTTTCTCGCTCTGGAACCCTCACCTATGAAGCAGTAAGTCCATGTAGTTGGTCTGTAATTTGTTATGCTAATGTGAAGAAATGTAATTGCATTTTTGTACAGTAATTTGGTTTTCTTGGTTTAGTTTGTCAGTTGCATGGCTTTGTGATATTGGCATGTGATATGCACTATAATATACTGCTGCTGTTAGTTTGTTTGTGTGTAGCATGCACTAACATTTCTACACTTAATCTGTGTTGTCTTTGCACTTGTTTGTGTCTTTGGATGGCTGCATATGTATTTCATTTTCCAAATTGGGAGGGGACTGCTGTTTACCTCGTACACCTTCCTGATTTAATTTAACCTTTTCTAGAAAGTTTGTGATACATTTTTATGCTTTGTTTCATTGATTCGTTTTCTATTAACCTCAGCAGGGTTGGATATCTAGTCTCAGCATAATGATTTTACTTTTGATGTCTACAATTATGTCAGTGGCTGAGTGCTATAAATAATTGATAGATTGTTTGGTTTATTTACTTTTCAGGTTTTCCAAACAACTGCCGTTGGGCTTGGACAATCCACCTGTGTAGGTATAGGCGGGGATCCTTTTAATGGAACAAATTTTGTTGATTGCATTGAGAAGTTCCTAGTTGACCCCCAAACAGAAGGTAATTGTTCTTGAACTTATTGCTTCTTTGTACCTACAGATGTTATTGGAAAGTGAGATATGGTAAAGCCTGATGCGGTGAATGTTGTGCAAGACACTTATACTCATATACCTTTTATTATAATCAAGATAGTTTATTATTGATGGTTGAGAAAAATTCCAATGTTGTTTGGCCCTTGATGATGTTCTCATGTTTATATAAGATCTGGCACCAATCAGTTAATCACTCCCGCTTTCCCCTTTCTACTTGTTTCTTCATAAGTTTGACTAACAAGGTGTAATTTATAATAGAAAGCATAGCATTTGTACTTTGTCTCTCACATCTTTTTAAGGTATAAATTTTATGGCAAGTTGACAATGTTATCTTATCATCATAACTTACCTTGCTAAATATGCATGAACAATGTGTGTGTGTGTGGGAGAGAGAGAGAGAGAGAGAGAGAGAGAGAGAGGAGAGGTTTTATTCTTTTGTTATCTATGAACTTTCTTCCTTATGTTGGCCTTTTTCCCCCTTTGTTTTGAATTATTCTAGATGTGAGATATTCATTGAGGAAGTACTGTGGTTGCTTTTTGTTAAAGGATATGCTATATATGTTATAATCTAATATTCTGATAATCTGATTACAATGCCATGTGTTTCAGGTATTATTCTAATAGGAGAGATAGGGGGGACTGCAGAAGAGGATGCAGCTGCCTTGATTAAGGTAATACTTGTTAATTTGACATGACTGGTGTAAAATCTAAGCTATCTGCATGGTTTGAGTTTTAGTTCAATTAATTAATATATGAATTAATTAGATCAAATATGGAAATGTTTAAATTATTCTTGATTAATATTTGAATTCATATAAACTACGTCATAGGCTTAACCGGTAAGGCACCTCTATATTAGCTCAGCTTTGTTGTCTTTTCTCTTGTTTGTAAAAAAAAAAGCTTATTTTTATTATGACCCTAATTTCCTTGATCAATATTGAAACACCTTCCATCTGCCAGAGTGTTTCGGTTGCCTAATTTTTTCTGGATAACCATATAATGTCCCTTAGCTCATGTAGATACATCTAAAGGCCCTCTAAGGTATTAGCAATTATGAGAATGAATATATTGGAACCAGTAAATTGTTTCATAAAGAAACAGTTTATTAGAGTGTCATGAAGTTGCTTGTATAGATTACTCTGCCTCAAAGGTTTTTCCATTTCCCCCTTTTTATACTTGCTATGAATGCAGAAGGGAGCTGTACATTTGAGTAATTTCTACCACTTGGATATTAGTCACAAAAATGAATGAGAACGTACCTGGTTCTCTCAAAAGGAGACAAAAATTAAAAGAACTATGATGCCCTTGGACAGTGCAGCACCTTAGTTAATCCATATTTGGAGCATTTTCTGTTTCAGATATTCAGGAGTTGACCTAAATGATCATTTAACAAGGTTTTCTATAGTACAGCATATCTATATGTTCAAGAAGCGAGAGTTGGTCGTAGCTTGGCCCAAGCGCATACTTTCTACCTTGTCCATTTTTTAACATGGGAAGCAATTATTTTATTGATTTTCTAAACCTTGGAAGATAAGGAAATATCATATGCCTTATATTTGGTCCTGATTAAATATCCATGGGCCACTGTTGAAATATTTTATTATTCTATTTATCACACATACTATTGTTGATCAATTCAACAGGCAAGTGGGACGGAGAAGCCTATTGTTTCGTTTATTGCTGGACTAACTGCTCCCCCTGGTCGTCGTATGGGTCATGCTGGAGGTATGATGTTCCTATAAAATCTACTTATTCTCACGTCTCTTATCTGTTAAAAATTTTTATTTTATGGATGTAGAACTTTGACAGGATTATTTATCTATAGAATTCTTATAATAAAAAAAATATAAATATATATATTTTGATAGGTCACATTCTGATTTCGGAGTCACCACTCTGATAAATAACCACATTTTTCTGTTCGTTGTGGTTCCCTGTGTATGCAGCTATTGTGTCAGGTGGGAAGGGCACAGCACAAGACAAAATCAGGACCCTTAAAGAAGCTGGGGTAGTAGTGGTAGAATCTCCTGCAAAACTCGGTACCGCCATGCTTGATGTCTTCAAGCAAAGGGGTCTGGCCAGTTAGTATGGAAAAATAACAGATTTATTTCTACGTCTGCACATTCACAATGTCAAGAACATTGTGACGCTCTGCATGTGATTCGGAAGTTGATTCTGATTGTTATAGAGTTTTGGAAGTTCTAAAGTTTTGCGCTGTTCTACCTAAACATGGACTGACTTATACATTTGATAATAATCTTTTTCAAATGCTTCACCCTCTCTCTACCCTTTGGTCTTTTCCGTTGAAAACCATTGATGTTTGATTCTTGCATGTGTCTGATGAGCAACCAGGGGAAGTTTTCAAAATTTCAGAGTAAATGCTTTTGTTGTAATAATTCTGGGTTCCTCGTCATTTATATTGGGACCAATGATTTAAAATGTTTTAAAATGCCAAAAGCGAAAAGCGGAGGCGGCGTATCTGCAGCGAGGCAGGGCAGCTATCTCAAAGTGTTTCTGAAAAAAAAAAAAAAAAGTACAAAAATTAAAAATATATATATGTTCTAATATAGGAAATCATCTATAACATTAAGCAAAATAGTCATAACCAACAGTAGAAGATATGAATTTAATCAAATAAAAATATTGTGGAGGTATCTCAAAAAAAATTGAAAACTTATATATATATATTGTGGAGGAAATGTTTGAGTGAAAGAAGAGAAAATATCAGGTTGAAAAGGAATTCAAAGGAGGTTTAAGTTGTGCAAAGTCTGCTGTCTATAGGTTTTATTTGTTTAAAAAACTCAAGACTATTAGTTAATCCAGGTTGGCGGATCGGATTCAACACAACATGATTAATAAACGGGTCAAACCCCTTTAATACGAACATGACATGATTATTAATGGATCGATATAGAAATGATACGATTAATCTGTTTATTTACGAGTCATTTATTAACCCATTTTTTGATCCGTTGAGTGATCGTTTAGTTGACACATTTAATAATCCGTTTAGTCGACACGTTTAATAACCCATTTATGACCCATTTAACCATTTTTAATACATTTAAATTTTAATATAGATATAATAAAAAAAAAATTAAAATAAAGGTACATAAGGCCTCTTAAATCCACAAATACAATCCAAACCTAAAAATATACGATCATCCACAAATACAATCCAAAACATAAAAATATATCTACCTACCACTAAAATTATATGAATATCCCTTTAATATGAAATTATTTTTTTATCTCCGTTAAACAGGTCAACCTGTATCCCGTTTAAGAAAACATGAACCCAATATAATTAGTAAACGAGCTGAACAGATTAACCCATTTATTTATCCAACCCATTTATGTTCAACCCTAACCCGTAATAATCGTATCTGTTTCGTGTCGACCCGTTGTATCAGATTCCAAATTGTCAGTCCTAGTCTTACATATGTTGCACAATAGATAGCTAAATAGGTTTCTCTTTTAGAAAAAGTCAGCAAGATGTTATTAATATAATATAGGTTTCTGTGGCTACTATATATTCAATAGAGTGGCAATGTTTCTGCCCTTAAATATTGTATGTACGCCCCTTTTGAACATTCATTCAATTAATGGTTGTAATAAAATATCATTAATTATACATTTAATTATACTAATATTTTCCAAGTATCTCAAAATTATATTTAATGACAACTTTAACATTTATTACACTAACATATCCTAAAAAATATTGACTACCATTAAAATTAACTATTGATTTTCCAATTATTGTTAAAGTAAAAAATGCCATCAGTATATATTTTATTATTTTATTTTTAATTATTATATTGTTTTAGGGAAAAAATATTTTTTTGAAAGAATTGATATACATATTTATATAATAAAAATAATTAGAATTATAAAGAACTTTTTGTTTCTAAATTATAATCACGATATGATTTTTTACTAATTTTTTATTATATAAATATATAACAATTTTTTCAACAAAAATATAATAATTAAAAATAAAATAACAAAATATATACTAGGGATAGTTTTGATTTTTCACAATAAATGGTTAGTCAATAGTTGGTTTTAATGGTGGTTAAAATTTTTAAGGTATGTTAGTGCAACAAATGTTAAAGTTACCATTTAGTGCAATTTTTAGATACTTGGAGGATATTAGTGCAATTAGCCCTATAATTAATAAACTTTTAAAACATCCATTAATTGGGTATGTGTGTGTGTGTGTGTGTGTATAAAAAGGGTGTAGATACAATATTTAAAGGGTGGAAATATCACCACTCTATTCACTATTGTCCATTCTTAATTCTCATAGACATTGGGGCAGGTGGACACTAAGATGAAATAAGCTTGCCAATATGCCCATTGTCCCTGTCGCAATATGATGCAAGGTTACTCTTCCAGGAACAAAACCAAGAATAAAAGGATTAAACCTTTAATACCCCATGTGAGATTTACGACTCGTACCTTTCCGATTAGTTTATATTGGTCGAACATTTATATTCTAGGACCATACAATCCTGTTACATGAAAATATGCTAAAGCCAAAGCAAGCCAAAAATAAATGAATTCCAAAGATCTTAGGCACATCCAAAGAAGATTTTCTTGTACGTTGAACATTAAACATTTCTTAATCCCAATACACCCAATGTCAAATAGCTACCAAGAAACAAAAGCAAGAAAACACAATATGTGCCTCTGTTTCATCTTCTACACAATTAAAATATAGTTTTCTTTCTTTAAAAAAGGTATTATGTTGTTGGTAAAGTAAAACGAGTTTATAGCTTTACTCAAAACAATAAAATAGGTTTGTGGTTAATTCATATGAATTGACTCAACCATTTTTTTTTTTTTTTTGGTTAAACCATAGTCTTTTATTTAAAAAAAAAAAAAAAAAAAAAAAATTGGCAATTACCTCCTTAAACCCGCCTTAGCCCGAATTAGCCCGACTCAGGCAGAAGTTTCACTTTAATTTTCTCTCTCTCTATTTTTTTTTTTTAAGATATCAATTGTAGTGATGATGACTTAAACTCGATTATTATCAAATTGAATAAGTGTTTTCTATCACTAAGTCATATTAGGCGGCAATACATTTATTCTTAGTTGACTGATTGTTTTGTGCATGTTTTCCTACGTATTATCTTATGGTTAGTGAGCTATCTTGAGCTAGGCAATAGGATTCATTCTTCAGTGCATACTCTTAACCTGAGTTATCTAATCCAAATGCAATTTACTCCTTCCTATTCAAATCTAATTAACTCTCAATCATAATTCAAAAAGGCATAAGGAGCACCGAGATGCAAAGGACCATGGAGCCCGAGGCGCGATGCTTACCTTTGCAAAGTAAGGCAACCCTTTTTGTCAAAAAGCTCAAAATATAGTAAAATCATAAATAACAAATAATAATATGATATAATTCATAGAATAAACATCCAATCATCATTCATCCTCTTCAAAGTCTTAATTCATACTAAGTGCTAGTAGTAAGTTAGTCATCTCCTAAGTACTAGCAGCAACATGGTGTCTAGGCACCTACCAACAGTAAACACTTAGTGCAAACAAACACTTACCGCTACCACCTACTAACTATGTGTATAGCCACCCGCCAACAACAAAAATTTAAAGTTCAAACACTAAATTAAAAAGTAAAAACATATATTGTTGCACACTAGTCACTACAATAAAGAAACTAATTCATGCATCATCAAAATTATCATCTTCGTCCTCTCGCCCTTTAATCTCCCATTAATCTTCTTCTTCTTGTGTAAATCCTTCTCTCTCTTCTTCTTCAATGCACATTCCTCCTTATCTTTTTCAATCTTTTAACTTATTAACTGCTTTGATGAAGAACCTAATTGTGATCTAAATTGATAGCTAGACTCTCCCACTCCTACAACCACAATGGCATCACTTTATGTCAACCCAACATCATTTGGAAAAACAATCTCATCATCTTTACCATCGTCCTCATCAAGTCTCCCAGTCAACCATTCGTTGCTCTCATCAATGTTGGTCAATGTGATGGGATCAATGGAGTCACGCATTTGAAATCGATGTCTCAATGCTTTATTGTATTTCATAAACATCAAGTCATTTGAACAACTTTAATCAAGTATGTTTCTTTGTTTGCTATGAAGCTACAAGAATTTTGCAAAATAAAAATAATAAGGATAAGTTATATGGAACAAACTAATTGCTTAAAAAAAGTTGTAAGAACAAACATGTTATATATACCTATATTTTCAAACACACTCCAATTACATTCATTATCATATGAACTGCAAGTCAATCTAAGAATTCTAATTACAAAATTTTGTAATGAGGGTGCTGACATTCCATACGAAACCCACATGTAACTGTCTATTAAAATTCATGGGTTAATATGAATAATGATATTTGATTTAATGTAAGATTTATATATAAATCATAATATATATACTTGGTACTTTTTTTGGATCTCTTTCTGATAGCTTTATAGTTTCCAAATAACCCTTTTGCCTGATAATACATCGAAAGCATTAAATTCAAAATTGTCTTGAATCTTAATATCCGGAATCAACCTTCTAATGCATTCACCCAAGCCATTCTTGATCTCTAGATCTATATGTTTAGCCTTGTAAAAAAATTTCAAGTTCAAGTACCAATTGATAACACGCAAGGGGCAATGAAACTAAATATCCCATCAAGCATTAGTGATATAAAAAATGGCTTCATATATCTTTTCAACCCTGAAAAATTTGGCAATTGCTTCTTTGACCCCATTCATAACCTCATATATATTACCCTATGGTAGCTTCCTCTCACCATCCACTAAGCGAAGTATATGCTCTAGTGGATCGACCACCTTTAAAGCATAAACCATATTGTTACAAAAGAAGGCATTGAAATCACTTTTACAACCTTTTCACCCCTTCTTTTGCTCATTTGCTCGTCATCCACTCATCGAAGGTAAAAATCTTTCTGAGGTTGCTTTCAAACTATGCATCCTACTTAAAATGTTAAAGGCAGTTGCAAACTATTTTTTTGTAGGCCTTAACAACTCTTTTTTATCAGTAAGCTTTCTAAGCATGTTTATCAGACCAAAGCAGTTGTAAATGTAGCTATTCATCATAATAGCTCTCTCAAATGTCTTTTTCATATTAGGTAGCTTGTAAAAATCTTCCAATATTAAATCCAAGTAGTGCATTGCACATGATGTCCAAAACAACATGGTAGATGAGAACCTAAGAAGAATATGCTCACCACAACTTATGTTAAGATCTCATCACCATGACTTACATTAATATATTATTTGTTTCAATTTTCAATTTGTTTGGAATTCCTACTCCTATTAAAATATTATTTCTTTATTTTAGAATTTAATAGTATTTCTTTATTAGTTATTTGACATTAATTCTTTTAGGTTTTTACTTAAGTTATTTGAATTAATTTTCTTTTAGGATTCTATTTCCTAAGGAATATTTGTTTCTTAGGAAAGTTAGAACTAGTTAGCTATAAATAGGAAATTAATTTAGGGTTGTGATAATGTTTTTTGGCTTATGGAATATTAATAAAATTTTGCAATTTGTGAGACAAGTATTGTTTGGTTTTTTTTTTTTTTTTTTTTCTTTTTTTGGACTTTTCTGAGTATTCTTTGCTTGGGAGTGCTTGAGCTAGGGTTCGGTCATACTGTGATATGATTTTAGAAGGTTAATTTACCCATTTTGAGGATTGGTTGATCCGTTTGATCCTTGAGCTAGAGTGATGTCATTCTGTGATTTGATTCCTAAGAATGACTTAACCCTAGCTCAAAGATAAATAATAAACCAATAAACCACATAATGGTAAAATAGCCCTTTAAAATCAAATCATAGAATGACTTAATCCTAGTCCAAGGATAGATAATAAATCAACTAATCCATAGAATGAGTAAATTAGCCTTTTAAAATCAAACCACAAAATGATCTAAACCTAACCCTAACCTAAACACTTCTAAGTAAGAATACTCAAAAGAGCCGAAAGACAATAACAAACCAACACATCCACAAAATGTGTAGATTAATCTTTTAGGATTAGATCACGGAATGACCTAACTATAATTTAAGTAATCTTAAGTAAGAATACCTAGAAAAGCCAAAAGAAATCACAGGATACTTGTCTCGCAAATTGTAAGCTTTTGTTAACATTACATAAGCCAAAAAACATTATCACAACTTAAACTAATCTCCATTTATAGCTGTTTAGTTTTAACTTTCCTAGAATACAAGTTTTCTTTAGGAAATAGGATCCTAAAAGAAAAATAATTCAAATAACTTAAGGAAATAAAAACCTAAAAGAAAATAATTCAAATATCTTAAGGAAAAAAAACCTAAAAGAAATAATTCCAACTAATAAAAAAATAAGATTAAAACATAAATAAAGAGATAAACTTTAACAGTCTCATTGCTCCTCCATTCTTTGAGAATATCCTTGTCTTCAAGGGCAAGATATGGAAATCTCTCACCATGACATCATAATCTTTTCAAGTGATAGAATATCCTTGATACAATGCAATAGAGCAGAAAATTCATTTGCAAGATGTTTATGTTTCTTAGCTTCATTTTCCCTTTTCTCTTTGGCTCTTATTCGTGCTCTCTTCAATTTACTCTGTCATTTTTTAGCTTCCTATTTTTTCCTTTGAACCAAGAACTCATTAAAAACTAGCTTCCACTCCCTAAGTGTTTTTAGTGCTCTATATCTTCCAACCTTGATGATTACTCTCACTGTTTTATTCCAAGTCCATTTAGACCTAATATTTGTAGACTTCAAAAGCAACTTAAAGACATTTTTAGCATTCAACTTATTGGTATAAGCTAACTGCTCTTGCTAGACAATCTTTCCTTCCATCATATTATTAACTTTTTCACTTGTTACCACATCTTTCCTCGTTTCTTTTATAGTTTGCCTAGGAACTTCATCTACACCTGACAAGTTGTCGGAATAATTCATTATTTTAGCATCGTAATGACGGTTTTCTAAATTTCATCTTCAAGACCAACTGAATAAGCTACAACAGAAGAGATTGATGTTGTTAAAATGAAAGTATCCTTGAAGGTTACATCAATCTTCTCTCTACATCTACATCTTCCACACAATCTATACAAATAGATTTTATCTAGCTCATTTCCCATCACACTCGTCAGATGTTTAGAAGTATTGGATCACAATTCTCGTCCACGAGTTCGTCTAATATCCCTCTCTCCTTTACCAGTGGCCAATCTCTTATCTCTCCATTATAGTCTTTCCTTAATCAATCTCCTTATCTCTTTCATCAATTGGTTCATAGCCATTGTTAACTAAGCTATGTTCATAGTTGTTTTCTTTGTCATCTTAGAAATTTTGAATTGACTTTCTTCCAAAGCTTCTAACTTTCTGGCATCCATGTTTCTAAATGAAATTATCACTAAAACTCTCTCACTAAAATTATTACAAAACCGCTCTTTTTCCTGTCAATTAAATCTCCTAACGAAATTACCATCGAGATGCTCTTAATGAAATCTCCTAATGAAATTATTGCTCAAACATTCTTAATGAAAGCACCAAATTATTGAAAATCTAACTATAGATCCAATAACAAATCCTAGTTGACCTAACTTGTGCAACAAACTACGATAAATAATGAACCAATCTGCTTATGAAATGGGTAAATTGACCCTCTAAAATCATATTCCAGAATAACCTAAGGCTATTCTAAGGATAGATAACGAACTGATCAACCCACAAAATAGTAAATTAGCCCTCTAGAATTAAATCATAGAATGATCGAACCTAGCCCTAACACTTCTAAGCAACAACACTCAAAACAGTTGAAAAGAAAAAACTAACCAACCCGTCCATGGAATAGGTAGATTGATTCTATGTAATTATATCACAAAATGACCTAACCTTAGCCCAAACAAAAGTCCCCATAAAAACTGAAAGAAATCATATGATACTTGTCTCGTAAACTACAAGATTTTATTAGTATTCCATAAGCCAAAAAAACATTATCACAACCCTAAACTAATATCCTATTTATAGCTAACTAGTTCTAACTTTCCTAGGAAACATGACTTCTTTTGGAAATAGAAACCTAAAAGGAAAATAATTCTAACTTTTCTAGGAAACAAGCTTTCTTTAGGAAAGAAAAACCTAAAAGAAATTAATTTCAAATAACTAATAAAGAAATACTATTAGAGTTTAAAATAAATAAATAATATTTTAAATAGGAATAGAAAATCCAAACAAATTTGGAATCCAAAAATATAATATTTTAACATAAGTTGCGATAGATGGATTCTCCTTAGGTTCTCATTAGTGGATACTTTACCTCCAAATATTTCCCTCTTATTATTTAGAGACAAACAAAAAGATAATAGTAAATATATAATCTAAAACTTTAAATTGTTTTATGGGATAATCCTATTTTTCTCCTTGCGACACAATGCCAAAATCCCCTGGTATTTTTTAAAATTGTTAACATCCCTCTTATCAATTTATGAAATAGATTAAATTCCTGTAGTTTATGAAAATATCCCCCAAAAAAAAACCCTCTACCATCAAAGTTGATTTTGAAAAACAAAATTTCATCATTAATATGGAAAGACAAAATTACAAGGGCACTTTGGCCATTTCATTTATTTTAGTAGTGTAGTAATTGCAAGGGGTAAAATGAGATTCTCCGAAATTATAAAGGGATAATTAGCGATTATGTCAAACTACAAGGGAGCAAATAAGATGATTATCCCTTGTTTTATTCATAATTATAATACAAAAAATGAATTTCTTTTATACCTATTATAATATTATTTGAAACACTATTAGTGACCACTTACACAACATTGCTTACTCAAATCCTTTCCATACACTTAATAATTCAAACATCTTTTTCCTAGTCTTTGTATATCTAGAAGCATCAACAGACTAAAAAAACATACTTCCTTTAGGACAATTCACTAAGAAGTTAATCAATGTCTTTTTTCTCTCGTTCTTCCAACCATCTGACAAGATGAAATATCCATAATTGGCCTACACCTCTTCATGATCTTTTATTATGCTACGAGTGGTTTCCAGTTCTTGTTAGAGAAAGGGAACCTTGACTTTATGGTAAGTAGACACCTTCATACCTAGACCATACTAACCAACTACTTTCATAAAGACTTGGAAGCTATCATATGACATAATATTAAATGCAATGTCTGCATCATACATCCATCTTGCAAAGCTTTTACGAGCTCGACTCCTTAACTTTTTCTTTGTGTGGTGATTCACACACCCAACCTTGTTTGCCTTCCTTTGTTCTTCATCGCACTAACATCTGGGTTAAGGGTAAAAAAGACATCCTATAGACCTTTCTGTTTTGGCCCTTTAACATTAGTAACACTATCGCTTCTAGTTCTAAAAGATGTGTGGTTTCTTTTTCTAACTGTGACAACTCATCATCATCATCATCACATTCACCAAATTGAAAGTCATCATCTAACAGTAGTGCCACATTTCGCTCATCCCTATTATTCTTCTTTTCTTGCATGAAATCCTAAATCTCTTGTCTTACAAATGGAAGACATCATCGACAAGCTTTAGTATTCTTAAACCCACCAACTAGATGTTGTTTTGCTCGTAAGATGTCACCTTTTATCACTTTATGACAAAATTTACACTTGATTTATTTCTATCATTAGGATCAGGTTCAAAATGACATTGAGTGAGCTACTAAAACTAAAAGAGAGCAATGGCTTTGCACTTCATACTTTAATCACAAACAAACATACACAATAAGCAAAAGTCAAAATTATAGTTTATATATACAATTTGTATACAAACATGTTTATCATAATTCACATGCTCAAACTACATGAACAATCATACATAAACAAATAATACACAATAATAGTATACTATAATTTACACAAAACATATTTAGACAAACAATAACAGTATTTACACAAACAAAATTATCAAACAAACAATACACAATAATAGTATGCTATAACTTACACAATAACATATTTACACAAACAATCATACACAATAACAATATTATACAAGTTATACAACCATGCTTATACAATATACACAAAGTTAACTCACAAACATACACAAACATTAAACATACATGAACTTTATAGATTAAGAAGTATGATTTAGATGGAGTATACTGAAACAAACATTAAACAAGCTCACAACTTTATAACTTAGAGGAGAGGAATCCGAGAAGAGAGGAGGTTGGAATTAGGAACAATGGTTAGTTTTCGACCACTAGACCGTCGATGTGAATAGAAGAGAAAAGAGGAGAGGTCAATCGCGATCGGACAACTTAAGAAGTATGATTTTGATGGCTAGAAGCCTGTGTCTAATGGCTGGCAAGCTGGTTTGGATGACTTAAAGGGCAGCGAGATGAGAGGAGATGAGAAGAGGGTTGAGATAAGCCAAAATATTGCTGGTTTAGCGTGTTTTACCCAATGCACACCCTTTTAAAATGTAAGATTGTGTGAGGCGCTAACCTTACCCAAATCGTCATGCCTCAAAGTGAATTAAGGAGATCGACAACGCCTTGCACCTAGGCATGTCATTGAAAGCCATGCTTTCAATCAAGATTCCAATTGATGGAAACTAAAGAAGCAAGCCTAATGATCCTTTGAGCATCAATGGAGGGCTTATGACAAGAGCTAGAGCTAAAAGAATGAAGGAAGCATTAAATTGGATGATTCAAGAGATCTGGGCCAAGAGTCTTGCGCAACAAGGATTGGAAGACATGGAAAGGACACCAAGGCTTCAAAATATGATTCAAGTTCAAGATCATAAATATTGAAAGCTTGGGTGGCTATTTGAAGGCAAATTGGGCTGGTTTCATTTGTTTATATTAATTTGGGCTTAATTTATCTTGTGGGCTGGTTTAATTAAGTTAATTTGTTTAATTAGTTTGTTAAGTATCAAACTTTGATAATATTGGGCTTTTATTTGTTTTATTTCGTGATGGGTTATTAGGTTATGTATTGAGCTGTCAAATTTAATTATTTTAAACCCAAACTTAGTTAATTTAAGCCCAAGTGGGGTGTATTAGTATGTTAGGGCGTCCAAGTGATGTTTAGAAGCTAGAGTTTTATTTATTTTGCCTATAAAAGGCCATGTGACCCTCATAAACGGGATTAGCCAATTTTATGAATGAAATATTAGTTTTCTCTCTTTGTTCTTGAAGAACTTTTGAGAATTTATCAAGGATTGATTTCTTGAGTTATCAACTTGACTTATCTCCCTCATCCTTCTCTTGTTCTTGGGAGTGGCGTCTTTGTTATCTTGGTTCGTGGTTCGCTAATCCTTGGGTCAAGGTACTTTCCTTTTATTTTCTTTTATTCATTCTTGAATTAAACTTTCTTGGGGTTATTGATTCAAATTGCTTGTGGGTGTCATATATATATATATACCGGGTTCTCATTATTTGGTATCAGAGCTTTAGGTTAATTAATTTGGGATTTATTTTACAAAAAAAAAAAAAAAGTCATACCTGTTCATCTTCTTTCTTGTCATATTGGTTATTGTTCACATCATCTTATTGCAAGTTACTGTTCACGCATCTTGATTTGCAAGTTACTGTTTACGCATCTTTATTTTACGTTACTGTTCACGTCATCACAAAAGGTAAAAAAAAAAAAAAGCATAAAAAAAAGAAAAAAAAAAAAGAAAGAAAAGAAAATCTTAATTATAGGAAGTTGAGATTTTATTTCCTTTCTAGTTGGGTATCTTACATAAGGAAAGCATTTAAAGGGAATTAATCTTATTTTTTTTCCTTTTATATTTTTGCCTAAACAAAAGAAATCAATTTAAATTCCTTCCTATTTTGTTCTTGCCTAAACAAAGAAATTAAATTTATTTCTTTCCATTCTGGTACTGTCTAAATAAAGAAATTAAATTTATTTCTTTTCATTCTGGTCTTGCTTAAATCAAGGGGGCAAATTTTTTATCATTCTTAATTTAATTCCCATTGAAATCATCTAGTTTCCATTTGTTTCTTACTGTGACCATAATTATTTCCTTTTTGTTTCTTTCATAGTTTTTTTTCTTGTTCCATTATTTCCTTTCATAAACGTATATTCTTTTCTTGTTGAGATTAGTTAAGTTGATTACTTCAAGGTTAACTTTGGTGAATTGATTAGTTTCATAAAGAACTTATAGACAAAACTTGAGTGTGGATAGGGAGTGTTGAGTTAGATTACGAGTGTTGAATAAAAACAAGAGTGACGAGTGTTAAACACGTGAGGATTAGAGTGAAACACGTAAGGGAGTGTTGTGAGGATTATTTCTTTCTAACATTTTTTTGCAAGTTTCAATCATGTCTTCGAGTAATGAAAAAGATATTGAAGGAGTAGAAAAGATCGATCAGGCAAATGTGCTCAAAGCAATGCAACAACAGTTTAAGAGAATGAATGTGGTGTTTGGAGACATTAGAGATAGATTGGAGAGACAAGATGAGGCCATAGCTAATTTGCAAAGGCAACAGCGGAGGACTCCAGAATTACGTGGTGGTGATGATGAGTATGAGGATGACTTTGGGGTGTTCAATGGAGATGAATTAGAATTCGAAGATAATGCCTTCAATGCCCATATGGACCGATTTAGGGGTGGTAGAGGTGGACGTGGAGGTAGAGGTAATGACAATAGGGATAATAGGAATTATGGGATTGGGAACGAGAGAGGAAGATTGAATGATAGACGGGATAGAGATCTTAGTAGCATAAAGGTGAAAATACCTTCTTTTCAAGGGAAGATGGATCCCGATGTGTACCTTGAGTGGGAGAAACGGACGGAGTTGGTTTTTGAGTGCCATAACTTTGCCGAGGAGAAGAAAGTGAAGCTAGCCGCAGCCGAGTTTGTGGATTATGCTGTAGTTTGGTGGGATCAGCTAGTGTTGAATAGAAGGAGAAATCGAAAGCGTCCTATAAACACTTGGGATGACATGAAAGCCGTTATGAGGAGGCGATTTGTTCTTAGTTCATACTATAGGGAGCTATACCAACGATTGGCAGGTCTTACACAAGGTTCTAGGAGTGTAGAGGATTATTACAAGGAGATGGAGATAGCCATGGTTAGAGCCAATGTGTATGAAGATAGAGAGGCTACTATGGCTCGATTCTTGCAAGGGTTAAACAGGGACATTGCCAACATTGTGGAGTTGCAACATTATGTCGAAGTGGAGGAAATGGTTCATATGGCCATGAAGGTGGAGAGGCAACTCAAGCAAAGGGGTACCATGTCACGGTATGGTAGTAATTCAGGTTCTACATCCTCGTGGAAGTCAACTTGGGGTAAAAAGGATGACAAGACACCTTTCAAGCCAAAGGCTGAGGGTACTAAACCTAAGAAGGGTGGTGGTAGTCACAATAAGGGCAAGTCTGAGAAAAGTCAGAAGAGAAATAGGGACATTAAATGCTTTAAATGTTTAGGTAGAGGACATATCTCTTATCAATGTCCTAATAAGCGAGTTATGATTTTGAGGGAGGATGGAGACATAGAAACCGATGGTGAGAGTGATGATGATGAGATGCCACCGTTGGAAGACGCTAGTGATGTCGAGGTTGCATATCCTGTAGATGGGAGATTGTTAGTGGCTAGGCGTGCTTTGAGTGTGCAGGTGAAGGAAGGTGATGAGGTGCAACGTGAGAATATTTTCCATACTAGATGTCATATCAAGAATAGAGTTTGCCGTATGATCATTGATGGGGGCAGTTGCACTAATGTTGCTAGCACCGAGTTAGTAGAGAAATTGAGCTTGACTACTTCTAAGCATCCTAAACCATACAGATTACAATGGTTGAATGATTGTGGAGAAGTTAAGGTGACGAAACAAGTGCTAGTATCATTTGCTATTGGTAGGTACAAAGATGAGGTGTTATGTGATGTTGTACCTATGCACGTAGGTCATTTGCTTTTGGGACGTCCATGGCAATATGATAGGAAAGTGACACATGATGGGTTTAAGAATAGATATTCTTTTACCAAGGATGGACGAACGATCACTCTTGTGTCTTTAACACCTTAACAGGTGTATGAAGATCAAGTGAGAATAAGAGCGAGTGAGCAAAGGAAAGAGAGTGAGAGAAAATGAGAGATTGAGAGTTCAAACACTGGTGAGGTTGAGAGAGAGAGTGACCAAACACTAGAGTATGAGCAAAAGAAAAGTGGGAAGATCGAGTGCAAATGAGAGAATGAGAGAACAAAAAGTGAGAAAAAGAAAATGAGTGTTTATGCAAAAGGGAGCGATGTGAGAGCTGCTTTTCTAGCCAAGCAGCAAATGTTTATACTTTTGTTCAAAGACACTTATTTTTCTAACTCTGACATTGGTGTTTCTTTGCCTAGTGTTGTTACAACTCTTTTGCAGGAATTCAAGGATGTATTCCCTGAGGAAATGCCAGATGGATTGCCACCGAAGAGGGGAATAGAGCATCAGATTGACTTCATACCCGGAGCTTCAATTCCGAACCGTCCAGCTTATAGGAGCAATCTCGATGAGACAAAGAAGCTTCAAAAGTAGGTTGAGGAGTTGTTAAAGAAGGGGTATGTGAGTGAGAGCATGAGTCCATGTGTCGTACTAGTTCTACTTGTACCTAAGAAGGATGGGACTTGGCGTATGTGCATTGATTGCAGAGCTATCAACAAAATTACAGTTAAGTATCGACATCTCATACTTAGATTAGATGACATGTTGGATGAGTTGCATGGATCTTGTGTGTTTTCTAAAATTGATTTGAAAAGTGGATACCATCAAATTAGAATGAAAGAAGGAGATGAGTGGAAAATTGCCTTTAAAACTAAACATGGTTTATATGAGTGGTTAGTAATGCCTTTTGGTTTAACTAATGCACCTAATACTTTTATGAGGCTAATGAATCATGTTTTGCGCTCTTTCATTGGAAAATTTGTTGTGGTCTACTTTGATGACATATTAGTGTACAGCAAGAGCATAGATGAACATGTTAGGCATTTGCATTATATGCTTAATGTGTTAAGGAAAGAAAAGTTGTATACTAATTTGAAAAAGTGTTCATTTTGCACTGAAAATGTTGTGTTTTTGGGCTATGTTGTTTCATCAAGAGGGATAGAGGTAGATGAAGAAAAGGTTAAGACTATTAGGGAGTGGCCTATACCTAGGAATGTTAGTGAGGTGCGTAGTTTTCATGGGCTAGCTAGTTTTTATAGAAAATTTGTTAAAGATTTTAGCACCATCGCTGCACTGCTAACTGAGGTTGTGAAAAAGAGTGTGGGTTTCAAATGGGGTAGTGAGCAACAACATGCATTTGATTTGATTAAGGATACATTGTGTTCTACACCATTGGTTGCATTGTCTAATTTCTCTAAGACATTTGAGATAGAGTGTGATGCATCGGGGATAGGTATAGGGCTGTTCTTATGCAAGATAGGCGTCCTATAGCTTATTTTAGTGAGAAACTAAGTGGAGCATCATTGAATTATCCTACTTATGATAAGGAGTTGTATGCTTTAGTTAGGGCCTTAGAAACTTGGCAACATTATTTGTGGCCTAAGGAATTTGTAATCCATACTGATCATGAGTTGTTGAAGTTCTTGAAATGACAAAGTAAGTTGAGTAGGAGGCATGCTAAATGGGTAGAGTTCATAGAAACGTTTCCTTATGTGATCAAGTATAAGCAAGGAAAGGAAAACGTTGTAGCTAATGCCTTATCTCGTAGGTATACTTTGATTTCTACTTTGAATGCAAGATTATTGGGTTTTGAGCATATCAAAGAATTGTATGTGGATGATCCTAATTTTGCTTCTGTGTATGTCGCATGTGAGAACACTGCTTTTGGAAAATTCTATAGGCATGAGGGATTTTTGTTTAGGGAGAATAGACTTTGTATTCCTCAAGGGTCTATCAGAGAGTTATTAGTCAGGAAAGCACATGAGGGTGGATTAATGGGACATTTTGGTGTTAGGAAAACTTTAAATGTGCTAGATGAGCATTTCTTTTGGCCGCACATGAAAAGAGATATTGAGAGAGTTTGTGATAAGTGCATAACATGTAGACGGTCGAAGTCTAAGGCTTTACCGCATGGTTTGTATACACCTTTGCCCATACCTAGTGAACCTTGGATTGATATTTCTATGGATTTTGTATTGGGTTTATCTAAGTCCAAAAAGGGTCGAGATTCGGTATTTGTTGTGGTTGACAGGTTTTCGAAGATGGCTCACTTCATACCATGTCACAAGACTGACGATGCCACACATGTTGCTGATTTATTCTTCAAAGAGATTGTTCGACTTCATGGAGTGCCGAAGAGTATTGTTTTGGATCGAGATGCAAAGTTTTTGAGTCATTTTTGGAGGACTTTGTGGGGAAAGTTAGGAACGAAGCTATTATTTTCTACCACTTGTCATCCGTAAACCGATGGACAAACAGAGGTGGTTAACAGGACTTTGGGTACTTTGCTACGATCCATCATCTAAAAGAACTTGAAGAATTGGGAAGATTGTTTACCACATGTAGAGTTTGCTTACAACAGGAGCATGCATTCGACTACTGGTTGTTCGCCGTTTGAAGTTGTGTATGGCTTCAATCCACTTACTCCAATGGATTTGATACCTTTGCCTTTTGAGGAAAGAGCAAACTTAGATGGGATGAAGAAAGCTGAGTTTGTTAGGCAATTACATGCAAAAGTAAGGCAACATATTGAGAGGAGGACCGAGCAATATGCTACTCAAGCTAATAAAGGACGAAAGAAAGTTGTGTTCGAACCAGGAGATTGGGTTTGGGTGCATATGCGTAAGGAGAGGTTTCCTGAGCAACGAAAATCTAAGTTGCAGCCACGTGGAGATGGTCCATTCCAAGTGCTTGAGCGCATCAACGATAATGCATACAAGATAGACTTACCAGGTGAGTATAATGTTAGTACTACCTTTAATGTTTCTGATCTTTCTTCTTTTGATTTTGATACAGGTGCAAATTTGAGGACAAATCCTTTTGAGGAGAGGGGGAATGATGGAAACCAAAAAAGCAAGCCTAATAATCCTTTGAGCATCAATGGAGGGCCTATGACAATGGCTAGAGCTAAAAGAATGAAGGAAGCATTAAATGGGCTGATTCAAGAGATTTGGGCCAAGAGTCTTGCATAACAAGGATTGGACGACATGGAAAGGACACCAAGGCTTCAAAATATGATTCAAGTTCAAGATCATAAATATTGAAGGCTTGGGTGGCTATTTGAAGGCAAATTGGGTTAGTTTCATTTGTTTGTATTAATTTGAGCTTAATTTATCTTGTGAGCTGGTTTAATTAAGTTAGTTTGTTTAATTAGTTTGTTAAGTATCAAACTTTGATAATATTGGGCTTTTATTTGTTTTATTTCGTGATGGGTTATTAGGTTATGTATTGGGCTGTCAAATTTAATTATTTTAAACCCAAACTTAGTTAATTTAAGCCCAAGTGGGGTGTATTAGTGTGTTAGGGCGTCCAAGTGATGTTTAGAAGCTAGAGTTTTATTTATTTTGCCTATAAAAAGCCATGTAAACCTCATAAACGGGATTAGCCAATTTTATGAATGAAATATCAGTTTTCTCTCTTTGTTCTTGAATAACTTTTGAGAATTTATCAAGGATTGATTTCTTGAGTTATCAACTTGACTTATCTCCCTCATCCTTCTCTTGTTCTTGGGAGTGGCGTCTTTGTTATCTTGGTTCGTGGTTCGCTAATCATTGGGTCAAGGTACTTTCTTTTTATTTTCTTTTATTAATTCTTGAATTAAACTTTCTTGGGGTTGTTGATTCAAATTGCTTGTGGGTGTCGTATATATATATATATATATATATATATATATATATACGGGGTTCTCATCACCAATCCAGCAAGGCAATAAGGGTAGACGTTTTTGGGTTCAGGTTGGATTAAGTTAGAAATCTCTGAACTCAACGTGGGTTGGATTGAAAATTTTTTCAACCCAACCTAAAAATAGTCGGGTTGGATTAGATTTAGTTGATCGATTAGATTCAATCCATTAGAAAGGTACAACAAATTTAGGTGATGACTCTCATAGTCTTAGCAATTTGATTACAAATAAATGAGTATAAATAAAGATTCAAGGATTACAAATAAAATATTCTATCCACTACAAAGACTATCTATGATCCTCAACTCTAGCAAGTGTTCTTCTAGGGGGAAGAAAAAATTTGGGATTTAGAACTAAGTGTGTGCGTTTTCGAGTTGGGTTGAAAATTTTTCAACCTAACCTAATTCAATTTAATTTTTAACCCAATCCAATCTAACTCAATTCTATTAGCATTTTAAAGATTTAACCAATGTAACCTAGGGGTGGCAATCCGGGTTGATGGGTCGGGTTGGACACAATACAAACACGATCCAGTTATTTTTTACACGACACGAATACGAAACGATTAATAAACGGGTCGAACCCTTTCAACACGAGCATGACATGATTATTAATGAGTTAATATGAAAACAACACAATTAACTCATTTATATATGGGTCGTTTATTGATCCGTTTAATCGATACGTTTTATGACCCGTTTATTGACCTGTTTAGCTGACACATTTAATGACCCATTTAACCATATTTAATATATTTAAATTTTAATATAAATCTAATAAAAATTAAAATTAAAAAAAGACACAAAACCTTTTAAATCCATAAATACAATCTAAAACCTGAAAAAAAATTTATCAATCACAAATACAATCCAAAACATAAAAATATATATACTTATCACTAAAATTACATGAATCCCCTTCTAATATGAAATTAATTTTTACCCTTGTTAAACAAGTCAACCTATGATCCGTTTAAGAAAGCACGAACCATATACGATTAGTAAACATGTTGGATGGGTTGATCCGTTTATTTATCCAACCAGTTTATACTCAACCTTAACCCATAACAATTGTATCATGTTGACCTATCGTATCAGGTTTCAAATTATCAGCCCTAATCCAACCCGATAAAAAATGGTCTAGTCTAATTAATTGGGTTGACGATGCCCATCCTTAGCCACATTAATGGGGTCCATTCGTTGCAGCCCAATTCGTAAATGGGCCAAATTTCTGATTCCGAAAACAAACAAGAAATTGACTCCAGAGTAAACCACAGCACTGCACAACAACAACACATACTCACAGATCAATCTTAAACAAACTACTTGCAAAGCTGGATTTTGTCTTTCACTTTTTGGATCCTTAAAGATCCAAAACTTATCCGTCTCCAAGTTCATCATTTCTAGGGTTTTATTCATTTTATAAAACCCCCCCTCTACTAGACTTGAACGTCGATCTCGAAACAACAACATTTTGTTTTGTTGCAAAACATGGCTGCGAAAACAGAGGCAGTAGGAGCAGCCGGGTCTGATCTACTCAAGACCCTGTCTTTGAAATCAATGAAGCTAAAAACTAAGCAACAGGAGCTACTGATCCGGGTGTCTATACTCTGTTTAGTCTACATTCTAGCCTTCATGAGCCGCCTCTTCAGCGTCCTCCGATACGAGTCGATGATCCACGAATTTGACCCCTACTTCAACTACCGCACCACCCTCTACCTCACTCAAAAGGGTTTCTACGAATTCTGGAACTGGTTCGACTCCGAGAGCTGGTACCCTCTTGGCCGCATCATCGGTGGGACCCTCTATCCTGGTTTGATGGTCACTGCTGCTCTCATCTACTCCACTCTCCGTCTGCTCCGCTTCGCCGTCCATATCCGCGAAGTCTGCGTCCTCACTGCTCCCTTCTTCGCTTCCAACACCACCATCGTGGCTTACTTGTTCGGCAAGGAGATATGGGACACCGGAGCAGGGCTGGTTGCGGCTGCTTTCATTGCGATCTGCCCCGGATACATTTCGCGGTCCGTTGCAGGGTCGTATGACAATGAAGGGGTGGCCATTTTCGCGCTTTTGCTTACGTTTTACCTGTTTGTGAAGGCAGTGAAGACGGGTTCGTTGGCCTGGTCGCTGGCTTCTGCTTTTGGATATTTCTACATGGTTTCGGCTTGGGGTGGATATGTGTTCATTATCAACTTGATCCCTCTTTACGTGTTGGTGCTTTTGGTTACCGGCAGGTATTCCATGAGGCTTTATGTTGCTTATAATTGTATGTATGTTTTGGGAATGCTTCTCGCTATGCAGATTCGCTTCGTGGGGTTCCAGCACGTCCAGTCTGGGGAACATATGGCCGCCATGGCTGTCTTCTTCTTCATCCAGGTCAGCTTTCGTCTATTTATATAGTTCTGTGAATTTGTTTGGAGTAAAATGTTTTACAACCTATTGGAGTGAGGCTTTGTTTTCGTTCAAGAGTGTGTATATGAACATGTTAACATATCATAACCTTAAGTTTTAAATGTTATAATTGAACTATTTCTTATCAGCTTAAACTTTTCAATCCAGTAATAGCTAACACGGTATCGTGGAGGTCCTTAGTTTAAACCCTTTTTCCCCTTATCTAAAATCCTGGTTGTACATGTTATATGGTAGATGGTGTTAACATATGTCCGTCATTTGTCATCTCTCCACGTTACACGTGAGGAGACGTGTTAACGTATTATAATCTTAAGTCTTAAGTACTATAGTTAAGTCTTTTCTTATCAGCTCAAGTTCTTGGGTTTGGTGATAATTAATAGAATGAATGTTTTTGTGTACTTGGTTGTATTTGAAAATGGTAAAATTATGAGAGTCTATTTGATGCATTGATGAGTCCTGCAAATGTGAAGATTTATTGGCAATAATTGGAATTTTTTTTTCCTGCAGGTGTTTTATTTCTTAGATTGGGTGAAGTACCTGCTAAGTGACACAAAAATGTTTCGAGACTTTTTGAGGATCACAGTAACCTGTGCTGTAGTTGCAGGTGCTATTGCTCTGGGAGTGGGCACTGCATCTGGGTATATTTCTCCATGGACTGGGCGGTTTTATTCCTTGCTGGATCCGACTTACGCCAAGGATCACATACCTATTATTGCATCTGTCTCAGAGCATCAGCCAACAGCATGGTCATCTTTCATGTTTGATTTTCATATTCTACTTTTCCTTTTTCCAGCCGGTCTCTATTTCTGCTTTAAGAGGTTGTCGGATGCCACCATATTTATAGTCATGTATGGCCTCACAAGCATGTATTTTGCTGGTGTCATGGTTCGATTGATTCTTGTCGCCACACCTGCAGTATGCATCATTAGTGCTATTGCTGTTTCCGCCACGATAAAGAATTTTACTTCGTTGATCCGGACAAAAAGCAAGACTGCTGCGACTGCTTCTACCAAAGGAGCCAGTGGTTCAAAGGCTTCTTCTAAGGTGAGGATTCTACTGATACATGTATATATATTTTCTATTTTCCTGGTTCAGTAAAATATATTTCTCAGTCAATTAAGTTTCCTTGTTTGAGGAGAATTTTTTAGTTGTATCTTACATGGCTGATGAATAAGGGTTTGGTACACTAATTTATAGTGTTTCGTTGTTCGGCAGTTACTTCTGTAGATTATTTCTCTTTCATTTATTTATATGATTAGGACAAATTTGGAAATGGTACCTATACTCACTTGTTCCGTTGTCTCTTACATAGGAAATGCACAGAATAGACAATATGTTGCCTTACGTGTTCGTCATTTAGTGCTTGCAATATTGAAACTGAATTTTCATAATGTATGAAATTTGCTATTATTGAGAACTAGTCGCTACAGCTAAGACAGACATATAGATGTGTATTTATTCCTATCAAGTGCCACTGATACGAGCATGTTTTTCTGCTCAAAAGATCACATTTTTATTGCTTGTTGCACGATTAGGCTTTACTGGATCAATCCCAGCCTTTCCAGAAGAATGGTGCTATTGCATTGCTTTTTGGTGCTTTTTACTTGCTCAGCAGATTTGCTACCCACTGTACCTGGGTCACCTCAGAGGCATACTCCTCTCCCTCAATTGTGTTGGCTGCAAGGGGTGCACATGGCAGAGTCATATTTGATGATTATCGTGAGGCATACTTTTGGCTTCGGCAAAACACTCCTCCTGATGCTAAGGTGATGTCCTGGTGGGATTATGGGTACCAAATCACTGCCATGGGAAACAGGACAGTTATTGTTGATAACAACACCTGGAACAACACTCACATTGCTACTGTCGGACGTGCAATGTCTTCGTATGAGGATGAGGCATACGAGATAATGAGATCACTTGATGTGGATTATGTATTAGTTGTCTTTGGTGGTGTTACTGGTTACTCATCTGATGATATTAACAAGTAAGACTCCAAATTGCATTTTAATGCTCCACCATTAATTTGAAAGATTTATTGCATTTTTTCTTTTCTTTTTGGTGTTATCTTTCAAACTGTATGTTTGGATTTAGAATTTTAGTGACTAATAGCTATAATTAAGCATCTATTGTCATGCATGTTCACATCCTTCATCCCACACCATTCCAAAAAGAAAATAAGAGAACAAACAAGGTAGATAAGGAGTAGAAGCACACAGAATCAAGTAATCAAACAATCTCTTTAATAATCGAGGACGGAAGGTTGTTTACACAATTTAACAGCTAATCTGAATTTCGTGGACATGTCTATCAAAAAATTGTGGTGTAAATCTGGACTCTTCTAATGGTTTTTATCATTTGTGTTAATAGAATCATAAAAGATTTGCTTCTTTTTTCCTATGCTTGAAGGTTGTCATTTCTGTCCTTTGTGGTTGTATACTTATACAATTTATTTTGTGCAAGATTTCTGTGGATGGTGAGAATTGGTGGTGGAGTATTTCCTGTGATCAAGGAACCTGATTACCTTGTCAATGGGGAGTATCGTGTTGACAAGGGGGCAGCACCCAAGATGTTGAACTGTCTCATGTAAGTTTCTTTGTTGTTATCCTTAACCCATTTAGATTAATTACATTTCTAAAGTATTATAGAATGTCAAGAATTGTATTAAGTTCAACTCATTTAGCTCTGAGTTTGGATTTATTTCTCATTCTGTTTATTTATGTTAATCGGGATAATGTTAATGACATCTTTCTTTTTTGATGTAATAGAACAAAGCAGAGTGATTATTCTCGAGGGTCTATTGTTATGAGTCAGTTTTGTAACCTAAGGTTTCCAACTTCTTTGATATAGTTCTTGCCATTGGTAAACCAAAGAAGAATAGCTTTTCAGGAATTGTTAGGGCAAGTTATCCTTAAATAATTGATTTGACACATTGGATGCATGCCGTTGTTATTGAATAAATTAATTTTCCATTTTTTGAAAGTATTTAATCGATGCTGTCACTCGGCCTGGTGTTCTCATCTTGTTTATTGTTATAGGTATAAGCTGTCATATTATCGATTTGGAGAGCTGGTAACAGAATATGGCAAACCTTCTGGGTAAGTGAAACATTAATTCTCATTGTTCATGTTATCTATACATGGAACACATACATACATCAGTCTTTTTCTCAATTTCAGATAAAAATATGTACAACAGAATGCGTAAACATCTTGCTAAAAGCGTGTAATTACTTTTGGCGGTGGCAGGTATGATCGTGCAAGGGGGGTTGAAATTGGTAATAAGGATATCAAACTTGAATACTTGGAAGAGGCGTTTACAACATCTAACTGGATAGTTCGCATTTACAAGGTCAAACCTCCTAACAATAGGTGGTGAGCCGTTACACTCTCCACCTTTCCCTCTACCTCTCCCAAGTGGGACAGGAGCACAACATTGTAGATGAGAAGAGTGAGAGCTTGAGATGACGTCGAATATAGTGGTAGTGATGGAAAGCACCGTATTTTGCTTAGAGATTTGAGTTTGACATTCAAGGCTCTTAAACTTTCTGGAACCCCTTTTTGGAGATGATTTCATATTGCCCGTCAGCCTCAGTTTTAATTTAACTGTTTATCCTTATATGGTTGAAAACCTTCTTAGACCCTCCCAACTTCTAGCCTAATGTAATTTATTGGCTTGGTGCGGTTTATACTTTATAGTTCTTGATCCGATACTAATTTTATAATTTTTGTTGGCTTGAGATATAGGTGATTATCGCTCAGAGTTGTGTGTCTTGTTCATGATTGAGCTGTGGGTTTGGATTGTCTTTTGAAAAATGTGTGCATCAAATACATCTTTTGAGACTATTATCATCCTTGTGCTTGTAATGTATCGCAGTTGACTATCTAAAATAGAATTCAATATAAATTAAAAGTTGTGTTGAATCAATATCGTAGCTGGGCTATTGGTGTTGTTGGTAAACTTCCCACCCCCTTCCCTCAAATTGTATGAGCAGATCCTCCTACCTCTATGTGGGTCGATCTCTCGTATGAAAGTGGTTTTTCGGATCGTGCTATCAGTGTTCCATCCCCGATGAATTGGAAAAAGATTTGAGGTTCAAATCTCACAAGTTGATCTTCAAAGCGCTTTTGGTCAAAAGAGTGTAACACATGAATAGACAATACAGATGTTACTAATGAAGTGTATTTCGAGGGAAAACCTTATAAATCAGAGGGACTGTAAGAGTATGTTGAAATAAATAATTATTTATGTAGTGTGAATATTTTGTCATAATATGTTTTGATTAGTAAGTCATCCTATTTTCATTTCACTATTAATGTATCCCATTTTAATTTCTATCAAATATTTTGAAAGGCCTGCCAGCACGCAACTCACTATAACATTTGGTGTTAAGACCTTCAATTATACAGGGATCAGCTTATGACTTAAAGGCTTGTAAAATCCCTACCTTCATATTCTCATACATAACAAAGTTCTAATTTAGAGTAAGTCGTGTTGAAGAATTTTGTAAACGTTTCCATGTTATCTTTTAAGCATAATATTTTATTAGCATTTAAATTGATGCACAGGAGGTGTTTAAACTGGTAAAATCTTTTGGTTACTTTGTTTTCTTTATGTGTTGATATTTGGTTACCATATAATTCTCTGTTTTCCTGTAAAGGATTTTGGTTCTCTAACAACCACGGGGCCATTGTTACTTGCATCCCTTGTAAAACTAATAATCCTGTGCTCTTCCCCCAGATGAGGATCCATCCTAGGAGCGGGCAAACTTCATAATCTCCTCATATCCCTCAAACTCTCCTGATGGTTTTAATTTTAAGTAAACAAAAATATGGAGATCAATCAGTTTGATCAACTAGAACGCAAGCTAATAGAGCTGGAAGAGGATGAGGAGGGAGAGGAAGTTGATGACCAGAAGTAGAATTTGATCATCATTTTCGTTATATGGATGCTTAATTTGCATAATTAACTTTGCATACATTAAATTGAATGCTAAATCTATTTTGTAAGGCACAATATCAAATCTCTTTGTCTATAATCAACCTTACATTACAGCAATGAATGTAATCGAACAGTAATTGAACTTATAAATTGTAAGACTGAAGTAGAAAATCAATTACAGAAACCTCGTCACAGCATAAAAAGGGAATTTATTTTGAAGATAGTAAAATATCAATATACATTCTCCATAGCTTTGTTAAATGAGTATAAAATGATACAAATGGGTAAATTCCAATTCAGGAAATGAAACCAAAAAAATCAACGTACTCACCCTCAAAAGAAGACTAGATTACTATTTAGATTTCAACTTTTCATGTTTCATTTATTTTTTCTGACAGACAGGTAGATGCATTCCGATAATCAGAAGCCATAAGAAATACAGAAACTTACTTTTCTCCCAGTGCTGCTGCTTCTTACCAGGCATATCACTTATAATGGAGATTTGAAGCTGTATTCATTTAGCTATATTTCTTCTCTTTTAATTACACTTGGCAGCTATATGGCACGTGACAGTGTGGTGTTCCAATCCATCACAAAAAAAATAATTGGAGAATGAACAATCAATTTCCTGTGTGATAAGGAGTTGACCTAGTCAAGGGCAGCTTTGCTTCTGCGGCCGCTAATTGGCTTTGGTAAGCCATCAAAGATTGGTCTTGTGATGGCTACATTTGAGAGAGCTTGCAAGTCAGGTTTTAGACTCCACTTTGAAGTTGGCCACAGGGATGAACTACTGCTGTCCTGGTCTTGCAAACTTGAAGTGCTTGATGACTTACGAACCCCGAGCAGTCCATCAGTAAGAATTGAATCTCCCAAACCCACTGGAATAGAATTCAGCCATCCTGACTCTGAATCAGTGGTCAGTGATGCTCGACTTGCTGACTTTGGCCTCATGGCTAAACCCTTTCCTGTTACGGGTGAAAAGCCACTGCTTCCACTGCCATTCTCTTCTTTCAACAACTTCTCAGGTGTGACAACTCTGGATTCAGCTTCAGCTTTTTGACGCCTTCGAACTGACTTCTCATTTGATTTCTCACCATCCCCATCTCCAGCTTCAGTAAGAGCAACATAGTCACCCATTGCACCGTTCTCATCCAGGAAACCATTGGCTAGATTTCTGGACTTGTGGCGGTTTGAAAATGGATCAGAGATAGGTGAGGCTTTAGGAAGCAGTCCATCATCAGAGTAATCTACACTCCTTGTTTTGTAAACTGCCATCTCCATGCCTTCCCCTGCACTTTTGTGTTTCGGAGCTTTGAGACGGTAGTACTTCTGTAAACTATTCATGGCTGGTGAAATCTGAGTGCTTGTGGCAGGAGAAACCTGCTGTTCAGATGATTTGATTCTTAGAGACTCAAAAGATTCCAAGATGTTTGAATAGCTCAGATGTGGTGGTGTCTTCTTAGTATTGTTTTCACTGCAATAAGTTATTGAAGAGGTAAGCCACTACAAATCCTGACTAGATAACCAACACAGACATCGCTTGTGATTTTACCAGGTGGCAAGTGCAGAACAATAAAGAAAATGTTCAATATATTAACTTTAAAGACAATGCTCATACATATATATCTGTACCTACAATAATCACATCAATCTTGGAACTATTCATGCATACTCACAATATAGGTACTATAGCCTTTGCAAAGTCACATAGGTGCCGCCCAATATAGCGCAGCTGAAGTACTAAAAGAATGACACATCACCATATCCAAGGGTTCTTGTCACTCACCATCGAGTGCTTCAAACTGGGATAATGACATTTGCTAGGAGATAAATTAAACAATTATGCTCAAGGCATTATTTGAGAAGAGCCAATGAACTCATGGCAAACAAAGTAAAGTTGGCTGTTTTCCAGATAAACTTTATGATTCTTGAAGGATCTAAACTACAAACCACAAGCTTTAGAAACAAAAACTTAAAATTTAAAATTATTTTATGGAAATGCAAAGTGAATATCCCAGAATCTGCCACATCTATGGATCAGCAGAAGTCAAAACTCAAATCAATGGTGAAAAAAGATGCTGAACAGAAAAGCCTCATGTTTAAAGCAAATGACAGCTTAATAGACATACTGAACAATAATCTGATATAACAAAAAGGTAAGTGGGAAGTGGGTAACTAATGATAAGATTATCTATTTAAATAAAAAATTATCACAACAAATAATCCATTATTAATTATATTAGATGAGGAATTTTGAAAGAAAGTGCGCACTAAGTGTGTGTGTGAGATAGTTTGGTCTTTTGGAGTAATTCATCTACATACATTTATAGGGGAGAGGAAAGGACAGTGCTGCAGAACCTGGTTGTAGCAGCCAGTCCAGCAAGTCTTACCATAATATAGCAGCTAATTATCCCAGAAAAACACTGGATTTCACAACACTTGAAAGATGCGTAAAACAAATAAATAAATAGTACTAAAAAGTATAAGAAAGACTGGACAGTTTCCAACATCATATGCATAAAATTGACGAATAAAAAGCAAGCATATTTGAGACACCGAAAAGTTCCTCTATTGTTCCTTGGACAAGAGAGGAACTTTTCAAACAGAAAATGTATAGAGTTCGACTAGGAGTTGAGGAAAAAGAGTTAAGTAGCCCAAGCAATGAGAGGTCCGCCCGATTCTACTTTAACCAAAATTTCCTAGAATAATAACTACAAATGAGATTAGAGATTCCACACGACCAATCAACAAAGAACCAAAAAATGAAAAAAGCATTAAAGTTTAAGCCTCGTTCAAGCATACATTAGTTCTCCTACAGTTTAGCAGGCTGTGCTCAATAAGATGCCAATTTTTCCTATTGTACAATGAAATCGATGGTGGCAGCAACCATAGAGTCTCTCATTCCAATAAAGAAGTCACTATCCAAAAAACAGACCATGCTGATGGTGGAGGCACAATTTAGTTACAAATGGACACTAAAAAGGGCAAACGAATATGTATGAAAGTAATTAAAAGTTCGTACTTAAATCTAATCAGGCACTGTGTCATCTCCCATCCAAGTAAAAGGCGACAATTATGAGATGAGAATGCAAGACAGAAAATATGGAGCATGCCCAGAATTAGGCCTTGTAGGATCTAACTGATGCACAACCAAAACCTTGGCGGCAAATCTGGCTTTAGTTTAGGAGACTCCGAATACTGAAAAAAGAAAAAACTCATTGTGCTGATACGTTGCAAGTGGAAAAATATCGTTGTTTCATGTCAACTACGAGAAAGCTAATTCAAGATTCAAATAAGGGAAAAAGGATCATATATTACAAACAACAAAGGGTTTGCTACATTATTGGTTGGGTAAGATTACCCATCAATAACAACCCTTGAATATTTTTCAATAACTACCCTTACAATCAATTCAAGAGTCATTATTGATAGATAAACCCGCCCAACCAGCAATGTAGCTAAATCCTAATTTTTCAAAAGGATCCTTGATGATTAAATTTCAAATATCAATGGTAATCACTAACTGACAAAATGTACTGTGATGCAACAAAGCTGAAATTGATTATAATTAAAATAAGAGTAATAAACATCCAAAGTAAACTAGATGCTCTGACAAGTGGATTCAGGAGAAGTTAAAATTAGCATCAGGACAAGCGGGTAATGAAAGCAGAGAAATACCCAGAAGAAGAATCGTTGGAGAGAATGGGGGAGGGAGGGTGTCTTCCTGGTAACGGTATCTGCAACGTTTTCAAAGCGAACATCTGGAGATCTGTTGCCAACCCATTCAATCTCTTGATGTCAGCCACCTAAACACAAAAACACACCGTCTCTTATTTAGTCAACAAGCAGGCAGATCCATCATCTAAAACAATAACAGAAATTGAAGAAGAAATACCTCCACTCCATATTTGATGGCAACACCAGCGAGAGTGTCCATTTTGGAGACCCGATGCTCTATGTAATTACCATTGCAGTTACCACCACTGCCTTCTCCTGAGCAATTCAATCCGTTTGAAGGAGACATTTTTCAAGCCCCCCTCAAAACCCTCTTCTTCTTTTGCCTTCCACAATCCCACAAACAATCAACGAAAAGATACTCTCCACCGCTGTTCAACAACAACACCTTTTACTCTTCAAACAAGGGAATATAATTAAATTCCCAGAAAAAAAAAAAAAAAAGTCCACAAGATGTTAAAAGTTAGGCTATAGAGAGACGAGCCACAGAGAGAGAGAGAGAGAGATGAGTTTCAAAAGCTTTTGTTTTCGTTTGATTGGGAGAGCTTTCTTCACTTTGCTTTTGTGTTAATTAAATAGAAACAAAATCATCTTATTTTTTTTTATTCTTTTTAAGGGCTTGATAAAAATATTATGTATTGACTTTAAAATGAGTTTTACGAGGATTGACTATGTTGTTATGGTTTTGGTTACTTAGAAGTTAGATAATCTTATTCAATAATTATAATTATTGGATTAGTTATGAGAATAGTTCTTATAGTCAATCTAAGAGTTATAATTATTAGGTAAAATTACTCTACTAGTAAAATAGTCAAATCCTTTTATTATTGGTGAATCTAAAAAACCTCCTAAGGTTTGATTTTTGTACAACTATCATCCTTCAATTTTAGATTTAGATTAAAAAAAAACTCTTAATATATATTAAAATTTGGTTTATTATAATCTCAGTGTCTCATTAAAAATTCACTCTTCTTGGTTTTAAAAAATTCATAATTTTTTGGGTTGTACGGCCTTTTATTGTAACAAATAGAGTTATTGAATGGAAATTAGTAATTAAATTCAAATTAAAAAAATTCACAGACATTAAAGGTTCAAAAAATAGAAAGAAATTTGAAACTTAAAAGGATGATTCTTTTTCATAATTCTCCATTGACAGCTTAGGTTATACATTGGAGTTATACTCATATTAAAAAAAAAAAAATCAATAAGGTGTTTTGTTTTATTTGAATTTAAAATCAAAAGTTATTGTTAATAAAAAGTAAGAACTAAGCGATTTTTGTAAATTTCTCTTTTATTATTAATTTAATTGTATATTTTATATAAACAGACGCGGTTTTGTTTGCTGTGAAGGTGGCTACCGACAGCCTACGAATCCTTCTCCTTTTGCAGAGGAACAGCCCATGGATTTCCGGCATTCGTTTCGGATCCTCATCTTTCTTTGTTTTTATTATTCTTTTTTTTCGAGAATCTCATCCTTCTTAGTTATTCTCCCTCTCTATATGTATATATCCTCAAAAGATTTCTAAAATATAAGGACTAATCAATCACATTTATTCATTATATTTTCTTTTTAAAGATAAATTTTTTCTTCTAATTAATTCAAATACAAGGAATTAATTTAATTAGTTAATCTTTATTTTTTAAAATCAAATATGCTTAAATATAAAAATATATATATATGGTTTCCATGTTTAATTTCCAATTTCAACCTTTTAACTTCCATTTTGTTTCAACTTGGAAGTTTGGATACACCCAAAAAGTTTTCTATGTTTTACCTTAGGTATAATAATTTTAATGAACTCCCAAATCCTAGTAATTTTTTTTTTAATATAAAATGAACCTTTTATAAACCAAAACCATTAAGGAATATATAATTTACATTTACATTAAGGAAGAGGACAAGGGTAAAAACTACAAGCTTATATGTTAAATGATTTTCATTTCTAGGAACGGTTTAGAATTTACACATACCTACAACTTCACATAAAGTCTTGCTATAAAAAATAAGAGAGTAAGTTTCATCCCTAGAGATAATTGAGTCATTCAATGCAGAAGCTACTCCCCTAGCATCTACTTCCACAATCTCAATTTTCAAATGAAAAAAGGAAGTTAACAACTTAGATCAATAAACTCACCTATTTCAAGTTTATAATTGTCTCTCAAAGATTTAGCCATAGCAGATAGCTAACACGATCTAACGCTGATAATCATGAATAGGCAGTAAAAGAGGAAGCTAGCAACTTAGATCAATAAACTCACCTATTTCAAGTTTATAATTGTCTCTCAAAGATTTAGTCATAGCTAACACGATCTAACGCTGATAATCATGAATAGCACTGTCTAGACCAACTTTCAACAAGCTAGAGTGAATATATATACAAACTATATATAAACTATACTTTTGAATATAAAATTTATCATAAATTTCATTTTTTCACTCCGATGAATGCTAAATACACTATTCTAAAAGGTTCTTAATGAGAATTGTTAGAATTTTCAAAATATTTATTCAAATCCATAAATTATGCAATTTGTTTGAGCAAATTATGCAAAAGTTCATCGATGTTTGTCAAAAGATAAATGGAAGCAACGTTTATTGTTTGTTAGAGCATCCTTCCTTATATTAAGAGGTTGATCTTGGTTAACCGAATGAGTTCACTCCTTTAAAAATATTAGGGTCATTTTCTCTTATTTTTATTATTTTTTAAAAATTATATTATTTAATAGGCTATTTGTATCTATAAGGAAGATCCATTTAAAATAATTTATAATTTAAAAAAATATAAAATAAATAAAAATTAAATAAATATAA
This sequence comes from Litchi chinensis, assembly GCA_019925255.1. NCBI lineage: Eukaryota > Viridiplantae > Streptophyta > Magnoliopsida > Sapindales > Sapindaceae > Litchi > Litchi chinensis. Next base: position 21,986,114 of record CM034470.1, on the reverse strand, counting down.
AATTAATAAAAATATTTTTTTTAAAAAAAAATCCATCTGAATGATGAGCCGTCAAGATCAAATTTGAAAACTTAAAAAAATTTAGAAAAATAAATAAATAAATAATGGTTGAAGATGGCAGTGGATATCCAATCTGGATCTCCACTGCCAACTTCAACCTCTCCTCATCAAACCACCATTAATCCTAAACCACCATTCCCAACCTCTCATCGTCAAACCACCATGGACGGTAGAGATCATTTTAGACATCAACTAAAATCATAACGTTTTTAATAATTTTTTTTTTTTTTTTAAAGATGAAGATTGTTATCTGGGTTCGATGAACCCAAATGACGATGTTGTTTATCAGAGATGGAGTTGATCTGTAGAGATGGAGCAGCATCGACGATATCGACGATATATCCACCCAGGTTGACAGCAGCGGGACGATGAAGCAGCATCGATGGCATCTCCATCGAGCAACGTCGACGGCATCTACAACCAAAGGTCGTCGGGGACACGTCGACGGCCTCTCCAACCAAAGGTCGCCGGGGGATAAGTGCTTGGAGAAGGCGACTATGGTCTAGTCGACGGGGGAGTCGAACTTAACGACAATGATGACGAATCTGGGTGGCTTGATGGAACGAGAAGTGTAGTGGCCGATCAAGGGGAGGTGGCCTTTAGAGATTGAAAGAATCTGGTGATGTTGTTGACGGTTGATGATGTTGATTGGAAGAGAGTTTTTGAAAGAGAAGGAGAAAGAGACTGAAGATAATCAATAGAGATTGAGACTGGAGATTGGAAGAAAAAGAGACGAATCTGGCTTTGGAGATGTTCATTTCTTGGATTGGATTTGAAGTTTTGCTTGTCGGTGCTGATGTGCTTGGATGGAAGGAGATTCAATCTCGATCTCCATCATTTTTTTTTTTTTTAATTATTATTATTTTTTATTTTTTAAAATAGAAAAGATTTTCTTTTTTAGTTTTGGTTTTTTAAAATTAATCTACCTGTGTATATTTCACTTTTTTTTTTTCTAGAAAATTTTTAAATTTTATAATTTTAAAAATATTTTTAATTATTTTTAACTATTTTAGTTTTATTTTTTTTGAAAAATAGATGTCAACCATTTGTTTTGGACAATTAAGATTTTTAAATTGTTTTTTTAAACTATTTGGCAGAAATGAATTGAGAGTATGAGAGTATTTTTATCTTTTCACTAATTTTTGATAATCAAACCTCAAAATTAATGTTATTATTAATACAAGGGTAGCCGTTGCTGTAAAACACCAAATGTTGCTTTGGTTTATCAAAGCCCAAACATCAATAGGTTTTTGTGTAATTTGCTCTTAATATATATATATATATATATATATATATATATATATTTTGCAAAATGTTACTATAAAAATATCAAATTTGAGATTTCATAAAAGATATATCATATTTATTTTTTTGTATATTTTTCTCCGGTAATTTAAGGGAATGAAAAAAATAGTCATTTAAAAAACAATATTTTAAAATTGGAATTGTATAGTTAAAATTTTTATTAAAAAAAGAAAAAAAAGTCTACAGCTTTCTTCGGTGCATGATACCTATTTATCCTTCAAAAGTAAGAATTTTCTATTAAGTTCTTATTTTTATTAAATTTTTTATGAAAAACATTTAAATTTCAGTTATATATAAAAAATATATATAATAATTTTAATTATCTATTATTTTTTACGTTGATGTGTCAATTTATATCCATAAAACCTTTACAAATTTTATAAATTATGATTTTTTATATAAAATAAAAGGTCAATCGATGATCAATTACTTTCGATAATTAACACTTTGTGCTGAAATTAATCAATATATATATATATACATAACAAACAAAAATATCTATAAATTATATAAGCTAATAAATCTAATATCATTACATACAAGTATATGTCATCAGTTGACATGTTCTTTCACTTACCTTTTCAACCACATTACTTCTACGAATTCAACTACAAATTTTATAGATTTGAAGCTTCTATCCAATTACATCGTCATAAGTATGATATTAATTTAAAATAAAGACCCTGTCGCCCGTGGCTATCATATGATGAACTGTTTAAATTAAAAAAAAAAAAAAAAGAAAAAGAAAAAGAAAAAAACCAACATAAAGCGATCTGCCAACTTACAAATTGAAGCCCCTCAAATATTGAATATAGGCAACGAGGCTAGACGGGGTCGGATAAGTATTCTCTAAACCCGATTTGATTTTTTTTATGGAGTGCCCCAAAACCTGACTCATAAAACAAATGGATCGTCACTTTCCATCCCAATATGTATTTATTTGGGATGATCTGTCTCAAACCTAATTAGTTTTTATTCGATTTAATTTTTAACAAGTTATAATCTTTATATTATATAAAGATAAATATATAAACAATAAATCAATATTAAAGCTAAAAATAACTTATTCTTTACTTCAATTTAATATCACATCTAAATAATATCAATAGAGTTAAATACATAAAACCCCTCTGAGGTTAACTTAAATACAAACAAAAATGCTTTTTCATTTTTGTAACACAAAACCCTTACATTAACGGTCAAATGCGGTTAAAATTGAAGTTTAACCTAGAAATGTTGCGCAATAACGAAAATATCCATGAATAAGGACAAGAAATTTATATTAAAAATTTAAAAATAAATTTAAAATGAAAAATAATTGTAAAAAGTAAAAATATAATTTTTTAAAAAAAATTGTTGAATTTCCACCGTCCACCATTCTTGATGGACGATAGAGATTATTATTTAAAAATAAAAAATCTAATATATTTTAAAAATTTAATAAAATAAAACTAAAAAAATCTTAATTAGATTGGATTTTCGCCGTCTATTATAGATGGTGGAGAACTAGGAAATTAAAAAAATATATCAAAAAATGTTTAAAATTTTTTTTTTTTTTTCTTTTGCTTCCTTCTCCCACCTGCTCTCTCTCTCTTTCCACACACACACACACTCTCTCTCTCTCTCTCTCTTCTAACTGTAGATCTAACACCCTTCATCATCATGATATCTTCATCCTTCAAAAGTCAAATCTTTCAGTCTCATCTCCTCTCTCCACTAGTTTCTTTTCCCTGTTTTTTCCTTCTGTCTCACAACATCGAACCATCGTTTTCCTTCTTTCTTGGTTCATTTGGGCTCGTCGATTCGATCCCTGATGAATCTTCATCTGGGTTCGAATCGACTAACCCAAATGAACCTTCCCCTGGGTTCATCAATTCGAACCCAAATGATTTTTGAACATTTAATTTTTCATTTTTTTTCAACCTCTGGGTTTGTCCATTAACATGATGAATTTTTTTTTTTTGTTTCAATCTCTGGATTGTTTTTTTTTTTTTTTCAATTTTTGTTGTTGATTTTTTTTTTTTTTTTCTATTGTTTAAGTTTATTGTTGTTGATTTGTGGTTGATGATTGATGTGGTTTGGGGTTTGAAGATGCTGGGTTCAGTCGAAGTTGTCCTGGGGTTTGAAGATGTGGTTTGAGGTTTAACATGAAGTTGTTTTGAGTTCAATTGAACCTAGAACATTAAATAATGTTCTGAGTTCGATCAAAACCCAAAACATGAAGTTAATGGTGGGAGATGATCATGAAAAAGATGAAGATTTTGGTGATGATGGTTTTGGTTTAGTTGTGATGATGGAGTTGATAGATGGTTTTGGTTGTGATGATGAAGATAATGAAGATTGAAGATGATGAAGTTTTCTAGTTTTCTATTTTTTTTTTCTTTTTTCATATATTTTATAATTCCTTTGATCTTTAGCATCCATCTTTGAGATGGATGGTGGAGATTAATTGTTTTTATTTTTAGAAAATTGTAAAAATTATTTCTTAAAAAATGTAAAATATAAATTTTTATATTTTATTTTTTAAATAAGTATAAAGTCACCATTTTACCCTTCTCATTCTTTATAGCTTCCAATAGCCACTGTTAATTGGGGGTGTATTGTGTTACAAAAAACAAATTATTAACGCACCTATAATAAAATTAACCCCAGAGAGGTTTTGTGCCTTTTACTCAATATCAATATAAATTCATTTAAGTACAAACATCAAAATAATATGGGAGAATTACCCCTAACCTACTTGCAAGCTTAATATTCACAGACGCGTGCAACTTTTTAGTCTACTTGCAGTGTCCTCCTCTGGACTAATGGATTAACTAGTTTGACCGTCATTAGGTATGGTTGACCATGTAGAAAATATTAAAAGACAAAATTGCCTCTCAATAAATTTACTTTTTATTTTTCTTTTAAAATATTTTTTATAAACTTTAAATGAATTAAAAACAAATTTAATCATATCCCCACCATCCATCTGAAAATGGATGGTGAAATTAATTTAAGAAAAAAATTTAAAACAAAAGCTTTATAAAAATAAAAGAATTAAAGAAATTTATAAATAAAAGATGAATTAGAAGATCTTCATCTTCTTCAAAAATAAATAAATAAATAAATAAATAAACAAATTAATAAGAAAAAAATTGGTAGCTAGATGGAGATGAAGAACAGTTTGAACATCAATCACTAACTTCTTCCAAAATCATCAACAATCTAGCAAAATCATTAACATCAATCATGAACTCAAAATTATTATTATCAATCAACAAAAATCAGTGTTTAATCATCAAAAATACCTTAAAACAATCCACAATCAACTGAGAAAACAATCCAAAAAAAACCAAATCAATAGGGTTCAAGAAGAACAAGAGGAAGAAGAGAAGAATGAGAAGAAGAAGAGCACAGAAAGAGGGAGAGAGAGGAGAGATATGGTGACTTGTTCGAAGAAGATGATGAAGAAGAAAAAAGAGAGAGAGAGCGGAGAGAGACAGTGGACAGTGTGATAGGGTTTTTTTTTTTTTTAATTATTTTTAAATTTATTTTATTTCCTAGAGTTTATTAATTTTTAATTTTTTTCTTAAATTAATTGTCACCGTCCATTGGAGATTTAATTAAAAATATTTTTATTAAAATTTTAAGTTTTATTAAATTTTTAAAATTTTATTAATTTTTTTATGGACAGTGAAGATTGGATTAAATGAAAATTAAAAAGTAAATTTATTGAGGAACAATTTCATCTTTTAATATTTTTTATGCTGTCAACCATACTTAGTGATTGTAAAACCAATCAATTTGTTAGTCCAAGAGAGGATGCTGCTAATAAATCAAAAAATTGTATGCAGTTGTGAATGTTAAACTTTCAAATAGATTGAAGGTAATTATCCCAAATAATAATTACCACATAATAAAGCTTCATTACTGTTGTGGGTATAATTTGGACTGTGTAAATGGGCTGGTAAAAGTTTAATGAACTGATCCAGAAGATTGATTCAATAGACAAAGCCCAAGATCTAAAGAATGAATCCAGCTCTTAGCTCTTAGCTTTCAGTTCGCTGATGAGCTCTCAGCTTTTAGGTCTCAGCTTTCAAATCTCAGCATCCAGCTTGTAGCTTGCTATATCCAGCTTGTAGGATTGAGCTCTCAGCTCGCTATGCATCCAACTTGTTACTCAGAGCAGGGTCTAGCTCGAGGTCATCCAAGGCAGGCTCTAACTTGTACAATGAATAGTTAGACAAGGAAATCTTTCAGAAAGGGCAATTACCCGATTTGATCGTGATTCTCCCATCATAATTGAAAGTTAATTCAAATTTGAATTCAGTCAACGTGATCTCGAGATATACGAAGTAGTTTCCTGATTTTGTTCCAATCGATTAGGAAGTGCATGCAATGTGAAATTCTTTTCCTATTTTATTGCTACCTAAAACTGTAACGCTTCTTTCCTTATAAATAGAGGTTGAATTCATTGTAAACGGACATACAAACAATATTATATTGTCACTTTATCGAATTATTGAGAGAAAGTCGTGGACGTAGGCACACTTGTCGAACCACGTTAAAAAACATTGTCCTTGTGTTGTTTTCGTTCTTTGCCCCTTTTTATCTTTCTCTTTGCTGTTTGCTTTGTTTGAGATTGATTACAGGTATTAGGATTTGAGCTATCATCGACCAGAAATCAATGTCGACATTTTGGAACTAGAATGAAGGCCCAGACTGCAATCTTTAAGTTTTCAACAACCGTGACAAGAGGAAGAGCAACCAAAAGTTCAGATGCGGTGGCTGATCAGCTTGAGTGGCAGACAGACCAGTAGCAGCATAATGTCCAACCGATGGAGAATACTACTGTGCCTATGTCAAGCATCTCTCATACCCCCATAACAGATGTTGTTGTAGGTATACCTCTACCAGCCTCTTGCTAGCGAACACCATTGGACTCTATAATTGGGGGGCTGCATGTATGGCACCAACGGCAAGAAGCATTAGAGAACACAATGCAACAACTCACCGAGGCAATTAGGGCACTGGTATAAGCCCAAGCTCGAAACCTACCTAGATCCAAGGTTGTTGCCCTTAGAGAAATTTATCAACAGCAGTTAAAAGAAGTACCAGCTCCTGAAAGACCACTCAGAAATCAACCACAACCTACTAACTCAGTTCATTCCTCTAGCTCACGTTTGAGAACTGAAGGTCGCAGAGCTCGTGGAGTTGGGAGCTCACAAAGGTCTCATCTGGAATATATGCCAGATCACAACTCCCCAGGTCACGAGCTCGAGGGAGGATATAACCCTCAGAACCCAGTATTAGAAGAGCTCTTTCAAAGGGTCTAACAACTTGAAGTACTCCCCAACACTTCAACCCAACGCCATCAAAATGAGAAGAGGTCCTCTTTTACTAGGGAGATTGAGATACAACCTCTCCCTCCCAGGTTCAAACTCCCCAACATTTCACCTTATAACGGGGATAATGACTCTTACGACCATCTAGACGCTTTCAATATACAGATGGACCTACAGACGTCCAACCCCTTAGTGAAATATCGTGTTTTTCCAGCCACCTTGGGCGACGTTCCGCGAACCTGGTTCAAGTCTTCCAGCTCGTAGTATAGGTAGTTGGAATAAATGTCAGTAAAAATTCATCAGCCAGTATCAGGCTTTGAAGAGATAACTCGCACCACTCTGCAACCTCGTTACAATCTTTTAACAACAAAATGAGTTCTTAAAGGACTACATTACCAGATTCAGACGTGAGGTCACTAATGTAGAGAATCCTTAAGATTAAAGCATCTTAACTGTGATCTCAGCTGGACTTTGCAAGAATAGAAAGCTCTATGAGAACATCTACAAGTCTCTAGTGAGAGACCTAAGCGAGTTCTATGAGCGAGCTGTCAAGGAGATTAGATGGGAGGAAACCTTCGGCTTCAAAAAGTCTAACCAAACGGATGAACTGGGCAGTTTCAACCAGTTGAAGAAAAGAAGCAATGGTGGGAACGGAGGTGAAGGTCAGAGTAACAGTGCAAACAGTCGGGTCGCTAAGAAGGCTAAGAATGAACCCAAAAATGAGCGACCTCAACATCAGGGTCGTCATGATAGCTACAACATCCTATCAGATACATAGGACAAGATTTTTGCAACAGAGAGAAAGAGAGAGGACTTTGAGAAACCTAATCCCATGAAAACTTCTGCTAGGTTCAGAAACAAGAGCAGGTTTTGTGACTATCATGATGAAGTTGGGCACAATACTTCACAATATTGGGAACTAAATGACGTCATTGAGAACTTAGTCAAGAAAGGCCGCTTGAGAGATTATGTGATTCAACCGACAAGTCCGCGACCTCAACAGCCTCTATAGCTAGTATAATTGCAACCCCAATAAGGTCATAAAAGAGACATAAAATCCGCAGTGTATTTACAACGCAGTTGCACCCAATAGGTCATGTTTAAAACTTGTAATTCAATATCTAAAATTAATAAAAGCTATGAATTTCCCTTGTCGATGGCCAGTGACCTTTCTATCAAATTTTTCTTTGAGAAGTTTAATTAAGTCTTGCTATATTAGCTGAAGTCTAACCTACTGAATATAGCTTGGCTAGAATTATGCTGTTAGCTGAGGTCTCAACCCTGTGGACAGCTCCATCAATTGTGCTGTTAGCTGAGGTCTCAACCCTCTGGACAGCTCCATTAATTATGCTATTAGTTGAGGTCTCAACCCTCTGGATAACTTCATCAATTACGCTGTTAGCTGAGGTTTCAACACTCTGGACAGCTTCATCAATTACGCTGTTAGCTGAGGTCTCAACCCTCTGGATAGCTCCATCAATTGTGCTATTAACTGAGGTCTCAACCCTCTGAACAGCTCCATCAATTACGTTGTTAGCTGAGGTCTCAACCCTATGAACAGCTCTATTAATTACGCTGTGGTCTCAACCCTCTGGACAACTCTATCAATTACGCTATTAGCTGAGATCTCAACCCTCTAGACAGCTTCATTAATTATGCTATTAGTTGAGATCTCAACCCTTTGGACAGCTCCATCAATTGTGCTGTTAGCTGAGGTCTCAACCCTCTAGATAGTTCCATCAATTGTGCTGTTAGCTGAGGTTTCAACCCTCTGGACAACTCAACATTGCTATGGCAGGCGAGGTTACGACCCCCTACATAGCTCGACACAATTTCACTATACTAGCCGAAGTTCCGACCCGTTACTTAGCTCAACAAAATCAGGGAGCTGTAATCTACGAACTATGACTTGCGAGCTACGTCGCATCAAAATCAACAATTTCTAGAACTCCCATCAGATGATCTTGTGGAACGAGCTTTGACAACCTCTTTCTAAGCAGCTTCAGCTAGCTACTCAGCAGCTTTAGCTTGCTATTTAACAGTTTCAGCTCGCTACTTAGCAACTTTCAGCTCACTGTAGTCAGAACGTCCTCTGCCTCCTCCCTAGCTTCCTCAGCATTCATCAGCTTGACTCAAAGGATTTGCTAATCTGTCAGCTTCCACTATCGTGAACAGCAGCATTGACTTTTACCAGCGGGCTATAGCTCCCAATTCAAAGATCGCACTGAGAGTTGGGGGGCTAATGTTGTGGTTATAATTTGGGTTGTATAAATGAGCTGGTAAAAGCCCAATGAACTAACCTAGAGGGTTGATCTAATAGACAAAGCTCAAGATCCAAAGAACGAATCCAACTCTCTGCTCTAAGCTCTCAGCTCGCTAATGAGCTCTCAACTCTCAAATCTCAGCATCCAACTCATAGCTCATTATATCTAGCTCGTAGGATTCAGCTCTCAGCTCTCAGCTCGTTATGTATCCAGCTCGTTACTCAGAGCAGGTTCTAGTTCGAGGTCATCCAAGATAGGCTCTAGCTCGTACAATGAACAGTTAGACAAAGAAATCTTTCAGAAAGGGCAATTACCCGATTTGATCGTGATTCTCCCATCATAATTGGAAGTTAATTCAAATTTTAATTCAGTCAACGTGATCTCAAGATATACGAAGCAGTTTCCTGATTTTACTCCAACCGATTAGGAAGTGCATCCAATGTGAAATTCTTTTCCTGTTTTATTGTTATGTAAAATTGTAACGCCTCTTTCCCTATAAATAGAGGCTGAATTCATTGTAAACAGACATACAAACAATATTATACTGTCATTCTGCCGAATTATTAAGAGACAATTATTGATATAGGTATACTTGCTGAACCACGTTAAAAACTTTGTCATTGTGTTGTTTTCATTCTCTGCCCCTTTTTATCTTTCTCTTTGTTGTTTGCTTTATTTGAGATTGATTGCATGTATTAGGATTTGAGCTCTCGTCGACCAGAAATCAATGTCGATAATTACATACATCAAAATAACAATTAACACATAATAAAGTTCCATAACAAAATAATAATACACAAAACACTTAAAATAAATAATAATAATAATAATAATAATAATGGATATTACGAAAAACCCCTAAAAAGTAAACTAATCGTGATTAGCCCCCCCAATTTTTTTTATTAAATGAACCTCCCCCTACCATTAATATTCCATCTAAAAAGTTAACATTTTTCATCCAAATCCGTGAAATGACTAAATACCATTGTCAATATGCTAGAAAATCTCTATCATATCTTTTAAACTTATGTGATGATTTAAATGCTCTTCAAATTTATTATTAAATAATAATATTAAATAAAAAATAATAGAAATTTTAAAATCAAATGTTAAAAATTTGAAAAACTAAATAAAAAAAATTTCAATACCATTTCACCAGTCCCACTATCTTTCTCTTTCTCTCTCCATTTCTCCTTCTTCTTCTTCTCTTCTTCTTATTCTTCTTTTTCTTTTTTTCTTCTTCTTCTTTTTCTTATCTTCTTATTCTTTAAGTTCAAACTTAAATGAATCTGGGTTCATCGAACCCAATTAAATCTGGGTTTGACACTCAGTTTTCATCTATGTTCAATGAACCTATTTGAATTTTTTATTTGTTATATTTTATTTTTTCTTGAGTTGATGATAATGGATTGATGGTGTGATGATAGTAATAATGAGTCAATGTTGCTGATAATGGGTTTATAATGTATTGATGTTGATGATGGTGCATTGAAGATAATGTTTTGTTAATGTTTCTAGGCATATCAATTAAGGGCTGAGGAAGGGATTTTTTTTTTTTTTTTTTTAATTATATGAAGATGAGTGGGTGTTTGGTTTAGATGTAATCGCGAGAAAGTGGAGATCCAATCTCCAAATTGGATCTGTACCATTCATTAGTTTTAATGGATGGTGGAGATTCAATCTAGAGAGTGGATCTTCGCCCCTTAATTTTTTTTTTTTGAATTTTAAAAAAATAATAATAATTTGTTTTTAAATGATATCCACTGTCCATTAAAATGATGGACAATAGAAATCATTTTAAATTTTTTAAGAAAATTATTAATTCTTATGTTTCTGAATTTTGTAAATTATTTTATTTAATTTTTTTTTTAGAATTTTACTGTTTTTTTTTCAATTTTTCTCATTCTAAAATTTTAATTGTTTTATTAGATTACCATTTCGCCCTTAAATTTAAACACTAGTTGAGTTTTTTAAACTATAAGGATCAATTTACTTAATAAAAAAAAATCGAGGCTAGTCACGATTAGTTTACTTTTCATGAAGGGTTTTTTTTTTTTTTTTATAATATCCCTTATTATTATTATTATTATTATTAGAGTAACTTGCACAAACGACTCTTGATGTTTGGTATAATTGCACAAAAATGACGTTGTTTGGGGACTTCACACTAAGGCTATCTGAAGTTTCAAAAACTTAACACAAACCCCTCATGTCATTAGTCAACCACCGTTAAATCAAAATTATGTAGGGTAAAATGGTCAATTCACAACTAATAAATATTTTAATTAAAAAAATATTTTAAAGTAAATTACAATTTAGCTATCCAATTAAAACCTTAATTCAACCAGAGTAACACTTTAACCTTTATTGTAATTTACCCACCTATCGTTAGCAAGAATCGGTTGAATTTGATAGTGAACAATGTCAAAATGGTGAAAAAACAAAAATTCCTTTAGTATCTATACTGACTCAATTGGCCGAATAAAAAAATGAAAAAAACAAAATAAACCATCATCCCTATCATTCATCCTTAAAATAAACCATCATACCTATTGGAACTCTTATCACCTCTCTATACCGTTCTCATCTCCTCTTCCCTTCTCTCTCTGCCATGCTCATCTCTTCTCTCTCATCTAATTTCTTCTTACCATCGCTCTCTTCTCCTTCATTATCTGGGTTGATTGTCAAACCTGGATGAATCTTGATCTAGGTTCTTATCGACGAACCCAGATGGAGGTTCATTTGGCTTCTTATTGATGAACCCATTTCATCTGAGTTTGAATCAACGAACCTAAATGAAACTTCATTTGGGTTTATTGATGATTTTAAGACTGATTTGTCTTTTTTTTTTTTTTTTTTTTTAGTTTGATTGATGATTTTGATTTTAGTGATGATGTTGGGTGATAGGACCCAACTTGATTCTTATTTCGAGTCTGGGAGGATTCTATAAAACTAAGGTTTTTTAGATTAAAATCTGGATTTATTAAAATAATCATCGTAATTCTAGGAATGACCTTAATCAAAATGCCAATTAAACAAAACTAAAATCTTTAAATTTCTCGTGTTGAAACCATAAACTAAACATATAAATAATTTTTCAAATATCTGTAAACTGATTATTAATTTGTAAAAATATTTTGGAAATACACTTACAAAATTTGGTAAATAAAGAAACAATATACATAGATTCAATTGTTTATCATCAGATGACCTTTCTCGCAATATGCAATAATCTGCACGGACCTGTGGTGGATACCTGGAAAAAAATTAGATTTCTAAAGAGTGAACGTTAATGCGTAGTGAGTAGATATAAATTTTCTAAAACAATTCTAAATAAAACATAACATATATATATTTTAACCATAAATATTTCTTAGTGATTCATAAAATTTCATATCCGAAATAGTAAAACTAAACTTAAATAGGATCTCATTGATAAAAAGAAACAATTTCAATAATTATATCTAAAAATAAAACTGAATATAAATTTCATGTCATTATAAAACTATAACTTCTATATAAATTATATTTATAACTGTAGTAATATAAAAATGAAATCTAGATTTTATAAAACTTTTCTGGAATTCTCTTTCTATAAATCTAGATCCCGTAAATTTTCGTTCTATATATATAAAATATGGAAAATTTATAATATGTAAAACTTTTCTAAAAATATGATTTTAGATTTATATTCTACACCAAATTAGTACCTGGAAAACTTTGTTATACATGGTGGAGATACTTAACATACACACAAAGGACGGGGATAACCTTTGTCATCAACATGCTAGGTGACTCAATGACTCTCTCTCAAGCTCCAATGACTCATTTGACTTCTACACTAGCGTGTGTTAGGCGACTCTCTCAACCTTACTCATGTGATGTTATTCTAATTATTAGAGGGGAGAGTACACTTTAGTGTTCTAAAAATATTTTTGCAAGTATAGTTTCAAATACTTTTTGTAAAACTTTCCATACTAAAAATTTAGTTTCCAACAAGATCTCATTCATGCATGTATTTATCAAAATCATAATTTTTTATATAAATTTATAAAATATGCTATAAATTTTCATAAATCAATTGATTCATTCATAAACCATATAACATAATTTACTTTATTAGTTTGTAAAACACACTTTAAAAACTCATTACAAATTATAAGATTCACAAATCATCAATCATACTTTAAAATTACCAAAAGCATAGTTTTTAATTTTTTTAAACCATAAGGTATACTTTTAGAATCTCAAAACATAATCTTAAATCTATAAATTACAAAATATATTTTAAGATTTGAAAATCAAATAATTTATTCATAAACCATATAACATAGTTTACTTTATTAAATTGTAAAATATACTTTGAAAACCATATAACAAAGCTTACTTTGTTAAATTGTAAAACATACTTTGAAAATTCAATTCATAATATAAGGGTCTCAAATCACAAAACATATTTTAAAATCACCAACAAGCATAGTTTCACATATATGGTATGCTTTAAATGTCATAAAACATAATCTTAAATTTATAACTACAAAGTATACTTTAAGATTTCAAAACAAAATCCATACTTTATAAATCACAAATCATATCATAAAATTTATAAAATATAATTTAAAGTCTATTATAAACAAAATCTAAAGTTTATAAAAACATAATCTAAAATTTATAGGTTCTAGTATACTTTAAAACTTCAAAACATGCTCTAAAATCCATATTTCCTTCAATATGTATTCTAACCATAATCTATTCTTTTCAATTTATGAAACAAGCTTCAAATTCTCAAAACACACTTCAAAAGTCTTATAACATACTTTAAAATTCATAGATTACAAAATATATTTAAATTTCAAAACTAAATAAAGTTGAAACATAACAAAAACACTTGCATAAATCAAGTTAAGAGAAAATATCCACTCACCAGATTACTTCCAAGCCCTATGAAAATCTTCTTACACTTGTCTTCTCCTTAGAAACCTTTCTGTAACACCCCAAATCCGAACCGCTTTAATAGGATAGATAATTATGTATATATCTCTCATTGAAGTTAGATTGGGTGCAAATAAAAATGTCAAAGGGGTTTGTTTAGAAACTTTTATTAGGAAGCCCAAATGACAAATAAATTAGTATGAGCCCAATTATATTAGTAAGGCCCAATTAGCCTTCTAAACATATCTAATTAGCTTTCTAATTACAACCACATGAGGCAAAAATATAGAAAGGAGAAAGTTGGAAGGGTAGAATTGTTCATTCACAAAAGAGGAGGAATATGAAATTATAGGAATTGTGAAGGGCAATGGATGGAACAAGCAGAGACTTTTAGAAAGGACAAATATGGAAATGAAAAGTTATGGAGGGGGTAAAATTAGAAATGTAAGAAAACAAATGGCTAGATAATTATGAAATGAGAGGTGAAAATAAGAGTTAAGTGGCCTAAACTTTTACCATGCATGATACCACATATATATATGTGTTTTTTTTTTTTTTTTTTTTTGTGAAACAAAAAGCAATCTTTCATCCAATTTGAAGGCTGGCCGAGTAGCCCTTTGTCCAAGGGAGAAAGAAAAACTAAAATCAAAGAAGGAGAAGAAAGAAGGAGAAAGAAGAAGGAAAGGAGATTAAAGAAGTATTGGCAAGGAATTTTGGTGTGAACTAGTTTCAATCTAGATTTCATTTTCTTGGCTTAGTTCTCACCAACCCTAAATAAGTTTTGGTGTTGTTTTAGGTGAGAAAGAGCATAAGGAAAAAACAAGCACAAGTGAGCTTTCATAAGGCTAGAAAGTGAACTTATGAGTGGAAATTTCCTCTAACTTGTTTTATGGAAACATTTTATTTTGTTTCAAGTTTTCTTAAATTTTTAAGTTTGAATATGTGTTATGATTTAATAATTTTGAAGTATATATTAGTATTTTCAAATATGTTTTAAGATTTTGATGCATGAATTATGAATTGAGAAAGATGGAGTGTGATTAGTATGGTTGTTGTATGAGAAATAAAATTTTAGTGTGTTGTTTTGGAACTTTAAAATATGTTTGGTATTCTTCCAACTTTAGATTATATATATATTTTTAATTCTAAGGCATGATTGTGGTTTATGAAATGTGAATTTTGTTGTAGAACCATAAAGGGCATTTGTAGTTTACAAATTTAAGATTTATGTTGTGATTTTTAAAGAGTCGGTGAAAACTAGAACCATGCCATTTGATCATTCTATAAAACTAGAAAATAAGCCATTTCGGTTCTTTTCTAAATTAGGTTGATTAA
This sequence comes from Litchi chinensis, assembly GCA_019925255.1. Lineage (NCBI taxonomy): Eukaryota > Viridiplantae > Streptophyta > Magnoliopsida > Sapindales > Sapindaceae > Litchi > Litchi chinensis. The sequence continues at coordinate 21,970,891 of CM034470.1, read as the reverse complement.
TTTGTGAATGTATATATTTAGTGTTGACTCTAGAATGAATTTTTATGAATTGATAAAGCAAGCTATTCCATATGTTTTGTGAATTTATTTTAATTTATGAAAGTTTGCAATGTGTTTTATATGATCCATGAAAAACTATGAATTTTGGTTATGTATATAAATATATTTACATGGATAAGAATTGGTTGGAAACTAGAATTATTTATGATGGAAAGTGTTGCAAAGAAATATTTGAATTTTTAGTTGTACAAATGTTTGGGAAAAGAATTAAAGAAAGAAAGAAAATAGAAATGTCTTTAAAACACTAAAGTGTACCCTTCCCTTTAACGGTCAGAATAGGTATCACTTGAGTAAGACCTGGAATCAGAATATCGCCTAGCACATGCTTGGTAGAAGTTAGAAATGTAATACCCTCTCCCGAGTTAGTACTGTACATATGTACAGAATGAAGTATTGTATTAATGTATCTTTGTTTTAAAATAATAAAAAGGAATTTTAAAAGTGTTCGGAGGTGAAATTTAATTTGTAATTTTTATAGAATTTTCGGAAGGATTGGGAGTGAATTTAAATTTTAAAAGTTAAGAGATGATTGGTGTAAATAAAATATTTTTATAAGAATTACGAAATTATAAATAAAGAGAAAGGACAAGAGTATTGAGGAAAAGTGAAGAATTCTCTAGAATTTGGTAAAATCGTAAATTTGAGGAAGTTTAAGAGTAAAAAGCAAGCTTGACGCATGTCTATATATAGGTGTGAGTGGTAAGTGTGTCAGTAGAAGAAAAGAAAAATCTAGAAGAGAGAGAGAGAGGGAAATTGTTGGTAGAGAGAAGGAAAATAGATTTTCAGCTGCTCCAAGCTAGATTTCTACCATTTTTGAAGGATAATCAGGCTGTGAGAAAGTAAAGAACGGGTCTGGAAGTGTTAGCAAACCAAATCTGGTAAGATCAAGATTTTATGGTCTCGTTCTAGTAAGAAATCTGTCAAGAGTTGTCAGTTGTTTTACATCTGTTCTAATGAGATTTTCGTAAACAGATCTAGTGATTAGAAGTTGCAGGCGAGTGGAAAATCAAGGAACAAAGGTTGAAGAGGAAATCTGATAAGTGAAGTAGCTTAAGAATAAGCTATTTTGAAAAGTTGTTTATGGTTTAGGATATTTTAGTGCCTGTCGCACAACTTGTTGAGGTCGCGACCTGAGTTGATGGGTAAAATCTAATGAAACATTATAAATAAATGTATGTGAAATGAGGTCGAATTGTGTTAATGGTTGTAAGAATGTAAAATCTGGAAAAATGAATGTTATAAATAAGTATGCGTAGGTCTAGATAAAAGCTTGCGAGGTGCGAGCTGGATGAGGCCAATAGCCCTTGTCAGCGTTGGTCGATTAGAAAGCGAGCTCATAAGAAGCGAGCTGGGCAATATCCATTGTTCTTTATCTCACCAGTCCGAGCTTAACTGAGGCTTTGCGATCTAAGCAGGGCCCGTGAACCGGACTGAGCTAGAAAGAGATAGTAGCTGGCAGGACCCTTCCCAGACCTTATCTAGGCTCTTGTCTGGAGGATCCTGTCGGGCACTTCAACGGACTCATCGAACCTGACTTGTCGGATCGAAGAAATCCGAGAAGCGAACCCTAACTTTCTTCTCTGGTTTACTCGTTTAAAACTTAGTGATTTGGTTTTCTTTAACTGATTGGGAGTAATAAAATTTTTCGCAATTCTATTTCAAATATTTTTATAAAATTTTTGGCAGTATAACGACTGCATTTTTGATAAAACAAAAATTTACCTGCGATTAAACAAACACTTCGACTATATCTCAATTTCCTCCAAACTTCTTTCTTCTCAAACAAGCATTATTCATCATATTTTCATCACAAGTGCACATGAACTCAAATCCACAATATGCATGTATGCATCATATATATATATAATGCATGAATATTTACAAATTTACAATCTCAAATATTATTGTAATTCAAAATGTAATATATCAAATACATATACACAAATGTATCCAAGTGTCTTGCACAACTCGTCCACCTATATATATATACAAAACAAAGGGTCGTCGTCTCGTCCGATGGTAGCACACAATGAAAGTAAATAAGCTACAAAATAAACAAACAAGTTAATGCAACGAAGATATAATATCACATACACTAACATGACAATTTACCATTTGTTCAAGTTTTTATGATTTCTTTCAAAACTCTCATGTATATCCTTGAAATATTCTAACCATCACGGGCGATTATAACTAACGCCAACGTAAAGCTTACTGAGGTATTTCAACCACTACGTTACAGAATTTACTGCATCACACGTAGAGCGCTAAGTTTTATCACTGAGCAACTACAATGAGAGATTTTCTGCATTGTAAGTGTAGTGCTAAGATTCTAGGCAACTACGAGCGGAATTTACTGCATCGCTACGTAGCGCTAACTATAAAATAACCAACTACGTTACGGAATTGTCTGCATCGCAACGTAGCGCTATACTTTTCTATAATCGGAGCGACTATGGACGAAATTTTCTGCGTCGTCACGTAACGCTAAATCTCATAAACTTTTAAGGCATATACATAGGTTTTTCCACTAAACTTATTTAGTGCCAAAAGCACAAACTCACTAGTTTTGGAACTTTGAAAACTTTCTCATTTCAACTCTTTTTAAATGCAACTTAGCATTAATTTCAATTACTATATAGATTCCATAGGAATCTATACACTCAAACTTTAACCTCAATATTGGAAATCATTCTCATTCTCATTTATTACTTAGATACCATGCTTATTACAACAATCAAGTATTGACATAGAATTTAAGCAATCATATGTGGCGAACCACTTACCTCGAAGTCGCGTCAAGTGCCTCGATGAATCTCAGGGGCCTCGGTGTCTCGCTCTTCACCTACACAACATTTTCTCATCATTACTAGTAACAAATCTAAATTCTCAACTTTAAATTCATAATTCTCAACTAAGATCATTTTTCTCTATATAACTTTCTAATTTGTTTCTAACTCAACCGAAACTCTCTAACTCCGAATTCTTCGTAAAAGTTTCAGTTTTGGACCCCTAGGGATACCCCCACATGGTCCGTATACTTGTTAGAGGCTCGAAACGAAAAATCAAATTTTTGAGTGAAAAATGACAGCCTATAACAGAACGCACTGCTGCGCACTGCTCGGGGCTCCGTTTTCCTTTGTTCTTTTTCCTACGGTTCACTTATCTCACATCCTAGTCACACGTCAAATTTCGTTGAAAAATATTATCGTTTGCTAGGTCAAATCTAATAAAAATGCCTGTTTTCGGGCACTTTCGGGCACTTTTAATGCGCGTTTTGTGTACTTTTTCGTTTTGGTTTAGCGACACTAATTTTTCTTCCATAGCTAAACTTCATTTAACTAATTATGACCAACTAAACTCAAACCATGCAATAAAAATTGCATTTACATAACTATTTCACTTCTCAGAGTTCTAACGGCACTATTTTGCGTATAACTTACGCAATTTTTATCGGATTCAATCCGTTTCAAAACCTATGGTTTTCTATGACTCCTAGGCATCATTTGAGGTGTAGAACACCCCCATATAAATCAGACTTGATCAGATTTTCTCTAGCTCAAATTTTGAGCTCGGGATGCACATTTTTTGCTCAAACTGCCCCTTTGAAACTCTAAACATTTTCTAAGCTTTCCTAGCTCTTTTATGCTCAAATTTGAGTTCAAAACCACTTAATCTCAAAGCTTAATTACTGCTCTTCAAGTCTTTAACACTCACATAAACATTACTTGTTAATTTGAACATTAAAAATTCACTCAAGACTTTCATCAACTAGTTGGAATGCATATGCAACATTTTTCTGTTTCAACTTTGTTTAAGTGTATAACAGCCCATATGTACACTTCTAAAGCATCATATACACCCAACAACTCAACACTTAATGTTCTATTTCAATCATTTATAGTTCTATCAAAGTTTTAAAAGCAATTGTCCAACACAATCACAAAAATTCTGCACTAAAAATTTCAGCAGTGCACTTCTTCCAATTTCAGCAACAAAACAAGAAAAGTAAGAGGATATCTCACTTGATCTTCACTTAGAGGAGTGAGAGGGACTTGGGAAAGGTCTTAGGGAAGAGATTTGAGGCTTGAATGGGCTGGAAAAGGACTGTCTTCTTCCATTTTTTTCTGCTGGCTGTCCAGCACCTCTGCACTTCACGTCTGTTCTGTTTTGCTTCTGCTGGTTGCTTTTTCTTTTCATGACCTCTTTTTCTCTTCTTCTAGTCCTTCACTTCTGGTTTCTTCTCTCACGGCTGGACTGTCTTGCTGCTGCTCTCTCTCTCTCTCTCTCGAATCTTCTTGTTTCTTCGACTGACTGCCTCTTTTGTTTGCTGAAAATTTTCAACAAGTGTGGTATTTATATTAACACCACTTCTTTTAATTGCATAATGCCCCAACTCTTTTTAATTTCACTCCAACCTCATTGTCTTGGTGCTCTCTTATCGTAACACCCCTCATTATTCTCCCTTGGCTATTTTGCTTCTTATTTGATTTAATTTTCGTCTCGTTAAAATTTGTTTTAATCGTCAAGCTTGTTTTATTCACCACTTGACTCTCTCTTTTTAATTAAACTTCAATTCGACTTATCATTGTCCAAAATTTTTAATTTCCTAACTTGGATTTTTATTGAAACGCTACTTAACTCTTTATAGTCAACGAATTTCGTCATACTCTTAAATTAATAAATCTCTAAGACCATGAAGTTTAATTAATTAAATATAGGGATTTATATTATCTCCCTAATTTAGCTTATAATACTAGGAATTTATAAGACTAGGGGTTTACAGTAGCTTGTTGAAAGGGTGAGTTGAGCCAGCTCATTGCAATGGTGGATGCTCGCAAGTTAGGCTACGTTGGAGAAAGTGAGAACTCGCTGAAAGGGATAAACTGTTTGAGTTGGGGTACGAGCTCACAACTCGAGCTGGACTGGCAGTACTACAGTTCGTAGCAACTTGAGTGAAAATTATAAGTTGTAAAAACAGTAGAAATGACTTGGGATTAAAGTATTCTGCGAGGTAAATGGAGATTTCATTATGATTAAGTGTAGGTGATCAGGCGAGCTGAGGAGGTCGCTAAAGCAGACGTGATTCAAGTAACTAGGATAGCAAACAATGAGTGTACAAACGTTTTATCAAATGATTTTCAGTTTATTATGAAATTAGTTTTAACATTTTATTATTCGTTGAAACTTATAAATATTTTCTTATATTCTAGCATAAGAATAAATAGCTTATTTATAAAATGGTATACAATATTTTACTACTTTTATGTTCATAGCACGAAAGAGAAATTGATTTGAAAGAGAAAAAATTTTCAAAGACTAATGGACGGCCAAAGCTTATAGATAGATAGATCTTCTAGCTTAAGACCCAACCAGTATATCCCACAGTGTATAGCAAGTGGTGGGAGGGCTACTAACATCGGAGGGATCGAGTTTGTCATATCTGTTGTGTCGCCCTCTACACTTATGAGGTATTATCTCGCTATGCGATATGTGATGGTAGTTCCGTCATGCAGTAGCGGGTGTCTTTGTAGCTTTGTCACGGTGTGCGATGTTAGTTTTACGTCACATGACCCTCCACACTGAGTAGAGCTGGTTTACCCGCTCATGTGTTATAGTTTCCCTTGGGTTCCCCATTAGTGCAGCTTTTAGAAAGATAAGCATATCATTAAAGCAAACTTTTAGAGAGAAAATGTTTTAGAAATATTTTAGAAAGCCATAAAATATTTTAGCACTTTATGAACTCTTACGCACTCACTAAGCTTTGTAGCTTATAATATTTTGGTTTTATGTTACAAAAATCTCCTAGGTGCAGGAGTAAGAAATTAGGGTACTAGTTCGTCGCATTCAGAATAGGTGGGCTAAACAATTGACGATGCTGCATAGTTCTTTTATAAACATCATGATTTAAATATTATCATGTTGCTGCGCATATGCTTGATTTTTAATAAGATTTTGTAGAACCTTTTTATTTTAAAGATGATGCATGCATGTTTTAGATACTTAAATTTCTGAGATATTGTTGATTTTGTTTTGAGAAATTGCTTGAAATCGGATGCGAGATTTTAAAATTCATGATTTATATGTTTAGAAAAGTTATTTATAGTTATGGGTTCGCTCCACAGCATCCTTTTGAGTCATATTAGATAGACTTCAAAAGAGTCTCGTGGGGTGCTCGACAGGACCGTTGGGTTCAGTAGAAGGAATTCGAGTTGGGTCCTATCAAGAAAGCTGAGTCATTGGGATTGAGAGAAAGTCAAAGTCATTGAGTCGTCAAGCATATGGGTGGCAGAATCCCTAGCCCTCTGCATGTGTGACGAGAAATTCCACCATGTATGGTAGAATCCCCCCTTCCCCAGAAGTTATCCTTGCCCTATGTGTGAGTGATGAGAAATTCTACCATGTATGACAGAATCCCTAGGTACTAGTTTGGTGTATAAATTCAAATATAAATCTTATTTAAGACAATTTATATATAGGTAATTTGGTTGTTATAATATGAAGTTATAGATAAAACTTTAGTAAGAAATTTGATTGTTTTAAAACATGAATTATTTATAATTCACATTTTTATATGTTTTATATTACATTAGTTTTTGTTATCAAGATTTTATTGGTTTTCAAATAATTTTATCCACTCATTGGGCATTAGTGCTCATTTTTTAAAATTAAAACCATTTTCTAGGGATTCGTCAGGTCATAAAGGAAGCATCTGAACGGGTGAAGGTGGGCCACTCAAGCAAATGATGCATGAAAATTTCATTTTGATATTCTAAGTGCATCTTGAACATTTCATAATGCATAATGCATGTTGGAATATATGTTTTGCATGTACATATATGTATTAGCATTGTAAAGTGTTGAAACTTTTGTCAGTTGGGTAAACATTTATTTTGATGATGTGAATGTTTTAATCTACTTGCTTATAATTATGAAATGTGACATTGTGTTGGAATGAGAATTTGGAATATGACTAGAGGTCTTAAGTAGTTGAGGATAGAAATGAAATTTAGAAGTGCATATTTTCTTTGTAACAGGGTAGAATAATTTAATAAATGGCCATTATGCTATCGAAATTTTATTAAAATTACCCTATTTTTTTATCGATTTCTCTAAATGATTTTTATTTGAAAAATTTTTGAATTTAAAAAATTTTCTGCTATCTTAGGATTCTCTCGGATTTTGGATACGGATTTAGGAGGGTCCTGACACTTTTCATCTAAAACAACACCAAAAATTTACTTAGGATCTATAAGAACTAAACTAAAAAATTGATTCTAACTTGGAACTAATTTCTCACTACAAATTATTCTCCAAACTTCTTTGATTTTCCTCTTCTCTTCTTCTTTCTCCTTCATTCTTTCTTCTCTCTTTTCCTCGATTTTTCTTTCTCTTTTTGAAGGGGTGTGTTCAGCCAAGCTTAAAGAAATGGGTGGGTTGGCTTTTAATTCACATAAAATCATATTTATATATATATTCTCATGCATGGCCAAAATTTCATACCCTTAACCCTCCTTTCCACCACTCATTTTTCCATCAAATAAAAATCTAAGTGTCCCTTTATATTTCCAATCTTGCATTTTTCATAATATTTTATTTTCATTCTTGTCATTTATAAAGATTTCTTTCTTTTCCATTAACTGCCCCTTAAAAATTTCATAATTCCTTCACTTGTATGGTGGACAATTTTACCCTTCTTACATACCCCTTCTTTACCATTTTACCTCTCCCACATCCTCCTTTTTATATTTTTTCCCTTAGATGGGTGTATTTAGAAAAACAATTGAGTGTATTTAGAAAATAATTGGGCTATATTAATTTCTAATTGGCCCACTTGAATTTCTTTTTCTTTGGGCTCCTTAATTTAAGTTTCTAATTGAACTCCTTGTACTTTTTATTTGAACCCCATCTAAATTTCAATAAGAGGCATATATATATATATTATAATATATTAGATCGATTTGAATTCGGGGTGTTACATTGGGTTTGATCATTTTGCGAGAGATTGATGATGTTGGGTTTGATTAATGATGTTTGGGGCAGTTTTTTGGGTTTCTAGAAGTGGATTGATGATGTTAGGGGTTGATTAATGATTGATGATGTTTAAGGTCGTTTTTTAGGTTTTCAAGTAATCGGAAACCCAAATCTTGGTTTCCATGCGACTGGAAACCCAATTTGAGAACCAGAATTTTTGGATTTCCAGTGAGTATAAATAGGGAAGAGAAAGGAGGGAGAAGATGGAGAAAACAGGATATGAAAGAAGATTGATATGGAGACGATTGATGATTGAATATTATTGATGATTTTGAACTAGAAGAAGATTGATGATTGAATGCTTAATTTTTATTTATTTTATTTTATTTTTTAATGTATATTTTTTAATCGATTTCCACTGTTAATCTTAAAATAGATAGTAGAGATGTGATTAAAATTATTTTATTTAATTCATTTTAATTTTTTTAAAATTTATTTTAAAAGAAAAATAAAAAATAACACTAAAAAACAATTTTATCTCTCAATTAATTAATTCTAACTGGATCCATTAATGGTAGGAGGGGTAAATTGCAATATAGGCGAAAACGTTGCTCCATTTGAATTAGAGTTTCAACCGGATAGTTTAATTATAATTTGCTCATATTTTTAATTAGTAAAATAATAATATCACCCAAATCATATTCTATATTCATCAAAATCATCATCTCCATCATTTTCATCAAATCAACATCATCATCAAACCAAATATCGCCCAAATCAAATCAAAATTTTAAAGTTTATGTAAATTAAAAAAAAAAAAAAAAAGGAGATGGCACCAATCTCCGACAATGAAGACCCTCTAATTCCCATCGCTAGAGACCAGATCTGATCTTTGGTGATGAAGACTAGTGTTTTGGTCTCCATTGTTAAAATCTAGTCTCCAGTAGAGATTAGGTTTTTGGTCTCCTTTGACAACTAGATTTGGTCTCCGACAATGGAGACTAGTTTTCTAGTCTTCCTTGTCAAAGAGCAGAATTTGGTCTCCATGGGATATCAAGGGTCTCCCATAAAGACCATTTTTGTTTTAATTAAATTAAAAATATATATTATATTAATTTTAAATTTATAAAAAATAAAATGTTGACTTCAAATTTGACTTGAAATATATTTTAGTCTTTTTGTATATTTAACCATTGACTGTTAGGATTTAACGGTTGTTTACTAATGACAAGGGAAGTTTGTGCTAAGTTTGAAACTTCAGGTAGCTTAGGTGCGAGTTCTCTAAACATCATCATTTTTTTACTATTATGCCAAACCTTAAGAGATTTGTGCAATTGGCCTTTATTATTATTATCATTAAACAATAAAAATATAATAAAACGAATTAATTAGGTTAGATCGAGTCAAAAGTGTTTGACCCAAACTTGAACTAGTATAAAACCGAATCAAACACTTTTGGCCCAAATATTATACGAAACCTAATTTCAATACCCCGAACGTGCCCCAAACGAATAAAGGCCCATCAATTTGAGTCAAATTAGACATTTTTGTCATCCCTAATTGGATCCAACTATATAAATGTGTTCGTTTGTCTGCTAGTGGCATCCAAAAATCTGTTTGGACAGTCATTCAACAACTCGAACATTATATTCCTGATCAACTTATTATTGCCTATTATATGTTGGACAAATCACATTGTTATTTAATATAAGCAATTCTATTAAAGGATCACCCGAATTGAGAGAAAATATTCAATGAGATAGTTTTACGATATGACTTTCACTTTAAAAACGACATATGACACCTCTAACCAATCATATATTATCTTGTTCTATGTATAATTTTCTGAATGAAAATCTTTTGACATATAACAAAAAGTATGATAGATCACTTTAGGAGCTTGCATTATCTTTTATCTATAACATTTGAGTCCCTCATATAACAAAACTTAGAATTATATCCATCTAAATATTTTATACGGAAAATTTCGTTTACATCCCTATGTTATGGAAAATGTCAAATTTTTAACTATGTTTTTAAAACGTATTAAATCTTCCCTAACTTTTTCAAAATTCTTCAAATTAGTTTATCTCGTCATTCAATTTATGGTTAAACCTAATAGACAACGTGGTGGGTGGGGGTGATTTTCTCATTCTAAATAACAACTCAAAATCTTGACACATGTATGAACCAAATAATTTAAAAACATAATAAAAAAAAGGAAAATAAAATTATGAAAAGATAAATGTATCCCTTAAGCACACAGATAATTAATTAAACAAATTAAAAATTTTTAATATCAACCAAAGAAAATTAAAATATCAAATGATTTTTTTTTTTAAACATTTTCTTTAATCCAGGTTTGATTGAACCTATATTCTTCTTTAATCTATGAAGTTGGGTTGTGGTAGAGCCAAACCAAAGCTAACACTAAAAAATCACACACACAAGAAGACATAGCTAGTAGCAGCAACCAAACCCACCAAACCAGAAGTTGTAGAGAGAAGAAGAACAACAACAACAAGAACAATAAGAAAAAAGATAGCAAGAGCTTGTCAGACTTGCAGGTTGTTAGCTTGTTAGCTAGCAGTAGCTAAAATCTTCTTCAAAAACTAGGTTTGATCTAACCCAATTTCTTGAATCTAATTTGGGATCAATTGAACCTAGATTCTTCTTCAAAATTGGGTTCTAATGAACCACGTTTTCTTCAATCTGGGTTCAATTAAACCCAGATTTTTCTTGAAAAATTAGATTCGATTGATGGCAGATTTTGATGATCGAGAAAGAGAAGAATGATGGTGGTTATGGCAGTGATGATGTGAAGTTCATCGATGTGATGGAGATGGAACACGCCATATAAGATTGATAGTGTTGATTTGTGTAGGGGGAGAAAGGAGAGCAAAAGGGTGCATTCATCTTGGATGTTAGGATTTTTTATATTTCTTATTATGGAATTACATATTAAATGATAATTATATTATATATTATCTATTTTAATAGGGTTAGATAAGTGATCTATTAATTAGGTTTTAGAGATATCCATTGGGCATAAGCTTTAGTGTGTAGAAATCTAATACTAATGAAATTAGAGTTAATAATAACCTAATTTTTGTTAGTATATAAAGAATATTATAAGTGTTATGGTCAACAAGTCAAATCAATATATGTATAATTTTGCTCTCCTTCTCATTCTCCATTCAAGAAGAAAATTATAGAGCATCTTAAAGTGATTTGATTGTGGAAGACTTAATCTTTCTTAAGTTTGTCAATATAGATTCAGGTATGTCTTGTAACGGCCCATCCTTTCATGGGTCAGCCAGACTGGGGCTCGCCCCCTGAACTAGTCCAACTGCCGGGCCTCGGACCCGCGATTCTTCTGGCCCAATCACCTGGTAGGTACTGTAATGACCCATCATCTAATGGGCTGATCAGGTTGGGGCTTGCCCCCGGAACCAATCTCACTGTCGAGCCTAGGCCCCGCGGTTCTTTTAGCCCAACTATCTAGCAAGTAGCTCAATTAGTACACACCTTGCTTCCCAAATCTATTTAGATCCTTTGGTCTCGGGTTCGAGAGGTGTGGGAGGTGAGTAAATACCCTATAGGGACCAGGGGACAGTATCTACCAAGTGATCGGGCCAAAAGAACCGCAGGGCCAAGGCCCGACAGCGGGACTGGTTCCGGGAGCGAGCCCCAGCCTGACCGACCCATGAGAGGATAGACCGTTATATGTCTTCTCTACAATAATTCTTAATGATTTAATATAGGTTTCTGGATTTTGGTTAAAGTTTTTGCCTATTAAAGTTTTGCCCAATAAATGGTATTAGAGCCAATTCATATTGAATCATTGAGAAATTTTTCCTATACTTCGTCAAAACAATGTTAGCCAAAAACGTATTTATTTCAACCTTTTCGTTTTTCTTATCTCGATCTATGTCATTGAATATATTGGTATGGTGAGCATTGATGGGTCTAGTTACAAATATATGTAACAAAGGTCGTTTTGATCTCATGCGGATATATTAGATGGACTAAACTATAACTAAGAGGATATTTCATGATAGATAGTTTTTTAGTGCGCACTCAAGACTATAAGTAATATAATTGTTTTAGAAAACATATGTAGCCCAAATAAGAGATTGTTAGGATTTTTTACATTTCTTATTATGAGTTTACATATTAAATGACAATTATATTATATGTTATCTATTTTAATAAAGAATGTAAGTGATCTATTAATTGAACTCTAGAGATATCTATTGGGTATAAACTTTAGTGTATAGAAATCCAATAATAATGAAATTAAGGTTAATGAGAACCTAATTTAGTTAGTATATAAAGAATATTAAAAAGGTTATAGTCACAAAGTCAAATAAACATACGTACAATTTTACTGTCCTTCTCATTCTCTCATTCAAGAAAAAATTATAGAGCATTCTAAGATGATTTAACTGTGGAAGACTCAATCATTCTCAAATTTATCAATATGGATTCAAGTATATTTTCTCTATAATAATTCTTAATGATTCAATGTAGGTTTCTGGATTTGGTGAAGGTTTTCAACTATTAAAATTTTATCCAACAGTTCATTCATCTTTATGAGACAAAAACTATTTGGGTTGTTGAGTTTCTCCATTAGACGGATGAGACCTATCTCTATACTTCTCTCACATTGGATATGTCTGATTCCTTTATTTTATTTATTTATTTTTTTAAATATTAAATTTGTGTTCTAACTTTGAATGTTGTTTGGATATTCTATTGATTGTTTATCTATAATGAAATGATTTGTATTTGAAATACTAGATTTGCTTCATCTTAATAATTTGGGTTCAAACTAGATCCTCATTTTTTTTTTTTTTTTATTTTGCTTTAATATTTGGGTTTTGAATCCCTTTGAAACCAAATGATCTGGATTTTGAATGTTCTTTTCTTTGATTTATGGTTTTTTTTTTTTTTTGAGTTTTGAATTGATTTTGGTTTTAAAGTGTTGATGGACGATTTTGTGATTTTGTGGGTGCTGTTTGTTTGATTGAAGATGAACGATTGATGTTAGTAATGGGTTGAAGTTGAAGGATGTAAGGATTGAAGTTTTTTATTTTTATTTTTAATTCATTTTATTAGGGATAAAATGGTCATTTTAGGTATTATAACTGAAATGAGAGGCAAGTCAGTCTTTTTAATCTTTTCATTAGGTATGATTGTTAGTTGACTGACATGAGAGATTAATTTAATGAGTTTTGAAAAAGTTAGGAAAGATTTAATGTGTTTTGAAAATATAGTTAAAATGTGACATTTTGTTATTTTTTTATGTTATTATTATTATTTTTAAATATAAGGATGAAATGAAATTTACGCTAACACATTTTTTCAACTTAAAACCCCAACACTCTATAGATGTTGGCCCAACCCTTAAAGCCTAACTGGTTCTACTTCCCTTCAAATGAAGTAACTTGATTTATTGTAAGAGTGCCTATATTGGCACCCCTAAAATACTATATGTGCACCCCTTTTTATATGTTCACTCCATTAATCTATTTAAAAATATTGAAAGCTTGTAATCACACCTCATAAATTATTAATATATCATTTCCTTCTTCCTACTCTCCACCACCATCATCATCATGCTCTTCATCAAAATTCTTATTTTGAAAAAAAAAAAAAAGAAATAAAAAGGTTTCTTTCCAAAACATCTTCATCAACAACACCAATCCCTTTATCTTCTTCATCACAAACCTTACAATTATTTCATCTTCTTCATTAACATATAAATCAAACCAAAAACTTTTTCACAACAACACAAACTGAACGAAACCGAAATCATTCAAACAAAATTAAAAAAACCCATGGTCAACTAAAATAATTATGCTAAACTAGATTATTGTTCTATGAATCTTCCACATTGATCCATTTCTTTTTGATCTTTCACTATGGAATCCTCCCTTCAATTGCCAGATAGCATAGTATTGTTTGCATAATTGCATGTGTTTTTGCTATTATCTTTCTTTGTGTGACTAAAAACACAATGAAAAGAAACTATGAAGAAGGCAGGAGACCACCAGAGCCAGCAAGGGCATGGCCTATTATTGTCATCCTCAAACCAGCCGCTACATCAAACAGTTGGGGCAATGGCTGATAAATATGGAATTGCTTTTATGGTCGATAATCTTACATCAGTTTTGCAGCGGCTACATTAGAGATCACCTCAGTTTTTCATTAATGTTATTAAGGACAATATTGAAATTTCAAAAATTATTATATTTTGGGGTGTATATATAGTTTTAGAGGGGTAGAAATGTCACCACTTTTATTTTAACTCAAATCTAGCCTAGCCCACTTGAGTTTACAAACTCATAAAATCAGAGACGCAGCTGCTGGAACAGTTCTCTATTACATGTTACGCCGAGAATTTGACAGACAGCAGCTTCCCATAACAGTTGTCTGTCATCATTTTAGGCAAAAAAAGAAATGGAAGCACAGCATGGATAAGTAAAATAAATTCTGAACTCCTATACTTCTATCATTCTTTATGTATATATTAAGGAGGCTTGGAAATCAGTAAAATAGTTCGGAATTTATTTAGGTTGTTACCAATAATTTTGAATGATTGAATCATGATACTAGTACAGCTAAAAGCTTGAAATAATGTATTATATTCTGTTATTATTATTTGTCAAATATTAATTTATTATATGTATATGTATGTGGAAAACTTTTAAGATTTGAAATGAAAGTAGAGATGGTTATTGTACCTTCCCTTTTAACAAGTACATATTAAGTTACACGTGTAAGTCATTGAATTGCTCTGCACGCATATAATAAATGGTATCACTAGCTATATGTGTGTGTTGATGTTTTTGCTACATATGATGGATTTCCCTAAATACTAATTGATATAATATGTGATTTTAAAAGTTATAAAAGGGTGATTCATACATATATTTATAGAAAGGTGAAATTAGTTGTAGTTGGGCTTTAGCTTTGTTGCTCAAGTGCTTGGCCCTTATGCAATGAAGCATGGGTTCTACACCAAAAATAAACAACCCCGTCCATCCCACCACCCCCCATCTTTGATTGTGTGGATTTTCTCCCTACCTTGTGTGAGTCATCCCCCACCTATGTGTGTGATGCTCCTCTCGTATGAGAGCTGTTCTTTAGATCATGTCTCAGAGTCAAAATCTAGTCTGGTTCCGATTATTTCTTGGGCTTGTTCCCATTATCAAAAAAAAAAAAAAAAAAAGCAAAATCAATTTTATCATTCAAATAAGTGTATGAATCATCAAGAATTATTTTTTTATTACTAGTTACATATTGTGTTGATAAATATTGATAAAAGAATATCGAAGAAAAAGATTCTTTCAGTTTTCAAATTTATATTGACTTAAAAAGTGTAAGCACTTATTCCCTTTTTTGTGAACCGTTTTTTCAAGTAACCGCCACATTATTTTAAGATTTGAAATGAAAGTAGAGATGTTTACTGTACCTTCCCTTTTAACCAGTATATATTGAGTTATGTTACACATGTGTAAGTCATTGAATTGCTCTGCACGAATATGAAAAATGGTATCACTAGCTATATGTGTGTGTTGATGTTTCTGCTACGTATGATGGATTTCCCCAAATACTAGTTGATATAATATGCGATTTTAAAAGTTATAAAAGAGTGATTCATATAGATATTTATAGCTTTATGATATGAAAGATGAAATTAGTTGTAGTTGGGCTTTAGCTTTGTTGCTAAAATGCCTTGCCCCTCGTGTAGTGAAGTGCGGGTTCTACACCAAAAATAAACAACCCCCCTCGTTAATTGTATATGTTTTCTCTCTACTTTGTGTGAGTCATCTCCCACCTATGTGTGAGATGCTCCCTCTCGTATAAGAGTTGTTCTTTTAGATCACATCACAGAGTCAAAATCAAATCTAGTCCCGATTATTTCTTGAGCTTGTACCAGCTATCAAAAGAAAAAAAAAAAAAAAAAAAAAAAAAGGCAAAATCAGTTTTGTCATTCAAATAAGTTTATGAATCATCAAGAATTATTTTTTTATTACTAGTTACATCTTATGTTGATAAAATATTGATAAAAGAATATAGAAGAAAAAAATTCTTTCAGTTTTCAAAATTATATTGACTTAAAAAATGTTGGAGCTCATTTCTTTTGTTGTGAACCATTTTTCCAAGTAACCATCGCATTATTTTATTTCTTTTAAACCATTTTTCTGAGTAACCGTTGGAGGCGGATTCTTCAATTTGGAAAGGTGGGCCACTTCATTATACGAAGCAAGAGATCAATTTTTGATGTTGTATAAGTACTTTTGTATATATTTTGTGGCGTCTAAGCATGTGTGTGTGAAATAACACTTCAATGTTCGTTAAAAAAAAAAAAAGGAAGAAAGAAATATTTAGTAACTTAATTTTCTGATACTATAGCTCCTTACTGTGAAGGTGATATGGAACTACTATGTAGTTACACTTTGTTTACAAAAAAGAGCTTGTTTTTATAGATGAACTGAATTTGTTTTCTATACCTAGTCGATATATAGTTTCAAATTCTTCATCCTAAAAAGTTCATTTTTATAATAAAGTAATGTTTTTATATGTTACATATATATTATTTGTGACTGTGATTGTGTTAAGAAAAAAGGACGAGTTCCGAAGGATAGTCGAGATATAATATGTTTTAAAAGTGTTGTTTTTTTATGCAATACAAGGGAGAATTGTTAAAAATAAACATTTGCTATGTTGTCAAAATTTTATTAAACCACCTTAGAAATTGAAAGTTTCACCAAGATATTTTTAAAAGAGAAATTTAGAATTTAACACAAAGCTTCAGTATATCTGGCATTTTTTGATTAAAAAAAGGAACTGAGAGGGGTCTTGTCAGATATATTGGAGTAAAAACTACAAAGACAACTCAATATCGGAATACCAGGAGAATAGTGATGTCCTTGTACACAAAATCGTCACTTAGCCCACGAGTTTCATGACTAACAAAGGTTGTAGGTTCTGACAGTAGTTCTCAATTTAGAGCTTGGTAAACAAAGAAACATTAAAGGATTTTGAGTACCAAAAAGGAAAGAGAAGGAGAGATTCAGGAAACAAAGAGAGTAAACCAAAGCTGAACCACAAAGGGAGTAACTAAAATATTTACAATTCTCATGGTTGTAAAATGAGGAAATATGTTGAAGTTTCCCCACTTAAGACCAGCGCTGCCAATTTCTGATGGTCCTGTTACGCTGCTCAAGCTGTCTTCCAGCAGAAAGGAATGTGCTATCGTTTCGCATGGGACAGAATTCAGCGTCTCTGTCAGCTTCTACGACATTACATTCAGTTGTATACTTCTTTCTTGCAACAGTCATCAACAATTAATAAGTCTGAAATGAGAGAAACTGATAAAGATCTTGACTCCAAAGTAATTTCTTCTATGAAGGTTACTTGGTGCATGACAGGGTTGAATCAGTGAAAGCAAAGGAAGCAGCTGAACGGAGGTGGGTTAAAAATTGAGGCTGGTTTTCATTTTCATCATTGTGGACAAACTCAGAGGATGCCTCTATTGAGAATGCTTCAGAGGGATCTCATTTAACAGAAGAAAGATTAACAAAAGAAGAACAGCAGGCAATCAATAAATTGCTAAGTTACCAGCCAAATGAAGAGTTGATGACACATTCTGGGAAGGACATGCAGAACGTGATTCGGTATTTGTTTAGTGTGTCAACTGCTCAGGCTGCAGCAAGGATTATTAAATACAAATAAGACTGAGATTCTTTGTGGTCGATTTGAGCAACTTCATGTGTTGGCCAAGTTTAAACCTACTGTGATGTAGTATTAAGATATTATGGCTTATCTGCACCTGAAGGTTCACTTGCTTTCAATGCTAATTTGGTGGTGGTTCTTTCTGTGACAAGGTTCTGGGTTACTGATAGATGGCTTAGCCCCACTGTTGCATGGGAGACTACTGCTGCTTTGCAGACAAAGATAGAGAAAGTGACTTGAGCAATTTCAGTTGGTGTTAGAAGAACAAAGCAGATTGCTCTTGACATTGAACTTGGTGCTCCGAAGGCTAAGAATTCCTTGAAGGACATGTGGATCTTCGAGATGTGATAGCCATTATCTTTTGGATTTCGGCCATTTTACGCTGCACACCATGGAAAGGTCAGTCTGAGAACCAGAAGTAGAATGTCTATTCTCGTTTGTACATATCTGGAAGAGATATTGCCGCTTTTTTAAGTGATTGTGATCAAAGTACCTCACCCCGGTTACCCATCAACTCGTGTTTCTGTCCAAGTGCCAAATGTTGGCATCCACTTTTCACCTGCGAGATACCACAGACTCATTGAATTGTTAAAAATATCTTATGCCGTGATGGATGACCAGCCTACTGTTGATAATTGCCAAACTGAAGTAGCTCCTCGGAATCTTGCTGATCTAGCTACTGATGCTAGAGTCCATGTATTGGATTTTATCTCTATGTCTTTGAATCTGAAAAGTTCCAGAGGTACCAGCGATACTTGAGCCTGGCTGGTAGACAGGTGTTTGAGGTTCCACCAACAAACATTGGTGGTTCGTCATCCTGTTTTGCTGTGACTTACACGGGCATGGGCATTCAGAAGGCTTTGGGAGCTTCTAGTACCCGGATTATAAAGTTTCATACGTGCCACATATCAAGCCTCTGCTCCTTCAGTGGATCTTTCTGGAGGAAAACAAAGTGATGGTGTTAAACATATCTTATGCTGTGATGGATGGCCAGCCTACTGTTGATAATTGTTGACCTGAAGTAGCTCCTTTGAATCTTGCTGATCTAGCTACTGATGCTAGAGTCCATGTATTGGATTTTATCTCTATGTCTTTGAATCTGAAAAGTCCCAGAGGTACCAGCGATACTTGAGCCTGGCTGGTAGACAGGTGTTTGAGGTTCCACCAACAAACATTGGTGCGTCTGTCATCCTGTATTGCCGTGACTTACAGGGGCATGGGCATTCAGAAGGCTTTGGGAGCTTCTAGTACCCGGATTATAAAGTTTCATACGTGCCACATATCAAGCCTCTGCTCCTTCAGTGGATGTACCTGGAGGAAGACAAAGTGATGGTGTTAAACATATCTTATGCCGTGATGGATGACCAGCCTACTGTTGATAATTGCCGAACTGAAGTAGCTCCTTGGAATCTTGCTGATCTAGCTACTAATGCTAGAGTCCTCGTATTCGATTTTATCTCTATGGCTTTGAATCTGAAAAGTCCCAGAGGCACCAGCGATACTTGATCCTGGCTGGTAGACAGGTGTTTGAGGTTCCACCAACAAATATGGGTGGTTTGTCATCCAGTATTGCTGTGACTTACAGGGCATGGGGATTCAGAAGGATTTGGGAGCTTCTAGTACACGGATTATAAAGTTTCATACATGCCACATATCAAGCCTCTGCTCCTTCAGTGGATGTTCCTGGAGGAAGACAAAGTGATGGTGTTGCTGAGTTAGGTGAATCTCGGAAAACAAACTTGAAAAACTGCTGACATCATCATTGATGGGGCATTTTTGGAAACGAAGTTATTTATATATGGAAAGAATTAAGATAAAGTTGATGAGAAACGTGAAGAGACATTAATTCTTGAGGTTCTTGCTCATGGGGGAAAGGTGCACATAATTAGTTTGAATGGTGACCTAACGGTCAAGACAAAGCTGCACTCTTAGAAAATAAAAGACAAGCTTCAAGGACATTTTTCTGCCAAAATCCACAATACTTGGCCTATACTGTGCTCAAGGATGATGATTTACAAGCCTCTCATGTTACTGGTGATGCCTGTGAGAAGAAGACGTCTTTTGTTCATTTGGAAGATGATGATGCTTTTACTTACAGATGCATAGCCAGAACTGATGCCTGTAACAGACTATTTTCTGAAACTACGTATGTCGCCGTGTGGCATGAAAGGAATCAGTGGTCTCCTGGAAGTTGAGACTGTTGAAGCCTTTCATAGGGATGATCGGGTAAAGGGGAAGGGAATATCTGAGATTTTTTTATGAGGCACTTTGTGGTGATAGTTTGGATTTTGTAACTGTCACGATGAAGAACTTTACTTCTCTTTATTATGGTCAGCAATACAGACCAGAAAATGAGCTTGGATGATAAATCATTGATCAACAAAGAAAAGAACAAAGAAGGTTGACGTGTTAAGAGATTGCTGGGGTATGGTAAATATCGTGTGGTATTTTATTTAACCATGAATGTTGATAGCGTCTCTCTGTTTCTCAACAAGGAGGATGAATCCCAACTTGCAATGTTAGTGCAGGAAAGTTTCTTGTTAGATCTGAAGGTATATTCAAGTTCCATTTCCATTGAAGGCACATTGAGGAATTTCAGACTCTGTGATATGTCCCCCGAAACAGAAGACTGCTGAGTTGGCTCTGTGATATACGTAATCCTCGAATTGAATCCCTTGTCAGGTTCAAATTTAACTCTTACAGTACTGGAGATGATGATTATGAAGGACATGATTACGACTCTCTGCTGTCCATATTATTTTCCTCTATAGATTTGTACAGGAGATAACTGTTTACTTCATGGCAGTTGCCACTCCACATTCTGAAGAAGTTATTAAACTTGTTGACAAAGTTGGAGGCTTCGAATGTCATGCCGTATGACTTCATCGTCTCAGATGGATCTCTATATAACGGTTCCCAAATTTTCAATTATGGACATTGCTTGGCTTTTCTACCGAGGCTTCCAAAGAAGCTTCTACTGGAAAGTCGCTGAATAAATATAGAAGAGGCTTTCAAACAAGCTTCTAATGGAAGATGCTTCCAAACAAGCTTCTACTGGAAAATCGTTGAACAAATATAGTTTTAAGTGATCGAGCTCCGAACTTGGCCTTGACCCATACCAATTTCAACGATGACTATCGATGGCGACCGTCCTTGCAATCATATGTGGTTCGTATTCACCAACCTCGAGTCCTGGTTGTTCCAAATTTCCTTCTCGCTGTGGGCACATTTTTTGTGCCAGCTTTGGGAACAATAACTGGAAGGGATGAAGCCATGGATCCTAAGAATGATCCCATAAGTAAAACCAAGAGCAGAGCACTCGCTGAATCTGTTTACAGATAGAGTGCAGACGTGGTGCACTTGTCTCCAAGTAGACAGTTAACAGCAGATGCTGTTGGGATTGAAGAATACATATATGATGGTTGTGGAAAGGTTATCTATTTAAGTGAAGAAAAACATTCACAGATTTCCCAGTCAGCGAAATATCGACCAATTATAATCATTGGACAAGGCAAGAGACTGTGGCTTGTTAATGTCCGAATTGAGAATGGTTCGCTTTTGAGGAAGTATACGTCCTTGAGTAATGACAGCAGCTACCTAGTTTCCTATGAAGATGGTGTTGACATTTTGTTGCTTGACAATAAGTCATCTAATGATGACAAAAAACTTGACCGAGTTTTTCTTTTGAAGCTCAGGTTGTTTTGCCCAAGTTCACCATTTATGATGGCATAAAATCCTTTCTGGATGATTCTGCATACAGCGAAAAGCTACTGCATGCTAAAATGGATTTGAGTTTCATGTATGCATGAAAGGGAAATGATACTTGGATTCGAGCCCTGTTGAAGCATCTGACCATTGAGTCTGGTTCTGGTCTTACCTTTCTTGATCCAGTGGATATTTCTGGAGGATATAAGTCTATTAAAGAGAACAAATATGTCTCTGATATCTACTGATATATGAATCCATCTTTCTTTGAGTGTCATTTTGCTTCCACTAAATCTACAAAGTCAGGCAGCTGAAGCTTTACAAATCAATATTATCAACCGATGTCCGGTTGGGGTGATAAGAGTGCACACTTTGACAGTAATGATCCAAAGCGTTGGAGCACCAATGACTTATCACATTCATCAGACGAATTCTTCGAACGTCCCCTTCCCCCTGGATGGCAATAGACATCATCTTGGACTATCGATAAATCCCAGTTTGTTGATGATGAAGGTTGGGAATATGTGCCTGACTTTCAAAGTTTGAGATGGCCTCCAACCTCTTCAAAGTCATCCGTGAAAGCAGCTCATGATGTTGCGCACCAAAGGCATTGGATATGCACCAGGCAACCTGATAGAGAGCAAGATGGAAGTAACATTAATTATATTTTTCTTGCCGTAAGTCCTGGTTCTTCATCTGTTTTGTCATGGAGATGTACCTCTAAGGATTCCGACCACTATTTACTAGTTCCCCCTGGTTTTGATCATAGGCCTTCATATGCAAGGGGTCTTGCTGTTGCTAGTTCTTCCTTTGCATATGGGAAGGAGCAGCCCTTAATGGATCAAGTTTCAGTCTGCAGACAAATCACATTGAAGCAAGGAGGCAAAATGCCTAATTTTGCCTTCAAATTGAATCAACTTGAGAAGAAGGATTTACTTACCTGTTGCTATCCTGATACTGGAAGAAAACAAGTTTGGCTAAGTGTGGGTGCAGATGCCTCCGTACTTCATACTGAATTGAATACTCGAATATATGATTGGAGAATATCAAGTAACTCTCCTTTGAAGTTGGAAAATTGTCTACCTTGTCCAGCTTAGTTAAAAGTGTGGGAGAAAGCAAAAGAAAGAAATTATATCGGAAAACAATTTTAAGTTGCCTCTGCCTCCTGTTTTGCTGGATCAAAAGAGAAATTAATTTTTTAAAAAAAATCTAGAAAAGCTGGGTTTCTCGAGATAATTCCAATTTCCCTTCGGTAGTTTGGCATAATAACCAAAAACCCTCTAAATTCAGACATCGCTAAAAACCACCTGTAGTTTAAAAAAATAACCAAAAAACCCAGACGGCAGGGGATTTTTATAAACAGCAGGTTTTCGGCTATTTTTATAAATTATAGGGGTTTCTAGTGATTTTTGAAGTTAGAGGGATTTTTGGCTATTATGCCAAACGACAAGGGGGAAATCAAAATTATTATATTTAGTTATCCTCCTCCTTGATGATAAGATAATACTCCAATATCCTCTTATTCCTCTCAAATCCAAATAACAAAAATATGGTCGCGCTGTACATTTCCAGGACACCCCTGCCTTTTCACCTTATCCCAAAAAGCAGCTAGGAGTTTCCACAATACAGATGATAGAAATAAGCAATGCAGTTACTGAAAACATCATGATTCAGTTTACACCTAGAAGCAAGAGGTTATCTGATCACCTGACTAAATAGCTCAAATGTAATTTCCATGATGAAGCGTACATTACGAAAGTGAGAATCAAGTTAAATCCACTATGTTTCTGAGATCAACTCCTCCTATATTGATGTCATATCTATGCAGCACGTTCAAGTGGAAGTGACCCCTCAGGATACAAAATTCCGAGAAAAATACAGTTTGAGAACTTGTTGAAACTCACTTCACAGTTAATTGAGTAATGACAAATTGCAAGGTATAAAATAAGCAGATTTAAAATTACACATTCAAATGTAATTTAGATAAAATGCAGCATTACTGTCCACGCTCAAGATGAAGAATTTGTAAAAGCAGCAGAAGACAAGAACAGAGAAAGACAAGATGAAGATGTCTAAATATTAGATGAGAAATTTTACCAACCACTTATGTCAAGCTCAGACCCAAGAATCAGTAACTTGTCTACATAAATCAAACTGCTTGTTCATATCCTACAAAATTAAGCCTATCCAGACCACAACAACAGAAAAGTTACAAACCTGAGCCAAGAAAATCCTGATTGCACAAAACCCTTAAAAGTCAAACATGGATACCTGGATGCCAAAACCCAAATGAAACGTCACATATCAAAGAGCCCAAATTTAAAAAGAGAAGAAATAGTTGAAATATATGATCCAACAAACACAAAAAACTGTCCAGTAAGGTTGTAATTATTAAGACTCCTTCAAAGAATCATCGAACTCTCATAACATCCACTAAGGTAAGTGTTTCAAGACACCTAGAATAAAATCCAAAATGATTTGAAAGAGAAAATTGACCGAAAATGTGATGGCTTGTCAATCATTAGTCAACATTAGGGTCCATCCTTCCCATCTTTGCCAGTAGGGTGATTAAAAATAACAGTTAAAAACATCCCAGTGTGATGTATAGACATAAAGAATAATAAGAGAAACAGAAAATGTCATAAGCATCATAAACATTAAACATTTGAGTAGTATTTTGATGAGAACGTTAAAAGAAGATCTGAGAGGGTGAATCCTAGGCCAAGAAGAATGCAACTTGCATCGCTAGATGTAACCCACAGTGCAAGTAGCGACCATTCCTCCGAGACGATCACAAGTTGTGTCTTGAGATGCAACCCGCAGAGCAAGTCAAAATAGATTGGTCTAGTGCGGGCTGAAGTGGAATTTTAAGTTTGTTAAGATATTATTCTTTATTTAGACTTTAATATTTTTCCATTTGTTAGGCTGATATTATGTCCTTAGTTATTTTATATTACTTCTTTTTAGAGTTTTATTCCTAAAGGGAGTCTTATTTCCTAAAGCAACTAAGAGACTAGTTTAGTTATAAATAGGGATTAAAACTCAAGGTTTGTATCTCTGGATTCTTTTGGCAAATATTAACAAAAGCTTGCAAGATTGCGAGGCAAAATTCTTATTATTTCTTTTGGTTTTTCTAAGTATTCTTGCTTGGAATTGTTTGGGCTATGGTTAGCTTAGTTCTCTAATTCATTTTTATAGGATCGATCTATCTATCTATGGCTTAGCTGGTTTGTTTTTAGCTTAATGTATAGAGCAAATCGAGCAGCTAGAGCTTGTTTTTGGATCCATAATTAGGTCATCAACAATTTAGTGCTTTCATTGAAAGTGTTCCGACAATAATTACATTGAGAGATGGAGTACGATCATAATTCCAACTTGACAGGGAATGTTCCAATGAGACCAACTGGACAAGGTTGTAAGCTTTGGAAAAGAGTCAATTGAGAATGTCTAGGATGATGGAGGGAGTGGCTATGCCCATAGCACGGTTAACAATGGCCATGAGCCAATCAATGAAGGAAATACGGAGAACCACCAATGAAGGGCTAGAGTGGATTAAGAGGAGATTGGCCAAAGGTAGAGATAGGGACATTAGACAAACTCATAGAGAAGAATTGCAATCCAAAAGTCCTCAACATGAGTCGGGTGTGATAACAATTGAGCTAGATGAAAGAAATTTGCGTGGAGCAAGTGGAAGATATAGAAGAGGAGATCAGATTGATGCAACCTCTAGGGATAATCTGGTCAAACAACATGCAAAAGTTGCTTAAAAGGCTACACTTTCAAAGACAAGGCAAGAACGATCCAATTTGATATTGAACATGAATGATGAAAAATCTTAAGTTGCTGCTGAAATTGACACATGATATTGAACATTGTGACACATGATAAGGATGTGAATTCGTTGAAGTATGAGCTGCTTGTAGTATCCAAAGGAGTTTGATATTCAGAATGAGGAGAAGAACATGCATAACAGTTAATTTCAGGCATCCATAACAATGAGTGTTGAGATAAATTGCCAGGTTACAAGGCACAGATACCATCCTTTAGTCAACATATGAGTTCTCTGAAATCAGATTATGGAATCCTTAATGACAGTTCATATGTTAGCTCTGAGGTCTCAGATGGAAGTATTGACACATTTATCAATCCTAAGAGTGAACATTACTTGGAGTTGATGGATGATGGAGAGAGTGGCATGCCTGCCAGATGTTGTTGTCAGCAATCTTTCAACCACAACTCACTAGCATGATCACTGTATGAAGGTTAAAGGTTTACCTCTATATGTGGCAATTGCGTCAAATACCTCGGGCTCTACTCCGAAAAATTTGTTTGCAATTGTTGTTGAGGAGCTACAAAAATAGTATCAAGAGGACAGAACTAGAATTAAGGATGCAATGTAGTTGAAAATGATCACTTCATCATCAACTTGTACATTTGAAGACTTTAAGGCTTCTATTTTGGAGCATGTGACCTCTCTACCATTTATATCAGATGTCAACTTAAAGCTAATATTTGATGAGTTATTGGAAAGAGCCAAGGAGGAGGAAAAGGAAGCTCTTTGTTATAGAAGCTAGAGGAAAAGTCATAGCAAAATCAAGTTTTGGCAAGCGTTGGTTCGATGGAAAGGGGTGCCTAAGGAAGAAGCTTCTTGGAAAGATTAAGATGCCATGGTGCAGAGATTTGCAGATTTTACCCTTGAGGATAAGAGCATTCTTAAGGAACAGGGGCATGATGAGAATATTAGGAAAAGATCTAAGAGGGTGAATTTCAAGCTGCGAAGAACGCAACTTGAGTCGTTGGATGTAACCCACGGGGCAAGTCACAATCATTCACCCAAGATGATCGTGACTTGCGTCGCTAGGTGCAACCAGCAATGCAAGTCACAACCATTCATCTGAGACAATCGCGACTTGCTTTGCAAGATGCAACGCATGGAGCAACTTGTAACAAGTGGGTTTGTTGTGGGCTGAAACGAAATTTTAAGCCTTCCAAAATATTATTATTTATTTAAATTTTGATATTTTTCCTTTCGTTAATTTGATATTATTTCCTTAGTTATTTGATATTACTTCTTTTTAAAGTTCTTTTACTAAAGGGAGTCTTGTTTCCTAAAGCAACTAGGAGGCAAGTTCAGCTATAAATAGGGATTAAAACTTTGGGTTTGTATATTTGGATTCTTTTGGTAAATATTAATAAAAGCTTGCACGTTTGTAAGGCAAAATTCTTATTGTTTCTTTCAGCTTTTATGGGTATTCTTATTTGGAATTGCTTGGACTACGTAGGTCAGTTTTGTGATTTAATTCTAGATGATCAATCTACCCAATTCTGTTGACTGGTTAGTACGTTTTTAACCTAATGTATGGCGCAAGTCAAGACAACTAGGGCTTCTTGTTGGATCTATAATTAGGTCCTCAACATACTTCTAGTAAATATTAATATCACCATACGTGCAGTGGTACAAAACAATGATAAACTGTCAAATTCATGACAAAGGAGCTGTTCTAAATAAATGAAATTTTATTAATAAAACCTTCTACCTTAAAATTGAACAATCAAAAGCCTACTTTTAACCCAGTGCTAATCCCACTGAAAAACGTAGTTCCGAGAATGATAAATCTTAGTTAAACAAGGAATCAAATAAGAAAACATATTTAAAAAGAAGAAACAAAAATAAATCCAAATAAATTAACCAAAAACCACTTAATTTTTAAGTTTGTCCTCATCAATGCCAGCATTGAATAATTGAAACATAAACAGGTAGCTTAAGAACTCAAAGACACATTCAAGGATGTGATTGTACCTGAAGAGCTGAGGATGGGTTCTGCAGTGTTACTGAAAATCAAATCACTGTCTAGGAAACCTTTCTGAAATCTACATTCCCTCTAAAACATGTTGACAAATTAGCTCAGAGTTGATTTGGGTATCCTTGAATCAATGCGCCAGCTTTTGTCAATGATGACTTGCACATTCTCAAGACGTTTCAGCCAGTGATGACTTGAACATTCTCAACTAGCAATTTCCCTCAAAACTGGGTATGTCTGATGAAAACAATGCTTTTGCTATTTTTTTCTCTGCAACATTCCTGCACTACTATTGTTGCGTCTGGAGAAAGACAACGAAAACAGGTTTTCTCTTTGCTTCTTCACCATTCCCTTAAGCATAGACAACCGAAATAGAGAATTTCAATGCACGCTTGTATCTGCATGCATATGACAAAGAAAGTAAAATAGCAATGTATAAAATTCGATCAACCAAATTAAACCATTTCTCAAATTTGCTTGTAATAATACTCACCTAATCAAGTTTGCCAATAATAATAAGATATTCAGCATTCTTGCTTGTTTACTCATTCCTTATGGTCTCCTGCATTCAGTGGGTGTGTGTGCATGCACTCACATAACAAAAAGAGTGAAAGGAGACGATCCAAACCATTGCTCAATTTTGCTTTTATACTCACCCAATCAATATTGCCAGTAATATTAGAGACTTCAGTACTCTTGTCTGCAACTCATTGCATGTTCTCTTCTGACACTAAAAGTAAATCCACAGGAAAATGACAACTGATACTGTCAGAGAGATTATATAGAACAGTGGCTACTACAGCCTTGTCTTAAATCAAGAACTTGATGTATTTCCATTTCCCTATTCTTTTTTAAGATTTGAACCATTATCCTACAGTAATTGTGTCAATTTGAAACATACATCACACTGCTTCTTCTTCCCCTTTATTTTTTTCTTTTTTTTTTTTTTTTTTTTTTTCGGTCCTCCAAACAATGTAGGAAAACTGACTGAAGCTAACATGAAGCCAAAATGAACCAGAAACCAATTTCAAGCACTCATAAACCATATAAGTATAAGAGAAGATTAAAGAAAACCAGACAAAGTAGCAGAACAACAAATAGTAAACTATTTTCTACTTTTAATGCATTTAGGCGTACAATTAAAACATTGCAGATGATAACTTCTCCGAGGCAATACAGGAAAATACCTTAAGCCAAAAGTGTTGAAATTTCTTCAAATTCCCTTCTCATAATTCATTATTAAATCCAAACAGTAAAAGGTAATATACATTAAGCACAATGAGATATTTCTTTGTTCAATGAAATAAGGGCACAAAAAAATATATTATCCTGAAAAATATCCTGTTTCTCTTCAAATGTTCTGCATCTAGTTACTTGATGATACTATAATTGTGAGTCTAATAATCATCCGTTAAATTATTTTCGAACAAACCCCTTAAACGAGAAGTTTGATAGAAACTCCTCTCTGGATAGATCCCAGATCTCATTCATTTTATCGGCATCCATTTGTGCTAACATATCTCATTTCCACATCAGCTCCCTTAGCAGTCTCTGAGATTCAGCTGTCCTCTCACAATGGTGAAGACCCTCTATCAAGACGTGATAAGTCCATTGGTTGGGTTTATAACCTTTCCGACACATACGATTATACAACTCGTAAACACGATTCCTCCCACCCTTGCTTAGAAACATCAATAAGATATTGTAAGTGTAGACATCAAGTGGGAAGCACTGCCCAATCACTTCATCTAAGTTCTCAATATCTTGATCCAATCTAACAGAGAAAGAAAATATGCCAATCAGCTGGCCAAGCAATGAATACTTAGATGTCTCATTTGACATATCTCTCAACCGAATCCAAGCATCATAGAGATCCCGAGTCTTCAAAGAATGAAACAAAAGGACATTACCAATAAATGAAGTAATACAAAAGTTTCCTTTCTCCAGCTCATCAATAAGATTTACCACCTCATCATATCGTTTAGTCGTGCATAGCAGCTTTATAACTTCCTCGTAACATTGATTGCTTGGAAACTTTCCATTATTCCTCATTTCCATCACAAACTCCAATGCAATATTTGCTTTATTGGCTTTGCAAAGACCAACAATCATGGTGTTGTATAATTTTCTTGGGATTTTTCTCCTCTGGCGGAAATAATTGAAAAAATTTAGAGCATTGGAGATTCTTTCACTCTTCAAATAACTCTGCAACATAAAAATGTTCGTACTCATGTTGGGCTCAATTCCATTTCTCTGCATTATCTCGTATACTTGTCTAGCAAGGTCAGGCCTTTTAGCATACCCGGCTCCATAAATGAAGAAATTATATATCTGACAGTCGGTCTGGACAAGAGACATCTGCATCTCCAGTAATTGCATGAATAGCTCCTCTGAGTCCTTCATATCACATAGACAACAAATAACCTCTTTGAACAGTGTTCGTGTTGGTCTGTGACCCTTCTCTTGCATATGAATGAGAAGTCTGGCAGCTATATATCGCTTGTTTGACTTGTTAAAACAATGTATCAAACAAAAAAATGCACTTTTACTAGGAACTTTGTTCATTCTTGTGAGTTCCTCAAAGATCAAGTAGCCATCATCTAACATGTTAGCCGCACATAACGCCTTTATAAACTTATCATACGTTGAATCACTTGGCATAAAATTCTGTTGCAAAGCAATAACAACAAGCTCTTTCATCTTATCAAGTTTTCTCGTCCTACACAAAGCATCAGCAAGTAAAGAAAAAGTTCTTTTACCAGGAAAGAAACCTTGTTCGAACGAATTCTTCCAGACACAAAAAGCTTCCTCAACACTCCCATTGCCGCACAGGGTATTGACCAAATAGTTATAAACCATGGCATTGGGAGACAGCCCTAACTCTGACCTAGAATTGTACAACTCACGCGCAACATCCACCATTCCCGCCTTGCAAAAGAAGCACAATGTGGTATTCATAGTCATCTTATCAGGCAAAACGTTATCCTCCTTCATCTCATTGAGCAAATCGAAAACCTCAACAAGACGATTCTGCCTCAGAAGCGTAGACACCAAAAGATTATACTTAAACACATCTGGAACAAACCCTTGTTCGATTTTCTTACTCTTGAAGAAGTGCAAAGCCCCATCTAAGTTTCGACGAACAAGATAACCAAGCCAGACACCATAAGAAAACTCCAAAGATTCGACACCCAAGTGGCGAAACTTGTCCAACAACCTGCCGGCTTGCTCAACCCTGCATGTCTTACAAAGAGCGAAAACAAGAGCACCCAAAGCACGGGGATCAAGCAGCTTACCTTGAGTGGCCAATGCGTCCAAATAGGCCTCTGCCTCTTCAAACTTCTCCCTTTTACAGAGATTCTTAAACATGATGGAACGAGTGATGTCAGTGACGAAACCCCTCATGGAAATCTGATTAAAAATGGCCTGCACAGCATCGAAACAGCCCTGCTCGACAAGAGCATTCAAAAACACGTTATAAGAAAACTCATCCAAATCCAACCCTCTAAAACGCATTTTACCAAACACTTGGAGTGCAACGTAAGGCTTGCCAGCCACCGCATACCCCACCACGAGAGTGTTGTAGAACCTGATCCTCTCAACACACCATTTTGGCTTCTTGTAACTCTCCAAGAAGTCCAACATCACAGACATCAGCTTGGCCTTCGACAGGATCTTGAAGACGGCGTAGAAGGTGGCGCGGGTGTGGTGGAACCCCGCCTGCCGTCCAGCCCAGTCGAAGAACTTGAGGCAGGAGAGCACGTCGGCGCCGTTGCGGTGGCCGTACTTGAGGACGTCGAGGACCAGTGACTCCGAGAGGCGGAGATTGAGGCGGGAGAGGGCGTCGTCCGACGAGTGGGCATGGTTGTTGTTGTGGGTATTTTTTAGGACGTTGAAGATGCTATGGAAGAGGATGGAGTCTTGGGATTTGAACCATTCTTTGAAGTAGAGAGCTACTTCCTTGGCGTTCAACTTGTAGAGTTCAGGGAGGCTTGTTGAATATGAATGATACGTTATTGGATCGGTTTTGACGGAGCTAAATGGAAACACCAGAAACCCAATCCTTGCTTTTGAAGTGTTTTTGAGTAGAAGCATAATTGTTTTGGCCTTCTTCCTTGAACAAGAAGAAGAAGAGGCTCTTCTTGGTTTTTCAATGACACCAAGACATTGTAACCTGTTTTTCTTCTTCTTCCACCTTCCACTCTCTACTAGCAATTTCTATTTTCTTTGGTAATTTTATGGTTTTTACTCAAATAAAAAGAAAATTTTTGTTCATACCCAAAAGTTTAAATAAATTTATTTTTGACCTCTTAAACAAATTATTTCCATTATTTACCTAAAATTACTAAACTACCCTTAAATTAAAACCACCCAATTATTTTAACCTGAAATTACCAAAATAGTCTTCTTCTTCTTAACAACATCCTCATCTCTTTTCTTTTCTCCATTCATGGTTTTTGTTCTTCGATTCACCATCGTAGCCGAAAAATAATCTAGCAAGAGATTCTTTATTGAAGCTTCTTTATTCATTGAAGGTTTTTGATCCATTCAAGTTTTATCAATTAAAAGTTTTCAAATTTCTTCTTCTATTTGAAGTAATTGGAGTTTTGAAAGTAATGTATATATTTTTGTTTGTTGGTTTTTAGATTGTTTTGTTTATATTGCAAGCTAAAGGCTGTAAGAATGATTGGGGTAGTGATATATATTGTATCCGTAAGGCAAACTAGTCGTTTTTGCAAAATCTGAGGCTAAATCAGTTTTTCATGAATGAAAACCCAATATCAGTTTTTTATACTATTAAAAATCAATTTAAGAATTAGATCAATTTTTCATTAGATGAAAAATCGATATTAGTTTTTCAGTGCACTGAAAAACTGAAATAACTAATTTTTCCATATTTTTAACATTTGTTGTATTTTGAATGTTGTGTATTGAATTTTAGTGTTATATGTGATTAGATATGGTTGTATTATAATCTATTTGGTTATATTTGACCGAAGAGTGTTGTGAGTATACAATAAATGTATCTAACTCGGTTTTTAGTAGAGTAAAAAATCAGTATCGGTTTTTTTGGTCTACTTAAAAACCAACTTAGACAGTGTTAGCATAATTTGATATTTCTTGTGTTTTTTATGTTTGGTATTGTTTTATAGTGTTAAATTTGATTCAATATGATTGTATTTTATAATGTTGACCCATTGAAGTGAGACTAATTTATTAATAATATTATTTGAATGTTACATAAATGGCTCAAGAGATGATCATAATCAACTTCAATGGAGAGTGAAATGAATGTAACTACATTGGGGTGAGTCGATCATATGTGAGGTCCATAAAGATAGTAGTTGTCGACATTTGAATTTGGTCGACTGAAGTTCTTGACCCAATACAAGCAATTAGATAGGAACAAAGTAAATATAAGAAAGAGAAGAGGAAGAATAGAAAGTGCATGGTGATTTTTAAATGGTTCGGCCTAAAAAGATACCTACATCCGCGATTGTTTCTCTGGTTATTTTTGCAGAGTCGCAGTATATTATTAATTGTTGTGTATGTGTTACAATGAATTTCAACCCATATTTATAGTGTAGGGTGTTATAATTTGAGTACAAATAAAATAGGAAAGACTTCCACATTTATTATACTTCCAAAACTCGTGTCTACTATATTAGGGATAAATTCCACCGACATTGGAGTTTGATTTTATTTCCAATTCTGATAGTTGACTTTTTCTCAATTTAAGTTGTTGTCTTTCTGGAATATTTCCTTAATCGAGCAGTTTGAGCAATGAGTTGGAGCTTGCTATGGATAATCTCGAGCTGAGCATAAATCAGCTTTGATCATAGCTGACTAGCGACCTGAGAACTGAGAAAACGATTTGAGGGAGCTCATTCCTACAAGTTGGGTGTTGGTGAACTGAGCTTTGTCTATTGAGTCCACCCACCGGATTAGTTCATTGGGCTTTTACTAGCTCATTTATGCAACCCCAAATATATCCACAACAGTAATTTTTCATCGTCGATGGATGTTGTGTATAGAGAGGCTGACATTGATAAAAAGAGGTGCGATATCCGTATATATTACTTATTACGAAGTATGACAAATGACCAAGTTAAAAAAATACACATTATGTCCAATCTTGGCATGATTAATTTGATGACGATAAAAAATATTGATGTTAAAAAAATTTATACCGATAAGATTGAGAGAGATTTTAGAGCCGGAGTTAGTAGGTGTGCCTTTATCTAATTGTCACCAACTTGATACTAAACACAAAACATGATAAGGCAGATACAAATAGACTTGTAAATCCACATATGGTTGAAAGTCATTTTTATCTTACTTCATGTATTAGGAGCAATCAGATTAATACTTCTATCGCCCCATTTACATCTATGGAAAGTCCTATTTGTGATATTAATGATGACTATATGAACGATAGTACTGATGATGAAGATTGGGACACAGATGATAATGGTGATGAGACACGGGATAATGACGAAGAGCAAACTGGAGATAGTGATGAAGAGGAAACTTGATTTGATGATGCCTTTAAGGAAGAAGGTTTCCAAAAATAAGATTTTCAGGTTTATGATTTTAGAGCAATTTTTCATAATCATACCAGATTGTTCTTGATATAGAATTGGATGACATTGAGGCTACTTCAAGTGTTATATCGACCATCTATCAATGTAGTACGTTGTATAAAGACGCATTATATGAAAGTATACCAAAAATGAGTATAATTATTGGAGAATATGCTCTAAAAGCCAAGTTAGAATATCAGGTTAAACGTTCAGACACGGAGCGATTTAAGACTAGTTGTAAGGATAAGAGTTGTAACTTAATAGTTCGTGTAAGATGCAGAAAGAGTTGTTTGATGTGGTTTGTGTTTAAGTATGTGGCGAAACACACTTGTTGTCAGTTAGCTATGAAATCACATATGAAGAGTATAAAGAATATTGTTATTGGAAAATTGTTTGTAGGAAAAGTAGGGAGAGATATTTATACACCAATCATTTGATTGGAGAAATACTGAAACAGTATGGCGTGCAGATCTTGTATAGTAATGCTTGGAAGACTTTACAATATGTAAAGAAACTAGTATATGGACAAGTAGATGAATTATATCAACAGTTTCCGTCCTACTTTGAAATGTTAAAACTATCAAACTCCGACACAATAACGGTAATTGAAAGGGATGAAAGCAACTGATTCTTATGTTCATTTGTTACACTTGAAGCTTCCATTGAGGGTTTTCGATTTTACATGAGACCGATTGTTGCTATTAATGTCATTTATTTGGAAGGTGAATATAAATCAGTGATTTTTTTTACTACATGCAAAGATGGTCGGAGATTATTTATCCTATTACTTTTAGATTTACTGATGAAGAGTTAGACTGTTCATGGACTTAGTTTCTAAAAAGATTGCAAGAGGCGATCAATGTGTCATACTGTTTGCTTATCGTATCTGATCGTCATAAAAACATATCGAATATGATGAAAGTAGCTTTTCTTGAAGTCCCACACATGTTGTGTTTTTTCCACCTATGGCAAAACCTTAAGCAACATTGTAAAAAACATTCGGATGTGGAAAATGTATTTTACAATGCATCATATTGTTATGTGTCTGATGATTGCAATAGAATATTGGAAAAAATTCTGGTGTTACATCTAAAAACATATGAAACTTTAGTTAAAGCTAGAGAGAACAGATGGTCCTGGACACATTGTCTAAAAGGAAGATATGAAATAATGACCACCAACATTATAGAGTCACTCAACAATTGCATAATGCAAGCATGTCATTTGCAAATAACAACTGCACATGAATATATGAGAAATATGCTACAGAGATGGTTTAATAATAGACATGTTGCTGCTGAAAAGATCACAACTTATGTTACCATTGCTGTGTACGATCATATCATGTTGGTAAAAAAGTTATCAGCGAAAGGTAGCATAAACCCATTGTAGAATCGATCACGTATAACATCATGCATCCTAGTAAAGGCGACATATTAACTTCGTGATTAATAGCTCTCGCACCTCCTCCAAAATGGCATTCAAACACTTTACAATGTTTGTTGTCATAATAGAATATCTTCTGCCATCAAACTCACTTCTAGCCTATTTGGTAGGTTCTGCAAGAATCAAATACTCTACTGCCTTAACATTAACTCTTTCAATTTAGGACATGATTGCACTGAACATTGAAACCCAGTATGCTTTGGTAGCCTTGTAAAACAACTGATGCACATTGCCACATTTACAATCGGCCTTCATGTTTTGCCCGAGGTGATACATACATATTCCATGTACGACCTTAGGAAACGAATGTATAATAGCCGTTGTTATACTTGTGTTTCGGTCTAAAATGAACACTAGATCGTCAACTTGTCCAATACACCCATGCAACCTTGTCATAAACCAAATCCATGCATTATCATTTTTTGAATCTCCAATGCCAAAAGTTAATGGGTACATTTGGTTATTTCCATCTATGCAAGTCGTAATAAATAGAATACTTTTATACTTGGCTTTGAAGAAAGTTCCATCAACCGCTATAACGGGTCGAATGGAAGATTTAAATCCAACAATAGAACCTTCTAATGTTATGAAAAAAAATACTTGAATCGAGTAGAAGCATCACATTCAATGTCAGTTATAGTCCCCGAAATTTTCATTTCCAACATCTTACAATACAACAGAAGCACACTATAGGACTGTTTGGGTGATCCCCTAGCTAACATCATAACAACCTTTTTCCCCTTTTATGCTTTATTATAACTGCAAATCATCCTATACTTTTTTTTTCATGTCTTGAACTATGTCATTTGGATGATAACACTGAGAAGCACCCTCATACTTTCATTTGATATAATGCCCAATCAATTTACTTGTTGCTTGTGGACAGTAAAAAACAAGCGAATCATGATCTGGAAGGTACTTACACACATGAAAAGCTTTTGACCCTACAAGTTTTGTTGCACACAGCCACCACTTGCAACCTTTCTGCACACAAGCCAAAAACAATAAGTCTTTAGTGGACTTCTTCAATTTTATATTGAACTATCTAGCTACAGCTAACATTCTTATCTTTAATTGTAGCTCTTCCTTATTAGAGCATTTATCGCCAAGCTGAATATCTTTGATATTGTTGAAGACATTGTCAATACAGTCACCATTTTTTGCTTGAGGAATTGAAGATGTCGTTACAACATGACAATCTCATTCATTTATTTTTGATTTCAACTTCTTCTCATTTGAACTATCAACCATATCAATTGGTGATGCTTATGTAGGAGCCAATGAAGATGCACAAACATCTACAGGTTTAGTGCCAAAATGATCAAATATATGTTCTGTATAGTTATCAACCGCAATCACATCTTCATCAATCATAGTGCGTTCTACACGAACTGGAACTTCACTGCCCAAATATCTTTCTATAGCAGCTTTTACTCCAATATTTTTGGCACATTCTTCCTCACCAATTAACAAGGCTGCTGTCGAGTCACATTTACACTCCACTGTAATGCATAATGAATTCCTTCTTGTTACATCACTGACTTCAATGATAAAGAACTCAACATCACTATCATTCATCACTTCAATTGGTGGGGCGACATCACACATTTTATATTTGAACTTCATCATAATTGCAAATTCAACATGATTGATATCAAGTGCACAATACATAGCATCATGTAATTCTTCGTACGCTGAATTCTTCAACAATAAAATTCCTTTCGTCTTGCCACCTTCGTATATAAGGTTTCCTCCCTTATTCATCATCTACTCACCATTATATTGAACCATAACTCGAACTTTATTCATGTCGCTCAACCTGTCAAATTAAAGCAATAGTGTTTTTAGTACATATATCCAAACATTGTTTTCTCTTAGTTTATGACAAACAAGCACTACTACTCTCATAACCTCCCAAATAAGGCAGTGAATAATTTAATTATTATCTCCATACCAGTTGTATTTATTTCAACGACTACTAGCACTTGTACACATTTCATGGCAATGTTTTATTTTTTTCATATCAAATGCTATACAACTCCCTGTATCAATCCGCAAAACCAAAGCTACCAAACATTGAATAAACTCCTTCAATCAACAAGTGGATGAAAATGTAAAAACAAACCAAAAAAATTATATGACATTTAACATATTTATAAATGGAATACAAAACACATTCTAACTTGTTGGGATGTTCAATCAAGGTTGGAAAATTGAACCTCCAAGTTGGGATTCTCAACTTAAATGTTAAGATTCCCAATCTAGGAATCTTAACATTTAAGTTGAGAATCCAACCAGAAGGTTGGTTGGGATTCTCAACCAATCTCGAGGTAGAGAATCCCAATCTTGATAGAACATCCAGGTTGGCATTTTCAACTTCTAGGTTGGAAATCCTAACCTCCAAGTTGGAATTTCCAACCCCAACCTCTAAGTTAGGATTCTCAACCTTAATTTATCATCCACATTTGGAATTCTAAACTCGTGATTGGGATTCTTAGCCTCAAGGTTAGAATTCCTAATGTGGATGTTAAAATCAAGGTTAGGATTCCTAACCTCTAAGTTAGGAATCCTAACCGAAAGTTAGGATTCCCAATGTGAATGTTACCTTGACGTTGGGATTCCCAACCTCCAGGTTAAAATTCTTAATTTGGAGATAACATCCACATTGAAAATCCCAACTGGAATGTTTGAATTCCCAATCTGCAGGTTATGAATCACAAACTTGAGGTTGGGAATCCCAACCTTGGTTGAACATCCATGTTGGGATTCTCAACCTTCAGATTGAGATTCTCAACCTGAAAGTTGGGATTCCCAACCTGCAGGTTGCGATTCTCAACTTAAAGGTCCAGATACCCAACCTTAAGAATGGGAATCTCAACCTTTTAGTTGTGATTCTCAACTCAATGATCTAAGATTCTCAACTCAAAGGTTCAGATTCCTAAACTTCCAAGTTGGGATTCCCAACCTCACGGTTAAGATTTCTAAATTGTATATGTTAGGATTCTTAACCGAGAATCCTAATCAGTAGGTTCCCAATCCTAACCTCAAGGTTGGGATTCCCAACTTGTAAGTTGGAATTCTCAACAAAAAGGTTAAGATTCCCAACTTACAGGTTGGGAATCCCAACTTGAAGGTTGAGACTCTCAACCTAAAAGTTTGGATTCCCATCTTTGACATGAAGACTTCACCTTTAAATTCGTCTCAGCCTCCGTTATAAATTCTACCCTCAAAATACAGATTCACATTACAACTATCAATGCAACTAACTTTCACATTCTAATCATACCCATAAAACCACACACAAAATACACCAAACAGCCAGAACCCACTTTTAATATCCCAACCTTGGTTCATATTACCATATTCATATACCTAAAGCAACCATAACTAGTCAAATATACTACCCATCTATGAAGAAGCAGAGCGGTAGTTGTAGGTGCAATTTGGCCACAGTCTAAAAAATCACAATCCTTCCTTTCTTAGGCAAGGGAAGATAGAAAAAAAATTGGCCATGGAAACTGACAAGAGAGGTTGGTCGTGGGAAGTGAGAAGAGATGTTAGTCGTCGAAACTGAGAAAAGATGTAAGATCGATTGGTAGAGACTATTGTGCAGCTGCTTGGCGTGAGAGTTTAGGAAGTGAGAAGAGAGATCGACCGTCGGAAGTGAGAAGAGATGTTGGCCGTCGGAAGTGACAGAATAGAAGGCTGGTTAGTGGGAGTAGACTATTGCATAGTTGGTTAATGGGAGAGGCTGCTTTGCGGGAGAGGATAGGAAGTGAAAAGAGAGGTTCACCAAAACAATTTTAGCTTTTGTCAATTTCAACTTATGGCTCTCATTTCATTGAGGGCATTTTTGTCCATTTAATTTTTTTTTGTACGAACAAAAAAAAAAAAAAGTTAGTTTTGAAGTTCACCTGATCAAATGGGTTTTTTTATGCATTTTCTCATGTAAATAATCCAAACTCAAAAAGGTTAATATAATATATACAACTTTAATTTTATTGACATGTTTTACAATTTTTATTATCACATGAGCTGTTCAAATATTAGTACAACTTTGAAATTCATATGGATTATCCAAATAGTTTTCTACAATGATATATATATATTATATTATAAGTATATTTTACAACAACTATGACCTCTTAGATTTAAAACTCTCTTGAAATAGTCTGATCTTTACTCCCGAATAAGCAAGAGAGACCGACTTACATACAGTGGGAAAACCATTCACATACTAATGGGACTTTATACGAATTTTCCTATACTTGTTGGCTATTTGGGAAATTGCCCACTTTTTGTGGGCAATGATGCATGAATCCAATCCACAACATGAAGGAAATGATGCCACTATACCATTTCACTTAGGAGTGTATTTTATAATAATTGGATTCTTAGAGTTTAAAATTTAAAAGGTGAAATATTATCCAATTATGGCCAAACATAATTGTTTGCTTATTTAAATTCTTATTAAACAATATATATATATATATATTTGAACAATAAACAATATAATTTTATATCAATTAGATTATGGAATAAATATGTAGATCATTAATGTTAAATCTATGTTTAATTAATTAATTGGATAATGAGTGTGCTTATTAACATATTGTAAAATATGAAAATTTACATGCCTATAGTTGATTGATATCAAATTAAATTATGTACTCTATGCATTTATTCCATAAAAGATATCCATCATGAACTAATATATGGTAGTATTGTGCGTTTATAATTTGAGTGGCGATGCTTGACCTGTTAAATATGCACCACCCCCACCCCCACCTCCCCCGCCCTCCCCCAAAAAAAAAATAAATTGTTTTAAAATATTATTAATTATAGAATTAATTGCATTAATATTCTCCAAGTATCTCAAATCACATTTTATGGCAACTTTAACATTTATTATACTAACATGCTCTAAACAAATATTGACTTATCATGAAAAGTAAAAAATGCCCTTAGCATATATTTTATTATTTTAATTTTAGTTATTATATATTTTTAAAAAAGTGTTATATCTTTATATAATAAAAAATCATATCATAATTATAATTTAAGAGCAATTTTTTTTTTTTTGTAAAATCATACATATGTTGTTTCATTGTCTAGAAAATATTGGATAAACAAAAAAGGCATAGTTATTTTAGAGGATCTTTCCAATCACAATGGCAAAAGGATCACAAAGACGCTCTATTGAAGATCTATCTCAAGATTCAACAAGAAACCTAAATTGCTTTAAGATCTTTCCAAAGACAAGTTAGGTTTTTGAATAAATTAACCCACAAAATTGGGCAAATTGGCTCTTTAGAATTGGATAATAAGATTTACCCAACCCTACCCTACGCAATCCTAGTGTCTCAACTAAGAAAACCCGAAAAAAGCAACAAGATAATTATCATGCAAAATTTGCAGGATTTTATTAATTCTCAAAAGCTAAAAAACAACATAATGAATTCTCAAGTTCTTGGGCTATTTATAACTTCACAAGTCTAGTTTCACTAGGAAAGACGAGCTAAAATAATTCTAACTTTAATTATCTAATATTATTTAAAGATAATTATAATCCTAACTTATCATCTAAATTTAACAAAGATAAATATGATAAACTACTCCTAATTTATCTAAAACTAATTAAAGATAATACTAATTTTAATTTGTAAAAGATTTGATTAAAAATAAATCTAATCCTAAATTATCACATGACTTAAATAAAATTAATTACAATAAAAAAAATCCTAAATATGATAATTCCTAAATTAAAATAATCCTAAATTAATAAAAATTCTAATCCAACTGAAACTTCGAAGCTAATCTGTGTGTCTAGTGCATATTGTGACCCACTGTCTAATGGATAATTACCACAAGAGCCCAAAAAGGCATTTTCTCATCAATCAAACAACCACATGGAGAAAACAGAGATTGAATTTGAGAGAAGAAATGTACCAAGAAATTTCATTAGAGGTAGATGATTTGTTGAATCTCTGACTCTGATTTGTCAAACAAATTAGGGTTTTAGAGATATTCGCGCCTTTTTATATCTTCACTAGCTCGCCAAAATTAACAATACCAATTGCATCATCTATTTATTTTTTTTCTAAATACAAGCCTTTATAGTAGGTGGTGTGCATTTAGTATTATTTAATTCTATTTGGGCCTATGAGTTAGACACCAGCCCACTCCTTATATCTAATGTAATTAATCCAAACTCTAAAAGTTTAATATAATATATACAACTACATATGGCTAGTGGTTGTAGTGGCACTCTAACCCATGCAGTTTGGCCCATCAGTCAGACGTCTATGATTCAATCTACATCTAAGACCCTGAAGGGGAGGACAATTTTCCGATGCGATGTATGTCTTTTCTCTAGATTCTGGGTGCTCAGTTCTAAATCACACTTTAAAAATTCTGATCAAAAGTGTCTGATAAACTACAAGGTATGTATAATATTTGTGTAGTAATTAATATATATATATATATATACAACTTTAATTTTATTGACATGTTTTACAATTTTTATAATTGCATGAGTTGTTCAGATATTATTACAACTTTGAAATATGTACGGATTATATAAATAGCATTTTGTAATATATATATATATATATATATATATATATATTTATGACTATGACCAGTTTAGGGTACAATCAAAATTAACAATGATAGGCATTACGACACGGCCAAGAGATTAACTCTCAAGAACGGGAAGAGCCAACCCATAAAGGGAAAGGGAGGTGTGCACGTTACAAAAAGTGGGGGGGAAAAGGCCCATAGTAATATGAACTTTTGGGTGTAGAATTGTCTGTTTTAAGGAGAGTGATTGATGGTCTAACGGTCAGACTAAAACTTAAACTATATATTTTATAATAAGTGGATTCTTAGAGTTTAAAATTTAAAATATAAAATATTATCTGTTGTGAATATTTGATCATCCAATTATGTCTTAACATAATTGTTTGCTTATTTAAATTCTTATTAAGCTAATTACACAAAACCTCTCTAAGGTTAAGTCAAATACAGACATATGAATAATTTTTTTTTTGTAACACTATACCCCGCAGTTAACAATCAACAACTATTAATGTGAGGTTGACTGTTATTTGTTGTTAAATGACCAAAATGCCTTTAGCTTTGTAATTGTGAGCTAGTTCGACAAATGTGCCCATGGAAGAGGACAAAAAATATATATATAAAAAAAGTAGTAAATGATTAGGTTCAACCGACAACTTTTTAAGCGAGTACTAGGATGGTTGGTGAAAATATTATGACCATTTTACCCTTATACATTTAATTAATTACTTTGATTAAGAAAAATGACCATTGAATCAAGCCATTGGAGGCCAACATTTAGATTTTGTTGGTCTATGTAAGGGAGCTGATGCCTAACGAAGGCAATAGCTCCATTTCTCCATATATATATTTTAAATTTTTTGCTTCTTTAATTAGTCCATTTGCTTGGTAATTTTTTATTTCCTTTTAATCATCATTTACTCATAACATTGTTTCATTTTTGGCTCTTTCATACATCAATTTTGCTTTTTTATTTTTTTGGTTAAAATCATGGAAGCTTCCTATGGTAATAGCAATAGGTTGAATGGAAGTAAAATCAATTTCAATATTAGCATATGCTTATGTGGAATGTAGGTGATGATAAAAATTTCAGAATCACAAAAAATTCCAAATAAGTTATACTTTAACGGTGAAAATTGGAAATGCAACTACTTCTTCTTTTGGTCACCTGATAATGAAGACTCTCGAGTGAATGAATCACTAAATGAGATGTAGAATGTGAAGGCCAAGCATGATTATATTTTGTTTAAAGAATAGTTACGATGGTCCACTAATGATATTAAAAAAAAAAAAGAAATTAAAGAAATTAAATGTGCAATTAAACACCTATAAGGTCATCAACATCATCAGTCTTATTTTTACTTTTGTAATTATGCTTGTAGTCACTGGTCAGAGTTAAGTGTAGCAAAATATGCAAGTATGTTTGTAATGATGTAGTGAAATTGAAATCCATCATAAATAGCATTGACATTGGTTGATAAGTTTAATCGATAACAATGGTTTATGCACAAAATATGGCTGTTAAAAGCATGCAGTATATCAGTGTATGAATCTAACCAAACCAAACAAAAAAAGAAAACAAGGTCCATGGATAAACAAAAGCATGGACCATTTAACTATCAAAAGCAGTACGCACTACCATCTTTTAATCCAATCAAACAGTGTATGAAGCAAACAACCAAAAAAACAAGGTCTAATAGATAAACAAAAGCATGGCCCCATACACACTGTCATTTTGTAGGAACAAAATAAACAAAATCCATGCTATAGGACTTGAGATGGACTTGATGTTCAACCTTTAGAGGTGCTGGTTTAGAAACTGCTGGACTTGCTTTACAATGTTTAAGTTTTTGAGTGAAGGAAGCAACAAGATTTTGGTTTAAGTCGCCCCTCCATGCCTCGTCTACCACAGAGTAGCATTCTTCTTCTTTAGCCCAGAAAGGTTCGAACTAAGGTTGGCAAAATGCGGGTCTGGACCTGCACCAGGCCCAGACCCGCATTGGACCCTCATTTTTATTTGAGGGTCCAGACCCTACCCATACCCTCAAATAAATTTGAGGGTCTGACCCAAATCCTACCCGCACTTTTTGCGGGTCTGTTCAGACCCGCGTCAGACCCGCATTGACCGGGTCAGATCCAGAGGTTGACCGGATCGGGTCCTAATGTGACCGGATTGACCCGATTGAATTCGGGTCAATCCGAATTTATTCGGGTCGACCCGAATTTTTTTTCAAAAAAAAAATTTCCAAAATTTTTTATAAATTCCCTATAAACCAACAAATTCAATGGATCAAAAATTTTAACTTGATTTGTTTTAAAAAAATATATATCAATTTTTTCTTCTAAAACAAATTAAACTAAATTAATTTCACATCACATAATTCATTCCACAATCATTCTTACCAATTTTTTTAAAAAAAATGCCACACTCAAAATTAAGCAAAAAATAACATTAAAAGTTAAAATTTATCCATAATTTACATCCCAAAAGTAACAAAAAAAAATTATAAATACAAATATAAGAAATAAAATCAAGATGTTGATGGCTCTTCTTCATCTTGTTTATGACATATTTCTTCTTCCGGAACGCCACCTAATTGTGAGACCCGGAATTTCATTTTCCTAGGAGAAATAGTATTTCCCGGATAAAGGATATTTTCGGACGGAATAGTGATTTCGTATGAATAGTGTTTTTGAGTGAATAGTGATTTTCAAGAAAAGGAATATTTCCTTAAGTTTCGTGAAATAAAAAGTTTTCAGTGAATAGTGTTTTTGGTGAATAGTGTCCGTGTGAATAGTGATTTTCGAAAAATGGACCCCGGATATCATAAGCTTCAGAATATAAATTAGAGTTATCAGAAACTGAAACGGAGTAAAAATAAGTTCATTTGAATAGATTTTAAAGGTTTCGAGTATTTATTGATAAAAATACCCTCGTAAGAAACGTTGGAAATTTTAATGAGTTTATAGCCGATTAAATTTTTTCAAAGCATGAAATTAAATGTTAAGACACTCAATTAAAGTATTGCATAGCCAATTTGATGATAGGGTGATCATGGAATA
This sequence comes from Litchi chinensis, assembly GCA_019925255.1. Classification (NCBI taxonomy): domain Eukaryota; kingdom Viridiplantae; phylum Streptophyta; class Magnoliopsida; order Sapindales; family Sapindaceae; genus Litchi; species Litchi chinensis. The sequence goes on along the minus strand of CM034470.1, from coordinate 21,925,932 downwards.
TTTTTGGAATTAATTGGTGTTAAGTGAGGATTAAAATTTAAGTTAAATATAATATTAATTGTGTAGGAAATAATATGTGTTAAAGAAGCACAATCCATGTGCTTGGATGAGAGCCAATGAGGTTAAGACATATTTAAGTCAAAAAGCAATTGATTTGGTTGAGAGTTAATTAATAAAATGGAATATGTTGTTAGTGATTAATTGGATGAATTAATTAACCAATCAAATGCTTTCATTAATAAGTAGTGGCATTGTTGTGATTATGGCATTTATTTAATGGCCATTTTGGCATGAATCAAATGTAAAGTCGGTGGAGAGGGGTTGAAACCGTGCAAGCAAGCTGAAAATAGTGTCAGAGCAGAAACCGAAAGAGAAAAATAAAAGAGATTGGTGACTAGTGGCACATGTGTGATTATAGGATTAGTTTAGAGGTATTTTGGACATTAACCAGGCATGAGTATATAAAGTAAAGAGGATTGAGATCTGATTGGAGTGTGAAGTCGGTGGAGAAGTGAAGGAAACGTGAAGAATGAGCAGCAGATCGGGAGAAGAAAAAGCAGACCCGAAAAGGAGAGAGAGAGAGACCGTGAGAGAGCAGAACCGGATGGAAGAAGAAGGAGCAGTTGCAGACCGTGAAGAAGGAGAAGAAGACGTGAAGGAGGAGCTGAAAGTGTGAGCTGAACTGAGAGAGAGAGCTGGAGGCGTGTCAGGCTGAAGCAGAACGTAAGAAGAAGCAGAAATTCTGCAGCTGTGAAGAGGAGGAGAGAAGAAGAAAAAGAAGGAGAAGAAGAAGAAGAGGTCCCAAGTGAGTTCAATCCCTTCTTCTCTCTAAAATTCATCTAAGATTTCTTGATAAAAGTATGGAAATAGTGTGAATAATGAACTAGTTTTATGGGAAAATTTGTTATAATTGATTAATGAGTTGTTGGATAAATTTTATATGTTGAAGGGAGTGAGATCACCATTAAAGTGAGCTTGGAAGTGAAGAAAAAGAATCAAGAAGTTTGGATCAAGGTCTTTGAAAGGTAAGATTTGGGGTTTGATGAATAATAGTTGATGAAATTTAATTGATCTCTTTGTTTAAGGTGATAGTTGAGTGGTTGGATGATTGTTGAAGTTTGTGTGATTAGTTGGTTGAGATGAAAAAGATGAATGAAGTGGTTATATATCAATTTGTGAATAACTCATAAAAGAAGGGATAATGAGAGTATTTGGATTGGGTTTTTTGTTTAAACTTGTAGTTTGTTAAATGATAGTTTATTGAGTTATTTATGAGTGATGATTTGATTTGCCATGAAGTGGATGGTGAAGTTGATGTATATATATATATTAGTAAGTGAGTTAATGATAAAAGTATTGTTATTGAAATCATTTGGATGATTGAATGAAATTTTATGTGAGAATTATGATGATGGAAATGAGGTTTTGAAAAGAAATATTAAGTAATTGTGTTGTTGGAGATATGTATGTATATTAGTGTATGGTTTATGGTGTTTTTGCATGTATTTAAGTAATTCTAATATGTGAAGGAGTGGTATGAGGTTTAGATATTAGTTTATAGTGATTAGAATTAAAAAGATGCAAAAGATGCAAGAAATAATTGGAAATTGATGGGAGAATATTAATTGAAAAGTTGATGGAGTTGTGAGTTCATTGAGAAAAATATATTGAGAGATAAAGAAATTGATTAGTTGAAATATTTGTATTGGAAGTTTATGTGAGTGAATGATGGATTCTTGGATGAATTATTATATGTGTTTGGATGGTGAGTATGATGTGGTTGATTTTGTTAGCACCAAAGGAATAAACTAAATTTGACATGAGATTTTATTGGAAGATAAGATAAATTAATGGACTTAATGAATAAGTGTATATATTGAATTAAGATTAAGTAATCAATTGGCAAGTTATGCATTGAATCAAATTAAGTAAATGGTGGATGGTTGAATAAATTTGAATGCAAAACCTTGGAGTAGAAAGTAATGGAAAGGCTAGCCAAAAATATGGGGATATTATTCAGTTGTGCATAGAAATTTAATAAAGTTGAAAGTGTGGTTTATTTGTGAATCCTAAACCAAGATTGTTGGTTGGGTGATATTGTAGGAAGATTTCAAGAATAAAAAGGAAGAGTTGAAGTGGTGGTGAAGCAATTGGAAGGAAAATAGTGAGTGGTTATATTTTATTTAAAATGTTTATGAAAATTTTTGCTTTACCATGAAATTAGTTAATTGTTGCTTTGATGAAAGAATTCATTTTGTGATTATAAAGCTACTTTAGCATGTGATTTATTTTATATGAATTGCATTATATTTTAAGATTCTATTGTAATCGTAAGTTTTCTTGAGTAAAGTAAATTAGTAGTTTTTGAGATATATACATACATGAAGTTAAGTTGATAAAATATATCGAAACCATTTTCGATTATAAAGTTGAGATTAGAAAAGAAATTTACGATATGAGAAGTGAGTTATTTAATTATTATTTAGTAAAAGAGTTTATTATGTGATTTTAAAGTTAATTGAGCATGTTACATATTTTATATGAATTGCATGAATATTTTATTAAGTTGCAATTATTAACATTTGAGTATTAAAGCAATTTAGTTTATTGAGTTATCATACTCGAGAATTCTACGTTTTAAAGTTATTTATAAGTGATAGGCTTCGGTCTCAGAAAAATGAAAGTTTTATTTCAAGTAATTGAAGAAAAGAAAAGTGAGATTTTATAAAGAAAAGAAAAGTAAGATTTCTATATTAAAGAAAAGAAAAGTAAGAGTTTTATTATAAAAAGATTTAAATGCCTTAGGTTTACCCTAACCCCCAGAGATTACCGGCCGAAGTACCGTATACGTGTATGGCAAGAGCAGTTGGGAAAGTTAGTTACTAACACTAACTTGGGGGGATTGAGTCGAGTCTGTCAGTCGCCCTCTGCACGTATATGGTAGCGTAGATCTGCCTGATGTTGGGAGGGGATCGTAACCCCAAGAGGTTTCCCGCATCTGCGACTACGCCTAGTAGTATCCCGAGCTCTAGTGGCGTTGAGAGATTCCGTCACGATGGGCTAAGTTTCCCTGGGTTGCCTTTGGCGAGATAAAAGAGAAAAGAATTTTAAAACGAAGTGAAGTTTATTAAATTAGAAATAATTTTCAGTTTTGAGAAATAAAGAATTTATTAAATTAGAATTGATTTTCAGTTTTGAGAAATAAAGAAAGGTTTATGAAAAGAAAAATTTCTCAATTTTGCAGTTTTTATAAATTATAGAAAGATTATTAGTTATATTTTTGAAAAAGTATCTGTACTTGATTTTATAAATTTATGAAAAGATTATTAGTTTATTAAGTGTTTTTGAGAGGAAGTATAAACTTTTGAAATAGAAAATATTAATGAAAAAGCTATCCCTTTGTCGAGATGTATGTTAGCATATAAATTAATGATTTTAGTATGCGAGGAATCATTTTAAGTTTTAGAGCAAAAAGTTTATTCTCCAACCGTTTTTGGGAGGAGCTAGTTAAACTAGCATACAGTTAGATTACTTGAACCACTCACTGAGTTTTATACTCACCACCCTATTTTCGTATTTTATAAAAATCCTCCCCAGGTGCAGGGACGAGCCGTCAACCGGAAAAGGCTCCATCAGACGCGTAAGTGGTTTGACGCAACGGTATCACTGCATAAGTTAGATTAAAAGTATAGGTCATGCATTCCATGCAAGCTTTGATGACTATGTTATAAATAAGATTTTGAATTGTATACGATGTTTTGTATATATAAAATGTAGGCTTGATAAATTAATTTATCTATTTGTATTAAGTGAAAATGAAATATATTTATGAATTTTAAATAGAAAATGTTGTGGTTGTATTGTGAAAATGATTTGAGGGCTTGAGGCCCAGTAGTGGAGAAATATTGTTATAGAAGTGTTAAATTTTTAAATTTATAGGGTGGCATGTTTGAGAAACAGTCGTTATGCTGCCCAAATTTGTATAAATCTATTTTATAAATGTTCAAATAAAAAGAAAAATTTTTACCACGTTTCTGCATTAACAGAAAGTTTTTAAAAGTAAACGGCGTAGCTTTACGGGAACCTTCCAGTTGGATCAGATATCCGCTGGAGGGCTACTGTAAGGCGGCCGGCAGGCCTAGTAAGGAGAGGGGCTTGTTACTAATAGAACAAATCAAGTGAAAAATTAAAGATTAAATTATAAATTACAAATAATATACATAATATAATCAAATTTATTACTACTTTCATACCTCGAAGTGGAGCCCATATCTAATTTTGTGCACACATTAATGCTTCTAATGTGTCCGGATGCAATCTCCTACTATGTGGACTCAAAAATTTACCCCCAGTACTAAAAGCGGACTCAGAAGCTACAATAGATACATGAATGACTAGTTTTAGGTTTCATGCATGTATATATAGTCAATATCTAGTATAACATAAATGAAATTACATGAAGAACATGGTAGAAAACTAAAACCAAAATACTCTAAAAAGTTATTTATAGATCCAAGACTATCAAACGTTTCAAGGTATAAAAGTTGTCTTGTAAGTCTTCCATAATAAGTGTCCTAAACATTAGCTATTGTGTGTCCCAGAACATCCACAAACAGAAATATCCGTTACAACTACGATCACATAAAACAAATTTTGAACACTATTGGTGTCCCACAATAACCACAAGCAAACCAAATTGCATTGAATCATGTAGCAACTTTAATAAACAATTGCAAGTCAGCGCAATCTGATATTTAAAACTATCTTTACTTCAAGGATCTTCCATAAAATAAGTAAAAACAAACTGCAACTTGACTTACACACTTACACACACATCCAATTACGCATGAATCAAAAATCGTTTTTCCGATTACACTTGAATAATATACCGACATTCCCATGCGCTTCATTATAACAATTTCATTAAAAGAATCAAAATTTCATTATAACGAATATATATAAACAATATGTCTGTTTATGCTTTGCTGCTTGACTCTAAAACTAGTTTACTTCATTAACTAATTAGCCAAACACAAAATTTGCCAATCATTACCCATCTGAACATCCAAGCAATTCATTAATCAGAACCGAACCACTACTAAGTTACTAGTAGCAAGGCTAGAACAACAAGCAGACGATACAACGAACCTATATTCAAACCCATACATAATACAAACTTTCTTCAATGACAACAACCAATAAACAATATCTCACTTTACACATAAAGGCAACATCTTTGACTGTTTCTACAAAAAGATCATCATTATTTAACATTTTAAACATACCCGATTCATGAAACTGGACAACAAACACCATTAAATTGACAAACCAATTAATCCAGTTTCACTAAACTCAGTCACAGTATCCGAAAACACTTCTACCTTTCCCCATTTCCACTTCTGCTACCACGCTCCTCACTACCAATTTTCTCAACAGGTTTAGGCCTTTTCCAAGCCAAATTCCACCACCACAAACACCATATAAGTGTACAAAATCATCAATTCTAAAATCAACCCAGAAAGCAATTCACTTATACCAACACAACAATACAAAATTATTCAAAACATATAAGCAAATTAGTGATCTTTATTTTTTCCTAGGCAATTATATATATAAAAGAAATTAAATTTCATTAAACAAGTAAGAGAGCTGACTTGGAGATGGGGCATGGATGGATGGTTGAGGTGAGAAGAGACAGAGAGACAGAGAAAGAGAGAAGATACCGACCATTCAACGCCTCCGCCGTCGTCATCGTAGCCGTTCAACCCCTCCACGTCGTTGCCGTCAACCCTTCACGTCTCTTTCCTTTCCTTCTCTGCCTGTTCAAAACCCACACAACAAAATCGTCGCCGTCGCTCCTTCTCGTTCCTTCCTTCTCCTTCACACCCCTCTCTCTCTCTCATTATCTTCCCTTTTTCCATGGCCGCCGTCCACTTGCTGACCAGACCAGCAGCCGCCGCATCCTCGAGCCCGATCACCGTTGAACCTGATGCTCTGTTTCTTCAAGCGCCTCATGCCCTGCTCTTCATCAACCACAGCTGTGATCTCCATGTCCAGCCGTCATCTCCATGCCTAATCGATAATAACACACAAATAACCTGATAATATATCATAGAAGATGCGAAAGGACAAAACCCAGATGGAAAACAACAAGCTCTGGTGGTCGACGATAACACGGCGGCGATGGAGAAAGAGAGGCGCAGTCGAGCGGAGCAACGACGGCGATGGAGATTTGAGAGAGAGGGAGAGAGAGTCGAGAGAGTTGAGAGAAGTTAGGGTTTTTCAAAAGGGAACCGGGTAAGGATGAGGTATACAAACAATGGGTATTTTGCGGGTCTGATAGAGACCCGCAATCAGAACCATATCCTATCCGTAAGTAGGCGGGTTTTTAAGATCCAGTTCTTTTAAGGGTCTTTTAAAAAGCGGTTCGGGTCTGTACCCGAACCGTATTATTATGGATAAGGTTCGGGTCTGAAGACCCTGTCTATTTTGCCAACCTTAGTTCGAACTTAAGATAGTTCCTGTAGTGGAGGAGTTTGAGGTGAGTGTTTGGTTTAAGTGTAAGTAGAATTGGACAATGATCGGAAAACATGAGCCCAAATGATCTATTGATGTCTCTGAAAACCAATCTCTCCACTATGGGGAAGTGAAAAATCTATCCAACTTCTGTTGGATATTTTGAGACCCCTCTCTTTTATTGCTCTATGTCATTATAGGACCTGTAAAATCCATGTCAAGTAATCCACAAGAATTAAGAGTCGTACTGAATTTGTAAATGCTAATCGAAGCTATATTTGATCCTCCTAGTTTTTCATATGGAAGGAGAATTTGGTTGAAGTGCCCACCACAAACCAAGGCATATTAAAGAATCCTCCCAAACGACTGAGAAGTTCCCAAGAAGCCTCTCTATGAGCTTAATTAGAGCAACCATAGAAACCCATAAACCTCCATTGACGTCCGTCTCCCATAGTGACCATTATATCAATGTTAACTCTTAAGAAAGAGAGAATAGTGACATCCCATTCATCTTTCCAAAATAGAATTAAACCCCCACTTTTTTCTCACAATTCGCATGAAAACCACCATTAAAACCAAGTTTTGTTTGGATCTGTGCTACCCATTCTCCTTTCAATCTAGTTTCGAAGAGGAGAACTAGACTGGGGGGATACCTTCGCATCAATTTGCAAAGAGCTAGGAACGCACGAGGATTCCCCAAGTCCCATACATTCCAATACCTACTTGTGGTTGTCGGCGAGCTGGAAAATCAGGTGCCGCTGTTGAAGTTATTGTTGTATGATCTCCACGTTTTAGTTTTTTCCCCAGAAATGTGCCCTAGAAAGCACTATCTTCTAGAGGGATATCGATAACCGGACCAATTTCCTCAGCAATCATCTTCGCCATTGGATAGTTCACACAAAAGAGTGGGACATTATGGATTTGTATCCAAAACTCTGCAAACTTGAATTGAACAGAGGAAATCTCCCCCAGGCCCTCAGGTTGTTCCAACACTAGCATATTCTTGTCAAAATGCCAAGGACCCTGCGACCACACCATTGATTTGTTCTGCAGCTCATGAAAATGGAAGACAAAAGTATTTTCTGCAATAGTTTCTATATCCACTTTACCCACAGTACTCCAAAGGTTATCAGTGGTATTTTTAAATGCTTCTCGGTTGACCTTCTTTCTGGAGAGTATCTTCCCCACTGGACATTGTTCCATGTTTTTCTTACCAACACCGTTACATTCTTTAGAGATGTTTAATACAATTCAGAAAGAGAGAGGTTCTCCCACAAGCGAGAGAGTTCTTCTGCCATGTTGTCTTATTCGCCTTCTCTCGGGCCTTATAGCAAATACCCTGACTACAATGTTCTCCCCTGTTCTACCAAACAATACTACTATCCACCAACTGCAAATGCAAAGAAAACGTAGATCACTCTAAAACTCACAAACGAAAAAACGAAAATCACTTTTTGGCCTTCTACTTTCACTTGGAAAAGGAGTTTACCCTTGGGAGATCTACTTCCACACTCACGGTTTCTAGAGAAAGAAACAGGAGGGAAAGACCGAAGATGGAATTGAACCTAACAAATTGCAATCTGAAATAAGTAGTTCTTTCGAAGAAGTAAGATTTTATTATTAAAATTATTGAATTGTTCGAGCCTAGTAAGATTGCTAATTGAAGATGGAATTGTTTTTAAAAAGTTGCACCGTTTAATATCCATGTAAGGGGTATTGCTCCTTTCAAATTCTAGCATATATTTAGCGAGATCCTTCTTGAACTATGGGCCCAGGAAGGAAGGCTGGATAGCTAGAAAATTTCTTCAAGGAATTCACCTTGTAATCCGCATGTAGTATCCTAAACATAAATAAGTCAAAGACAATAAGTTTATAAGTCAACACATTTGTAAGATCTAGCATTTCCAGGTCAGTTAACATCTCAACAAGGCTTCTTAGACCGGTATTTCGGATCTTGAAACTAGTTGAGTTGTCATCATTGTTTGATAGAGAAAGTGACATAGTAGCTCTGATGGTATTTGACTAGAAAAGTGATAAAAAGAGAGGTTTAGATGTTTTAGACTCGACAGGTCTTTATTGTAGTTGGGATTTCAGAGGAATTGAAGGATTTTAGAGGAAATGAAGTCATTGAATGCAAGGCTGAGCCATTCAAGATGGACAAGGTGGAAAAGGGTGTTGGTAGAGTTGATAGAGCCACTGAGACAACAATTAGTGAAGTCAAGCATGATGACATGATTGGTTTCATCATGACACTTGAAGCTGTTGGTGTTTTATATCGATAGATATTGATAGATTCTCGATTTACTTTATGTTAATTTTTTTTTTTTTTTAAATGTTAAAACTTTATTGCATAATGTGAAGGCCTCTTGAATATGATCATATCATTAAATTTATGAACCACTACAAACTTATGAATTGGAAAAGAACACAATTCTACCTCATAGTCATATTAAATATTGGGACAGAGAGAGGTTGTCCTGGACCCTGAAAAGTCATATTGAAATGTGTCTGAAGGGAATTCTTGGACCACTTCAACTTCAACTTCCATCAATATATATAATCAATGTCATTAATTTGTGTAGTGAGATGTAATAATGAGACATTGTTGTGACATTATTTATTATGAGTCTATGGGAGTCAGAGCTTTAGTACTTTCCCCTTGTGTTTCCCATGTTCATCACTGTCTTGGAAGCTGGAGATTCTTCCAATAGCGTTCAGGAATTAGCGAACTCTTACAACTCTGAAAGTTGCATGTCTTACCGAATGTTAAGCCCCCGCGGCCACCAGATTGGTCTTCAACAAATTGACAGTTTATAACCATTCTGTTCAAATGGACCCTGAAAAGTCATATTGAAATGTGTCTGAAGGGAATTCTTGGACCACTTCAACTTCAACTTCCATCAATATATATGATCAATGTCATTAATTTGTGTAGTGAGATGTAATAATGAGACATTGTTGTGATATTATTTATTATGAGTCTATGCTTGTGTTTCCCATGCTCATCACTGTCCAGGAAGCTGGAGATTCTTCGAATAGCGTTCAGGAATTAGCGAACTCTTACAACTCTGAAAGTTGCATGTCTTACCGCATGTTGAGCCCCTGCAGGCACCAGATTGGTCTTCAACAAATTGACGGTTTATAACCATTCTGTTCAAATGGAACAAGCTGTTTGTCAAATTGTCGAAACAACAGATTGGTAGTTGTGAAGTCTGAGAAATTGTCATTCATTTTGTAAGATTAATTAAAGGTTCTCATACAGTCCTTAAATTCCAATCAAATGTACAATTGGTAGATGTGTCAAAAGCATTCTCCTTCCAATATTATCAATGACCTTGAGCAGGCTTGAGACATATTGGATCTTCGATGAGCTATAACAATGGAAGAATTCATCCTGTTAGATTCAGATCAAAAGACCTGTGAGAATCAAGTCGAAGACTTGTGGGAGCGTAAAACATCATTCCATAATTTGTTTGGATGCATTGTTCATTCAAAATATTCATGAAGTTTATGTTTATGTTGAATCAAATAATTATCTGCTTAATTATTGGGTTCTTTAACGTATTAGTTTTCGATATAAGTCTAATTATTTGGATTTATGTGATCATACAGGTTTTTAAAAGTAATCCATACATTTTTTTTTTTTTTTTGAATACAGGAACTGTAACTGGGACAAGCCCAGAGAACAACCAGGACCATTGAACCGAGATATTACACTGTGGTACGGCTTGGGGGACGACTCCCAAGTGGGAGAGAGTCACCCACACGAAGGTGGGGGGGAGACCCACACTGAGGTGGGAGAACAACCCACACAGGGGTGGGAGGACAACCCACACTGATGGTGGGACAGAAATTATTAATATATTATATATTATATAAGATTATATATTACATTATTATATATATAGAAAGAGGGGGGGAGCGGGTGTCGAACCCCACCTACACTTGGCGTGGAAGTTGACTGGTGCCAACGGCACCAGCAACCATTCGACAAGTAATCCATACATTTGGAGTCCATGAAAGACTAACAATATCACTGTCATTTTTTTTTTTTTTTTTTTTAAATTTTGGGAAAAAGGTATCATTCTCAAAGTTGATTTCTAATAGAAACGGTAGCGTTGAGAAGTTGTAATTAGCACTTTTTTTTTAGTTTTGGCAAGGGCAAATGAGAATAGATGCAGAGTTCAACTTTTTTTTCCTTATAACTTGCGACACTTTAAAATCTCTTAAAAATCTTTTTCTTTTCAACAAGGAGATAAAAGGTAAACATGAAGGATCTAGTGTAAAATAAAAATGGAAACTATAGTGTCAGAGCAAAGTTCTAAAATATAGCTATATATCCATATGATACCCTCGCCTAGTTGTAGCTTGAAGTCAAATATTTTGTAATCAGGGTTCTCTTTGTTCTATAAGTTATGTTGAAAAAAGCTGGTATGTCTCAGCCTCTATGTGCTCTCACATTGGAACTTCATTGTTTTATGGGGTGCTTTTTAGAAGGAAACTTTTAATACAACTTAACTAAAAACGTATATACTGTCAGAATTTACAGATTCTAGACAAATTGGTATGTACTCTGACATGGGAATAATTTTTGTACAATTACCTTTTTCATGTATATAATGTTTAGCTAGGTGTTAAAATTAAAACAAATAGTCATGTAAAAGCTCTCATAGCAATACTATTGAAAATTAACCATTAATTATGGATCATTGTCCATCTTACCATGTTTTCTGAGTCAGATAATATTTGATCATCTTTATATAATATATGTTAGTATTAAATTTTTCCCTCCAATAAAAAAAAAAAATTGTTATAGTTTTAAAAACATTTTTCCAATTCTTTCTCTCAATAATGGCTTAACATATTTATTACTTAACATAATTTGCAATTTTTCTTCGTGAACAATAGTTTGCTAATATTGATAGTATTAAAATAACTTTTTTTTTTTTTGGTTAGTATGAAAACTCACACTTTTTCTATGATATTCTATACAATTGTGTCTTAACAAAAAATTATTAAATAAAATTAATTACAAAATAATGATATGATGCATCCATAACTAGTCATCTTGATTTGATGTGATATAGTGAGTTTGTAGAAAGTAATAGGGCAAAAGTTTCAATTGTAATTAATAATTACAAGAAAATGGAAGGTTTGCTTTAAATTTGGTATAGAAAAATTTGTTCGCAAAAGTAAGATACATGAAAAATTATTGAAACTTGGAGAAGAAGGCAAGCGAAACCATGTGATGCTCGAGGCGTTATGTATGCATTGAATAATTCTTTCAAGAAAAAACCAATTACAATAAATATTTTCTTCACTCTTTTCAATTGGCTACAAAAGCTCATTCTTAAACATTCAAATTCTTTGCGGTTGGTTTTTAAGAATTCTTCCAACAATAACGGTCATCTTGCAAGCCAAATAAATCTATTTTCCAATCATATAGAAACTCATGGATGGAATTATCCAAACTTGGAATTTTTAAAAATCAAACTCTATTTCTTCCAAGGAAAACTAATTATTACAATCAGCCTGTTCCCCAATTTCTCTTCACAGTTTTTAATCGAAAATTAATTTATACAATCTTTTATCTCATTGAATCTCCAATTGAAGTATGCTAGAAATTTTACAAGTCTCATTTCATTAATTTTATTATAATCTTTATATCATCACATAATAATTATAAAAGTTGCATATGCATATGAATGGGTTTGCATTTTAAAAATTATTACTTTAAAATAATTTGTAGTTGGTTCACAAGAATTGAATAAGTTAGATATTTAGTTGTCACAGTCTTAAGGATTATACATGTCGATTTTGGATGTAATTAAACTAAAATTCAATCAATTTACAATCTTCACAAAACAAAAAGTTGGATGCAAATAACATTAAAGGATAGTTAATTAAACATTAGCACTTAGGTTCATTTTTGGAAAAAAAAGAAAAAAGAAAAAGACAATTGTGCATTTCATCATTGTTTCCTACTTCATTTTATTAAATGCTTTCAATTTCAAACATACATTTTAAACATGGAAGAGACATTAAAAAGCAAAAAAAAAAAAGTGCACATGACCTTTTGAGGCTACATCTATGGTTTCATTTAGTTTCTATGTCGTCTCTCCTTTCTCTCAACTCTTTTTAGTGGCATCCCAAAAATCTTCACAAACCAGTCATACTTCTTTGTGCAGAAAATGTATCCAAGAACCACTCCAAGTATTAGGCCATTTGCATATCCTATTGCAACTTCTTTCCAACCAAATGCAAATGGAGATTCCAACTCCTGATAATCTTCTTTTTGTCGAAGCTCAGAATTTCCACATTTTTTTAACAAAGGTTGTCCACACAACCATGGGTTACCTTCATATGAACTGCTACTAAATGTATCAAATTGTGCTCCTTGTGGTATTATCCTCGTGAGATTGTTATGTGAGACATCAAAGAAGGCAAGGGGTGTGAGTTTAACCAGAATTTGTGGAATCTCTCCTTAGAGGCTATTATATGAAAGGTCCAATGCTTTTAATATTGTCAAGTTGTCCAAGGATGATGGAATGCCACCAACAAAATTATTGTTGGAAAGGTTTAAATATCGAAGCCCTTTTAAAGTGTAAATTGAAGCTGGAATCTCTCCTTCAAATTTATTGTTCGACAAACAAATACTTAGAAGAGTATTTGAGATTTCTCATATTCTATTACTAGCCCTTTATTAACAATTCTTATTGAGTAATCATACAAGTCACCATAGGCATACGACTTCATCATATATTCTAGTGGACTTGTATTAACAACTTTCATGGCATTCCAACTCTCAAAATACTGTGATGGAAGTTTACCTATGAATCTATTATGTGAGATATCAATAACCTGCAACTTAGGAAACACAGATTTTGACTTGGGCTCCTCTATTTCACCATAAAGTTGGTTTGATTGCAGGTTGAGCACCTTCAAATGTGGAAGAGTTCCAATCCAAGATGGGAAACTATCACTGATTTTGTTATTTCCAAGATCCAAAACTTCTAGCTTTGTACAATTGGTCAATGATCTTGGAATTTTTTCTTGTAACATATTGTTGCTTATATCAATCATCCTCAAATTTGTTCCATTCATGAAGGTTTGAGGAATGCTCCCACAAAACTTGTTATTTTGTAGATTCAACATTAACATGAATTGACTCAAATTGCCCAAACATTGTGGAAGCTTGCCGCTCAAGTTGTTATTGGATAAATCAAGAAACCAAAGAGAATTTAGCTTGCATATCCATGGTTGAAGTTCCCCTGACATCTTGTTGTGGGAAAATATATAATCTTCAATGGTAGATGTTGATGGGATGGGGAGTGGGCCTTGCAAATTATTGAAACTTAAGTCCAAAGAAATTAGTTGTGCCTGTGAAAAAAAAGCAGGCTGTTGTTTAAACCCAATCAAAAGATTGTGAGAAAGGTTCAAGAATTGTAAACTGTCTTGACTTATGTTAAGTAACTATATAGGTATTTGGCCAGTTATATTGTTAAAGGAAAGGTCTAGCCCTTGTAATTGATCTTGATTACGCAGAAAACCCGGAAAGCCTCTAAGGTTGCATGATCTCAACCTTAAATACTGAAATTTAGAAGAGCTGGCATTGACAGTAGAGTTGGTGAGCAATGACAAATGGTTTGAAGAGAGATCCAACCAACTTAAATTTTTAAGTTGAAGGAACATTTTAAACTCTATTGTGCCACTCAAATTATTTGAAGAAAGGTCCAGTATTTCAAGATTGTTGAGTTCAAAAATAAAGCTAGGAATCGAACCTTGCAATTGGTTTGATGATAGGGATAGCTTTATCAATTTGGTTAGGTTACCAATTTGCGGTGGAATATTGGGACCAAATATTTGATTATATGAAAAAATTAGAGTTGATAGCTGGTTCATATTTCGAAGCCCAAACGGAATCTCACCAATGTTGATGTTGGAAAGGCCCAAATAAGTGAGTTCTGTATTATTATTGATCCAGGACAATAAAGAACTTGAGCTTGAAAAATTATTGGAAGAAAGATCCAAATAGTTGAGATGGGTAAGATTAGTAAGTGAAGGCAGATCTTGGTTTGAGAAACTATTGCCACTCATATCTAGATGTGCAAGATTTGTAAGATTATAAAGTGAAGATGGAATTTTTCCTGAAAAAGAGCAACCATCGATGTAATGTAAGAGTTTAAGATTTTTTTTTTTTTTTAAAAAGAAAATGCACATAGAGTATAATATTTATAAGAAATTTATATTGCAGTTTGCAACTTCCGAAAGATTAATAAGAAGAAAGAAAAAATATTTGTCAACACAGAATTAGACCCATTAAATAGTATTCATAGCTATCTAATTATCTTAAAAGAAGAAATATTTCAAATGGAAGTAGGAAACTCACCCCAAAAATCATTTCGAGATAAGTCCAAATAGACGAGATTGTTAAGATAAACGAGTGAAGACACAAGCATTCCTGAAAGATGGAACTAATTAGTATTCAAGATTTTTTTTTTTTGGTTAATAATTTAAGTGGTATGAAACTTGACAAATTTTACTAAGAATTTACCTTCCAATCCACAATTTGCAAGAGATAAAAATTCAAGAGAAGATAAATTTTTGAGACTGTGAAGTAATGCAAAAAAAAAAAAAAAAAATTCACACTACCAACTTTTAGGTTGGTTAATTTTTAAAGTAGACTTTCTAGACTTGGGTGTTGGGGCTGCAATGAATTCTGAAATAGAGAAAGGTACTCCAACTTGGATAGCTCTGATATTTCTGATGGTATTTGACTAGAAAATGCAGAAACAGAAAGCATTATTTTAATTGAATTTAGTCAACAGGACTGTTGAGGAACGAATAATAAGTCATCCAAAAGACATCCAATTCTCTATTAAAGAAGCAAGAATTTCTATTAATGTAGGTACTCATGCCTAAGATTGTTATTAGACAAGTCTACATGAGGGAGATAATTATCAAGGTTACTTATTGAAGTTGGAATGGTTCCTAAAAGATATGCAGAGCAAACAAACATCAAGTTTTTTTTTTTTTTTTTCCTTTTTTCGAATTACAACCTATGTAAACGGTTGAGATTTGTAATGTTAAAAGAGCAAGTAGGCTCCTATATAAGTTATAAGATTAGTTTTAACAATATAAGAAATTTACTTTGCATTTAGCAGCTTCTAAAAGAGACTAATTCCAATTTTTTCAAAGAAGCAAGAGTATCGATTGAAGTAATTAAGTAACTCAAGTTGAAAATAATTATTAGATAAGTCTAAATGGGTGAGATTATTAAGGTTACTGATTGAATGAATGGTTCCTAAAAGAAATATAGATTAGATAAGGATTCAAGAATGTTTTTTTCGAGAAATATGGAATATAGCATATGTAGCAGGTAAAACTTTATAGTTAAGGAACTTGCCTTGTAAATTGTAATATCGAAGAGATAAAAATTTGAGAGAAGATAAATTTGTCAATGCCTGTGGTAGTGAAGAGGAAATGTTGACTAAATAAAGATCAAGCACTTTCAGATTGGTTAACTTCTAAATTACACTTTTTAGACCTGGCTGCTGGAGCTGCAAGAAATTTTTGGATAGATCAAGGGACTCAAAGTTGGAGAGTTCTAGCATCTCTAGTGGTATCTGACCAGAAAATACAGAATAAGAGAGGTTTAGATGTGATAACTTGGAAAGGTTCTTGATTCTATAAGGAATTTTAGACTCATTGAAGTGATTATCAGCAAGGCTAAGCCATTGAAGATGGATGAGGTTGAAGAGGGTATTGCTGGCAGAGTTTAAAGAACCATAGAGATAGCTACTAGTGAGGTCAAGCTTGATCACATAACCAGTGTCCTCATTGCACTTGACGCCCTCCCATGAGCAGCAGTCACTATTTTCTTCCAAATTCCACTTTGCAGCCTTAGGATAAGCAGAAGGATAAAGAGAAGCAGACTTATTAATGACGAAGCTTTCCTTGAATCCTAACAGAGCAATACGTTCATTGTCATGGCAAAGCGGCTGCCTGGAAGAAGAAAGCTGAAAAAAGAAAAGCAGAAAAGATAAGTACATAAACGTGAAGAAGCTCATGGATAATCCCATGATTGATCCAAAACAAAAAGGATTTAATTTGCTCTCAAAGATGAGCACGATAGAGAATTGTTTCTGTTGTGATGGGCAATCAGGGACGAGGATTTGAGTTGTTTTTATAGGCAGCAAAAGATTAATTTTAAAAAGCTAATTAAAGTATGTGCATGTATAATCAGCATGTCATCTTGATGTGACATTATATGATTTATAATTTTGTAAAAGTAATACCACAATTAAAATTACAATTTCTTAATTATAATACTGTATACCTTTGACTCTGCTTCCATTTCTAGAGAGGATCAATTATAAATCCAAATTCCAAAATGAAAATAAATAAATTTCTACAGAACTTTTTATTATTGAGGATGGTGTGGAATTCACTCGACGGTCATGGCTCCTCCCCAAACTTCTAGAAAGCCACCATCCCTTATTTGACAAGATATTTTGTATGTTGAATCTCTACACATACAATCTTGTACTTGGTAAGTAAAGAAAAAGGTTGGTCTTCACAAACTTTGTTTGCAAACATAGAAAATAGTGCTAAAAACTCAGTTTCTTAATTTGGTGTTAATTTTATGACTTATAATAATTTCAGTTTTTTTTTTTTTGGATTTTCATCTTAAAAGATACCTCTGTTTTATGGATAGGGAAGTTGTTTTTATTATAAGGCCTAAAATCCTCAAAGCTCGTGAAAGTAATCCAGGACCATTATATCCTGGTTTTTGTTCTTCAGTGTCAACAAGCACAGATCGATAAGGGATGGAATTGGAAGATGATAATTCTTTTAACCAATTTGTCAAACCGTCTCAAATGATTTTATGCATTATATATAATATAACATAATACAATATTTATCTTTGTTTGAGATCCTAAAATTTAGAAATATGATTTTACTCAATCCTCCAACAATTAACTCATAACCTGAAAAATTATTTAACTTTTTCAGAATTTTTAGCCAGGAAGGAAAATTAGTAATATTGGAGAATGACTAGCATTCCACAGAGCAATTTACTATAGCTTAATTCAATTTTGAGTCATTATGAAAGTTTCAGAAAAATGCCTGAAATCATTGTAAAAATACAATAACTATACATTGATGCAAGCAAAACACAAATAGTTTGGTACTCTTATAATTTTCACTTGTGATTAATTAATTCGAAGCCTTCTTAATGCATCATTTGGTGTTTTAATGAAATAGCCCATGATCTAACCATCCCAAGGTATAGTAATCTTTCCATTTTGTAATAAGAAATTGAATTTGATGAATAGTTTATCCAATATTTATAAAGGATAATCCAAAAAAAAACCTATTGTAATTTATAAAAATATCCATTTTACCACCTATGATTTCATTTTATTTAAAATCTCATCTGATGTTAATAAATTAATTAAAAATATCCATTTTATCTTCTATGACTTCATCATCAATATGTGATTGTTAGGGTTATTATTGTCTTTTTACATGTCTCCGTGGGGTATTTTGAGTATTTTTATTAATGTCAAGTAAGATTATGGATAAACATAAAACTATAGTTGATAAAATTGATATTTTTACGAAATATCATAGGTTTTTTAGGATTATCTTTCTTTTTAATTCTTGGAATTTTATATTTACATTTTTTAAAATGAACAAATTCTTACTAATAAGTTGATCACACTTTTAAAAATAGTAGCTTGTCAAGGATGGTTGAATACTTGTAACAATGAGATTATCAAATTGTAATAAACATAAAATTCACATAAATTTTTTAGAAAGACCATTAATAGAAGAAAAATGTTGATTTGACAACACGTCAGCATGTAATTAATTGTTTGATCAAGGATATATGACTACTTTGTCTTTTTCTCGTCAAACTTGTTGTTTGGGCTAGAAATTGCTGCTTTGATATTTAATTCTATTAATGGACGTGATAGATAAATTAGGTTCACATGCAGGGCATGACTTTTAAAGCATGGCAATAATAGTGGGACCATAGAATATTGAGATAATTTAATATTTGCATTGAAGAATAAATTGATGGTTTTCATTTTCAAAGGTGGCTCATTTGGGCTATTGCATTCAGATCATGCATCTTTATGAGTAGAAGTTTAGGATGTTGTGGTTTCCTTTGAAAGTAATGCTACACTATATAAAAGTCTAGTCAAATTTATTATCCAAATGATACGATAAGGTAATGTGTAACTACTATATCATTAATATATCATTTCAAAATTAATATATTATTACAAATTAATTTATCATATTATTTTAGATAAATTTTTCAAAAGTGTAACATTATTTTTTAAGAATATTGCAAAATAGCTTCGTTGCTTTCATTTTGTTGAGTGTTGGGCTTATTTCGAAGAGTGCAAACAAGTGATCAAGAATAAATGGATAGTTTTATAGGCAATTTGGATTTTTTTAAAATAAAATTAATTAATTTAGGTGCATGCATTATTAACAAATCGTCATGTTCTGATATTGTAATTAATAAGGCTGTGTAAGTAATATGGCAAAAATTATAAACTATAATTACAATTACATAATTACACAAATTATAAAATTACGAGATTTTTACCTGCAAAAAAGTTATGAGATTATTCTTTTGTCCAAATTCTCTTTTAAGGGAAGTTATTTGCATTGTCATTTTAAATTAACGCTTGTCTAATATAGTCATAACTAATTGAATTGATGACATGTAAATCTAGTTGTTGTTGTGTTTATTATTATTATATTGGAGAATGTATTGATACATCATAAACATTATTATTATTATATTGGAGAATGTATTGATACATCATAAAGATTCACATACTCTATTATATTAGGTTATAATAATAATTATCAATGACAAAAATAATTTATTTTTTAAAATAGCTACTTAAAGTTATTCCTTTAATCTTTTCAATTCCTTTCCAAAAGTCTTAACAAAGCATTCACTCATATATATATATATATATATATATTTGTGAGGAATTTATTTCCAAAAATCACTCTAAGAATAAGAATCGCTAATTTTTGTCAAGTTTCTTCAACAAAATGATCAATAGATCATGAACACATATTTTTAATGTTATAATATCACATCGAGAAATGAAAATATGTATTTAAATCAAACATTATATATATACATATGTATGTATTTATTTATTTTGCTCAAACCAAACAAGAATGCTTAGCTATTGAGACAAACTGTCAAGAGAGTAAGTCCAGAGACATGTTTAAATTTATTTAAAGTCATTTATGCATGATCATGTTCTGATCGTTACAAAGATATGTAAAAATTATTGGGTTTTGTGCCCTAAGAGTTTGTAATTATGTAAACGGTTTTAATAAATAATAATAAAGTATTCATTTTATTTAATTTATATATTTTATAAAAATTATACATATCATAAGAAATATCCTTGATTACTGATGTATTTTCAAATTAAGTATATAAGTATTATATACAAGCGGATTTAGGTTAAGAGAAGTAATCTAAAGAGTACGTAGAAAGCAAATTAAGTTGGGTACTTTGTTTGTGGTAAATCTACAGTTGCGGTCCATTTCGTATTCGGTACAATAGTTTTATCCGAGACTATTCATGTAGTGATATGGAAATGGAGACACCTTATATAATAAAGATTATATAGAACTGGACCATGATAAACATGAGTCTCTAATTAATATCCGTTAAACTTAGAGATTTATATTTATCGACTAGATGATCATATATGAATTGATCTTAATTCTGAGTGTATTATGGACTCCTGCTTGTTGAGTTATGTCTTTTGATTTATATGAGTGAAATCGATATAAATGTTTGATCAATAACTTTATACTTTGGGGATATGATTTAGTAAGTAACTGGGAACATTCTATACAATAGTGGAATCCATTCCTTCTTATAAGAAGTAGAGAAATAGTTCTCTTAAGGGTTGATCCAGGTCTTAAATAATAAGAACGCTCAACTTTCTCTTCATATAGAAACAGAAAGATAAATTCATAAGTTGTTATGAATATATTATTCATTAGAGAATCAATGATACTTAAGGATCAAGATATAATTAAAGGGGTATAACAGACATTCGGACCTAACTCTAATTATCAGCTATTTGTGAAGGGTCAAATCATATGTAGTGATTATATCAATGGACGCATAAAATTTTAGATTGTATAAAAAAATCTACAGTTTCGAGAGTGCAATCTTAGGTTTTTAGTGGAGTAACTCTAAGATTAATAATAGTGAATAATTTAATTAAAGAGTTTAATTAATAATTCAAATATTATTGGAGCTCAAAACCGTAGGTCCATCAGATCCCTTTGATAGCTCATTTCACTATAAGAAACGTGTATATAGAATATCGTAATTGGATCGTCCAATTATAGTTGTTACATAAGTAGCAAAATATGTGTTCACTTGGTATTTGAATAATATTGATTATTCAAATTATTAATTAGTTAATTATTAATTATGAATTAATAATTATTTAATTAATTTTATAAGAGGTCTTGAATTAAATTCTCAGTAGTGATCGCGTATAAATTAATTATGAATTAATTATAGGTCACAAGTTCGATTTCAAAATATAACATGAATTAATTATGTTATATGGGGCAAAAGTTTAATTTTAATAAATTTGGAGTTTAATATTAATTTTGATTAATTATAACCTTAATTGGTTCCCTATAAATAGAAAAGAAATAGTTTTTTTTTTAGATAAGAGCTTTTGGTTATACGTTTGTTTTGATAAACAAAAAGAAAAACATATTTTGTTCTTTGTATAGCCAAAATAAACACTCACCTCTTAAAAACATTGATTTGATTTTCTTTTTAGAAAAGAAATTAAAAGAAAGTGAGTACAATTTTATCGTGCCCACTCACTTGTTTCTTGGTATAGAGACATATCAAGGAAGACAAGGTGATAAGCA
This sequence comes from Litchi chinensis, assembly GCA_019925255.1. Taxonomy (NCBI): domain Eukaryota; kingdom Viridiplantae; phylum Streptophyta; class Magnoliopsida; order Sapindales; family Sapindaceae; genus Litchi; species Litchi chinensis. Next base: position 21,904,452 of record CM034470.1, on the reverse strand, counting down.
ATCCGTAAAGATCAATACAAAAAGTATAAAATTCGATCTTTATTTAGTTTTATTATTTTATTTTATTATTTTATGGATCTAGGATTCTTAAGTTTTCTAAAAATTTTTAAAACTCAATGTTCCACAAATTCTTATTTTTATAAAAACAATTGTTGTCTTTTCCCTTCAATTGGTATCAGAGCTTAGGTTCCAATAAAACAGTATTTTTAAAATAATATGTTTTGTATTGATTTGTATGTTATTGAGTAGGCACTGTTATTTATTTTATTTGATTTTGATGTGATGTATTTTTATGATGAATGAGGATTGCATGGTATGATCGTTAATTGTATGGTTTTTTTGTAATTAAATTTGATTAAATTTGTAAGCCGTTTGTGGTAAATTTTTTTTTTATTTATTGTAATTCATAGTTTTAGGGTTTCAATTTTTTTTTTTTTTAAGATTTGTTGCTGAATTTGGGTTGATTTTTTGCTGCTGTTATGGGTGAAAATTGTGATTCAAAACATAAATTTAATTTGAGCCAATTACACATGCGGGCGGTGTAAAAAGTTGCACTAGTTTGGTACTAAAGTGGTGCATGAGTTGCGGGACCAAACCGTGTGCATAAGATGCGCAAGTGGTGCAATGTTGATTCATGAGATGCATCGACAAATTTGCAACTCGTCTGATGTGCTGTTTTGTAACATCACAATTTTACTGTTCTGTAACAACACTATCGTGCTATTTCATAACAGATTAGAAGTGTTGTTTTGGAACAACGTATAACTATTATTCAAAGTAGCTAAGGGTTGTTATTATTTTATATATATATTTTGTCACAACAGTGCGTTGACAGTGCATGTGATGCACACACTATCAATTGCACGACATGTGTGATTAATGAGTGCACTTATTTAGGTGTTATGCACAAAACAATGCAATTGTTGCACAGATTTGTGTGTCATGCACAAAAGATAGAAACAGTGCAATTGTTGTGTTTGTTTGTGCATGAATGATTGATGCACACTTGTACATGTGAAAATGCAGCATAGTAGAATGCTGTTTTGGACAGTCCAACATAGCAAGAAGGCTGTTTTGAACTGTCCAGCACAGCAGGAATGCTGTTTTGAATAGTCCAGCATAGCAGGAAAGCTATTTTGAATAGCTCAAATAGATTGTTGGCACAGCATATGTGTTGGTGCACCAGACTAACAGCAAAAGTTGCTGTTACAGTGAATGGACTGCAAACTGCAGTCAGTGCATGCAGCTGCTGTCACTTGGCACCGGAAAAAAAATAAATAAATAAAAAATAAAATCAAGAAATGGGCTTCTAACCCAATCAATTTGATGGATGTTCTTGATTGTTAAATTATATTTAATTATAAGCTCAATAAAGCTCATGAAATGAAGACCTTGAAGACTATAAGTGAAGGCTAAGAAATGCCTTGGTTAATTTATGTAATCTTAAAATTAGATTTAGGTTGTTAAAACCAAAGAACCCGGTCATACACATGTTGTTTATTTAAATTATTTATCATACGATGATTGAATAATTTGTTAATAACAAGACTATGCATAAAATATGTCATATAGAATAGAGAGTGCATACTCACTGCATTATAACATGACATACATCATATATATTATTTTATTTTACTATTAAATTGTTTATTAGTATAAATAGTAGAATAATACATAGAATGCCTCTTAAATAATTTGAATTGATTTTAGTGGAAAATCATAGGTTTCAAATTAGAAATATGATTTCAATAATTGGCATTCATAACGTGGATTAGATTTTAATTAGTTAAAATCTGGTAAGTTCATATTAACTCTAGTCTTTATAAGTTTGATTATTTAGATTAGATTTATAAATTGAATTAGATTTTTAAGTGTTAAAAATCTGATAATTCATTAAGTGTTAATAAGTTATGAACTTTGGTAACTCACAAATTCTTAATAATTTAGATTATCTTCTTAGCCGTTAATAATCTAAGATAATTATTAGGAATTTTTAATAGAAAACTCTAATCCTAAAATAGTGAGTGGGAGAGGGATATATGACAATATATCTCGCGGTCTCTATCATTAGTTCAACATCGTGAAACTTAAAGGTGCCTTGAGACGACTTTGTTATCGTCCCTCTACGGGTAGTGTCCATTTAAGTTGATCAAGGTTGACTTCCTAATGGATAGGATTCCTAGATGTATCTTGGGATTGACCTACCCTACGACGGCAATTCTTGAGTTAAGTCATTAGAATCCAAAATGATGGTTTACACTCATAAAGGAAATAATTAATTGTTAATTATTTTTCTGACCTAAAAACGGTAGTTAAATAATATAGGAATAAGAGTTATTTTGTTATATTATTTAATTGAGAATGTCTCAGTCTAACATACAAATATTTGACCTACCCTACGGCAACACTTATTTGTGGAATGTTAGATTATCGTGGCATAGTAATTATTTTCTAGGGTATTTTCTAATTCATTATTCGTGTATCATACATCACGTTTAATTTTATGCCAAAGTCATATGATATTGATTTTTGCAAAATGATATTAAATGTTTTGCATTTTATTTATTTTCAACAATGGTATCTCCGTTGATCACTATTCTAGCTAATGATAAGCTTAATAGAGAAAATTATGTCAAATGGAAAAGTAACATGAACGCAGTCCTGATTTGTGAAGACTTTAAATTTGTCACAACTTAGCCTTGTCCTCCCCAACTAGTAGAAAATGCTGGACGTGCTGTGCGCGAAGCTTATGAGAAATGGGTCACAACCGATGAGAAGGCCCACTGCTACTTGTTAGCAGGGATGTCTGAGGTGCTTGCTACCAAGCACGAGGCAATGACAACAACAACTCAGATACTGGAGTAATTGTAGGACATGTTTGGGCAACCTTCTGAGCAGCAGCGGCACGAAGCTGTTCGTGTTGTTATGACTTCTAGGATGAAGGAGAGTACATCTGTTCGAGAGCATGTCTTGAAAATGATGAGCCACTTCAGCACAGCTGAAAGCCATGGTAGGGCTATAGATAAGCGTAGCCAAGTGAGTATGATACTAGAGACTCTTCTGTAGAGTTTCATGCAATTTAAGAGCAACTATGTTATGAACAAGTTGACTTACTCACTTACGCAATTGCTCAATGAGCTCACTACTTATGAGTCCATGAATAAGGACAAAAATAAGTCTGGTGAAGCAAATGTTGCTGAGACTTCTTCTTCTGACAAAAATAAGAGGAAGAGAAACACTGGAAAGGCTAAGGCTAAGGCTAAGGCTAAGGATAAGGATAAGGCTAAGGCTAAGCCCAAGAAGCAAGCTATTCAGAAGAAGAGCAAAAAGGGCTCCAAGGCCACCGAGCACAAAGGAAAATGTTTCCATTGTGGTGTTGATAGGCATTAGAAGAGGAACTGTCCTAAGTACCTCAATGAGCTCAAAGAGAAGAAGATGAAAGGTAAATGTGATTTATTAGTTATTGAATCTTGTTTAGTGGAGGATGATTCATCCTCTTGGATAATTGATTTAGGAGCCACTAATCATGTTTGTTCTTCTTTGCAGTTGATGGATTCATATAGGCAGCTTGATGACAGTGAGTTCAATATATGAGTCGGGACTAGGGAAGTCATTTAAGCAAAAGCAGTAAGAGAAGTTAAACTTAGTTTCAATAATAATTGTTTTATTACATTGAACAATGTTTATTTTATTTTAGATTTTAAGAGAAATTCGATTTCTGTATCTAAACTTTTGGAATTTAATTATTTTGTTTCTTTTTATAATAAATTAGTTATTATTTCTAGAAACGGTTTGAAAATTTGTTCAGGGATGCAAGAAAATGATTTATATGTGTTAAGACTATTAATACATAATCCACTGCTTAATACTGAAATGTTTAAGGTTGAAAAACCAAAAACAAAACGACAAAAGATTTCTCAAAACGATAACACATATCTTTGGCATCTAAGACTTGGTCATATTAACCTTGACAGATTAAACAGACTTGTAAAGAGCGAACATTTAAGCGAGTTAAAAATCGGTACTTTACCTGTTTGTGAATCATGTCTAGAAGGTAAAATGACCAAAATACCTTTTACTGGAAAAGGGTTTAGAGCTAAAGAACTGCTAGAGCTTATACATTTGGACATCTGCGGTCCTATAAATGTTAAAGCTAGAGGCGGTTATGAATATTTCGTTACCTTATTGATGATTATTTAAGTTATGAATATGTTTACTTAATGTAACGACAGTTAGAAACTTTTGAAAAGTTTAAAGAATTTCGAGCTGAAGTTGAAAATCAATTAGGTAGAATATTGAAAACTCTTCGATCAGATCGTGGAGGCGAGTATCTCGATACAGAGTTTGAGGATTTCTTGCTTGAGCATGGGATTTTATCCCAATTGACTGCTCTTGGAACACCCCAGCAGAATGGTGTTGCAGAAAAGAGAAATCGAACCCTTTTGGACATGGTGAGATCTATGTTTAGTTTCTCATCATTACCTAGTTCATTTTGGGGATATGCATTGCAAACTGCAATGTATATTTTGAATGTCGTACCATCTAAGACAGTTCTAAAAACGCCTTTAGAATTGTGGAAATGTCGCAAAGCTAGTTTACAACATTTTTGTATATGGGGGTGTCCAACACATGTGCTGAAGAACAAGACTAGGAAGCTGGAACCACGTTCAAAAGTTTGCCTATTTGTAGGTTATCCCAAAGAAACTAGGGGCAGACTCTTTTTATAGTCCTGAAGAAAACAAAGTGTTTGTATCGACAAATGCTACTTTTCTTAAAAAGAACTATATGAGAGATTACAAAGCTCAAAGTAAAGTTGTACTTAAGGAGTTACTTCCTGGGTCAAACAGTACCCTGTCAACAACAGTTGTTGACAAAGACATAATTTAGATCACTTCTGAACGTTAGACAGATTTTCATCAGAATCATCTACCACCTCGCCGTAGTAGGAAGGTTATTAGATCACCAGTCCGCTATAGAGAGATTAGAGAGGCACAAATGGTTTTCTCTGATGAGAGTGTAAATGATCCATTGACATATCAAGATGTAATGGAGGATTATGATAAGGAGGAATGACTTAAAGCTATGAATCTCGAGATAGAGTTTATGTACTCTAACTCAATCTAGGAACTTATAGATCAACCAGATGGGATAAAACCCATAGGTTGTAAATGGATCTACAAGAGGAAGAGGGGAGTGGATGGAAAGGTAGAGACCTTTAAAGCTAGACTAGTGGCAAAGGGTTATACCCAGAAAGAGGGAGTTGACTATGAGGAAACTTTCTTGCTAGTAGCTATGCTTAAGTCCATTCGGATTCTTCTATCCATTGCTGCATATCTCGACTATGAGATTTGGCAAATGGACATCAAGACTGCATTTTTGAATGGTAATCTTGATGAAAGTATCTATATGGTACAATCAGATGGATTCGTGTCCCAAGGTCAAGAGCAAAAGGTTTGCAAGTTACAAAGGTCCATTTATGAACTTAAGCAAGTATTTCGATTTTAGAATATAAGGTTTGATACTTCGATCAAGTCTTATGGTTTTGAGCAAAATATCGATGAACCTTGTGTATACAAACGGATTATCAATAAGAAAGTGGTTTTCCTTATACTTTACGTTGATGATATTCTACTCATTAGGAATGATATAGGAGTATTGTTAAACGTAAAGAGCTGGCTCGCTAGCCAATTCCAAATAAAAGATTTGAGAGAGGCCAGTTATTTTCTTGTGATCCAAATAATACGAGATCGCAAGAATAAACTGTTAGCGTTGTCTTAGGCATCATATATCGATAAGATTCTTATGCGATTTTCGATGCAGAACTCTAAGAAAGGTCATTTGCCTTTTCGTCATGGAGTTCATTTGTCTAAGGAACAGTGTTCTAAGACACCTCAAGAAATTAAGGATATGAGACGGATTCTTTATGCCTCTGCAGTAGGCAATCTCATATATGCTATGTTATGCACGAGACCGGATATATGCTATTCGGTGGGAATAGTTAGTTGTTATCAATCTAATCCAGGATTTGATCACTGGGTGGCTGTAAAAAATATTCTCAAGTATCTTCGGAGAACGAGAAACTATATGCTAGTATATTCTGAAAAGGATTTGATCTCATTATGATATACATATTCTGATTTTCAATCGGATAAGGATTCTAGAAAATCCACATCAGGATCAGTATTCACTCTTGGTGGTGGAGCCATTGTATGGAGGAGTGTTAAGCAATCTTACATTGCTGACTCCACTATGGAAGCTAATATGTAGCAGCTTGTGAAGCAGCTAAAGAAGCAGTATGACTACGTAAATTTTTGACTGATCTGGAAGTTGTTCTAGATATGGATAAATCACTCACCCTTTATTGTGATAATAGTGGTGCAGTGGCTAATTCTAAAAAACCAAGAAACCACAAGCGAGGAAAGCATATAGAGAGGAAATATCATCTTATTAGGAAGATTGTACAAAGAGGACATGCGAACGTGATGAAGATTGCATCACAAGACAATCTTGTTGATCCGTTTACCAAGACCTTAACGGTTAAAGTGTTTGAAGGTCATCTAGAGGGTCTAGGATTACAAGATATGTCTCATCTGCTCTAGGGCAAGTGGGAGATTGTTGGGTTTTGTGCCCTAAGAGCTTATAATTATGTAAACGGTTTTAATAAATAATAATAAAGTATTCATTTTATTTAATTTATATATTTTACAAAAATTATATATATTATGAGAAACATCCTTGATTACTGATGTATTTTCAAACTAAGTATATAAGTGTTATATACAAGCGGATTTAGTTTGAGAGAAGTAATCTAAAGAGTTCATAGAAAGCAAATGAAACTGGGTACTTTGTTTGTGGTAAATTTACAGTTGCGGTCCATTCTGTATTCAGTACAATAGTTTTATCCGAAACTATTCATGTAGTGACATGGAAATGGAGGCACCTTATATAATAAAGATTATATAGGACTGGACCACGATAAACACGAATCTCTAATTAATATCCGTTAAACTTAGAGATTTATATTTATCGACTAGATGATCATATATGAATTAATCTTAATCTTAAGTGTATTATGGACTTCTGCTTGTTAAGTTATGTCTTTTGATTTACATGGGTGACATCGATATAGATGCTCGATCAATAACTTCGTATTTTAGGGATATGATTTAGTAAGTAGCTAAGAACATTCTATACAATAGTGAAATCCACTTCTTCTTGCGAGAAGTAGAGAAATAGTTCTCTTAAGGGTTGATTCAGGTCTTGAACAATAAGAACGCTAAACTTTCTATTCATATAGAAACAGAAAGATAAATTCATAAGTTGTTATGAATATATTGTTTATTAGAGAATCAATGATACTTAAGGATTAAGATATAATTAGAAAGGTATAACGGACATTCGGATCTAGCTATAATTATGAACTATTTGTGAAGGGTCAAATCATATGTAGTGATTATATCAATGGACATTGAAAATTTCAGATTGTATAAAAACATCTACAGTTTCGAGAGTGCAATCTTAGGTTTTTAGTGGAGTAATTCTAAGATTAATAATAGTGAATTATTTAATTAAAGAGTTTAATTAATAATTTCGATATTATTGGAGCTCAAAACTATAGATTCACGGGTCCTCTTGATCACTCATTTCACTATAAGAAACATATATATAGAATATCGTAATTGGATCGTCCAATTATAGTTGTTACATAAGTAGCAAAATATGTGTTCACTTGATATTTGAATAATATTGATTATTCAAATTATTAATTAGTTCATTATTAATTATGAATTTATAATTATTTAATGAATTTTATAAGAGGTCTTTAATTCGATTTTCAGTAGTGACCGGGTATAAATTAATTATGAATTAATTATAGGTCACAAGTTCGATTTTAAAATATAACATGAATTAATTATGTTATATGAGATAAAAGTTGAATTTTAATAAATTTGGTATTTAATATTAATTTTGATTAATTATAACCCTAATTGGTTCCCTATAAATAGAAAAGAAATAGTTTTTTTTTTAGATGAGAGCTTTTGGTTATACGTTTGTTTTGAGAAACAAACAAAAAAACAGATTTTGTTCTTTGTATAGCCAAAACAAATACTCACTTCTTAAAAACATTGATTTGATTTTCTTTTTAGAAAATAAATAAAAAGAAAGTGAATACAATTCTATCGTGCCCACTCACTTGTTTCTTGGTGTAGAGACATATCAAGGAAGGTAAGGTGGTGAACAATCCACAGAGATCAATACAAAAGATACAAGATTCGATCTTTATTTAGTTTTATTATTTTATTTCATTGTTTTATTGATCTAAAGTTCTTAAATTTTCTAAAAATTTTTAAAACCCAATGTTCCACAAATTCTTATTTTTATAAAAACAATTGTTGTTTTTTCCCTCCAAAAATAAGTTAGTAAACATTTTTTCAGTTAATACATGTAAATGTTACAAACAAAAAATACATTATGTAAATAAGGAGAATTGATTTTATACTTAGACCTACAAATTTTTTAACACTAAAATTACTAATAATGCAATTCAAGTTTTTGGATTATATATATCTTGATCATTTCTTAAAACAGTAATGCTTTCTCTAGCAAAATTGTTCTTAAAAATATTGATACTTAGGATTGTTTTAACCAATTTGTCAAACTGCCTCAAATGATTTTATGCATTATATGTAATATAACATAATATTTATCTTTGTTCGAGATCCTAAAATTTAGAAATATGATTTTACCCAATTCTCGAACAATTAACTCTTAACTTAAAAAATTAGTTAACTTTTTTTAGAATTTTTAGCCAAGAAGGGAAATTGATACTATTGGAGAATGACTAGCATTTCACGGAGCAATTGACTATAGCTTAAGTTAATTTTTAGTCATCATGAAGGTTTTAGAAAAATGCTTGAAATCATTGTAAAAATACAATAACTATACGTTGATGCAAGCAAAACACAAATAGTTTGGTACTGTTATCATTTTCACTAATTATGATTAATTAATTCAAAGCCTTCTGAATGCATCATTTTGGTGTTTTAGTGAAATAGCCCGTCATCTAACCATCCCAAGGTATACTAATCTTTCCATTTTGTAGTAAGAATTGAATTTGGTGAACAATTTATCTAATATTTTTAAAGGATAATCCAAAAAAAAAAAAAAAAAACCTATTGTAGTTTATAAAAATATCTATTTTACCACTTATGGTTTCATTTCTGTTTAAAATCCTTTATTATGTTAATAAATTAATTAAAAATATCTATTTTATCTCCGATAACTTGATCATCAATATGTGACCATCAGGGGTGATAGGATTCGACCCGGATTCTCTCTAAGGAACCCAGCAGTCCTGCCGGGCAATCCACAAGACCCTTCTGAAGTCCAACTAATAAGATCCAAAAAGGACGTCGTGGAGCGAACCTGTATTTATAAGAAACTTTGCTAAATAAGAAAACCATTTGCTTTAAAATTTCATTACACTTTCTAAGCAAAATATTTCTAAAAACGACGTCATGTTTATCTAAAAGTTCCACCAAATCTTATTTAAATTTGAAGTGCATATAATAACGTAATTAATAATAACGTTAAAAATACAATGTTTACAAAAGAATAATATAACGTCGTCAGTAGTCTAACCCACCTAGTTTGATCCCGTCGGACTGGTACTTTGATTCCTTATTTCTGCACTTAGGAGATTTTTGTAACATGAAATCAAACATTGTCAGCTGTAAAATGGAGTGAGTGTGTGTGAGGGTTTTGTTTGAATTATACCTTATAAAAATATCTTTCGAAAAACGTTTTCTAGAAACTTGGATTTTTATAAACTTGTTTAAAATTTCTAAAGCTCTTTCTAAAATGTTTTTTTTTTTTTTTTTCCCTAAAATCTGTACTAATAGGAAATCCAAGGAAAGCTATAACCACATGAATAGGTAGACCAACTCCGTTCGGTGTGGGGGGTCACGTGATGGAATAGCTATCATCGCACACTGTGACAAGCTATAAAGACATCCCGCTACTGCGTGGCGGAACTGTCATCGCACGTCGCAAGCGAGACAATACTCCACAAGTGAAAAGGGCTACTTGACTGACATAACAGACTCTATCCCCCCAAATGTTAATAGAACTATCCCACTCGACACTTGCCTTACACTGTGAGGTATACCGATTGGATCCTTGCCGGGTTTGATGTTAAAGGGTCTGTTTATCCATAAGCTTGAGTTTTTCCACTAGTCTTTGAATATTTTCTCTTCTCTAAATTTTTAAATCAATTTCTTTTCATAAAATAAGCTAATAACATTGGTATTTCATATCATACACAACTAGATCTTTGCATGTAAAAATAATGAATCAAGATAATAACTCAGTAATAGATTAAGTAAATAAATAAAGGAAGTGTATATATATAAAATTTTGCAACATGAACTGGAAAGGTATTTAAAATAGTTCACACTCACAGCTTGCTGTCCTATCCGCATGCACCACTGATCCAACAACCTCCTCAATTCGCTTGACCACCTATTTTAATCACAAATGAAAACCTTTACTTAGCTAGCTGAACCATTATCTTTATCTCCTAATTTCATACGAGTTGCTAGGGGCTGCAGTACTGTCACTGCAGTTCGAGTTACGAGCTCACACCTCAGCTCGCCCTAGCTCGCGCCTTTAGCGAGCTCTTACCTTGCCCAACTCAACTCGAACTAAGGGCATTCATCTTTAGCAAGCTCGCTAAGCTCACTCTCTCAGCGAGCTGCCAGTTCCCATTAGCTCAGGTCACTCCTCAACCCCTCTCAGGTCGCCCTTGTGAGCTACTGCCTTAGGCCAACCTGGCCAGGTACCCCCGATGGGCTGCGACCTTATTCAGCTCCTCTTGCGAGCTTGCACTTTAGCCCAGTCCAGACAGCGAGATGGAGAGCAATAGGTATAGCCCAGCTCACTCCCAATCGACCATCTTGACTAGCTGAAATGCACTAAGGGCCCATCTCTAGCTTGCACCTTACGAGCTCTTACCTTGACTTAACTCATTTCCTAACGCCTCATTTTTCAAATCTCACATTTTATACTACCATTATCACAACTCCACCTTATTCTACATACACACACTAAATCAATATATCATTAATTATTTACCAAACTCTCAGGTTGCGACCTCATCAGGTTCAGTGATAGGAACTAAGTCATCTCAAAACATAAATAAACCTCCACAAATCAATATCATTTCTTAGTTATTTCACTTACCAGACTCTTGCTCAGTCTTTTTGTTTTGCTTCCTCACTCGCTTACAGCTTCAAATCACCAAATTTATACATCAAAAATTTTCGTTAAAGACCTACACACCAGTAGTTGTTCTCAACAGCTTTCTCACCAACCTAAAATCATAGAAACTCATTTCTTATTCATTAAATCTTACTAGATCTGGTTCCTCACTTTCCAATCAGCTTGATCTTCAGAAAAAATGGTAGAAAGCCGCTTGGAATAACTATAGATCTGCTCTCATTCAAACTGTTGGTGACAGTTTTCTCTCCTCTCTCTCTTTTCCAGATTTTTCTTTTGCTGACATACTCATCACACACCTATATTTATAGGCATGGGTTAAGCTCGATTTCGCCCTTAGACTTCTTTAAAATTACGCTTTTACCATATTTTAGAGAATTCTTTACTTTTTCCCAATATCCTTATTCTTTCTCATTATTTACAAATTTTGGCATTCTTTATAAAATCTTTTATTATTTCATAAATAAAATATATTCTAATACAAAGTATCATTCCGTACATAAATACAATACAACTTGGGAAAGGGCGTTACAATTCTTTCCCCCTTATAAAAATTTTATCCTCGAAATTTATATATCATATTGGAACAGATAGGGGTATCTTTGGTACATCTGACCTTCATGCTCCCAAGTAACTTTTTCTACTTCATGATTCATCCACAATACTTTTACCAAGGAAATAACCTTATTGCGCAAGACTTGCCCTCTACGATCTAATATCTACACTGATTCCTTTTCATAAGTCAAGTTCCTCCTTAACTCTATTGGGTGCTCACTAAGTATGTGAGAAGGATCTGGAATGTACTTACGGAGCATGGACACATGAAACACATCATGAATCTTACTCAACTGTTGCAATAACTCCAACCTGTTATCACTTCTATCTTCTGAGGGTCCACACCGATTCCCTCAACAAAGACTACATGACCTAGGAAAGCAATGGTGCCTAGCCAAAACTGGCACTTACTAAACTCTGCATACAGTTGATGCTCTCGTAGGGTCTGTAGTACTATTCAAAGATGTTCTGCATGTTCCTCATAACTACTTAAGTACACCAAGATATCGCCAATAAACACAATCATGAACTTGTCTAGGTACGACCTAAAGATCATATTCATCAAGTTCCTAAAAGCTGCTATGACATTAATCAATCCAAACAGCATGACTAGAAATTTGTAATGCCCATATCTGGTCCTGAAAGCTGTCTTTAGAACATCCTTTATGCGAATCCTTAGCTGATGGTAACCTGACTTCATATCGATCTTTGTATACACTCTGGATCCTTGCAGCTGGTCGAACAAATCATCAATCCTTGGGAGTGGATATTGATTTCATATCGTTACTTGGTTCAACTACCTGTAAACTATGCATAACCTTAAGCCCTAATCCTTCTTCTTGACGAATAGCACTGGAGCTCCCTAAGGTGAAAGGCTGGGCCAAACGAATCCCTTATCCAAGAGTTTTTCCATCTACACTTTCAATTTTCTTAACTTCGCTAGGGCCATTCTGTACCGCACGATCAAAATCGGCTCGGCTCCTAGAATTACATCTATTTCGAATTCTATCTCTCGGTCTGGAGGTAGTCCTGAAAGCTCTTCTGGAAACACAGTTGGGAACTCTCTAACTATTGAGATGTCCTCTAAGCTTGCTCCATCACACCTCTCCTCTACGATATAGGCTAGGTATCCTTGACAGGATTTCCTAAGCATCCTGCTAGCCTCCATCACTGATATGACGTTGGAAGCAAGCAATTTTCGCATCCCTCGAAAAATAATATCTAGCACCCCAACCTTGAGAAATCTGACTTCTTTTCGGAAACAGTCTATCCAGGCATGATGCATAGATAACCAATCCATTCTTAACATGACAATGAAGTCTTAAATGTCTAATACAATTAGATTCGTCGGGGAACTCCCTACCTTCAATGACTATTATGCTCTCCGGAATACTCTCTTTGCTTGAAGGAAACCTCCCATATAGGTAGACACTAGCATGCTACAATCTAGAGATTCCAGTTCGACACTAATAACCTTAGCAAACCTTCTAGATACGAATGAATGGGTAGCCCCAAGATCTACTAATGCATAAACGTCTCGAACGAAAACAGAGATAAGACTTGTCACGACCTCTGAGGTAACGTCTGCCTACTGCTGAGTCACTGCGAAGACTCTAGCCTGAGCACGGGGTCTCCCTGACTGTCCTCTAGATGATGCACCTTTGCCTGATGCTTTACTAGGTTGGTCGGAACTAGTGGTCCCTCTAGCTTGGGAACCCCTCTAATCTAGTCCCCGACCTCCACTAGTCTGTTCAGATGCTGCGACTCTAGTCTCAGGTCTAGTGGCTGAAATCACATTCGGGCAATCTTTCATAAAATGGCTCTCCTGACCACATTTGAAGTACCTAGTGCTACCTCTGAAGTAGTCGCCCGGATGCATCCTTCCACAATTCTTATATACAGGCTAGTTCTTCCAACTATTGTTACTATTCCTAAAGCCTACTAATTGCTTCACGGAGCCCTGACTGGATTGGGTCCCTTGGCTTGATCTTCAATTGCCTGATCCAGTTGACGACTCTCCGCTCCTAGTGAGCTTGTTAGGTCATTCGGAGAAGTTGCTTGACCATCTGCGCTTCTGAATCATCTTCTTTAGTCTCGATATAGCTTCAATACTCCCTTATACTCTGACGGTTGCCTTAACCAATTCGTCGTACCGCGTATGAGCTGCTGATGCTATATAAGCCTGGATCTTCAGATTCAGACCCACTGCGAATCTCTTGGCCTTTTGCTCCTCGACATTCGCTATAAAGGGCACTATACCAACCAACTCTGAAAATCTTTTGTCGTAGTCCACTACCGATGAGTTGCCCTGCTCCAGCTTGAAGAATTCTTCAATCCTCACATCCTGGTAGCTTGTTGGGTAGAACTTGTCCATAAATTCTTGCTTAAATAGTCCCTAGGATACTCCAGTGATGTTCCGTCTCTGAATGGTCTTCTACTAGTCCTTAGCTCTATCTTTTAGTAGGAAGGCAGAGAATGATACCATCTGGTTTTCTGAACAACCTATAACTTGAAAGATTTCCTCATTAGTCTCTAGCCATAATAATGTGCACTCCGGATCACCGGTCCCATCAAAAGGCTTAGCACCCAACTTTCGAGCACACTCAATGGAAACTCTTAACTCCCTCTACTGATGAAACACTACTACTAAATCCTGAGCCAGCTACTCTACAATTATATTTCCCACTACGGGCACTGCAGGTCATGAAGGTCCTGCTCGGGTTTGATCCGTTGGCATGTTGACAAATTCGTCAACGTGTTCTCCTTTTGGTGCGGGTATCTAAGCAGTCGTTCTCCTAGTATATGGGTGACCTCGACGACGCATGATTCTATGAAATTTAGTCATAAGAGGTATAAATTGAAAATTAAAATCGTATTATTGAAATCTTTAGGTAATTTATGAAAAATTTTAACTGAAAACAATGTTCGGAAAAGCTTTTACTCAAAATTTTCTAAAACCAGGCTCTGATACCAAACTGACAAGACCCGACTCAGATTCCCTCTAAGAAACCTAGCGATCCTGTCGAGCATTTCACGAGATCCTTCTGAAGTCCAACTAATAAAATCCAAAAAGGACATCGTGGAGCGAACCCGTATTTATAAGAAACTTTGCTAAACAAGAAAATCATTTGCTTTAAAATTTCATTACACTTCCCAAGTAAAATATTTCTAAAAATGACATCATGTTTACATAAAAGTTCCACCAAATCTTGTTTAAATTTGAAGTGCACATAATAACATAATTAATAATAACGTTAAAAATACAATGTTCACAAAAGAATAATATAGCATCATTAGTAGTTTGACCTACCTAGTTCGATCGCGGCAGACTGGTATCCTAATTCCTTGCTCTTGCACCTAGGAGGTTTTTGTAACATGAAATCAAACATCATCAGCTGTAAAATCGAGTGAGTGTGTGTGAGGGTTTTGTTTAAATTATATCTTATTAAAATGCCTTTTGAAAAACGTTTTCTAAAAACTTGGATTTTTATAAACTTGTTTAAGATTTCTAAAGCTCTTTCTAAAATGTTTTTTCTTTCTAAAATATGTACTAATGGGAAATCCAAAGAAAGCTATAACCACATGAACGGGTAGACCAGCTCCGCTCAGTGTAGGGGGTCACGTGGTGGAATAATTATCATCACACACTATGACAAGCTATAAAGACATCCCACTACTGCGTGGTGGAACTGTCATCGCACATTGCAATCAAGATAATACCCTACAAGTGAAAAAGGCTACTTGACTGACATGACAAACTCTATCCCTCCAAATGTTGGTAGGACTATCCCGCTCGACACTTGCCCTACACTGTGAGGTATACTAGCTGGATCCTTACTGAGTCTGATGCTAGAAGGTCTGTTTAACCATAAGCTTTGACATTTCCACTAGTCTTTGAAAACTTTCTCTTCTCTAAATTTTTAAATTAATTTCTTTTCATAAAATAAGCTAATAACATTGGCATTTCATATCATACACAACTAGATCTTTGCATGTAAAAATAATCAATCAAGATAATAACTCATTAATACACTAAGAAGTAAATAAATAAAGTGTATATATATAAAATTTTACAACATGAACTGGAAAAGTATTTAAAATAGTTCACACTCACAACTTACTGTCCTATCCGCATGCACCATTGATCTAACAACCTCGTCAACTCACTTGACCACCTATTTTAATCACAAATGAAAACCTTTACTTAGCTAGCTGAACCATTATCTTTATCTTCTAATTTCATACGAGTTGTTGGGGATTACAGCACTATCAGTGTAGCTCGAGTTGCGAGCTCGCACCTCAACTCGCCCCAACTCGAGCCTTCAGTGAGCTCCTACCTTGCCTAACTCAGCCCGAACTAAGGGCATTCATCTTTAGTGAGCTCGCTAAGCTCACTCTTTCAGCGAACTGCCAACTCCCATTGCCTCAGGTCACTCCTTAACCCCTCTCAACTCGCCCTTGCGAGCTACTACTTTAAGCCAACCTAGCCAGGTGCCTCTAATGGGCTACGACCTCAGTCAGCTCCTCTTACGAGCTCGCACTTCAACCCAGTTCAGACAGGTGAGATAGAGAGCAATAAGCATAGCCTAACTTGCTCCCAATCGACCATCTTGACTAGCTGAAATGCACTAAGGGCCCCTCTCCAGCTCATACCTCGCAAGCTCCTGCCCTGACTTAACTCATTTCCTAACATCTCATTTTCCAGATCTCATATTTGATACTACCATTATCACAACTCGACCTCATTCTACATACACACACTAAATTAACATATCATCAATTCTTCATCAAACTCTCAGGTAGCGACCTCATCAGGTTCAGCAATAGGAACTAATTCATTTGAAAACATAAATAAACCTTCACAAATCAATATCATTTCTCATTTATTTCGCTTACTAGACTCTAACTCAGCCCTTTTGTCTTGCTTCCTCACTCGCTTACAGCTTCAAATCACTAGATCTATACATAAAAAATTTTCGTATCAACTTGATCTTCCTCAAAAATGGCAGAAATCCACTTGGAACAACTGTAGATCTGCTCTCCTTCCTTCTAACGGCAACAGCTTTCTCTCCCCTCTCTCTTTTCCAGTTTTTTTTCTGTTGACATACCCATCACACACCTATATTTATAGGCGTGGGTTAAGTTTGATTTTTCCCTTAGACTTCTTTAAAATTACGCTTTTACCATATTCTAAAGAATTCCTCACTTTTCCCCGTTATTCTTATTCTTTCTCATTATTTACAAATTTTGTCATTCTTTATAAAATCTTTTATTATTCCATAAATAAAATATATTCAAATACAAAACATCATTCCATACATAGATACAATACAACTTGGGAGAGAGCGTTACAAGGGGCAATATCGTCCTTTTACATGCCTTCAGAAGGTATTTTAAGTATTTTTATTAATGTCAGTCAAATTTTGGATAAACATAAAACTATAGGTGGTAAAATGGATATTTTTATAAAATATAATAGGTTTTTTGGGATTATCCCTATTTTAATTCTTGGAGTTTTATATTTACATTTTTCAAAATAAACAAATTCTTATTAATAAGTTAATCACACTTTTAAATATAGTAATTTGTCAAGTATGGTTGAAAACTTGTAACAATGAGATCATCAAATTGTGATAAACATAAAATTCACATAAATTTTTAGAAAGATCATTAATAGAAGAAAAATGTTGATTTGACAACTCGTCAACATATAATTAATTATTTGATCAAGGATATATAACTACTTTTTTTTTTCTCTTGTCAAACGTGTTGTTTGGGCTACAAATTGTTGCTTTGATCTTTAATTCTACTAATGGACGTGATAGATACATGGGCAACCAGGTGCACATTCAGGGCAAGACTTCTAAAGCATGGTAATAATAATGGGACCATAGAATTTTGAGATATTTTAATATTTTTATTGAAGAATAAATTGATGGTTTTCATCATCAAAGGTGGCTCATTTGGATTATTATATTCAAATCATCCGTTTTTATGAGTGGAAGTTTTGGATGTTGTTGTTCCTTTTGAAAATACAACATTATTAATATATCATTTCAAAATTAATATAATTATTATAAATTAATTTGTCACATCATTTTAGATAGATTTTTTGAAAGTGTAATATTACTCTTTAAGAATACTGCAAAATAACTTCATTGCTTTCATTTTGTTGAGTGTTGGGCTTATTTCGAAGAGTGCAAACAATTGATCAAGAATAAATGGATAGTTTTACGGGCAGTTTGGATTTTCTTTTAATAAAATTAATTAATTTAGATGCATGCATTATTAACAAATTGTCGTGTTGTGATATATAATTGATAAGGCTGTGCAAGTAATATGACAAAAATTATAAACTATAATTACAATTACATAATTACATAAATTATAAAATTATGAGATTTTTACCTGAAAAAAGGTTATGAGATTATTCTTTTTTCCAAATTCTCTTTTAAGGGAAGTTATTTGCATTGTCATTTTAAATTAACGCTTGTCTAATATAGTCATAACTAATTGAATTGATGACATGTAAATCTAGTTGTTGTTGTGTTTATTATTATCATTATTATTATATTGGAGAATGTATTGATACATCATAAAGATTCACATACTCTATTATATTAGGTTATAATAATAATTATCAATGACAAAAATAATTTATTTTTTAAAATAGTTACTTAAAGTTATTCTTTTAATCTTTTCAATTCTTTTCCAAAAGTCTTAGCAAAGCATTCACTCATATCTATATATGTATATATATTTGTGAGGAACTTATTTCCAAAAATCACTCTAAGAATAAGAATCGCTAATTTTTGTCAAGTTTCTTGGGCAAAATGATCAATAGATCATGAACACATATTTTTAATGTTATAATATCACATTGAGAAATGAAAATATGTATTTAAATCAAACATTATATATATACATATGTATGTATTTATTTATTTTGCTCAAAATGAACAAGAATGCTTAGCTATTGAGACAAACTGTCAAGAGAGTAAGTCCAGAGACATGTTTAAATTTATTTAAAGTCATTTATGCTTGATCATGTTCTGATCGTTACAAAGATATGTAAAAACAAGTTAGTGAACATTTTTTCAGTTAATACATGTAAATGTTACACCAAAAGATACATTATGTAAATCAGAAGAATTGATTTTATACTTAGGCCTACACATTTTTTAACACTAAAATTACTAATAATACAATTCAAGTTTTTGGCTTATATATATCTTGATCAGTTCTTAAAACAGTAAGGCTTTCTCTAGCAAAATTGTTCTAAAAAATATTGATATTTAGGATTCTTTTTACCAATTTGTTAAACTGCCTCAAATGATTTTATACATTATATATAATATAATATAATATTTTCTTTGTTCGAGATCCTAAAATTTAGAAATATGATTTTAGCCAATTCTCGAACAATTAACTCTTAACTTGAAAAATTATTTAACTTTTTCAGAATTTTTAGCCGAGAAGGGAAATTGATACTATTGGAGAATGACTAGCATTTCGCGGAGCAATTTACTATAGCATAAGTTAATTTTTAGTCATCATAAAGGTTTCAGAAAAATACTTGAAATCATTGTAAAAATATAATAACTATACGTTGATGCAAGCAAAACACAAATAGTTTGGTACTCTTATCATTTTCACTTATTATGATTGATTAATTCGAAGCATTCTCAACGCATCATTTTGGTGTTTTAGTGAAATAGCCCGTGATCTAACCACCCCAAGGTATACTAATATTTCCGTTTTGTAGTAAGAACTTGAATTTGGTGAAGGTTTATCTAATATTTTTAAGGGATAATCCAAAAAAAAAAACCTATTGTAGTTTATAAAAATATCTATTTTATCACATATGATTTTATTTCTATTTAAAATCCTTTCTGATGTTAATAAATTAATTAAAAATATCCATTTTATCTTCTATAACTTGATCATCAATATGTGACCATCAGGAGCATTATCGTCATTTTACATGTCTTCAGAGGGTGTTTTAAGTATTTTTATTAATGTCAGTCGGATTTTAGATAAAAATAAAATTAGAGGTGATAAAATGGACATTTTTACAAAATATAATAGGTTTTTTGGGATTATCCCTATTTTTAAATCTTGAAGTTTTATATTTACATTTTTGAAAAAAACAAATTCTCATCAATAAGTTAATCACACTTTTAAATATAGTAATTTGTCAAGTATGGTTGAAAACTTGTAACAATGAGATCATCAAATTGTGATAAACATAAAATTCACATAAATTTTTAGAAAGACCATTAATAGAAGAAAAATGTTGATTTGACAACTCGTCAACATGTAATTAATTATTTGATCAAGGATGTATAACTACTTTTTTTTCTCTTGTTAGACGTGTTGTTTGGGCTAGAAATTGTTGCTATGATCTTTAATTCTACTAATGGACGTGATAGATACATGAGCAATCAGGTTCACATTCTGGGCAAGACTTCTAAAGCATGGTAATAATAATGGGACCATAGAATTTTGAGATATTTTAATATTTTTATTGAAGAATAAATTGATGGTTTTCATCATCAAAGGTGGCTCATTTGGATTATTGTATTCAAATCATCCGTTTTTATGAGTGGAAGTTTTGGATGTTGTGGTTACTTTTGAAAGTAATGCTACGTTGACCAAAAGTTTAGTTAAATTCATTATCTAAATGATATGACAAGATAATATATAACTACAACATTATTAACATATCATTTCAAAAATAATGTAATTATTACAAATTAATTTGTCACATAATTTTAGATAGATTTTTTGAATGTGTAACATTATTCTTTAAGAATACTGCAAAATAACTTCATTGCTTTCATTTTGTTGAGTGTTGGGCTTATTTCGAAGAGTGCAAACAAGTGATCAAGATTAAATGGATAATTTTACAGGCAGTTTGGATTTTCTTTTAATAAAATTAATTAATTTAGATGCATGCATTATTAACAAATTGTCGTGTTGTAATATTATAATTAATAAGGCTGTGTAAGTAATATGACAAAAATTATAAAATATAATTACAATTACATAATTACATAAATTATAAAATTATGAGATTTTTACCTGAAAAAAAGTTATGAGATTATTCTTTTTTCCAAATTCTCTTTTAAGGGAAGTTATTTGCATTGTCATTTTAAATTAACGCTTGTCTAATATAGTCATAACTAATTGAATTGATGACATGTAAATCTAGTTGTTGTTGTGTTTATTATTATCATTATTATTATTATATTGGAGAATGTATTGATACATCATAAAGGTTCACATACTCTATTATATTAGGTTATGATAATAATTATCAATGACAAAAATAATTTATTTTTTAAAATAGTTACTGATAGGCTCCTCTCTTTACTAGGCCTACTGGCCGCCTCACGGTAGCCCTCCAACAGATATTTGATTCAACTGGAAAGTTTCTGTGAAGCTACGTTGTTTACTTTTTGAAACCTTTCTAAATTTTCGTTTAGAGCGGAAAACGTGGGAAAATTTTTATTTTATTATATTTTCTTTTTATTTCAAACATTTATAAAACAGATTTATAAAAATTTGGATAGCATAACAACTGTTTTTCGAACATGTCACCCTACAAATTTCAAAATTTAATATTTCTATACTAAAAATTTGTCCACTACTGGGCCTCGGGCCCTTAAATCATTTCCACAATCTAACCACAAACATTTTTCAATTTGAAATCCATAAATATACTTCATTTTCAGTTAACATAAATGTATAATTTAATTTGCCAAAAATTTAATTTTATAGATACAAAACGCTATATACAACCCAAAATATAATTTACAAATATTTTCATCAAAAGTTGCATGTAATGCATGACATACACTTTCGAACATAAACTTATGCAATGATATCTTTGTGTCAGGCCACTTACGCATCCAATAGAGCCTATTCCGATTGACGGCTTGTTCCTGCACCTAGGGATGATTTTTCACAAACATATAGAAAGAATGATGAGTATAAAACTCAGTTAGTGGATAACTTTTTCAAGTAAAATATCATTTTCTAAAATGTATATATCCTCCCAAAATAATTTGTTAACTAATAATTATCCTATAACTTTATTAAAATTACAAAACTAATTAATTCTTATGAACTTTTCTTTATTTTTCAAAACTGGAAATAAATTTTTAATTTAATAACTTCATGTCTATTGACGTACTTTTCTCTTTCATCTCGTCAAAGACAACCCAAGGAAGCTTAGCTCTATTATGACGGAATTTCTCATCGCCACTAGAGCTCAGGAATGCTACCATGTGTAGTCGCAGATGTGGGAAACTCTTGGGGTTGCGATTCCCCTCCCAACATCAGACAGATCTATACTACCATATACGTGCAGAGGGCGACTCACAGACTCAACTCAACCCCCCAAGCTAGTAACTATCTCAATCATATTGCCATACAAGCAATGGTACCACGATCGGGTATATTGGGGATTAGGGTAAATCAAAGACATCCAAAATCTTTTCATATACTTGTAACTTTCTTTTCGAATATAAACTTTATAATCGAAAATACTTTCGAAACATCTTATCAACTTAATTTCATGCATGTATATATATCAAAAGCTTACTAATTTACTTTGCTTAAAAATAAATACAATTACAATATAAATTCAAGAAATATACATGCATAATAAAACTTAAAAATATGTTAGAATTTAATTAAACTTAATAGCTTGTAATAATGTCAATAATATTTCATTAAAATAACTCAATAAAATAAAACCACTCACAAATTTACTTCACCACTAACACCACTTCTTCCAAACCTCCCTTTTTGATGATTTTGCTTCCAAATCCTATAATCACATTCCATCATCAACTTTACATTAAAAAAACTCATTCAAGAATTCAACCATTCACTCACATAAATCTTCAACATAATAAATACTAACTAATCACTTAATTTATCATTTAACATATTTACTCAATAATTTCACAACTCCATCAAATTTCTAGCCAATACTCTCACATTTATTTCAATTAATGTCTTTAGCACCAAAGCACTGAAACACCTTATAAACATCATCAAAACACATTAAAAAGATTGGATAACAAATTTACACCCATTTTTAACCTTAGACACATTAACTCCCAAACTTTTTCTTTTTCATTTTCATTTTGCTTCCACTTCTTTGATAAAAATCAATTCATTTTCATTCCAAAACATCATAAAACTCATTCCAACATTAAAATCAACGTAAACACATGCAAAAACACAAGTGGTCCACACACTAATATGTTTGTCCAACAATTCATTCACTTGATTTTTCTTTCCAAAATTCATCTCAAATTAATATAATATCAACTATAAACTCATTCAAACACTAAAATCCATTCAATCACATGAATTTTTCCAAGTTAGTCACTTACTAATATATGATACAACTAAGCTATTTAATTCATTCCATGCCCAACAATCACTCTCAAAAGCATCAAACCATCAGCAAAAGATCAACCAAAGTCTCAACATACCAATTCAATTTAATCTCATCAATTTAATATATCAAACCCTAACTCACCTTACTAAAATAGCTTGACCCAAACTCCTTGATGTTTTCCTTCCCTTCCAAGATCAAATTGATGGTGATCTAACTCCCTTCAACCCATAAAATTCATCAAAGAACTCATTAAATCAACAATCCATAAAAACCCATCAACTAGCTCATAAATCAACTCACTAACCTTCAATCTTTTCACTTTGTTTTCTTGAAATATCTTGATAGATTAGAGAGAGAAGAATGGATGAGCACCTTGGGGACTTCCTCTTCTTCTTCTCTTTTTTTCACGACTAGATTTCTTCTTCTTCTCTCGGTCAGCTCACCTCACGGTTTTAGCTTCCTCTTTCGGTTCTACTTCTTTCTTCACGTCTGCTCTTTGTTTAAGCCGAATGGATCTCTTGCTTCACTCATCTCACACTTCACTTTATATACTTGACCCTAGAAAAGTTTAAGTTGCCCTTGGAATGACTTTAAAATCACACCAATGCCATTAGTTATAAATAAATTCATTTGATTGGTTAAACAATTCTATCTAATTAATCCACCAACCAAATCACTCCAAATTAGTTTCAATTCAACTAATTACACTTCTTTTTGACTTAAATATGTCTCTAAAGCATTGGTCCATTCAATTTCACGTGGATTGTGCTTGTTTGACACTTATCCTTTCATGCATATTTAATAATTCATTTAACTTAAATTTTAATCCTCATTTAACACCAATAAATTCCAAAAATATTTCATGGTCATCCTATCATCAAATTAACCATGCAATACTATAATTGAGTGTCTTAACCTTCAATCCCATACTTAGAAAAAAATTCAATTGGTCTTGAACTCACTAAATTCTTAACATTTCCAACGAAGGTATTTTTATCAATAAATATTTGGAACCCTTAAAATCCATTTAAACGGACTCACTTTTGCTCCGTTTAAGTTTCTAATAACTCTAATTCATATTCTAGGACTTATGATGTCCGAGGTTCATTTTTTAAAAATCACTATTCATACGGATACTATTCATCCGAAAATACTATTCATCCGAAAATACTATTCATCGAACAAATTTTATCTCACGAAACTTGAAAAAATTTTCGTTTATCGAAAATCACTATTCACTCAAAAATACTATTCATCCGAAAATACTATTTATGTAGAAAACACTATTTCTCCTAGGGAAATAAAATTATAGGTTATACAATTTTAAAGTTATTCTTTTAATCTTTTCAATTCCTTTCCAAAAGTCTTAGAAAAGCATTCACTCATATATATATATATATATATATATATATTTGTGAGCAAATTATTTCCAAAATCACTCTAAGAATAAGAATCGCTAATTTTTGTCAAGTTTCTTCAGCAAAATGATCAATAGATCATGAACACATATTTTTAATATTATAATATCACATCGAGAAATGAAAATATGTATGTGAATCAAAACATTATATATATTTATTTATTTTGCTCAAAATAAACAAGTATGCTTATCTATTGAGACAAACTTTTAGTATGGTAAGTTCAGAGACATGTTTAAATTTATTTAAAAGTCATTTATGCATGATCATGTTCTGATCATTACAAAGATATGTAAAAATAAGTTAGTGAACACTTTTTTAGGTAATATATGTAAATGTTACACCAAAACATACATTATGTAAATAAGAAGAGTTGATTTTATACTTAGACCTACACATTTTTTAACACTAAAATTACTAATAATACAATTCAAGTTTTTGGATTATATATATCTTGATCATTTCTTAAAACACTACTGTTCTTAAAAATATTAATATTTAGGATTCTAGAGGAAATAATGAGATGAGATAATGTCAATTTCATGGCATTTAGATTGCAACTTGTGTTTGATGCAATCAAATACATCATTCTTTTAGGACAAATCATTTGTGGTTTTATTATTTATAGTTATCTAAAAGCATTTTCGTTATTGTCTTTGTCTAGCTAAGTTATTTTCATAACTGAGTCAAAAACATTTTGAAAGTGGATTGAAGGATTAATGTAAATGTTTTAGATCCCATAAATGAAACATTTATGGCTTTCTGTCTTCATCTAAGTTATTCTCATTTACTTAGTCAAAGACTTTTCAAAGGTAGACTCAAAGCTTAATATAATTGTTTTAGGTCCCATGAATGAAACATCTATGGCTCTGCTTAATTGCCAATAGATTAACTAGGAAGACACGATATTGGAACAAAAAGGGATCCTACATTCCAATCTATATCATGTTATATTACTAATCACTTTTAAGTCACGTCGTTTGTGATACTTCCAGGAAACCAAAAAAGAAAAAAGTAGGTTTGGTGTCAGTCAAACAGAGCCAAAGGGTAGCAAGATTCATTAAGACTTATGAAAATACTTGTGTTAATTAATTTAATTAATCACCATTTAAACTACAGATAAAATAATTTAATCAATCTTGTTGACGTCCGGAGACGGTCAACACTCAGTTGGCGGTCGGACTTGGCCAACGGAACAATTTATATGGAGCCAGTCTGAAGACTGTTGAGCACTTTTTGACTTCGAAGGGTCACATTTGAAGTTGAAACTGTAACCTTTATAGGTTTTTTTGGTGCACAACTCTTACCACCAAGCTAATCCAACTCCTACCACTAAGCTGATCAGCTTGGTGGTAGGAGTTATGAACTCAAAAAACTTATAAAGGTTACGAGTTTACATTCGGAGCGACCTTCCGAGGCTAAAAAGGGGTTCAACAGTCTTCAGGCCAACCTTATGACTAAAGACCATTAAACTCTTTTTGGCTTTGGAGATCGCGTCCGGAGTTGAACCCGTAACTTTTATAGGTTTTTTAGGTGCACAACTCTCACCATCAAATTGATAAGCTTGGTGGTAGGAGTTGTGCATTCAAAAAACCTATATAGGTTACTGATTCAACTCCGGACATGACCCTCTAGGGTCAAAAGAGACTCAACGGTCTCCGGGCTAGCCCCATATAAATCATTCCGTTGGCCAGGTCTGACCACCAGCTGGGTGTTAATTATCTCCGGACGTGACCAGTTTGGTGGTAGAAATTGTGCACCCAAAAAACCTATAAAGGTTACAGGTTCAACTCCGAACGCGACCTTTCGGGGCCAAAAAAGGTTCAACAATCTCCGGGTCGGTCTCATACAAATCATTCTGTTGGCTAGGTCCGACCGTCAACCTGGTGTTGATCGTCTCTGAATGTCAACAAATCTCAACTTTATAGAACAAAACTGACCAATTAAGCATCCATAAAATAAACTTAATGCCACTATTACTAAACTTTTTAGTGTAGAATTCATAAAACAATATTAGAAAATATATTTAGATTGCATCAAGTATAATAATAATATTCATAAATTGTATACTTCCACTGGATATATTATTTGAATAATGGTTGGGTCCATCTATATGTGTTGTTTCTTTCTTCCTTTTAGATTTTTTTTTTTTTTCCAAATGATTTCTTTTAGATTTTTATTTGGATTTCTTATCAAATAGTTTTCTTTTATCGGTATGTCACAAAGCCAAGAAAATATTAATACCAATGCTTTTCTCTTTTTGAAGTTGTAATTCATTTAAATCTTCATAGTTTACATAAAAGAGAATGAAAAAAAAAAAAAAAAAAAAAAAGGAATAGCAGCTGGATTCGAAGTTGGATGGTAAACTATAGATAACGTTTTATCAATTGTGCTACTCATTTTTGTTAACTTAATTTTATTTCAAAAAATATTTCTAGGGGATTGCACCACTTATTAGTATTAGTGAATGAGTACTTCTCTTGATCCTACAAGGTCAAAAATTCAAGTTCAACAAATATTTTCAGGGGAACATACCACCCCTTAATAGGAGTAATTGAACAATTTCCTTAATCCTAATTAGGTCAAGGATTCTAGTTCAACAAATATTTTTAGGGGAGCATACCACTCTTTTGTAAAAGTGATTGAGCATTTTCATTGATCCTAAGAGATCAACGATTTAAATTCCACTCTTATTCTAAAAAAAAAAAAAAAAAAGGAGTTTCAATCTCTGCACCCATTGAAATCTGTATGTGAACCCCTTCTTCTATGTTCACCTCACTAAATAATTTTTTATCACACATTATCCATTATGGCTTTATTTTATTTCTAAGAAAATATTATAAGTAAATAAATTATAAAATAATTTAATTAAAATAAAAGGGAGTGAGATGTGCCTCCTCCCACATTTAAGAGAAGGCAACAGCCTTTTCCTCCATAAATTGTTTTTAGGCTCCAGAAGCCTATTGACACTCATTCCAATTCCCTTTTTTTTCCTTAATACTATTTCTGTTTAAGTTTCTGCATATAATTTTATATTATTTTACTTTTTCAAATTTGGTTTAGCCAATATAAATAGATAATTTAAATAATAATGCCTTCAAAATGAAGTATTCTAATTTAATTCAAATATAATATTGGAATTTTGAAAATATATAAAATAAGGGGTGTACATATAATTTCAGTGGGGCATAAATATTGCCAAATCTCTAGACATATAAACAAGGGGTCCCAAATATATATGCATATAGTTTCAAAAAATTATTTATATGAATAAAGGTGTCCATTTTATTTTTTCACAACAAGTCTCTAAAATATCATAAACGACACTGGTTGAAATACATGTCAAAAGAAAAAATATTAAAAAAATTGTACAAATTTATAAAATTTCAGTATATATAAATTCTAAACAAATGGTTATAGATGCAAAAACAAATGCATATTGTACTGAGTGAAGATGATCTATAATAATATAATCTACGATTTTTGTTTATTTAGCTTTAATATATTTATTGAATCTAAAATGCTTTCCTTTTAAAAAATTAAAGTAGTTAGTGCAATTCCTTTCTACATCATTGGACCACATTTAAATTGTTTAATTTTCACACCTTCTAATTAATTAAAATAAAATTCACAATGATCATAAACTCTGAAAAGGTTATTCAGAGAGGTGATTTTTATTTTATTTATATTTATATTTCTTCACAATTGGTTTAAATTTCCCATTTATTCAACTTCAAAAACTAAAAAAAATGCAAAAAGTTATGAATTTGATTAATTAAAAGAGAATAATTATTGTAAGTTACAAGTTACATGCATGTAGTACTAAACGAGATAAGCTTTTTATAACAAATGCTAAATTTATCATGATGCGTGCATCATATTGGTAGTATTTAATCCAAGTCAAAGCTTTTATCTCCTTTCAAACATGCATCATATTGGTAGTATTTAATCCAAGTCAAAGCTTTTATCTCCTTTCAAACATGTTATGCACTAGTCATTTTAAAGTTAAATGTCTGACCTTAAAAAACAAAAACGTATTGAAGTAGAAGACTTGTAATTGTCAATTCATCAAATTATGTAAATTTCTAAGAATATTAGAAGAAGAAATTTATTGATTATTTTGTCAATAGGCATGCATATAACTGATGGTTGTCAAACCCATCATCCAAGTTAGAAATATAGGCATGCATATAATTGACGATTGTCAAACCCATAATCCAAGTTAGAAATATAAGCATGAATATAATTGACAATTGTCAAACTCATCATCCAAGTTAGAAAATGTTGCTCGCATCTTCAATATTACTAGTGGATTGCAATGATAAATATATGCACAACCACAACCATATTCCAAGTAAATCACTTAAAGTTCTTAGATCTTTAATGTCTACCATGTGCAAAAATCTTCCAAGTTGTTACATCTTCATTTACTCACTAGTCCTATATGACATGGATGTCCAATGGCACGTTTGTAACATATACTTTATAGGCCAGTTTTTGTAGGTTGATTTGCAATCATTGATCATTATTTAAATAGAATTCTTTAATTAAAACAATAGTGGAACAAATTAAGAACTCCACTTCAAATGAATGCATTAACTTTAGGGATAATTACTATTTTCTCCCTTATAGTTTGACATAATGCCAAAATCTCCAGTGGTTTAGGAAATCCCTAATATTCCCCTTGTCAATTTATGAAATAAATCAAATACGCCATGTAGTTTATGAAAACATCCAAAATATCGTTTGCTGTCAAAGTAGACTTTAAAAATTAAAGTTTGAACATTAATGTAGAAGGACAAAACTATAAAGATATTTTGATTATTTCAATCACTTCAGTAATGGTGGTAATAGTAGAGGGTGAAATAAGATTCTCCGAAACTATAGGGGTAATTTACAATTATGTCAAACTACAAGGGAAAAGGTGGGATTATCCCTTAACTTTATGTTTCTATTATTCTTTAAGGTCAAAAATGTAAAGTAATAAAGACCACATGGTAGGTGAATTTGAGTTATTTATTTTGTAGTAAATGATTTTCTTTTACTCTTTAATAGAGCATTGAGAAGGGCAGAATGCAAAGAACTTAATCGAAAGATGAAATGGAGCAAATGCTAATAAGTGTGGAGCACTTGATGGAGAAAAATCATTTCAAGTGTCTAATTACCTAACACACAATATTAAATTAAAGTTTGGAAGGAGAACGTTAAATGACATATGATTGACCAAGTGTTTAATAAGCAGTCTTTTAGAAGCAGCATTGACCATCTAGGTGCCATTTCTAATGCATCATGGACCATATAGAAGCCATTTCAATGCATAATTCAAATTTATTATGGTTAATAGATGTTACTAATTAATAGAAGTTAATAGATGTTGTTTTCTAGATGTAACATAATTTGGAAAATAATAATTAAGCAATTTTATAACTTATGGTAAAAGTTGCCCATACATTTTTCAAGTTAATTGACCATAATGTGCATGCATGATGTTAAAAGTTGTTTTATAGATGTGACCAAACTTGGAATGGCATAGGGTAGAGTTTTCTAACCCATATCACAAGTTTGAGAAGGACTTATTCGATCTTGTTATTCTAAATTTGCTATATTCATATAAATAAAGCTACACATCCAACCTTTTGTCTCCTAACTTACCCTAAACTTATAATGTATCAATTAATGAATTAATACTTTTTTAAAGTGAATAAATAATCATTAATGAAGTTTATTCTCACTCATGATATGTTAAGTTATAAATTGATACATTTTTCAAGTGACATAAATAGTCATTAATGAGTACACATTCATCAATTGATGCATCATGAGTTATAATAAGTTGAGAAAAGTTAAGATACAAAAGGTGGGATAAGAATAATTACTCATTTAGAAAACAACATTTTTAAGATATATATCACCAACAAGTTTAGGATAATAAGGGAAATACTTTTCTTCTAACTTAAGTTATGGGGTAATCTACTTGCAATATGTTAAAAGATTTTGTTTTATGGATGTAACATAATTTGAAAAATAATGAAAGAACAATTTTATAACTTATGGTATAGGGTAGCCCATACATTTTTCAAGTTAAATGACTATAATGTGCATGCAAGATCTTAAAAATGTTGTTTTATAGATGCGACCAAACTTGGAATGACATATAGTAGAATTTTCTAACCTATACCACAAGTTAGAGAAAGACTTATCTGATCTTATTTTTTTAAACCTGCTATATTCATAAAAGTAAAGCTACACATCCACCTTTGATAACCCAACTTATTCCAACTCATAATATATCAATTAATAAATTAATATTAAATTTTCAAGTGAATACATAATCATTAATGAAACTTATTTTAACTCATAATGTATCAATTTATGAATTAATATATTTTTCAAGTGAAATAAATAGTCATTAGTGCGTATGCATGAATCAATTGACACATCATAAGTTAAAATAAATTGAGAAAAGTTAAGATATAAAGGGAGGGATATATATCATTGCTCATTCAGAAAACAACATTTTAAAATATATATCACTAACCATTTTAGGATAATAAGAGATATTTTTCTTCTAACTTAAGTTATGGGGTAATCTACTTCCAACATATTAACAAATGTTGTTTTCTGGATGAAACATAATTTGAAAAATAATGAAATAACAATTTTATAACTTATGGTAAATGGTAGCCCATACATTTTTCAAGTTAAATGACTATAATGTGTATGTGGTAGCCCATACATTTTTCAAGATGTTAAAAATGTTGTTTTATTGATGTGACCAAACTTGGAATGACATCGGGCAGAGTTTTCTAACCTATACGATAAGTTCAAGGAAAACTTATTGAATCTTATTATTCCAAACCTACTATATTCATAAAAAGTAAAGCTACATAGCCTACCTTTTATATCCCAACTATCAATTAATGAATTAATACTTTTTTTAAGTGAATAAATAATCATTAATGAAACTTATTTTATGAATTACTATACTTTTCAAGTGAAATAAATAGTCGTTAATGAGTATACATCCATCAATTGACACATCATAAGTTAAAATAAGTTGAGAAAAGTTAAGATATAAAAGATAGGATATGTATCATTATACATTCAAAAAACAACATTTTTATTATATACATCACCAACAATTTTAAGATAATGAGAGAGAAACTTTTCTTCTTATGTATGTTATGGGGTAATCTACTTGCAGCATATTAAAGATATTGTCTCTAGATGTAACATAATTTGGAAAATAATAAAAGAATAGTTTTATAACTTATGGTATAGGGTAGCCCACATACACCAAAGGTTAGCCCATATATTCTCTTATTATCTTTAAACCTGTTACATCTAGAAAATAACATTTTGAGATGAAATACACTCGACACTCCAACTACAATAGAGTATTTTGACAACAAGAACATCAAAAATAGAAAACAATATCAAATTACGTAAATTTCTAAGAACATTAGAAGAAGAAAGTTATTGATTATTTTGACGATAAGCATTCATATAATTGATGGTTATCAAACCCATCATCCAAGTTAGAAATATAGGCATGAATATATGGATGATACTCAAACCCATCATTTAAGTTAGAAAATATTCCTAGCCTCTTTAATATTACTAGCGGATTGTGGTAGATATGTATAACTAAATCCACATTCTACGTAAATCACTTAAAGTTCTTAGATCTTCAATATCTACCACATGCAAAAATCTTCCAAGTTTTTACATCTTCATTTACTCAATAGTCCCACATGGCATGGATGTCCAATAACACGTTTGTAACATATACTTATAGGCTACTTTTATAGGCCGATTTGCAATCATTAATCATCATTTGAATAACATTGCTTAAAACAATAATGGAACAAATAGGAACTCCACTTCAAACAAATGCATTAACTTTATGTTTTTTGTTATTCTTTAAGGTAAAAAATGTAAAGTAATAAAGATCACATGAAAGGTGAATTTTGGTTATTTATTATGTGGTAAAAGGTTTTCTTTTACTATTCAATAGAGCAATGAGAAAGATAGTTGCCAAAAATTTTAATTGAAAGATGAAATAGAGCAAATATCAATAAGAGTGGAGCACTGGAAGGAGATAAATTATTTTAAGTGTCTGACTACCTAACACATTATTAAATTAAAGTTTGAAGATATGTCTTCTAATGGAGTAGATCATTTATACATTTTTTTTTTCTCTCAAATTAATGTAAGTACAAATAGAAAACTTCTTCTTATAAAAACAAAAATAAAAAAAATAAAAAACAAAAATAAAAACTTAACTCCATCGCTAGTGGAGATATGACTTTGATGTAGCAAATATGATCTACTTCATTGGAAGGGAAAGGATCATCCTCCACTGAAGGAGCAGATTACTCTCTTACTTAGGTGGAGAAAAAGATACCTGAGAACTGTGGGTCATTATTCATGGATCTAAGATCATTCTTTGGGCTTTAAATCAATTGGGCTTTGTCAAGATTCGAATTGAAGAACAAATCTAGTGTTTTACAAATTCTCCAAAACAAAGGCACTTTTTGTTGGCTGCAACCGCAAGAGCAATTGAACGAAGCTACTACCAAAAACCGCCACCACACCCACCAGTATTGTTGAAAACACAAAAAAAGTTAGTGCTTGCAACTCTTTCTTGTCTTTTTCTAGAAAAAAACAAAACCCCATCTCCATATTTACATGTTTCAACATCATGGCTAGTTTTCAACTTTGTAGATTCTCAATTCTGGAAAAAAAAAAAAATCACCATTGAAAACCCTTCAATTTTTAGGAATTCAATGAACAAGAACCCGCTTCTAGTTCCTCATAGGACAGTCCCAAAGCCAAAAGGCTTGGACCTTGATTTTGTAAACATTGCTTATAGTCATTTGGTCCACTCTAATTAGGAAAAATTGATTTTGTAAACCCACATGCCCTCCTCACATACGCTCAAGACAAAACCTTTCAAAATAGATGTATAAATTGTAGGAACAATCCAATGTGATTTGGTATGATGTGCTTTTATTGGTGAGGGAATTTAAACCTTGCGGCTCTGCCCAAATAAGTTTAAATGAGGAGAGGATCGAAATTGTTTTGAAAAGTATAGTTCTTATTTTCTTTTATTTAGATAATCGTTGAATGTTTCATTATAACAAGGTTGCACCTAATAGCTTATAGTCATGTTTTTCTTTTGAAGGATACAACTTGTAACTTTAATAGAGGAATAACAAGATACAATGGAATTTACTATAAGCATGATTGTAATCTTCAGATTATTAGATAATCCAAGGTTGAGAGAAAATCTAGCACATATAAAGGTTGACCAATGATCTTGGTGTTATTTTCCTTTGAAATTAATTGAATTTTATCAAATCATTCGTATGGTAAATATTGTATCTGGCAATAGAGAATTGAGGGATTCCGACAACAAAAAAAATCATAAAATTTAAATTAGCATTTGCTTGTGCGTTGAGCTCTGCAGGCACAATAGTGCATAACCAATTACATATTGTTGAGTTTAGGAACTTGTATATAAATTGGAAATATAGAACTTATCTAAAAGGAGAGTTTTAGATTTTTTTTTAAGAGTACAAATGACTAGAAAGAAATAAATAAATAAAATTTCTTCAAAGTAATTTTGTGTCATGTTATTTTACATCTTCTGTTTGGTGGAACAAAAGTTATTCAATCGCTCTTTTAAGTACAGTAACATTGTTTCGATTTTGGAAATTTCTTATGATCCTCCTACAATACTATTTAAATCTACTAAAAACTCTAGGGGACTTAAAAAGAAAAGGTTAAAAAAAATATCATACACACAAAATTCTTTGAAGCATTCTTTTTTTAAACATCTAGAAAGAAGAATAATATAGGTGCATGCAATGCAACCAAAAAAAGGGAAAAAAAAAAAAAGCTAGATACAAAGGCCCTAACAAAAATAAATAAACAAAAGAAAATAAGAAGAAACAAAAAATAATTACATTCAATTTCTGCATCTTCTCTCTCTATGCATTTGTATTCCAAAAGTCTTCACAAACCATTCATGTTGTCTCGTGTAGAATTCCTAACCAAGAACCACTCCAACTATTAGTCCACTTGCTAACCCAATCACAACTATCTTCCAATCAATGACAAATGTAGATTCTGCTTCCTCATCTTCATTCTTTAGTGTCTCAAAGTTTTCACACATTTTTTACAAAGGTTTTCCACACAATCCAAGATTCCCATCATATGAACTATTTTCTAATGTTTTAATTTTTCTTTTTTTTGTGGTGTGGGACTTGTAAGATGATTATGTGAGATGTTAAAGACTGCAAGGTATGTGATGTAACTAAATGTTTAGGAATCTCATCCGAGAGCCTATTATTAGAGAGGTCCAATGATTTTAGTACTGTTAAGTTGCCTAGAGATTTATGGGATGTGGCCTTCAAGATTATTTTGAGAAAGATTAAGACTCTTAAGGCCTTTTAAGCTTGCAATAGATGCTCGAATTTCCCCTTCAAATTCATTTCCTGAAAGAATGACACTAGTGAACATATTTGAGATCTTTACATAATTTAACTTCGAGTTTATAGAACCCAAAATTTCATTTTCCTAAGAGAAATGGTGCTTTTTGGATGAATAGTATTCTAGATGAATAGTATTTTTTGAGTGAATAGTGATTTTCAGAAAATAGAAAATTTTCTCAAGTTATGTGAGATAAATTTTTTTTGATGAATAGTATTTTCGGGTGAATAGTATCCGTATGAATAGTGATTTTTGAAAAATAGACCCTGGACATCATAAGTCTCGGAATAGGAATTAGAGTTATTAGAAACTAAAACAGAGAAATAACGAGTCCGTTTAAGTAGATTTTAAGGGTTCCGAATATTTATCGATAAAAATACTCTTGTTGGAAAAATTATGAATTTTAATGAGTTTAAAACCAATTGATTTTTTTTCGAAGCATGAAATTGAAAGTTAAGACACTCAATTAGGGTATTGTATAGTCAATTTGATGATAGGATGATTATAGAATATTTTTGAAATTTATTAGTGTTAAATGAGGATTAAATTTTAAATTTAAAGATTATTAAATAAATACATGAAAAGATAATCATCAAAGAAGCACAATCCATGTGCTTAGGTGAAAACCAATGGTGTGGTGACACAAGTAAGTCAAAAAGTAAAAGTAATTAGTTGAGGTTGAACCAAAAATTGAATGAATTGGTTAGTTATTAATTGAATTGATTAAATTGACCAATCAAAAGCTTTGTTTTGTAACAAATGGCATTTGTGTGATTATGGAGTTAGTTTAAGGGCAAAGTAGTAAATTATGGAGTTAATATATAAAGAAGAATGCATGCGAAAGTGAAGGAAGAAGTGATATTCGGCTGAAGTAAGAAAGGAACCGTGAGACAAAGCTGAAAAAGAGCACAACCGTGACAAGCTAAAAATCGAGAGGAAGAAGGCTGCAGCCATGAGAAGAAGAAGAAGGAGAAAAACAAGAAGAAGAGATCCCAAGTGAGTTCCATCCATCCTTCTCTCTAAAACCTATAAAAAATCTTTGAAGGGAAACATGAAAAGAGTGTAGGTAAATGAGTTAAGTTCATCACTAGTTGATGGGTAAATTTTTTTATAGTTGATTAATGAGTTCTATGATGGATTTTATGGGTTGAATGGAGTTAGATCATCATCAAATTGAGCTTGGAAAGAAAAGGAATCATCAAGAAGCTTTGGGTCAAGAATCTTGTACGGTAAAGTTAGGGTTTGATTTATGGATTGGATGAAATTAAATTGATTTTGTATTTTAAGGCTTTGGTTAAGTAATTGAGGATTATTTGAAGTATTTGTGTGTGATTTTTGAGCTTGGAATGAAGTAAATAAGTTGGTTGTGTGATATACTAGTATGTGACTAAACTTGAAAAATTTTAGGTAATGGAATTAATTTTTGATGGTCAGATAAATTTATGTGACATTTTAAGTGGATTGGAATGAATTTTTGGAGAGAAAATCAATGGAATGAAGTGATGAGTAATTATTCTAGTGCGTGGATCATTTGTGTTTTTGCATGTGTTTAGGTTGAAATTAATGGTTGAATAAGTTATGTGATGTTTTGGAATAAAGTTGTGTTGGTTGGAATTAAAAGAATGTAAGAAAAATGAAAATTTGAAAAATTGGGTGTTAATGTGGTTAATCTCAAGAAATGGGTGTAAAGTTGTTATTCAATCCTTTTAAGGTGTTTTGATGTTATTTAGGATGTGTTTGAGTGTAATTGTGTCAAAGAAATTCAAAAGAATGGATGTTAGAAAATTTGATGGAAATATAGTGAAGTGATGAATTTATTAAATATATGTGTTGAATTAGATTAAGAGATTAATTAACATTTTATTGTGTTAAAGATTAAATTAAGTGATTGTTGGATAATTGAAAAAGTGTAAATGCAAAATGTTGGTTAGGAAGTTGGTTAGAAAGATTATATCAAGAATTAGATTTATTTAGTACATAATCATTTAAATTCAAATTTGAAGAATAATTGAGATTGACATTAAATTTAAGTGGAAAAGGTGATGAATTGATGGTGGAATATGATTTTAGGTGAATTGGAAACAAAAAGGATTAAAGGGAGGTTTGGAAAGGAGTAGCGAATTACCCTTGGAAGTAAATTTGTGAGTGATTTTGTTGACGTCCGGAGACGGTAAATATCCGGTTGGGGGTTGAAACTTTCCCAACGGAACGATTTGTATGGGGTCGGCGGTGAAGACCGTGCCAAACTAGGGGTGAAGACCACACCGGACAACCCTTTTTGGCCTTTGAGGGTCGCGTCCAGAATTGAACCTTCAACCTTATAGGTTTTTTAGATGCACAACTCCTAACACCAAGCTGAGTTTGGTGGTAGTCACCTTGATGGTAGAAGTTGTGCATCCAAAAAACCTATAAGGTTGAGGGTTCAACTCTGGACACGACCCTCAAGAGGCCAAAAAGGGTTGTCCGGCGTGGTCTTCACCCTCAGCTCGGCATGGTTTTCACCGCCGGTCCCGTATAAATCGTTCCATTGGTGATGCTCCGACCCCCAACCCGGTGTTGACCAATTCCGATCATCAACAGGTTTTATTTTAAAAGTTTTTATGAATTTATAAGTTGATTACCCATATTTACAACCATACATTTTACTATTAAGTTATTTTAATGAAATATTATTTACATTATTTCAAGCTATCAAGTTAATTAAATTCTAGTATATTTTTAAGTTTTATTATGCATGTATCTTTCTTGAATTTATATTGTAATTATATTTATTTTTAAGCAAAGTAAATTAGTAAGCTTTTAATATATATACATGCATGAAATTGAATTGATAAGATGTTTTGAATGTATTTTCGATTATAAAATTTATATTAGAAAAAAAAGTTACAAGTATATGAAAAAATTTTAGATGTCTTTGGTTTACCCTAATCCCTAATATACCCGACTGTAGTCCCATTATGTGTATAGCAAGATGGTTGGGATAGTCATTAGATTCGAGGGGGCTGAGTCTGTGAGCCGCTCTTTGCACGTATATGGTAGTATAGATTTGTCTGATATTGGGAGGGAAATTGCGACCCCAAGAGTTTTCCACATCTGCGACTACACATGGTAGCATTCCCAAGCTCTAGTAGGATGAGAAATTCTGTCACAATAAAACTAAGCTTCCCTAGGTTGCCTTTGACGAGATAAAAATGAGAAAAACACGTCAATCGACATGAAGTATATTAAATAAGAAATTTATTACCAATTTCAAGAAATAAAGAAGAGTTTATAAAATTTAATTAGAACTGTAGTTTTAATAAAAGTTATAATAAATTATTAGTTTTACAAATTATTTTAGGAGGATATATATATTTAAGAAAATGATATTTTAGTTGAAAAAGTTATCCACTTACTGAATTTTATACTTATCATTCTTTCTATATGTTTTTGAAAAATCCTCTCTAGGTGCAGATACTAACCATCAATTAGAAGAGACTCCATCAGACACATAGGTGGCCTGACGCAAAGATATCACTACATGGGTTTATATTCAAAAGTGTATGTCATGCATTACATGCAACTTTTGATGAAAATATTTGTAAATTATCTTTTGGGTTATATATAGTATCTTGTATTAATAAAATTAAGTTTTTGGTGAAGGAAATTTTACTTTTATGTTGAATGGAAATGATTTGCAAATTATTGATTTTGAAATTGAATATTGTTGTGGTCGAATCGTGGAAAATGATTTAAGGGTCTGAGGTCCAATAGTGGAGAACTGTTTGCTATAGAAGTGTTAAATTTTGAAAGTTACAGGGTAGCATGTTCGGAAAACAGCTGTTATGCTGTCCAAATTTTTATAAATTCGTTTTATAAATGTTTGAAATAAAAAGAAAAAAAAAAGAAAAATTTCTACACATTTTCCATATTAAAGGAAAGTTTAGAAAAATTTTAAAAAGTAAACGGCGTAGCTTCACGAAAACTTTTCAGTTGGATCAAATATCCACTGGAGGGCTATCATGGGGCGACCGATAAGCCAAGTAGAGAGAGAGGCTTGTCAGAGCCTTTGTTGCTATTTGTCATTGAGTAAGCATAATCAAGAAATTCTAGGAAAGCATCCACATATATCCCCAAGTTGGCTTTAATTCAGTAGTCATGTAACGCCCTCTCCCAAGTTGTACTGTATCCATGTATGAGATGAGATAAATTTTATTTATAAAATGAAAAAAAGGATTTTAGAGTGTTTGGAAGCGCAATTTAATTTTTATAGAGTTTTCGGGATGATTGGGAAAAAAATTTAATATTAAAAGTTGAGGGTAAAATGGTAAAAATAAAAAATTTTATTAAGAATGAAAAAATTATAAATATAAGGAAAGGACAAAGATATCGGGGAAAAATGAAGAATTCTCTAGAATCTGGTAAAAGCGTAATTTTAAAAAAGTCCAAGGGTGAAATCAAGTTTAACCCACGCCTATAAATATAGGTGTGTGGTAAGTGGGTCGGTAGGAGAAAAATCTGAAAGAGAGAAATAGAGAGAAAGCTATCACCGGAGAAGGAAGGAGAGCAGATCTACAGCTGCTCCAGGTTGATTTCTTCCGTTTTTGAGGAAGATCAAGCTGATTGAAAGGTGAGGAACCAGATTTGGTAAGGTTTAATGGAAAAGAAATGAGTTTATATGATCTTAGATTAGTGATAAAGCTGTCGAGAACAGCTTCTGGTGTATAGGTGCTTAACCAAAATTTTAGTATGTAGATCTGATGGTTAAAACTAAAAGCGAGCGAGGAAGCAAGACAAAGGTTGAGCAAGGATCTGGTAAGTGAAATGACTTAAAATAATTCTGAGTTGTGGTGATTTGGTTTTAATTTAGATGATCTGGTTTTTTGTCGCTAAACCTAATGAGGTCGCGACCTGATATATTTGTGAAGAACTGATAATGTATGTGTTAAGTATATGAATGTGAGATTAGTTGAGATTGGAATGTGTTGGTGCTAATGTAAGTCCGAAGAAAAAAGTGTTAAGAGTAGACATGTGTGAGTTCGAGCAAGAGCTCGCGAGGTGCGAGCTGAAGGAGGCCCCTAGCACATTTCAGTTAGTCGAGATGGTCGAACTGGAGAGCGAGTTGAGTTATGCCTGTTGCTCTCCATCTCGCCTGTCTAGACTAGGCTGGAGTGCGAGCTTACAAAAGGAGCTGAGTGAGGTCGCAGTTCATCGGGGGTGTCTGGCCAAGCTGGCCTAAAGCTGTAGCCTGCAATGGCGAGTTGAAAGGCATAGGGAGCGACCTGAGCTAGAAAAAGATCTCAGCTCGCTAAAGGAGTGAGTTGAGCAAGCTCGCTGAAGGTGGATGCCCTTAGTTCGGGCTGTGTAGCGAACTTGCTAAGATTAGTGCCCTCAGTTCGAGTTGAGCTGAGCAAAGTAGGAGCTCGCTGAAGGCACGAGCTGAGTGAGTTGAGGTGCGAGCTCGTAGCTCGAGCTGGACTGACAATATTGTAGTCCTTAGCAGCCCATATGGATTAGGAGTTGGATAATAATTTAGCTAGCTAAGTGAGGGTTTCGTTTGTGAATAAGTGTAGGTGATAGCGAGCTGAGAAAAGAAGTCATTGAGGAAGTCGCGAAAGCATTGGCGTAAGTGAATAGGAAACCAAACAGTGAGTGTGAAAAAATTTTCTTTGTGTTAAATGCTTTTTAGATTTTTCTACAATTATCATATAAATTCTTATAAATTACTTTTAGCCCATCAACAGTTCATGTTTAGCATGAAAGTTTAGCTTATTTGAAATATAGAAGAGTTAAAAAAAAAAAGGTAAAGATTTTCAAGGACTAATGGAATAATCCAGACTTATTAGTAAACAGACCTTTTAACATTAGACCCGGTCGGTATGCCCTACAGTATAAGGCAAGTGTTGGGAGGGTTAGTCTTGCTAACATCGGGGGAATAGAGTCTGTCATATCTGTTGAGTCGCCTTCTACACCGTAGGGTATTGTCTCGCTTGCAGTGTGTGATGATAGTTCCGCCATACAGTAGCGAGGTGTTTTTATAGCTTTGCACGGTGTGCGATGATAGCTATTCCACCACGTGACCCCCACACTGAATGGAGCTGGTCTACCCATTCATGTGGTTGTAGCTTTCCTTGGGTTTCTCATTAGTATAGATTTTAGCAAAAGCAGCATACCATTGAAAAGCAGATTTCAGAAAGAAATTTTTTCAGAAAAAATTTTTAATTCCTAAAGAAAATTTACAAATCTCAAGTTTTCGAAAACAAATCATTTTTAAAGAAAAATGTTTTCAGGAGATATTTTGTAAAATTTAGTTTAATCAAACCCTTGCACTCATTAGGTTTTATAGCTTACTGTTATTTTTGGTTCTGTGTTACAAAACCTTCCAAGTGCAGGTATAAGGAATCAGGGTACCAATCCGCTGCGATCAAGTTAGGTGAGTCAGACAACTGACGACGCTGCATTGTTTCTTTTGTAAACATTGTGCTTCTAATGTTATTGTCAATTATGTTATCTTACATATTTTAAAAATTTGAATAACATTTTGTAGAATTTTTGTATAACCATGACAACATGCCTATTTTAAATCTCTGCATATTTATGATAATGTTTTTAATCATAACATGATTGACATGAATGTTGAGAAGAAATTTT
This sequence comes from Litchi chinensis, assembly GCA_019925255.1. NCBI lineage: Eukaryota > Viridiplantae > Streptophyta > Magnoliopsida > Sapindales > Sapindaceae > Litchi > Litchi chinensis. Next base: position 21,862,656 of record CM034470.1, on the reverse strand, counting down.
AAGATTGATGGTTTTTCTTGTTTAGCAAAGTTACTTATTGATATGGGTCCGCTCCACGACATTCTTTTGGGTCTTAATAGTTAGACTTCTGAAGGGTCTCGTGAGGTGTCCGGCAAAACCGTCGGGTTCATAAAGGGAATCCAGATCGGGTCTTGTCAAGTTATATATGTTAGCTGCTTCTCATTGACAACTTTCATCGCATTCCAACATTAAAAGTATTTTGTTAGAAGATCACCTCTAAAACATGTTGTGAGAGAGATCGATTACTTGCAATTTGGAAAACTGAGAATTCGTCTTAGGCTCTTTAATTACACTATAAAGTCTATTGGATTTCAAGATAAGAAATTTTTATTCTGGAAGAGTTCCCAACCTAGAGGAGAAAACATCTGATTACTTCCAAGATGAAGAAATTCTAGCTTGGTACAATTGACCAGTGATCTAGGAATCCTCCCTTTCAAGCTATTGTTGCTTAGATCAATCATCCTCAAACTGATTCCATTCATAAAGGTTTGAGGAATGTTTTTGTGAAATTTAAAAACCTTATAACAGGGTTTAAGCAGCATCGTATTGTTTTCCCTAGGACTCAACTAATTAGTTTAGATCTTAGGTTTAATAAATTGTAAGGATTGCTCCCAATTCCAACTTCAGCTACCAATCACTATCTTATTTAAACAACATGTCGAATGGAGAAATTCCACCATAGATATGCAATTTGAAGAGATTTTCTGTTGTCAACTTGTCATGCAATAACTTAAGCGGTGTGATTCCTTAGTGTTTGGCCAACTTTAATAGTTACCTTTCAATACTAGCATTACGATGTATGATACAGGCATTCCATTCAATATTGCATCATATGATAGCTTTCAAGTCTTTATGGAAGCAATAGGCTAATATGCCTTAAGAGCTTGAATTTGTAAACGTTTATATAAATAATAAATAAACTATATTTTGTTTTATTCAATCTATGTGTATTTGTATAATATTTTTTTTATACAAATATTATATAACATTTATGATTACTTTTGTAGTCTCAAACTAAGTATATAAGTGTTATATATAAGATAATTTAGTTTGAAATCAGTAATCTAAAGAGTGTATAGAAAACAAACAAACTTGGCACTTTGTTTGTCATAAACATACAGTTGCGATTCATTTTGTATTTGATATGATGATCTTATCTATGATTGTTCATGTGGTGATATGGAAACGGAGACACTTTATATAATAAAGATTATATAGGATTAAATTACGATAAAACTAAATTTCTTATTAATATCTGTTAAACAAAGAAATTCTTATTTATAGGCCCGATGATCATATTAAAGGGAAAAATCAATTTAAGATTATGTGGAAATGAGGATTTTAAAAATTTTTCCAAAACTAAAGTGCCCAATCGATGCTAGTAGTAGCAATTCAATAATTGTAAAATAATAAGATCAAATTTTACATTGCTTGAAGATTGAATTGATTCTTTTTTACTTGTAGATATTTCATCACTTGATCTTCCTCGTTTAACTCTTCACCAAAAAACTGTGTGTGGGCACGATCTTGAAGAATCTATTCACTTTCTTTTTCAAAAGAAATCCTACAACAAAAGAAAACAATGAAAGCTACACAACCATGAAGGGTTCGACCAACCCTCCTTGTTGATTGATGATATGCAGCCAATGCTAAAATTAGGGTTCTTTGTTTTCTTCATTTTGTGATATGTGGCTAGGGTGAGGAAAAATATGGATCAAGTCAAAAATTGATCAACTAATTTTCAGTATAAAACATCATTTTATATTAATCAATTTAGGGTTTTCTAATTTGGCGAGGAAATATATTTTATTATTAATTATTTTCAATTTAGAAAATATAATTCATAATTAAATGATTTAATTTCTAAATTTAAAATTCTAATTCGTAATTAAATGATTCATTTTCCAAATTAATGACGATTCATAATCTTCCATTAATTGACTGACTTTTTCAAAATCCACAACTATTAAATAAATGATTCAAAATCAATAATTATTTTATGTAGTCACATAGATTTGAACACATAACCTTTGTAAATAATTAATTATTAATTATTAATTAAATAATCAATATTATTTAAATATTACATAAACGTAATAGTATACATGTGTAACACATATAATTGGATACTCCAATTATATTCTTATTTTCTCGTTTCTTGTAGTGAGTACGAGCTAGCAAAATGACCAAATAGACCTACAATCCTGAACTCTAATAATATTGAAATTATTAATTAAATTCTTTAATTAAATAATTCACTATTATTAACCTTAGTATTACTCCATTAAAAACATAAAATTACACTCTCAAAAGTGAAGATGTTTTACATAATGTGAATTTTTCAATGTTCATTGATCTAATCATAGCACATGGTTTGATCATCCATAAATAGTTCATAATTAAAGCTACGTCATAAAATCCGTTTTATCTCTCTAATTATAATTTATTCTTGTAAGGATCATTCGATTTTGATGTCAAAAAAAAAAAAAAAAAAAAGGTATCATTTGATTTTTTAATTAACAATATATCCATAACAATTTGTAAATTTATTTTTTTGTTTACTCATAAACAGAAAGTCAACCGCTCTTATTATTCAAGATTCAAATCAATACTTAAGAGAACTACTCATTTACTTCTCACAAGGAGTGGATTTTACTATTGCGTAAAATGTTCTCAGCCATTTATTATGTCATAATTTTAAAGTACGAAGTTTATTGACCGTAATTTTATAACAATCTCATCCATGTAAATAAAAAAATATGACCCAATAAATAGAAGTTCATAATACATTTAGGATTAAGATCAATTTATATATGATCATCACGTCGATAAATATAATTTTTTTGTTTAATTGATATTAATAAGAAATTTATTTTTATCGTGGTCTAGTCTTATATAATTTTTATTATTTAATATTTCTCCATTTTCAAGTCGCCACATGAATAATCTTAGATAAAATCATTATATTAAATACGAAATGAACTACAACTATAGATTTGTCACAAATAAAGAACCCAACTCTGTTTACTTTCTGCAGACTTTTTAGATTACTCATCTCAAACTAAATCCTCTTATATATAATACTTATATACTTAGTTGGAGACTACATAAGTAATCATTGATGTTTCATGATATTCGTATGAAGCAAACATTTTACAAATGCATGTAAATTAAATAAAATTAACATATTTTATTTATTATTTATTTATACGTTTATAAATTACAAGCTCTTAGGGTAGATATATGGATTTATCTTAATTATAAGTGTATTATGGACTCTTATTTGTTAGATCATATCTTTTGATATACATAAGTGAGACTATTATAAATTTATAGTTAATAAACTTCATATTTTGAAGATATGATTTAATAAGTAATTGAAAACATTCTAAACAATAGTGAAATTTACTCCCTCTTGTGAGAAGTAGTTAGTAGTTCATTTATGAGTAAACATAAAGATAAAGTTCATAAGTTGTTATGAATACATTATTCATTAGAGAATCAATAATACTTATAGGACAAGATATAATTAAAGAGGTGTAATAGAATTTATGACTTAACTCTAGTTATGAAATTCTTGCAAAGGATCAAACCATATCCAAGGATTAGATCGATGGACATTGGAGAATTCAGATTGTGTAAAACATCTGTAATTTTAAGAGTATAACTTTAGGTTTTTAGTGGACTAATTTTAAAATTAATAATAGTGAATTATTTAATTAAAAAGTTTTAATTAATAATTCCAATATTATTGGAACTCACAATTATAAGTTTATTTAGTTTCCTTACTAGCTCGTATTCACTATAAGAAACAAGAAAAAAAAAATATAATTAGAGTGTCCAATTATATGCTTTACACGTGTAACGCTATTACATTTACGTAATATTTAAATAAAGATAAATTATTTAAATTAATGATTATTTAATTAATTATTAATAATTATTTAATTATTTTTCTGTAGAGGCTATGATTTCAAATCTTTGTGACTTCATTAAATAAAGAATGATTTTGAATTATTTAATTTAATATTCATTAGATTTGAAAAAGTCAAAGTCAATTAATTGAAGATTATGGATCTTCATTATTTTGAAAATTTGATCATCAAATTATGAATTAAATTTTTCAATTTGGAAAAATGATCATCTAATTATGAATTAGATTTTTCAATTTGAAAATTAGATTATCTAATTATGAATTAAATTTTCTAAATTGAAAATTAAATATTCTAATTAACGAGAAAATATGTTTCATTGTCAAATTAAAAATCCTAAATTGGTTAATATAAAAGGGTGTTTTATATTAAAAATCAATTTATGCATAACTTCCTCACCCTAGCCGCACTTCACAAAAGAAAATAAGAAAAACCTAGAAAGCTTAGGGTTGGCCGTACTATCGAGAGAAGATGAGGGTTGGCCAAACCCTCTCTTGTGTGTTGCCTTTTTTTTTTTTTTTTTTTTTTTTTTTTCGCTACAAGTATTCTTTTGACAATTAACCGTGTTTCAGAGACTAAAATATCTGGGTGAACAATTATAAAATTATTATCACGATCCACATTACAGTCCCCTTGGTCATCAAATTTACCAACAACGATTACAGTATCTCAGAGACTAAAAGGTTTTGTGTATCAGTTTTAGTAACACTAAGAAAATCAATCTTTATGCAACTTATAATTTTAATATAAACTGTAGAAAAGTTATGGACTTTGAATTACCTACCATCCTTCCCACAAATACACGGCTGGCTCTTCGCGAATTTACTCATTTAGTAACCGAAGAACCTGACAAGGCAATTAATTATGGTTGACACCAAATACAGTCCATCCAAGCAATGAAATAAGTTGTGAATAAGATTCACCGACAAACCTTGCATGGGCATTGATGACCAACAAGGTCAGCAGGCCCACACTTGTCGGCTACGTACCTATCCAAATGATAAAAATGCTATCAATTCAAGTGTGTCTGTTAAATGTTAATTAATCAAGATCAAACCCTTAATTTTATTTAATTATCATTTGTAAATTAAGAAAATAGAATGGATAACGCATGCCATCTTTTTCATTGTTCGAAAAGTTGTAACTAAAAGGCTCCAAGTGGCGTGGCCTAGTGGTGGCCACCACCACCCCACCCATACCATCTTTGCAAAAGATCACGGGTTTGAGCAGATTTTGTGAGTATTTTTCATTTATGTGGGTAAGTTTCCCATCATTGTGTGATAGACCTCTTCCATTTTCTAATAACAGATCTTCAAACTGTGACTAAAGGAATTATTGATTTTCGGGAGTAAAATTTGTCGCACACACATTCACTTCAATTTTATTTGATCATGCTAACACACTTCAGTAACATCAATAAATTAGAACAAATATCTTCATATGAACACCAGACAAATTATTGTTGGTTGTTTGCATAAATAAAAAATACAAATAAGATGTCCAGTTGAACGATAGACATACACAATACACTCCATAAAATGAATTTAAATCGCATTTTTTATAATGTTTCTAAGGATTAAGTAACGAGCCACATGTACAAGGTTAACCAGAGTGTAAGAGAGATTGTTGCCACTGCATAACTCCATAGCATGATCACAGAAAATTCACTCTCACCGCTGCCTATCATCTGGCTTATCGTACCTGCCCAATTAACAAAACTTTGAACAATAACAACAAACTAAATATCTGGGACAATAAACAGATTTAATTAGCTCAGACATTCAAACTCTGGAAATGAGCCCAAAATTGTTGACAAAGAATGCAAAACTTTTCAACTTTTTGCCTACATCATACTTATATTGTTAGTTACTACAAGACCCAAAAGCTTATACTAATAGGAAAAAACCAATTATAGTGTTTAAACATCTCTTACGATTATAATATGTGTAACAAAAATTCAAGATAAATAAGGGATAGAGAGTAAGGGTTAGAGAGTCTGAATCGGGAACCTTCAAACTTTGATATCATATTATTACTTACCAAACCCGAAAGCTTAAGTTGATTAAAAAAATCAACTATATATAATTCACCTTGTACATTATTGATAAGTACAAGTATAATGTATGCTAACTAGGCAGTAACATGAATTAAACATACCTATGTTGACTGCTGGTGGAATTGCATATTGAAGCATGAGAGTAAATTGATAGTATGTATATGTTCCCACCAAGCCGAAATGATGTGCTGCTTTAACAACGCCAATACCCATTGCAGGTAGAATTATGTTCCTAATTGTTAGAATTCCTATAATAATTGATGGGGATACACTTGGTCCTCTTAGACCTACATAGAAAATAAAGATACAAGTTTTGACAAATTAAATTAATAAAATGGATGTATATATCTACTCCTATTGAATAATTAATATACCCAAACCTTTAAATTCATAGGAGGTGATCCAATACTTAAGAGTTAAACATATATGCTTCTTTAACAGATTCAATCAATAGCATTGTCATGTAAAATCAGACATCAAATCCGTCTTACTCATGGGGTAATCTTAAAAGCTCAAACTTATAAAAAACGATCCAAAAAATACTATCAAATCTACCAATTCCAATATGATAAGGTGCAATAAATGGCCAAATTCAAGGTACCTATGCAAATGATCAGAATCCTTTTTTATATTTACCTTTAAGAAGGTTTGCTCCCACTATTAGGGTAATGGAAGGAATTGCTGCCTCCCTGCATATACACATTCCAAAGAATGAAACACAAGATCAAGAGGTAAACAGCGTATGTGACTAGTATTTATACCCCAGCAATTCTGCAGAACTGTAGATGACACGAAGGGGAGCACTATCACCAATCATAACCTTGCGAATTGGAGATATAATTCCGATAACAAACCCAACAATCTGTAGAAGAAAACAAGAACATTAAACCAGAATCCTACAGAAAATGTGTACAAGCTAGATAAGAAAGAGTTTAAAATGTGAACTTCACTCTAAGCAGCATTAGACTAGCTATGAAACTCAACTTTCGTCAATTACATCCCTACTTTACAACCATGGTATTTTTAAGAGGATACAGGAATTTCTTAAGGTTGATAATAAGATTTTTTTTTATATAATTTTTAAATGAAGGTTGGATACTTAAAGGAACCATTTTAGGCATTCACAATGTTATTTATTTGACATTTTATGAGCTCCGTCCAACACAGCTACACAGATAGATACTTGGCAGGTCTGGGTATTCAATAACTTCCCCGGTCACATTAAGAATTTGGAATCTGTCTAAGTAAGATGTTATGTTCACATTTTAAATTAAGATCTGAAAATAATGCATAAGAACATTATTTGCATCTCAATTTCAATTGGAATGACTCTTCTCCCATCCCTAGTTAGGACAAAAAGTAGATTGTAAAAGTAAGAGTGTCTAGTGAACAAAAAACATGTCTTTCTCAACAAGCATTTCCAGCAGATATTGCAAAAGGAAACAAATTACCACCATTCCCTTTTAATAGAATATAACAGCAAAATGTAGCTTTTGCAGAATATAACAAGCACAATGAGCATACTGCCGCAATTGTAGACGGTGCGAACACCATCTTCAAGTTGATCTTCTCTGAAAACTTCTTGACATGTTGTTTAATACTGCCCAGAAGTGCCTACCAAAAGTTTCTTGGTCAGGTTGTCACATTGAAGTAATACCAACATGTCCCAACCCCCAAAATAACAATAAAGAAATTGATAACATAATAAAGTAAAATTCAACTCTACCATTGATAAAAATTCAAATTTACTACATATTAACACACACACATGTTTGCATTTTGTCAGATAAAAAATAAAGAGATTAATCTAATATAGAATCCAACCACAATGTAATTAGATAAAACATTTAACAATTGAAAGCAAAACAGACTAAATGGTCTACCTTCAGTAGAACCTAAGAAATCCAATTGGCCATAAGAGAAGAAAATCTTAATTCTTGGTCAAGACTATCCATACATTAAAATTTGAGCTACTATCCTTATGTAACGACCTAGTCGCTGACACAGATATAATACGATAACTAAAAACTGATCTTTCATGCCAATACATGGTTGCCAAATTACTTTGATCTTTATAAATTTAAGACTATCAAATTAATTTTGCAACAAAAGCTTGAGTCCGGTTTCGAAGGCTCCATCAACAAAAATTCTCAATGGAAAAGTAAAAGAAGAACACACCTTCATTTTCCCCTCCAGTCTGGTGTGAGGTAGTTCAGCTTGATCTGAATTGTCCTCAGCGCTTGGGTGGTCATTTGAAGGAAGTAAAGCTTCTGTAGAAATTTCTAAAAACATTTGTGAGGTCCCATATGAAGTGTTCATGATGCTTGTGGAGTCAACTGTGTTGATTTCTTTAGGTCCCTTTTCAGCAGAAGTTCTCATAATAAAATACAGATAAGACCAAACATAAATGGCTTGTATCTGTACAATTAATTGACAAAAAAATAAAATAAAATAATTATAATTAGATCTGATGCCCAACAAAATGGTAAGATAAATCGAAAGTGTGCAAACTTTGGAATTCCAAATTTTCCAAAAGGTTGTTCATACAGTATGGAGCAATTTCAATATGCCACATAAAGTAGTGAAGGGTCATATTAACTAGTGAGATTCAGATCTATTAAGCTCTTGCCATCTCATGCATCAATGTAACTATGGAAGACAACTCATTCTGAACCAAGAAGACTGGAATGAGCAGTACAGGCTATTAAAGGCAATTGTTTTGTATCAAGCATATGTTCTTATTTATGTTCATTCATTTGTAAAGCAAGAATTTTAGATGATACCGCTAAAGAGAGCGAAGCATATGCTTCTCCATATGTGGTGCAGGTGGATGAATCTCCAAATACACTAATGTTCTCCTTGCAGATTGCTGGAAGTATGATGAGAAGCATGTTTCCTAGATTCCCTGTGCCCATCAACGCCACCATACCAACCCCCAACCCAACCCCAAAAAAAACATTTAGGAGGTAATAATGTATGAAATAGCAATACAATACTAAACTCTGAATCTTATGAAATAAAAAACACTTCAAAAGAATGGAATAAATATGTCCTCAATAATACAATACAACATTCTGTCAACACAAAAAATGTGGAACCAGCAGTTTCACAAGTTAATGAAAAAGAGTTAGAAAAAATATATACATACAATACAATATAATGTTTTGTCATTCTTGTGTGTGTTGGGGGAGGGGAGAGAAGTTGATCTTCTCAAGTTTTATGCACACATATAAGAAGGCAAAATCTCAAAAAAATAAAATAAGAAAAAAAGCATTAATACCTGCAGAGGAGCAACCGATAACAAGGCCTTGAAGATGTTGAGGAGTTCCTGTGACTTTTACAAGTACCCATGCAAGAGCTGAGCCTATCACAAATGTGAAAAGGATATTCACCGGCATGAACCACCTATACATGTATTTAGTTAATCCAGATTTGACAAGAATGAAGCAAAATTATTCTTTGATACATGAAGTCAGTAGACGAGAATAGATGAACTCACAAGTTAACCAAACTTTCAAGAGTAATTGTGTCAGCCAGGCTGGCACCTATGAGCGCAGGAAAAAACACATAAAATATCAACTGTATGCAGACATGCGTTTTTGTTAATCCCTCATGTTTAAACGGAAAAACAAACAGAGACAAGAATATACAAGAGAAACATAAGATATTAGTTCACATGCTAACAAACTCCTTCCAATATATATGTGGCTTTATTTACACAACAATTTTCTAAAAAAAAATTACAAGAATATTTCAATGTTAATTTTCCACCTTTCTACTAGTTAAATTTTCTGTCTCGCTATACTAATAGTCTGAAAACAATTCTAAACTCATTGTTACAAACAAATTATTTTACACACAACATTTTTTTTGGTGTCAGTAAGCAATAAATAAAAGAAAACTATGTAGAAAATGCAAGAGTTTGGAGACTATTTTCACAACAGGGATGGCCACTCCTGCAAACCTACCTTATAAATGATGGGATACTTTTGGTCAAACTGATAATATTAAACTAGCCTCACTACAAAGAGAAGATGATAAATGCTTCCCATACAACCATACACAGTTTCAACTACAGATTGGTTCATCAAAAATGAAAATTCAGATGATACCTTACACTGAATAACAAGACACACACACATTCTGGTATAAAACTCAAAGCATTAACTTACGTCATTCAGATATTTCCTTGCATTTGCCCCTAGAAGATTGATGCGCTCTGTTGCAAGGAACAAGCCAACAGCCGTAACCAACAGTACTTTCAAAACTGGCATCAATGCCGTAAGGAACAAATCAAGAAACTCCATTACAGGACTTCTTCACAAAAATAGTTGAAATTTCCTCTAGCAGCTAGCCATTGTTTGCAGCAATTTACACAAACATATATCAGATATTCATATCAACAAGGACACAAGTTCTATAAAACAATAAAGCGATTTTCATTAAGCAAATAAATGTATGTAAACAAAAATAGATTCAAACCCTATGTAGCTGTGTTTTCATGAGTATCATTCCTAAGAAAAACAGATATTGTTCCATTGAAAGATCAGAGTTTATGTGGAGCATACTAAAATCACTTACCCTTGAAAACCTTGATTCCTACACACTAGTGATATGATAGATTTCAAATATATATATATATATATTTGGAACAAAATCTCCTACTAGGAAGTCTAAGTAACAAAAGAATCGTGACATTATAGATCACTCTTCAAAAAGTAAAAATCTCAAAAAATAATTGAATACCAACAAATGTCACATCAAAATCTTAACTCCAATTGATGAAAAATATCCTTCATCTGCCATTCCCCTTTAAGCAACCTCTATAATTTTTGTATGACCCTTCAATGTGAACCTAAACTAGTAATGAAAGTGATAGTGAAAGAATGTCCAAAACATCCAATTTACTGTTTTGGCAAATTTAAGCATGATATTTGATAAGTTATAACTTTAAGTGAACTTTCAATAGAGAGAGGATATCACAAATTGTGCATTTTCTTATCTTGTTCCCCTTTTCTTTTCTGAAACCATTCTCATATTAGACAGTCCTCGAAATGCTTGGTAGAATCATCTACTCAATCTTTAGAATACGTGGATGATATAAAATCATCAACTCAATTCATAGTACCCAAATTACTCGCTAGAGAGTTTTTTCAGGTTATAAGCATAGATAAAGCTCATAGAACAATTCCTATATTAGTTTCCCTGTTCTTTGAGCCAACCACCATTCTCCACTTATAAAATCTAGTTGACCATATGACATGACCACCATTGTAGGTCACATTTATAGTAATTAAGGCTGACCTACCAACTTGTCTCTTTTGTTTGATGAAAGGGTAAAAAACAAAGAAAACGTAAAGAATTTTCTCTTCTCTTCCCCATTGGCTGGTTTTTGGATTTTCCTGAATAAAAACCAATTTCCATTGTTAACCAACTACCGATTGGATGGTCAATTTTCTCAAAGCTCAAGATGCCTGTACAAGTAGAAACATCCTAGCTCAAATGTCAAATACAAAGACCCACAATGTCTTTAAAAAATCTGATTCCTGGACCATTAGCCTTTATATTTGATTTTCTCTTACAAAATCCAAAAATATTCAGAGTTAATTCGTTGTTATATTTTAAAAAACAGAAGGAAAGAATGAAAAGACTAATAAAGATTAAGAGAACACATAACTACGCTACTTTTCTCCAAAATATTAATACCAAACTCATCTTTATTGATATTTATCACTAGAAAACATTATTGAACACATTCTTGAATCTTAAAAGCATCAATTTCAATTTCTCATTATTTTTCTGCAAATTTTATTTTCAATAACAACTTAGCAAAATGAAATTAAACAGGTCACTAAGGGATGATCAAGAATAACCATACACAACCTCAAAATTGAACTATTCAAATATACATATAGATCTTCAATCCCAATGGAACATATAAATAAGAAGATAGCTCAAATTACTACAATTTAAAGCCATTCCATCTTTACTTCATCCACTTAATTCAGTAACATCACAGAAATGACACCTTAGAAAGCCAGCAGCTAGTTTTCCACTATCGTGCACTAAATATAGGCTCAGCATCAAGGGTTGGTTGTGTTCTTCGAGTGTACTTGAGAAGCAAGCCTTCTAAAGAAAGACCGGGTACCTTTAGATCCCTAAAATTTCACTTCCAATATGATACGTTAAGCAATATTTGAAAATGAGAAGAGTGCAGCAAAAGATGAAATAAGAACAAGCAACACAACAAAACCTGATGTAGGGCTGTAAATCCTTCCACTCCCATTTTGCCCGCTCATTGAAGATGATGGAAAAACGTTCAGCAGGAGTTAAAGGCAAAGCTGAAACACTAAAGGCACGAACCCACGAATCAACACCGAGCTTCTCTGTCAAAACTTCGCCTTCCAGCATATCAAAACTTGCTTGCATCCCATCTGGAATCTTCCGCCTCCACTCTTCCATGAAACTCTCCATTTTTCTTTTGCCTCCCCTCAATATTTCTCGAGCAAAATACACGCACACTTTCCTCTCATCAATCTTCCACAGATAACTTCCGACCACACCTTCGTCCACCTTGCTCCCATAAACAGACAAACAATGGCGAGCTAGTTTCTGTGGAAAACCGTCTTTTACAAGCACATCCACAACTTCATCTTCATTGAGTGCACTTAACGACCAGTCATTCAACACACAATTGTGGAAAAGAGCCATCAGAAGTTTGCCCATATATTCCTCATCCAAAATTCTCCAATATCCGTCAATCTCTACTGCTGAAAGGGCCACTAACCCAGTCCTCAATTCATCATCACTAGCCTGAACATTGTCAACAAGATCATCCCATGTATACAATCCAGTTTCACATTTTTCCATTCTATCCAGATCCTCACATGCTAATGCCTTTTCGAACGTGTAAGGATTCTCCAACAGAAGCAATCTGAGTTTGTCAAGTCTTGGAGCAACTTCAACAAGCTCCATGCTACCAGAAGCAATTTTAATAACTGAAGCACTAGCTTGCTGGATATGACCTTTCTCATTATGATCTTCTAAACTTCCACACAAAATCGAATGATCTGACGGGGGTACAAGGAACACAGAATTAGAAGTTCCAACAAACTTGACGCCATAAGTTTTGGACGGTGTGCAAAGAACTGCATTTTCATCAGGTTGTCCTCTTAAGGTCACCCTAAAAAAAGAAACAAAAAAAGAAAAACAAAAATTAATAAAACCTTCAGTATCGTGTCGTTCAATACATTACCCTCCTACGTAATTCTCAAATTTTGCTCACCTTTGGTGGAGAAAATGAGGAAGGAGCTTCTCATCAAGCTCTAGAAGGATTAGATCATCATGAGGACCAAAGAGATCGTGATACGCGATGGGAATCGAAGAGCTAGGTTGCAGATTCAACACTGCTTCTGCACCTCCGTAGCCTGGATGTGATCGTTCCATTACTCGAATCAACCAAACGCGACAAACAGCAACAGTATTCTAACACCCGCCTGATATAACACCAAAATATATATATATATATATATATATATATCCTTATATCTTTCACAGGACATTGTAATAAATTTATGCAACTAAACAATTAAAGACATAAAGATACTGAAATTGGAATTGAATCAAATACATAGTTAACAAAAACTTCAATTAGTAATCAAACAAGACAAGTCTAGGTAATTGAAAACACAAATTCTTGGTATTCAAACAGCTACCACAAGAGCCCAAAGAGGCATTTTCTCATCAATCAAACAGCCAAATGGAGAAAACAGAGATTGAATTTGAGAGAAGAAACCTACCCAGAAATTTGATTAGAGGCAGACGATACGTTGAATCTCCGACTCTGATTTGTCAAACAAATTAGGGTTTTGGAGCTTTTCGCGCCTTTTTGCACCTTCACTCGGCCGCCAAGAGTAACAGTACCAATTGAACCGTCTATTTATTTTTTCTAAATACAGGCCTCCGTACTAGGTGGTGTGCACTTAGTGTCATAAAGTTATACTTGGGCCTAAAGTTGGATACCGGCCCACTCCATATATCTAAGGAATTAGGGTTTAATTGAAATCTAACCTTTTTTTGATGACCCAAGTGAAAAATAACTCATTTTTTTTAAATAATTTCAGATCGATCTTTTTTATACAAGAATACCCTTGATTACTCTACTAATTACCACTAGCCCACCCCTTTTGTGTGTCACGTTCAACAAGTTTGTTCCTCTCTCTACCAAATTTTTTTTCTCTCATTCTCTTTAACCCACCATCGCACCTCCTCATCGGCGAACCTCACCCTCGCACCTCCACCCACCATCGACCAAACCCATCGAAATACGTTGGAAACCCACCGTTGTTCGCTCTCTCTCTACTAACCTTTTTCTATCATTCTCTCTCTAAGAATCTACAGGTGAGGTCTCGAGGTCTTCCTTTCTTACTGTCGATTCTCAACCATCAAAGATATGTCAACCTCTCTCCACCACAATGCTGTCAATAGTGGTTCACTAGCAGGTGAGGTTTTCCTCTTCTCTTTTCTTCTTCCTCTTATTTTGTTCTTATACTTCCTTTATTTTCTCTTTTTTTTTACTATCGCCATTAGATTTGCACGCTGCCACGCATCCTTTGTTTGCAGGTCGCGTCGTTGTCAAACCATTGGTTCTAGTATTGTTTTATTTATCAGTAGCTTCACCATCAAAGAAGAGGCTTTTGATGAATGTAATGTTAAGCACTACTTTGAAGTAAAACCAAAAAGAATTTTCTCAAGTATGTTGATCGGCTCCTGCAGGTTGCTGCCTTCAAAGCAACATTGGAAGAGATATCAGAGTCATCGATTTTGGTGCATGTTATGGACATCAGGTATGACAACTCCACTGTTGGTTTGAGATCTAATTTTGATTATCAGCGTTATTATCTTATACAATACTACTGTCAAGTTTAACTATCCTCTAGCAGAGTAACAAATTGATGGTGTGGACAGAGTTTTGTCATAACTGGATGTATCGTTGATTCCAAAATTAATGGTTTGGAACAAGGTACTGGGATTTTTTCTTTTTTCGTTTTGGCGATTTCAATTTTTGTTAAGTTGTAAAGAGGAGCAAACAATTGCCTCTTGTTTTCTTTTCCGTTTGTTCTTATTTTAACTCTTTATATCTACTCTTTCTGATATTTAGTTCTTTTTCCTTGTTTCATTGATTAAATCTGTAAGATGACAGGCTGGCAATTCTGTCTGATTGTACTTATAATAAATTATAATTATCAAGCGATTTGCTCTTTCCATTTTTATGCCATGTCTATTATTGTGGATATAATTGTCAGTACATAATTGGGTGACCATGGCCATTGACATCAATTACTTATGACGGGTAGTCGTGCATTTTGATTCATTTGGAAGTAATGGATGAGTGATAGTTTGTGTCAATATGTTGCTCCCTGTCTATGAGCATTGATGGGAAAGTTGTGGTACTTGATTGAAATATTTGGTTCGTGTCTCATATTTTAGATATGGATGGCTTATCCAGAAAGGTAAGTGCTTTATTCTCTCTCTCTCTCATTACTCGTAAACTTTTGGGGGTAAATCTATAAATGTTCAATGTTTGTTTGATGATCCTTTTGATGTGTATGAGAAGATTTATCTTTGCTGCTTAAACTTCACAATACAAATGGAAGATTTTTGGGCAGTGTTGTGGTGAACGAAGTCCATGATTTCTTTATGCTTGGTGTAGCGGTTGAAGAGAAATTGTCTGTCTAGTTTGATTGGTTCATGGGTTAATGATTTTATATTACAGTTCCTGGTAGGAATGCCTATGAGATCAAAATGTTTCACCAAGAAGATGCTGGTCTGAATGTGGAGATGGCGAAACTGGCTTTTGCTAAGGGAATATGGAGTTATGTGTGTAAGATGGATAACGCACTGCACAAATATTTTGTGAACAGTCATCTTCAGACAGGTGAAATTGTTTATGCAGTCACTCTTATTCAAAAGGTCAGGTTTTAACAATATAATTTTGAATACCAGTAGATCTTGATTTATGAAGGTAGTTAGATTAGTTGTCTTATTGTGACCATGTGCAATCATTTATTGTTGGGGAACTGTGGGTGGAAACTGTCTAGACACATATTAGCAATGTGATATCAAATTACCACCTAGATGTAGTCATTGGTTTAGTCAATATAAAGGTCTTCAATCACATCTTATTAATGTCTTATATTTGGTATTGAATTTGATTCTTTGACAACCAAACATGGGAAGTACTACATCTTGGGAGCAGATAGAATTGCTAGATTTTATTAGTCCAGAATGAATTTGCTTTACCTTTCATCTGTGTTCTTTTGGTATTTTTGCTCACATTCTTATTCACCTGAACGTATAGGTTCCACTCATATTGGAGACTGTTAACAGCACAAGTTCTCCAGTAAGTCCCACGGAAACCATTAATGGACTATATACTGGTGAAGCCAAAGAGAAGAAATTATATAGAAGGCCATCAAAAAAAGTGGTAGCGAAAGGTTTGCTGCTTCTTGGTGGTGCAATCTGCCTTTCTCGAGGTCACTCTGCCCTGGGTGCTAAAGTTGCTATGGCTTATATCTTAACAAAGCTGTATAGGTGCGGTGCCTCAACAAGACAAAATGGACAAGGTTCGAGGTGAAAGACCTTATTTTATCACAGCAAATTCTGGTGGTACTAATATGGTTGGCTTGCTGTGTATATCTATTTGCTGTAACTCAAGTAGTCTGAAAAGAGTTGGAAACTGCGACGAACTTTGTATCATATATACTTGTAATTTTCTATTTTTTTTCCTTTGTGTAAATAAAATTAACAGTAGTTGTAAAAGGCTGAATGGAAAATCAGTAGCTCCAGTTGAAAATAAGAAGAGTTTTGAGGTAGAGATTGAAATGTTAGATTGATGCATGTTGACAGGCATTGCAGCCATGTCAACCTTAAGATAATCTTCATATCAACTGAATTAATGAGCATTCCATCATCTTCTCTATTGACATCCTTGGTTTTCAGATCTTTCTAATTAATTTAAGAGGTGCATTGAATTAGTTGTTACAATTTGGGTACTCCTAATCGAAAGAGTTTTAATATTATCCAAGAATTATTAGAAGCACAAAAAAAAATACTCAATTTCAAACCTAGGAACATAATTCCCAACCTCTGGGTTGGGAATCCCAACCCAGAGTCGGGAACCTTCCCAAACTCAGGGATATGATTCCCAACCCTCAGGTTGGAATTCTCAACTTCCGAGTTGGGAATGAGATTCCAAACTTGGAGGGTGGGAATGGGTTGGGATTCCCAACCCAGAGTCGGAAACCTTCCCAAACTTAGGGATAGGATTCCCAACCATCGAGTTGGGATTCCCAACTTCAAAGTTGAGAATGAGATTCTAAACTCAAAGGGTGGGAATAGGTTAGGATTTCCCAATCTTAGGGTTGAGATTCCCAACCTCTAGAGGTTAGGAGTCCCAACAAAAGGGGTTAAGAAGGTTCCTAACCTCTAAGTTGAGATTTCAAACCTGGAGGGTAGGAATCCCAACCTAAGGATTGAGAATCTTAACGTACCTATTGAGATTCCCAACCCTGAAATAGGGTTATTTTTCGACTTCGGATTGTATTTAAGGTGGATTCCCAACCCGGAAGTTGGGAATCCCAACCTAAAGGTCTAACCTTTAGGTTGGGATTCCCAACTTCCGGGTTGGGAATCCACCCTAGATATCGTTGGAAGTCGAAAAATAACCCGAAGACAGGGTTAGAAATCTCAACCTATAAGTTGAGAATCCCAACTTCTGGGTTGGGAATCTCAACCGAAACATAAATTTCAGTACAAAGTCAACATTCTCCATATAGAGGCTCCAAACAGATGTCATCAAACTTAGCAATACTTGTCCATTCTACAAATTCCATCATTTAAATGACATCCATCTCCAAGCATTCAATAAACAAGAAATCCATAATAGTTAAAACTAAAAATTAAAGCTTTTGAACTTGACAACCTTCAATATATCAAACTTGGTAGTTTATTTTGAAATTTCAAACAGAAGATTTATATATAGTAGTTTTAATGGACAACTTCCTTACCCTTTTATAAATTATGTAAGATATTTGGTATAGTGTAAAATACTTCACACGTCCTTATAAGGCCTCTAATGCCATAAATTTGGTTATTTGCATATTACAAATTACACACATAAAATAGTTATTAGGTGTATGGTACAAGGTATGTAGATTTAACAACTATATATATATATATAATAGAAATCTTCAATACACATAATTTCAACATAAGGAGAAGTAACCGAATAGTTTTAATTGCACAGTAGGTTGACTGATGTGCAGATTCAGCCACACATCAAGCTTCATTAGGGAAAAAGCTGCCAATATTTTACAAGCTTTGTACATAACTACACCACACTTACCTAGTTTCTTAATACAAATGCAATCTATCACTGAGTTGATGTTGTAGAGAACGCAGAGACTTTCTAATGCTTCTTTTAACCGTCTTGATATCAATCAACTTGTCCTAAACACAGCAAGGGAAGCTAAGAAATGATCTCGATTAAAGCTCTCATTATAGCATCATGAGTGTTCACATGCTCCTCATACAGACGAGAAGCATCTTCCTTAGTTTTTGCCCCTATGTAAGCTTGAAGGAAGCTGCCTCTTACATTATAACACTGAGCTTATTGTCCTCAGTCATGGCATTCAACCACCATTTGATAGCAGAGTGAAGCGCAGCTGCTGCACCTTTAATATTTCCAACACGCTCTTTAAGAGCCACAAGGGTAGATACAGTGGCAAGCATGTGTTGGATATCAGGTACCTTAGCTTGGAACTCAACTGCAATATATGGGTGGTTGGTAGCAACAACATGTGCCCTTGGCAAAAGAACAACTTTTGACTTGTCAGGGAACTTCTCTCCAAACTACCCTAATATTTCTTTAGCTTTCCCAGCCTTATTCTGTCTCACTGACACTAGAACGTTGAAGCAATACTGGCATCACACTATTTGATATCAGGTCTGGCAATGTTGCAACAAGTTATTAAGCCTCTACAAGTTCATCAATGCAAATAATAAATCTAGTAAAACTACATCAGTAGGTAGAGTCTATTTCACAGGGTGATTCGAAATAGAGATACATAATGCAACTATATTACAATTTATTAATGAAATATCTTATCCAACTTATTTGATCGCAGTAAAAGCACTTGATTTTCATATATGACCTACCTTTGCTTTGTTGAATGGTTCGCGTCAAGTATATGAGGAAGCTGCAAAAAATACCCACAACATCAACAAGAACAACTATCAATACAATCTAACTTTCTCATTCTATTAAAATACCCACAACATCACACACAAAATACACCACACAACCACAACCTATATGCAATAGCCTAACCTTGGTTCACATCACCACATTCGAATACCCAAAGCAAGTAAAACTGCTCACCTATAACACCACACACAAAATACACCAAACAGTGTCAACCCACTTGCACTAGCCCAACCTTGGTTCACAACACCACATTCGAATACCCAAATCAAGAAAAACTAGTAAAAAAAACTTACCACCTGCAGAGAAGAAATCAGTATCAGAATGAAGAAGTCGGTCAGCTATGGTGCAATATAGTGTCATCTAAAACCTCAGTCATTGCTTCTCTTGTTGGGATGGGAAGACGGAATACACTTTCAGCGTGGGAAATGACAGAGAATAAGATGTGGAAAGTAAAAAGATCGAGTGAGCTATGGGAAGGGACAATGCAATGGGCGAGAGAGTCATGACAATGGACATGAGAGTCACAACAACTTAGTTTCAGTAATGGAAGGCCGCAATGGGTTATGAATGCATTTCAGTAGCTGATGGGTAAAGATGTAGCTTATGGCACCCATTTTCATTAAGGACGTTTTTGTCCATTCAATGTCTTTTATTAGTAATAAAAAATAAAAAGACTAGTTTTGAGGATCACCTTTCTAAATGGGTTATTTTATCCATTTTCTCAAGGAATTAATCCAAACTCAGACAAGTTAATATAATGTATACAATTTTAACTTTATTGACATGTTTTACAATTTTTGTTATTGCATGAGCTATTCAAATATTAGTACAACTTTGAAATTCGTATGGATTATCCAAATAGTATTCTATAATAATGTATATATTTTATATTATAAGTACATTTTACAACAACTATGACCTCCTAAATTTAAGACTCTCTTGAAATAGTTTGATCTCTACTCTCAAATAAGCGAGTGAGAGCAATTCATATATAGTGGGAAAGCTGTCCATATACTAATGGGACTTCATACGAATTTTCCCATACTTGTTGGCTATATGGAAAATTGCCCACTTTTTGTGGGCAATGACACTTGAATCCAATACTCAACATGAAGGACGCAAAGTTGGATGGGAGTGGTGCCATGACGTCGCTCTACTTAGGAGTATATTTTATAATAATTGGATTCTTGGAGTTAAAATTTTAAAATGTGAAATATTATCTGTTATTGGTATTGGATTATCCAATTATGACCAAACATGATTGTTTGCTTGTTTAAATTCTTATTAAACAATATAATTTTTTTTTTGAACAATAAACAACATAATTTTATATCAGTTAGATTATGGAATATATATGCAGATTATTAATGTTAAATCTATGTTTAATTAATTAATTGGATAATGAGTCTAATTATTAACATATTGTAAAATATGAAAACTTACATACCTATTGTTGATTGATGTCAAATTAAATGATGTATTCTATGCATTTATTCTATAAAAGATATCCATTATCAACTAATATATGGTAGTATTGTGCATTTATAATTTGAGTGGCAATGCTTAACCCAGTAAATATGTATGTACACCTCTTTTGTACATACCCCACATTAAGACTTCGTTTGGTACAGTTTCTCCAAGTAGATCTTTTAGAAGTAGATCTTTTGAAAGTAGACATTTTGAAAATAGATCTTTTAAAAGAAAATTATTGGTTGTTTGGTTGTTAATTACAAAACCTCTTTTAAATTATAGATTGTTTGGTTAAATTATTTTTAAAGCACTTTTAGATTATTAATTTACCAAAAAGGGTATGAGAGAATGGAGAAGTATATTCATTCTAAGAATGTAATGGCTTCATCCTCAACCATAAAAAATTAATCAATCAAATAATCAACGATTACTTGATATAAGTATATTTTCAAAACACATATTTTTAATAAAATAGATGTAAAATTATTTTGTTTCTCTATTTTTTTTTCAAAGGAAAAATGTTTATTTAGATTTTTTAATAAGGTTTTACATCTTCAATTTTATTTGATCTAAGTAGATTTTCAATAATGTTTCGTCAATGGAATATCATATGATTTTTCAAATTATTCTTTTTAAGATATAAAAACCTGAAAATCTAATGATAATACTGATAGGAAATCAGTACAAATAATATAAAGCAATTAATTTCGATGCGTGGGAAGAATTGCTATTCGATTACATTCCTCATCCAATTGCATTATATATATAACTAATATGTATATATATTAATAAATTAATAACAAAACCAATTGCATTATATATATATATATATATAACAAATATGTTATATAATATTCATGAGAATAAAGGTAAAAAAAAAAATTTGCAATAATAAAATACAAAATATAGAAAATTTATTGGTTAAAGAAGATTTTTCAAAATTTTTTATGATATAAAAAATGAATAAAAGTGAAGGCTATGTTTTTATAATTTATAAAGAAAGTGTAATAAGGTTATAAAGATATTAACAAAATAAAATAAGGGTATAGTAGACATTTTAATCTTTTTTAAAAAAAAACTCAAAAAGATCTACTTGGAGAAACTAAAATTTTTAGCTTCTCCAAGTAGATCTTTTTTAGTTTTTTTAATTCCCTAAAAACTCTACTGAGATATCAATCAAACAATATAAAAAAATAGTCAAGTAGAGCTTTTGACATTAAAAAAGTATTTTTAATCAGTAGATAAGTTGTACCAAATGTATACTAAATATTGTTTTAAAAGATTATTAATTGTAGAATTAATTGTACTAATATTTCCCAAGTATTTCAAAATTGCATTCTTAATGACTTTAACATTTATTGTACTAACATGCCCTAAACAAGTATTGACTACCATTAAAACTAACTATTGACTAATCGTTTATCGTGAAAAGTAAAAAATGCCCTTAGTATATGTTTTATTATTTTAATTTTACTTATTATATATTTTTAGAAAAATTGTTATATATTTATATAATAAAAAATCATATCATAATTATAATTTAAGAGCAATTTTTTTTTTTTGTAAAATCATATATATGTTGTTTCTTTGTCTAGAAAAATATTTGAACGATTATGTAAAAAAAAAAAATATTTGAACGAACAAGCGAAAGATAGTTATTTTAAAGGATCTCTCCAATCACAATGGAAAAAAGATCATAGAAATGTTGTTAAAGACCTATCTCAAGATCCAACAACAAGCCTAAATTGCCCCAAGAGTTTTCCAAAAACAAGTTAAGTTTTTGAATCAATTAACCCACAGAATTGGGCAAATTAACCCTTTAGAATTGGATAATGGAATTTACCTAACCCTACTCTAAGCAATCCTAGTATCTCAACTAAGAAATGCCGAAAAAGCAACAAGATAATTACCATGCAAAATTTGTAGGATTTTATTAATTCTTAAAAAGCCAAAAAAACATAATGAATTCTCAAGTTCTTGGGCTATTTATAGTTTCACAAGTCTAGTTTCACTAGGAAAGATGAACTAAAATAATTCTAACTTTAATTATCTAATATTATTTAAAGATAATTATAATTCTAACTTATTGTCTAAATTTAACAAAGATAAATATGATAAACTACTCCTAATTTATCTAAAACTAATTAAATATAATACTAATCCAAATTTGTTGAAAATTTAATTAAAAATAAATCTAATCCTAAATTATCACATTACTTAAATAAAAGATAATTACAATAAAATATAATCCTAAATATGATAATCCTAAATTAATAAAAATCCTAATCCAGTTGAAACTTCAATTCGTTCGAAGTTGATCTAAATGTCCAATGCGCATTGTGACTAACTATCTAATGGATAATCACCACATGAACCCAAAGAGGCATTTTCTTACCAATCAAGCAACCAAATTGTAACACCCCGAATTCGAACCAATCTAATAAACGATATTTATGTAGATGTAGTTTTCAACGAAGCTTAGGTGGGGTTCAATTAGAAATTATAAGGGGTGCAATTAGAAACTTAAATTAAATGGGCCAAAAAAAATTTATTCAAGTGAGCCCAATTAGAATTAGTATGACCCAATTGTTTCTAAGCACATTCAATTGGATTTCTAAATACACCCACCTAAGATTAAGTATGTAAAAAGGGAATAGAATTCTTTAGAAAAGACATTGATGGAAGTATAAAATATTTGAAGGGTAATTAATGGAAAAGGAAAGCAAACTCTAGAAAGGATAAGTTAGGAATTTTGGAACTTATGAGGGGTAATTGAAGGAAATAAAAGAATTTTCTAAAAGGGCAAGAATGTAAATAAAGTGTTATGACAACGGTAAAATTAGAAATACAAAGGAAAATAATTTTCTAGAAAGGGATATGGATGAAAATGAAATGTTATGACAAGGATAAGATTGAAAATGTAAGAAGATATTTGGTTAGATTTTTATGGAAGAATAAGTGGTGGAAATGGTGGCTAAATGTATCAATTTGGGCCATGCATGAAATTATATATAAATGTGATTTTTGTGAATTTAAAAAGCCAATTCCACCATTTATACCCCTTTGGCCGAACACCCCTAAAGAATGAGAGAAAAATCCATGGAAAAGGAGAAGAAAGAAGGAAGGAGAACCAAGAAGAGGAGAAGGGAATCATGGAAGTTTGAAGATGAAATTTTGGTGAGAAACTAGTTCTAAGGTTAAAATCAATTTTCTTAGTTTAAATTCCTGGAGATTTTAAATGAGTTTTGATGTTGTTTTAGGTGGAATATGTTCTAAAGAGGAGACAAATGCAAGAGGGATTCCATAGGCTTTGGAAAAACCTAGTGAGTGGATCTTTTCCTTTAAACTTAATTCATTAAAGAGTTTTTATTATATTCTAACTTTTATTAATTTTGAGACTTAAATTTGTTTTGTGATCTAAGGATTTTCATGGATATTTCATGTTTATGAAGCATTTGTAAGATTTTAAATTATGTTCCATGATTTGAGAAAAGTGGACTGTGATTAGTTTGTGTGTTTTATGAGTTATGAAATTTTAGAATATGTTTTGAGATTTTTAAGGCATATCTAGAACCAAGAAATTTGGATTATGTTTTATAAATTGTGTGATATGAATTTTAGTTTATGAAGTATGGATTTTTAAATACCTTGAAAGTATGGTTTAAGGATTTAAAGTATGTTTATGAGCTAGAAGGATGAAATTTGTTTGTATATATGATGGATGAATTTTAGAATATGTTTTGGAAACTGTTAAAGCATATTTAGAACCTATAACCTTAGATTTGGTTTTACAAATTTTAAGATATGAAATTATGATTTATGAAGTATGATTTTGTTTTGAAACCTTAGAGCATATTTTATGATTGATGGATTTTAAATTATGTTTTACAACTTACAAGTGTACTTTATGAATTATAAATTAGAGACTATGTCTTTTTGGGGATTTAGAGAATGTGTAGTGACCTGTGAACTTTATATGGTGTGATGGATTTTCAAAATATGTTTTACAATTTTTACAAAGTAAGCTAGTTTTTATGGTTTTTGATTTAAGATTATGTTTTAAGATTTTAAAAAGTTTATCTTATGGTTTCTAAGTTAGAAAGCATGTCTTTTGGAATTTTAAAAGTATGTTTCATTATTAAATCAAATGAGCTTTGGTCTTATACTTATGGTTTTCAAGGTATGTTTCACAAATGTACAAAGTAAGTAATATGGTTTTCAAACATATTTTCACAATTTAATAAAGTAAATTTTGTTTTATGGTTTTGAATTAAGGTAACTAGTTTTGAAATTTTGACGAATGCTTTGGGAACTATGAATTCAAAATTTTTGTTTTGAAAGTTTAAGTATACCCTATGGCTTATAAAACTAAAAAGTATGCATTTTAGTGATCTTAAAATATGTTTGAAGATTGGAAAATCTTATATTTTGTGTTAAGTTTCTAAATTAGTTTTATGATTTAACAAGATGAATTATATTTTGTGATCCATGGATTAAATTGTTTGATTTTAAAACCTTAAGGCATATTTTGTGATTTATGGATACAAGGTTATGTTTTAAGATTTTGAAAATATACTTTATGATTTATGAAAATTAGAAACTATTCCTTTTTAGACATTTTAAAGAAATTTTAATGACTTGTAAGCTTTATAGTTTGTGTTGAACTTACATGTAAGTTTTATGATTTAATTAAAGTAAATTATATTTTGATTTCCTAAGTATATTTTATATTTTAACCAAGTAAGTTTTGATGTTATGATTTTCAAAGTACATTTTATAATTTATCAAAGTAAGTTGGATTATATGATTCCCAAAGTGTGTTTTATAATTTAATGAAGTAAGCTTTGAAATTGTGATTCCTAAAGATAGCTTCATGATTTAGTAAAGAGAATTATTTTTCATAGTTTATTAAATAAGTTATTTGATTTTGCAAATTTAGAGTATATTTTATAAAGTGTATGAGGAATTATGATTTTTTATAAATGTATGTATGAGTAAGATTTTATCATGCATGAATAAGATTTTTATTGAAAACTACATTTTAGCATGGAAGAGTTTTGCAAAGAATTTTATTTGGAAATTTCTTGCAAAGATGCATTTTAGAAAAGAATTAAGGAAAGAAAGATAAATGGAAATGGAAATGTTTTAGAATGCCAAGGCATACCCTCCCCTCTAACAGTCATAAGGTATCACGTGAGTAAGACCTAGAGGTCGCCTATCACATGCTAGTGCAAAAGTTAGAGAGGTAAGTCATTAGGGATTAAGAGAGAGAGAGAGTCATTGAGTTACCTAGCATATGGATGTCAGAGATCCATTGCCCTCTATGTGTGAATTGGGCATTTCACCACGTATGACAGAGTTTCCCCCTCCCCAGAGATATTCCCCCGCCCTCTGTGTATATGATGAGAAAATTCCACCATGTATGGCAGAGTTTCCCTCACTCCTCACTCTCTGCATATGTGTTAAGTATCTCCACCATGTATAACAAAGTATCTTCTGCCCCTCTGTGTGGCTATTGAGTATCTCTACACCTATGACAAAGTTCCCCAGATACTAATTGATGTAGGGAACAAATTAAAAATCATTTTAAAAAAAAGAAAAGGTTTTATAAATTGTGGTTTTCTAAATTTTACACGTAAAGAAAGAGAATTTTAAAAGAGTTTTACAAAAAAGAGTTTATATAGAAATTTCAGTTTTACAACGATACGATAATTATTTTAGAAATAATTATTTATGAACTTGTGAGATTATTTCTTTTTATGATTAATAAGTTGTGAGTATTATTTAGAAGTAATTTTAGAAAATTCATAGCCTCCGGATTTAGTTTGATTATATTTGGAAAAACGAAATTTTATGATTGATTGGAAAGTAGCTTTTATTATCATAAACATGTTTTGTTTTATTTAGAAATGTTTTTGAAAACTTATATCCACTCATTGGACGTTAGACTCACTCTTTTCTTTAAAATCTTTCTTTCTCCCTAAATATCCACTATAGGTTCGTGCAAACTATTGCTTAACGCAAGGAAGGCCACCTGATGAGAAACTGTTAAATTTATGTATATTATTTCCTAAATTACTAGATCTTGTAAGTATATTTCAAAAATAGTTTTACAAAATTAAAAATATTTTATATGTTCAGTTTATAAGTTTAACACAAGAAAATCTTAAGGACTTTTGATTTGTTTAAATTTTGTTTCAATCAAAGTTACTTTCAATTTTACGACGATTATTTAAAAAAAAAATTCAGTAAATATAGGTTTTAATTCATTAAAAATAAAAACCCCAGTTTTCGTAGGATCTTTCCGGACTCGAGGTAGGGGTCGGGTTGGGTCCTGTCACAAATAGAGAAATTAGAGATTGAATTTGAGAGAAGAAATGTACCAAGAAATTTGATTAGAGGCAAACAATTCGTTGAATCTCCGATCCTGATTTGTCGAACAAATTAGGGTTTTAGAGATTTTTGTGCCTTTTTGTATCTTCACTTGCCTGCAAAAGTAACGGTACTAATTGCACCGCCTATTTATTTATTTATTTATTTTTTCTAAATACGAGCCTTTATAGTAGGTGGTGTGCATTTAGTGTTATTTAATTCTACTTAGGCTTATAAGTTAGACAACAGCCCACTTCATATATCTAATGTAATTAATCCAAACTCTAAAAGTTTAATATAATATATACAACTACAGATGGCTGGTGGCTGTAGGTGCACCCCAACCTATTAAGTTTGGCCCATTAGTTAGACGTCTATAATTCCATCTACACCCAAGACCCTAAGGGGAAGACAATTTTCCCATGCACCGTGTATCTCTTCTCCAGATTCTAGGAGCTTAGTTCCGAACCACACCTTAGAAACTCTGATCAATATATATATAGAACTTTAATTTTATTGACATGTTTTACAAATTTTATAATTGCATGAGCTATTCAAATATTAGTACAACTTTGAAATCTATATGCATTATATAAATAGTATTTTATAATATATATTTTTTAATGACTGTGACTAGTTCAAGGTACAATCAAAACTAGTAACGATAGGCGTTACGGCACGACCTAGGGATTAACTCTCAGGAATAGAGAGGGATAATCTACAAAGAGGAGGAGGGGTGTGAATGTTACAAAGAGTGGAGGGAAAAAGCCTAGTGTAATGTGAACTTTTGGGTTTAGAACTCTCCATTTTGGGAAAGGTGGCTGATGGTCTAACCGCCAGACTACAATCTAAGCTACATATTTTATAATAATTGGATTCTTAGAGTTTAAAATTTAAAATGTAAAATATTATTTGTTGTAAATATTTGATTATCCAATTATGTCTAAACATAATTGTTTGCTTATTTAAATTCATATTGACTTAATTACACAAAATCTTTATAGGGTTAAGTCAAATACAGATGCATGAATAATTTGTTTTTGTAACATCATATCTCTTAGTTAACAATCAACAACTATTAAATGTGAGGTTGACTGTCATTTGTTGTTAAATGACCAACATGCCCTTAGCTTTGTGCTTGTGAGTTAGTTTGATAGATTTGCCCATGGAAGAGGACAAAAAAAAAAAAAATGTAAAAAATAATAAATGATTAGGTTCAGTCGCTAGCTTTTTGAGCAAGTACTAGGACGGTTGCTGAAAATATTAACCATTTGACCCTTGTACAATTAATTAATTACTTTGATTAAAAAAATGACCATTAAATCAATTCATTGGAAAGCCAACGGTTATATTTTGTTGGCCTATATAAGGGAGTTGATGCCTACTGAAGGCAACAACTCCATTTCTCCATTTTGTTTTTTAATTTTTTTCTTCTTTGATTAGTACATTTGCTTGATAATTTTTTGTTCCCTTTTAATCATCATTTAGTTCATAACATTGCTTCATTTTTTACTATTTCATTCATCAATTTCACTTTTTTTTTTTTTTGTTAAAACCATGGAAGCTTCCTATGGTAGTAGCAGTAGGGTGAATGAAAGTAAAATCAAATTCAAGATTAGAAGATGCTTATGCAGAAGGAAGGTGATAGTAAAAATTTTGTAATCGCAAAAAAATCCAAATGAATTATACTTCAATTGTAAAAATTGGAAATGCAACTACTTCTGGTTTTGATCACCTCATAATGAAGAATTTCAAGTGAATGAATCACTAAATGAGATGTAGAATGTGAAGGCCGGGCATGATTATATTTCATTTAAAGAACAATTATGATGGTCCACTAATGATATTATAAAAAAAAAAATACAGAAATTAGATGTACAACTAAACACCTACAAGGTCATCAATGTCATTAGTCTTATTTTTACTTTTGTAACCATGCTTGCAGTCATTGGTCAAAGTTAAGTATAGCAAAACATGCAAGTATACTTGTAATGATGTAATGAATTGAAATCCATCATAAATAGCATTGACATTGGTTGATAATTTCAATTCATAACAATGATTTATGCACAAAATATGATTATCAAAAGCATGTAATATATCAATGCATGAATCGAACCAAAACCAAACAAAAAATGAAAACAAGGTCCATGGATGAACATAAGCATGGACCATTTAATTGTCAAAAGCAGCATGCACCACCATTTTTTAGTCTAATCCAACAGTACGTGAAGCAAACAACCAAAAAACAACAAGGTCCATGGACACACAAAAGCATGGACCAAAATACCAACATTATTAGCCACATAACTTACAACCTTACAACTACATACTATTGGTTAATTTTTTAATAAACCAAATTCTAAATCTTGCAAGTGCATAAATCGTTTGATTGAGCATAACGACAAGCAAGGGTCGATCCTACAAGGAGTTTCAACGTAGTTTAACTTTAAGTTTATTTAAATCCTAAACTAAAAAAAAAGAAAGTAAATTAAATAAATGGGGTTTCAGAATTGAATAAAGACTAAATTAAATTAATGCATAAAAATAAATAATGGAAATCAATAATAAAAGTTTGCTTAAGATATCCTATCCACCACTAAACAATCCCTTCATTTGTTAAAAAAATAATAATAAAACAAATTTATGATAATGCAAGATGAAAATATTCATGACAAGGTAATGGTCACACTACATGTCATACTGATTCTTTCTTTTGCTAATATGCAAATCGCATGGTATCTACGTGGATGCGTGTATTCTTAATTATAATGTAGCATGGTATCTTCTTAGGTTTAACAATTGAAACCCATTAAATACTAGAAGAATATAAATGTCACACAAATCCTAGATCATAGTATTTGTATTAGGTATATATGAATTAATAACCCTCAATTGGTTCATAAGCAATTGATTGTTGCCAACTAAGAATATGCTCGTTTGGTGTGTGGTTTGTATTCTTACAAAAAAATTCTAAAAATATACTCCTAAGGTGATCAATCAAAGAAACAAAATAAATAAGATAAAATTAAAATAGAGACATTAATTTCATCATGCAAAACATAAAACTTTATTGAAAAGATAAATAAATTGAGTTAATGTTTAGAGCTTCAAGTTAACTCTAACTAATAACTACATAAAAATAAAAACAAAAATAAAGAAAAGAAAAGATGGAACCAAAGCCTTTAGTCTTACTCCTCTACTTTTCTCTCAGTTTTTTGAAGTGTCAATTATATTGAAGAAAGCACCTATTTATAGGCAAAAATACTTGAAGGTCATAGTAAGGGAATAACAAATTCTAATTTGCACAAGATTTGATTTTCAATGTCAACTCAGAGATTGCACTGCCTTATCTATTTCAACTTGGAGTCTCGATTCGTGCATCTTACGACTTAAAGTCACAACCAACAACCTATCATCAAAACACACAGATCAACATAACTTATGGACACATGCGTGGGTCAAACCCGACCCAGAACGACAACTTAAAGAAGGATTTTTGAAGCATATAGACCTGACCCTAACTGACTTGAATCCCCGACCAACTTCAAAATAGTGACTGCTACTCTTTTTCAAAAACATGCAGATCCTTGCATGGCCCATTCGACAATTCGAACCCGTAACCCATTCTGATCTTTTTCAAAACGCGGGCTTGGCTTGCATTTCACATTGTGCATGTAACGGCCTATCCCTTCTCTCTTGGGCTTAGGCCGGCTAGGCTGGGGTTGGCCCTCAGACGGCTAGAGCCCGACCACCTAGTAGGTATTGTCTCCCTACCCTTTGGAGGTTTTCTACGTCTCTCACACCTCTCGAACCCATGACCAAGGGTTTATAGTCAAGTGATAAATAAGGTGTGTACCAACTGAGCTAGGGACCAACCCCAGTCTAGTTAGCCCAAGCCAAAGAGAGAAGGGACTAGTCGTTACATAAAAAAACAGCTCAGTTGGTACATACATTGCTTTCCAGTTGTACTTAAGCTCTCAAGTCTTAGGTTCAAGAGGTGTGGAAGGCATAGAGAAAACCTCTGGAGGGAGGGAACAGTACTTATCAGGTGGTCGGACCTTAGCCGCTTAGGAGCGAACCCCAACCTGACGGTCCAAGTCCAAAAGAGAAGGGACGGGCCGTTACAACGCACCCTACCAACGCTCATTCTAAGTGCACCTATGACTCTGCTAGCACTCAAAACGATGGGCTTGTATGCATTTTATACCTTGTGGCCTGTAAAATTACATTTTGGTCCTCAACTTCTTCTATTTTATACTTTAGCCCAAATAATTTTGAATCTTTATGATTTGACCTATTTTCACTTTTGAGCTTTCTTCAAGCCAGATCTCTAATTTTCTTATATTGTAATTAATTCCGAAAAATCACCAATTCCATATTTTTCTTCTCAAAACCTAGATTGAAACATAAAAACAAAAAACAAATTAAAAGTACCAATGCCACTAAAAAACATAACATTAATAATAGATAATTTGAGAATAAAATAATGATTATAAATGGCCCAACACACACAACAGTCCAAGAGTCCAAAGTACACACTGTACATTAAACACTTATCCTTATAGGTTGTTGTCTTATAGGTTATGATATTGGCATTGTAGGTGAACTAGGTTGTGATACTACCTATGATAGCAATGAAAAGGAGTATGAAAGTAAGTTAATAATGGCATGTAGTGGAATTTAAAAACTTAAGTTTGTACCTAAAAAGCTATTCTAGAACGAGTCATTTTGGTAGTTGAATATGTATGTGAAGTTGATGCCTATTGTAATAAAGAAAATTAATTGTATAAGGTGCAGTAGTTAATAATGATTTTCATAAAAAAAATGAATTGCTTTAAGGTAGTTAAGTTTATACCTGACTTTGTCCTACTGTGGATCGAGTCATTCTACTTGTTAAAGGTTTAGATGTAGTGGGTGCAGCAACAAAAGTAGGGGGTGTAGAAGATAAAGTTCCAACCTATTTTGATGACAACGTAAATGAATAAATTTCAAAAAAAAAAAAAAAGAACTGATATAATCCTTTTAGACAGTGAAGTTTGTACCTGATTATGCTTCTTTGTTGTAGTTTTAGGTCCCAAAGTAGAGGGTGCAGTAGGTCTAGAAGCAATAGCAAATAAAGTTCCAGCCTCTTTAACAAACAATGAAAATGAATAAGTTAAAAAAAATGAATTGATTTAGGCCTTTCAAACAATAAAGTTTGTACGTCAGTATGCTTCCTTTTTGCAGTTACAACACCTTTCTGTTTACATGCCCTTTGATTATGGCCAATGATCATGGTAAAATATATCATGATTTTATGCTCTTAAATCTCACTTTTGTAATGAATACTTGAGTAATTCAGTTATTTTAATATGCTTTTGTTAGTATTTAATACAGATGAGTCATGGAAGGTTATGATAAACAATTTGAAGTGTTTTCAAGGTAAATTCAAGATAAAAAGGTTAAGAGTCTCACAAGTTTTAGTTTCAAGATAAATCAAAGTTAAATTGGCAGAACTTTTAGGCTAGACGATGTGGTGTCTTTTTTGACCTCATATGAAGTGCATACTTTGAGTTATGTGAGCCATACCTATCAAATTAAAACCCCAGATATCTAGTTTCTATAACTTCCAACAATTTATGAATCAGATTTTTGTAGAGAAAGTTGTGATCGATTTAATACTTAAAAGTCAGAAGTATCGCAATCGGAGAACGTGAAATGTGTTTAGTGATCCTAGATTGCGATATGTGACAAAAAAGAGTCCAAATTTAGCTTAAAGACTTGAACATGTACCACTTTGAATGCTATTTAATACATCATTTATGCACATTCACAGTAGCCTTTGAAGAACTAAAACGCAGCAAAAAAGATAGAGTATTGAAGAGGTTTTGAACATGAGTTTAAGGGCAAATCTTGGACATAACTTCCTGTAGTTTTTTGCAAAAACATCAACAGCCACTTAAGCTTTTTCTTAGCATTTCTTAGCCAAATTTGGGAGGTTTATGGAAAGAGTTTTCATGGAAAAAGTGCAATAACCTTGAGGAGATTGAGAAGCTACAAAACAAGTCATCATCAACAATTTTTGGTGTTCAAATGATGGCAACAACATCATTGGCATCCTTTGCAGTTACAATAGCAACAAGGATGGAGATTTAATTATGGGAGGAGCTGAGTTTAGCCTTAAAAATAAGGGGATTTGTTGGATTTAATGAGAATTCTTTTTCCCTTTTAATTTTATTAGCTAAATGATGATGTTTATTAATTGTTTGAGTGGTTTGTATTGTGATATGATGTTGATGACTTAGACTTGTTGTCAAGGGTTGCAGTGAACCCTAGTCCATGAAACTCACCTTGTTTTTATCGTTGATTAATTGTATTTTCGTTATTCGATTTTTATTCTATTTTGAACTTAATGCTCTTTGATTATTTGATCACTAGTTTAAGAGAATTAGTAACCTTGAGTGAGCTTAAAAGAGAAACTTTTGTATTTAGACCTAAATAAAATAGCATATATTATGTCAGATAGAAATATACCTATGTATTATGTATGATTGTGTGTAGGTACTTATTCATAATGAGTTTGTATTAATCATTCGACATAGAAATATAGTTGGGTGTTTAATGTGAACATATTTATTGGACGCTCAAAAGAGGCTTGCGAATACTATAGTGTTACTCGATTAAGCTTATAATGAGAATGAAATAATTAACGGTAAAATTATAAGTTGGATGGAATGGTTAGTTATGTGTGTAGTTTAATTAGTCGTATTTGTTATTTACTTAACTTAGTGTAGTTTGTAAAATTCATCTTTCAATAGTTTGGATAAGGGTAGTTCAAAACAATTTTAATACTTAACGTAGCTTGGACAACCTTTGTGGGAAGGATACTTGATAATAGGAAAATTTACCATTATTTTGTACCCATAAATCAAGCTTTTGTGATGAGAACTTAGGTAATTTTTAGTATTTCTAATTATTTTTGAGATTTGATGTAGATTTAGAAAAAGTGTGCGCAAACTGAAAATTCAAATAAAAATCTAGATTTATTTGTGATTTTTCGAGAATTTCAGATCAAATCAAAATCCTTTAGTTATGAAGGTAAAATTCGATTTAAATTTCAAGATTATACAGAAAAGTTTGATCAAAATTAAAAGTTTATCTAAAAGAATTTAAGAGATGATCAAATTTAAGGATAAGATTTGTTGAAGATAGAGATCGAATTTGAGGGAAGATAATGATGGAAATTAAAGGATAAAGATAGAATTGGAAGAGATAATTATCAAAGGAGAGATTGCAATCAAATGGAGGACAAAGAATTGATTTCTAGTCGAAGTGCTTGAAGATGTAGCTTGTGAAAGAAAGACAGAAGTTGCCCCAATTTACAGCGTTGACAAGGAGCGCTAGTCGCAGGTTGTAGCCACGGAAAGTGACAATAATCCATAAGTCGTAACCTCTGGCCATGACATCATTGCGGGTTATTCATGTGTGTTCTAAAGTTATGCATTTGCTTGCATCGTTTCAGGCTTCTAGAAGAATGCAGAGTTCATGTGACATGCAAATACATCGCAATTAATATGGAGAGATAAAGATAAATACAAAATCAATTTTTATCTTCAATATATCTCTCTAGCCTTGAAAAATTACGTGGAAGTCCAATTTGAAGCTTGTCAATAGTAGCAGTTATCAGACGAAAATTAGCAGTTCATTTTTCATTTTCAAAGTCAATCAGTGTCAAGTGGGAGAGTCTCATGCAACTCAAGTGAGGCAAATTCAAAGGTGATTCCAATGAAGCCCAAGTGGAGAAATTAATTTACATTAGTTTCTTTATACCTTTATTACGGAATTTACCCTTGTTTATTTAATTTGTCTTACTTTAACTATGTTGAACTAATTTCTTTCTATCTGGGCCATAATGTAACTTGACTTTCATTTTTAATTTATTTGATGATTTTTAATTTTTATTTTCATATTCTACTTTATTGGTCCTTAATGTTATCACTTAATAAGGGCCCATTAATTAATTATATTTTATGGTCATACTATATTTAAGAGAGGTATTATGTGTTTAGAAATCAATAGGGTAGCATCACTCTTAAGAGATAGAGATATACTCAAGTTGATTAATCTACTGTCGACGTTGAAATTCAGTTGACGAGTATTCAATGCTCAATACTTGCAATCAATGTGAGAAAACATAGAAATCGAGAAGAAAACAATAAAGAACCAAGAATAAACGGAGGAACAGAGGATTTTTAACGTGGTTCAGCGAATGCGTCTACGTCCATGACTGTCTCTCTTAAATTCTGTAGAGTGACAGTATATTATTTGTGGTGCGTTTGTTACAATGATTTTAACCCCTATTTATAGGGGAAGAGTTGTTACAGATTAGGAAGCAACAAAATAGGAAGAGAATTATGAATTAATTATACTTCCTAATTGGTTGGGATAAAATCAAGAAACTGCTCCGCAATATCTGAGATAATATTGACTAAGTTTGAATTTAAATTAACTTCCATAACTGGTGAGAGAATCATGACTAGATTGGGTAACTGCCATATTTGGAAGATTCTGCATTGATTGTCCATGGGACGAACTGTTCACTGTCTTGAGCGACCTCAAGCTTGACCTCACTGATGAGCGAGCTATGCATAGAACAAATATAATTTAACCAGGCTGAGACAAGCTCACTAATGCGAGCTGAAGAGCTGGCTAGGACGAGTTGTAGAGATCGCTGGCTTGAGATTGATAACTGGGTTTTTGGCCTCTAGGCGATCTTATTGGATTGACTTGTTGGGCCTTGTGGGCCTTGTCTGCTGGGCCTTTGCATTGAGTTGGCTTTATGAGCCTTTATCAGGCTTTTACTAGCCCATTGAGTGAGTCCAGAAAATGCATATAACATCAGCTCCCCAGCTCTCAGTTCGTTCTGCGAATTGGGAGCTCGAGCTCGCTAGTAAAAGTTAACTTCTTTGGTAAGCTAGCTTGAATTCCTGTTTTTGCACCTTTTCAAATGCTATCACATCGGTCTAACGCGTGGCAGTCATGCAGGAGGTAACTTGTAAACTCCTAGCTCCGACTTCTAAAGTCCCAACGTTAGAAAATAAGTTAGAGAGATAATATATAACTCTCTCTACATTTAATTGATTTAATTTCATAGCCTCCAAAATTTATTTATTTAGAATACGACGAAATTCGTCGTATTAAAAAGTTTAGTAACGTCCCAATGAAAATCCAAGTTAGGAAATCCAAGATTTTAGTAAAGGATAATCGAATTAAAATTCGATTTAAAAGAGAGAGTCAAGTGATCAAGAGAAAAACTTGACATCCCATAAGATATTTATGAGATATATAAATCAATCAATTAAAAGTAAAAACTATCAAAGAAAATAAAATTAGATAAGAGGAAAGTTAGATTTTCACAAATAAGAAATATATATATATAATTGACAAGTAGACAAGTTCTAAAGTTAGAACTTCATTACATAAATAAATATAAGTAATAAAGTGTTACTAAGTGATTGAATAAGTTTAAGTGATAGCCCAACAAATTAAATAGAAGCAAAACCTTCAAAACCATAAAGGATGAAGGGTGTAGTAGCAATTAAGTAAAACAAGAGAAGGATTTTTGTGAATTGAAAAAGATGAATGCAAGAAATGCAATTTTTGAAAGGTGGAGTCTATAAATACAAGACTTAGCTGATATTTTTCAACAAACCAAACCCATTCAGTCGTGAAACACACAGAAACCGTGAGAGCAGAACAGGGTAGCAGCTGTTGGCGTGAGGAGCTTCCAGAAACGAGTAGAACCAAAGGAGATTAAGAGCAGAAGTGAAAGGCCAGAAGAAGAGAAGAAGAAGCATGAAAAGGAGAAGAAAACCAGCAGCTTGGACGTGCCTAAAAAGAGCAGAACAGAGCTGGTTGTGAAGAGGGAGTAGAACCGAAGCAAAACAGAAAAAGTGAAGACAGCTCTGCAAAGGTCTGGATGACCAGCAGAAGAAATGGAAGAAGAAAAGCCATTCTTGCCCATCCAAGCCTCAAACTCTCTCCTCTAAGACCCCTCTCAAGTCCCTCTCACTCCTCCAAACAAAGATCAAGTGAGATATCCTCTTACTTTTCTTGTTTCTTGCTGAAATTTACAGAAGTAGGATGCTGAAATTTTTGTGCAGAATTTTCTGCCTTGTGTTGAAAGTTTATGCTTGAAATTTATGTAGAACCCTAAGTGATTGATGTAGGGACTTAAAGGTGGAGTTGTTGTGTGTTAATGATAGCTTAGGAGTGTAAATATGAGCTGTCATATCCTTGCTCACAATAGAAACGAAAATAAGTTTTTCTCACACTCTACCTATTTGACAAAAAGTGTGAGTGAGTTTGAGAGCTTTGGATGATAAAGTTATGTTTATGTGAGTGTTAAAGACTTGAAGAGCAGTAAATAGCCTTGAGTTTAGATGGTTTTGAACTCAAAATTTGACATGAAAAAACATAGAAAAGCATAGAGAGGCATGTAGAGGTCAATAGAGTTAATTTGACAATTTTTGCAATCCCGAGTGGAATTTTTGAGCTAGAGAAGACCTGACCAAAACTAACTTATTTGGGGGTGTTCTACATCTCAAATGATGCCTAGGAACCATAGAAAACCATAGGTTTTGGCACGGATCGAATCCGATAAAAATTGTGCAAGTTATGCACAATATAGTGCCGTTAGAGCTCTGAGAAGTGAAACGGTTAGCTTAATACAATTTTTATGGCATGAAATGAGTTTAGTTAGTCATTATAGGTTAAATGAAGCTTAGTTATGAAATAAAATCTAGCGTCGCTAATCCAAAACCAAGAGTTTACAAAACGTGCATTAAATTGCACCCGAAAGTGTCCAAAACGAACGTTTTCATTAGATTTGACATAGCAAACGATAATATTTCTCAATGAAATTTGTCGTGTGACTAGAATGTGATATAAGTGAGCCATAGGAAAAAGAACGAAGGAAAACGGAGCCCCGAACAGCAGGTTATTGCCTGTTCTGTCAAGGGCTGTCCATTTTAAATAAAATTGTGATTTTTCGTTTTAAGCCTCCGACAAGTAAACGGACCGTGTGGGGATATCCCTAGAGATTCAAAACTAAAAATTTTTCACAAAAATCGGGATTTGAGAGTCTCGGTTGAATTAGAAACAAGTTAGGAGCTATATAGAGAGAATTGGGCATAGTTGAGAATTTCTAACATATAGTAATGATAAAATCATGTTGTGTAGGTGACGAGCGCGTGAGCGGCGTCCAGGAGCCTCGTCGAGACGCTTGACGTGGCCTTGAGGTAAGTGGTTCGCCACTTAATAGCTTTTTAAATTGTCATGCAAATTCTTGATGATGTTAAATGACTATAGTAGCTATGTAATAAAGGAAATTGAAAATGATATTTAATGATGTAGTTAAAGTTAAAGCGTATGAATTCTTATGGAATCCATAGGTTACTAGAAAGTGATAATGAGTTGCATGTAAAGAAAATGGAATAAGAGAGTTTGCAAGATATTCAAACTAAAGTCATTTGTGCTTTTGCACTTAAAGAAATTGATTATGAAATTTAGCGTTACGTGACGACGCAGAGAATTCTGTCCGTAATCGCTCAGTTTATAGAAAAGTATAGCGCTACGTTGCGATGCAGACAATTCTGCACGTAGTTGGTTAGTTGACAGTTAGCGCTACGACGCGATGCAGTAAATTCCGCTCGTAGTCGTCTAGAGATTTAGCACTACATTTGCGATGTAGAGAATTCCGCATTGTAGTTGTTCAGTGAATAGTTTAGCGCCCTACGTACGATGCAGTAAATTCTGTAACGTAGTGGTTGAGATGCATTAGTAAGCTTCATGTTGGCGTTAGCTAAAATCGCCCATGATGGTTAGAACAAGTCAAGGATACACATGGAAGAATTTAAAGAAGTTGTAAAACTTGAGTAAATAATGAATTCTTATGTTGGTATATGTGATATTATATATCCTTATTGCACTAACCCCTTGTTTATTTTGTAGCTTATTTGTTTTTATTGCATGCCACCGTCGGACGAGATCGAGATCTTTTGTTTGCATATACATTGATAGGTGGGCGATAGCGCAAGACGTGTATATACATTTTTGTATATGTATTTAACCTATTAACTTTTGAATTACATTGATGTTGAATTTGTAAGTTGTAAATATAATCATGCATTCTATATATATAGTTCATATATGTACATGTTGAATTTGAATTCATTGTTTATGCTTATGAAATGGTGATGATTGATGCATGATTGAGAATAAAGAAGTTGGGAGGTGTTCAGAAATAGTCGAAGTGTCATTTTCCTTACAGGTTAAATTTTGGTTTATCAAAAACGCAGCCGTTATGCTGCCGAAATTTTTATAAAATGAATTTGAAATAGAATAAAAAAAAAGGTTTATCTCTCCCAATCAGTAATAGATAAAATCAAATCACTAAGTTTTGACGAGTAAACCGGATACAGAAAGATAGGGTTCGCTTCCCGGATGTCTTCGATCCGACGAGTCGGTTTCGAGGAATCCGTTGAAGTGCCCGGCAGGATCCTCCAGACGAGAGCTTAGATAAGGTCTGGGAAGGGTCCTGTCATAACTGAACTGACATTGGCACGTCCCTTGCACGTGTATTTAATGCCCACGTCTTTCAACTGACGGCTACATGATTAGAAAGCCGTACCTCGCGCTGTAACGTTGGATCGATGGCAGTTACACAACACGCGGATCTGATGGTTGGGGCTCAAGCTCGTCCACCTATATAAACTGGTGGAGCCCTTTCATTCTCTTTTTCATCTGTCACTTTCTCTCGAAGCTACCAAGTTTTCTCAGTAAACTCACTGGTTTTTCATGAAATCGACACTTCCAGTCGCCGTTCTTCACACTTTCATTAAAGATTCACGGTAAGTTCTTTCTTTTGACTTCAAGCCTTCGGTTTTTTGGTTCATATTGTTGAGTTTACATCATATTGTGCTTGCTTTTTATCATCGTTGTGTTTGAGATGGTATGAACATGTCATGTTCTTGATATTGAGTTTTTACTGTTCTGGGTTTCTTGTTGAACACGACTTTTCAACTTCTGTTGATTTGATTCTGTAGTATGCTTGTTTGCAAACTGAATACTGTTTATGGCCCGTTATGCATGCGAACTGTAGGATTAGACACCTGTAGATTATTAGCTCGCAGGTCGTTTCTTCATAGGTCGAGCCCCCCATTGTACAAGTGATCTGCAAAATAAGAGACTTAGAAAAACTTTTAACATTTTAATAATCTGTTTGCTACGACCTAAATATGCTTCCTTTATACAAATGTCTTCAAGTGGAGCTCGTAATATCAAAAAAGTAGCTCGAGGTAGAGAAGCTCATGAGCAGGATGAGTCCCGAGCACAAGCTAGAAAGGAAAGAGAAGCTCACGAGACATTTGCACGCAATTCCTCTACATTGGGTCTCTTCGATTTAATAGGGCTTACCATTCAATTTCACATCCCTAAGGGTTGTCGTGCGCTGATACCCATTCCTACAAGTCATGCCTGCTATCCTCCATGGGGGTGCATCGTCGTCAGTACCCAACATCTCCAGTACGGACTACAGTTCCCCATTCCTCGCTACCTGATCGACTTTCTCAACACAGTCAAGCTCGCGCCATTCCAGTTGACATTGAATTCATATGCGCAGTTGACCTCGTTGACTCTGCCTTCCTTAAAAATGACCTTTCTACCCCAACTCCAAGAATCATCCAACACCTCTATAGCTTCAAGGCTTTGAGCACTAAAAAGGGGGAAAAACCAGATGGCGTTTATTATCTCACAGCTCGCACATCTGACTATAAGGAACTCTTACCCCAAGGAGATACGAAGGGCAAGTCTAATGTCAGGAAATATAAAACGAGTTGGTTCTTCGTTTCTTGCCCTTCCTTCGTGGGTCTCAATAATTTCAGCTTCGTTCTGAACCCAGGTATGTAGAGGGGAATCTTTAGCAAGCTATGATATTTTATATATTTATTATTATTTTATTTATTTATTTTTATTATTATTTTTTAACATTTTTCTTTACAGAGCTGAAACTGGACGAGTCTCCTCTCAGTGATGAGGAAAAAAGGGCTCTTGAGGTGTTCACGAACTCGGATGAAGCGAGCATCAGTGTTAAATTTGACAACGCCCTTCTCTGAGCTCATGGTCTTGCTCCCCCTACGAATTCTCCGCTACTAGAACTTGAAGTGGACATAGGGAGTATGGTTGATAACCCTATACTTCCTTCTGTTCTTGAAGTCCCTGTCACCACGTCGCGAGCAGATATAACAGCTTCTGCCCCTAGCTCGCAAGCAGAAACTCTTGTTGTGCAAGTAGATTCATCCATTTCCCCTGTTCAAACAGTTATTCCAAGGGTCACATCCTCATCTGCCCAAGCAGATCCTGCCTTTACTCCTACAGTACCAGTAACTACTGAAGTAACTCTAGCTCCAGCTCGTACCTCGCCAATAGGTGAATTTCAACCAATGGTTCCCCCAGCTCCTATTACTTCCTCTGGGCAAGCTCCCACAAAAAGAAGGAAACTTACTCTTCTGGAGTTTTCTCCTGTGTAACCTGCTAAAGCTCCAGCCTTTTTAGTTACTCCAGCAAAGCGACCTGCTAAAGCCTCAGCCTCTCCAACTGCTCCTCCAAAGCGTTCTAAGCGACCTGCTGAAGCAGAAACTCCCTTGGTCGCTGCTCCAAGCGAGGTACCGCCTCCAGAAATAGCAGCAGATCTTCCGCTGGTTCCAGTTTTCAGCTCGCAACCCAGAGAAGGGGATATTTCTTCTAAGGTTACTCCC
This sequence comes from Litchi chinensis, assembly GCA_019925255.1. Taxonomy (NCBI): domain Eukaryota; kingdom Viridiplantae; phylum Streptophyta; class Magnoliopsida; order Sapindales; family Sapindaceae; genus Litchi; species Litchi chinensis. Next base: position 21,820,740 of record CM034470.1, on the reverse strand, counting down.
CAGGCAACCCGAGCTAGTACCAGCAGGAGACTAGCAAAGAATTGGTCTAGGCGTACTTTTCTTACGCGACGTCATGTTTACCGGAGTGAAGAGCCTGACGCCCCGGAGGCTGAGAGGACTCCATCGCCAACAAAACCAGACATCGAGGTTGGACTTGGGGGGAGATATTTAACTTCCTTACTTAACAACTGGACATCAATTATGTTGACTCATACAAGGGTCTTAGAGAATAGGTCCCTAAGGGGTATGGACCTAGACGAGTACGTAGCTCGACATTCCATGCTAGTAAGTCATTTTTCTTTTATCTCCTAGCCTCTTTACTTTATCAAATATTAATTTGTAGAATTTTTAGGGCGCTCTTGCATCAATAAAGCGAAAGAGGGAGACAAAAGTCACTAAGGATCGAATAATGAAACTGGAAAACGAGCTGGAGGATGCTCGGGAGGAGATTGTAGACTTAACCGAGAGGGCTCGAGACGAGAGAGTGTTCGTTGAAGGCCATGAGGTACAGATTGCTGCGGCGGCCATTGCTAGACAAACAGTCGAAGAGGCTCTAACGCGGGCAAAAGAGAGTTATGAAGCCACTAGGTCGCATCTCACTGCCTTGCTACGCAATTGCGAAGATGAACGTTACAAGGCAAAATTGAACAATATGAAAGGTGAACTGAGGCAGTCTGAGCAATGAGCTGAGATAGCGGAGGGAGAGCTTAAGAGGCTTAGACAACAAGTTGATGCCCCAGTGCAACGGGTTGAGGCTGTTGAGCAATGGGCCGAACTGGCCGAAAAACAGATTAAACAAGCACAAGTTGCAGCACAGCGAACTGAGGAGGCCGAGCAGCGAGCTGAAATTGCAGAGAAACAAATCGAAGTGCTCGAGCAACGAGTTAATGCTGTAGTACAACAAGCTGAGGTCGTTGAGCAACAGGCTGAAAAAGTAGAGGCTGCCATTCAACTGGCTGAAGAGGCCGAACATCGAGCCGAAGTGCTTAGGCAGCAAGTGGGGGAGGCAATACAACAAGCTGGGGCTGCAGAGCAACAAATAGAGGTCATGAAGCAAGAAGCTGAGATCGTCAATCATCATGCAGATAATGCCTTCGAAGAACTAATGGTTTTTTGAGAAATATCTATTCAAGAAACGGAGGTGCTAATTGCTGAGGCCAGAGATGATGTTGAGGAAAGAACAGGCCGTAATTTCCTTTACACGCTATGGATGCCCCATCCTGACATAGATTTTTCTATCTTTGGCGATGAAGGACCTTGAGCTGTGGAGGAATTCAAAGTAAAAGCTGCCTCGTCTTCAGCTGTAGCTGATGTAGTCCCTTTGACAAGAGAGACTCCTGGGACGACCTCTTAGGCTGAGCCTGCTGGTGTCGGTGACCTACCCAACTCGTCCTTCAATGAAAACAATCTCAAGTCCAGATTCTCTAGCTCGAAACTAAGAGCTCATTTTTTGCTTTTTACACTTGTATTCTTTATATTTGTACTCTTTCAATTTGTAAAGAATTTTTTAACTTTAATAAAATTTCTTTTATCATATCTTCTGTGTTGAATGCATTTGAGCTATTACATCTGTTATAACATATTTTACGATCTTCAACTTAAGTTATCAAACTTCTTGCGAGCCGATTGTTAACGAGCTCGAAATCTGATATAATAACTTAAACAATCGCTTAATTCAACAGTTAATAAAATCTTGTAATATAACAATTGATCAGTTGGAATATTGACAAGCTATGCAGGGGTACTCAACCACACCTGCTTTTGACTTTTTCATTTTTAGCGAGCTATACAAGGGTACATAACCTCGCCTGCTTTTTAGGCTCATTTTATTTTTGGCGAACTATACAATGGTACATAATCTCACCTGCTTTTAAGGCTCTTTCATTTTTAGCGAGCTATGCAAGGGTACTTAACCTCACCTGCTTTTTAGGCTCATTTTCATTTAGCGAGCTATGCAGGGGTACTTAGCCACACTTGCTTTTTAGGCTCTTTTTTATTTTTAGCGAGCTATGCAGGGGCACGTAACCTCGCCTGCTTTTTAGGCTCTTTCATTTAGCGAGCTATGCAGGGGCACTTAGCCACACCTGCTTTTTAGGCTCTTTTTATTTTTAGCGAGCTATACAGGGCACGTAACATCGCCTGCTTTTTTGGCTCTTATTTTTAGCGAGCTATGCAGGGGCATGTAACCTCGCCTGCTTTTAGACTCTCTTTTTTTTTTTTTTAGCGAGCTATGCAGGGGTACTTAACCTCACCTGCTTTTTACGCTCTTTTTCATTTTATAGCGAGCTACGAGCTAATCAGCACGAAGCCTGTCAACTTTATAACTTGGTTTGAATTGTCATGAGGGAACTGGAGCTTTCATTAGCTATAATGAGATTGAATTACATAACAGAGGCTACCGATAATACAGACGGAGATGCTCGGCATTCTAAGCTCGAGGGACTTCAGCCTTATTCATATTGGCTAAATGATAAGCTTTATTTCCCAAATTTGCTTTGATGACATAGGGTCCTTCCCAATTTGGGCTTAAGGACCCATCACTGGGTTTGCGGGCTCCAGGCAGAATGATACGCAGCACCAAATCTCCTATGTTGAAGCTACGAATTCGGGCATTCTTGTTATAGTACCTCGCGATTCTTTGTTGATAGACAACTACTTTCAATCTGGCTACTTCTCTGACTTCTTCAAGTAAGTCCGAGCTTGCAGCAAGTAACTGGTCATTGTCATTTGGATTGAAGGTCGCTCTGCGTTGCGAGGTAACTTCTAACTCCGTAGGGATTATGACCTCAGACCCATACACCATCGAAAAGGGCATCTTGCCTATGGTGCTGTGAGCTGTGGTTTTGTAAGCCCATAATATCTTTTGAAGCTCGTCTACCCATGCTCCCTTCTTTGCTTCCAGTTTCATTTTCAGGGTCTGCTTTATAATTTTGTTCACCGCTTCAACTTGGCCATTGGCTTGTGGATGGTCCACTGCTGAGAAGCTCTTTACGATCTTCAGGTCGTTGCAGAACTTGAGAAATTGTTCACTGCTGAACTGGGTCCCATTGTCTGTCACAATCTGTTGTGGGACTCCGAATCTACAAATAATATTGTTCCACACAAATTTTTCAATCTTTGTGTTGGAAATTTTGGCCAACTCCTTTGCTTCTGCCCACTTGGTGAAGTAATCAACTGCGACCACGACATGCTTACATCTTCCACGAGCTGTTGGCAGAGGCCCAATCAAATCCACCCCCCAAATTGTAAAGGGCCATGGGATTACCATTTGTTGGAGATAAGTTGGTGGAGCTCGCGGAACCTGGGTAAACCTTTGACATTTGTCACATCTCTTGATCAGGTCGATGACATCTTGCTTCATGGTGGACCAATAGAAACCTTGTCGCAGTACTTTTTGAGCCAAAGACAGCCCTCCAGTATGGTTTCCACAATGGCCTTCATGTATCTGCCTCATTACTGCCTCACAATCTTGGCCATCTATGCATCTCAAAAGTGGAGTTGAAAATCCCTTCTTATACAGCACGTCATCGTAGATGTAGTATCTGGCTGCTCTAGCTCCCAAGCGCCGTGCTTCCAGCTTATCACTTGGCAGCTTTTCATCTTGCAGATAGCTCAAAATTGGACCCATCCAGGAATTGGACTGTACAGTTATGACCATCATTGAATTCTTTTCTTCTGTACTTGGAGCTGGTAGAAACTCTACTGGGATCGCCCTTAGGAAATCGTCATCTCGAGTAGTTACCAGACGAGCTAGTGCATCTGCATGTGCGTTTTGAGCTCGTGGGATCTGCTTCACCTCGCACTTCTTGAAGGCACATAGCATTTCATGAACTTTCTGAAGGTACAGAGCCACTTTTGGTCCTTTGGTCTAATACTCCCCCAGTATGTGGCAAACCACGAGCTGTGAGTCACTGAAAACCCTTAGTCATTCAGCTCGCATCTCTCTAGCTAGGCGCAAACCTGCGAGCAGCGCTTCATATTCAGCTTCGTTGTTCTTAGCCTGGAAACCAAACCTTAAAGCACAAAGGATCTTGTGGCCTTCAGGACTTATCAATAGAATCCCAGCTCCAGCTCTCTGCTCGCTAGACGATCCATCAACATAAAGCTCCCAGGTCGGACCTTCAGAAGATTCAGCTTCATCATCCGCAGCCTTGTAAATTTTGCAATGAAGTCTGCCAGAGCTTGAGCCTTGATAGCCGTCCTTGGCTTGTACTGAATGTCAAATTGTACGAGCTCAACTGCCCATTTCAGCAAACGACTTAAAGTGTTCGCTTTCTGTAGAACTTGCTTTAACAGATACTAAGTGAGGACTTCGATTGTGTGAGCTTGAAATAAGGTCGCAGCTTCCTTGATGCGATCACCAGGCAATAAGTGAGCTTCTCCATCTGTGAGTACCTGGTTTCAGCATCTTGCAGCCTTTTACTTACATAGTACATTGGAAGCTGCATCTTCTCTTCTTCTCTCACCAAAGCAGCACTTAAAGCTTGCTGAGACACTCCTAAGTACAGAATCAGCTTTTTTCCTTCTTTGGGCTTGGACAGAAGAGAAGCTCGCCCCATGTATTCCTTTAGCTGCTGAAAGGCAACTTCACATTGCTCGGTCCATTCGAAGCTTTTTAATTTCTTCAAAATATCAAAAAATGGGATGCATTTATCCGTAGCCTTCCAGATGAACCTACTTAGTGCTGCGACCTGGCCATTGAGGCTTTGCACATCCTTTACCCTGGTTAGCGACCTCATATCGATCAGTGCTTTGATCTTCTCAAGATTGGCTTCAATACCTCTATTGTTGACCATGAAGCCCAGAAACTTCCCAGAAGCTACTCCAAATGCGCACTTGTACGGATTCAATTTCATCTGATAGCTCCTTAGAATCTGAAACATTTCCCCCAGGTCGCACACATGATCACCAACCTACTTGGATTTTACTAACATGTCATCCATGTAGACCTTCATGGTCTTCGCAATCTGCTCTTCAAACATCATGTTTACCAAGCGTTGGTAGGTCGCTCCTGCATTTTTCAACCCGAAGGGCCCTTGTAGCAATATAGGCCGTGATCAGTCATGAATGAGGTGTGCTCTTCATCCTCAGGATTCATTGGTATTTGATTGTAACCCGAGTAGGCATCCATAAAACTCAAGAACTCGTGTCCAACTGTAGCATCAACGAGTTGGTCAATCCTCGACAGGAGAAAACTATCTTTAGGGCACGCCTTATTCAAATCAGTGAAGTCGATGCATGTTCTCTACTTCCCGTTCTTTTTCTTTACCAACACGGGATTGGCGACCCAAGTCGGGTAGTAAGCTTCTCGGATAAACTTGTTGGCCAACAGCTTATCTACCTCTTCCTTCAGTGCTAAGTAGCGCTCTTCTATCATTACTCTTCTCTTCTGACGAACTGGCTTGTGGTGAGGATCAATATTCAACCTGTGTGACATCACCCTGGAATCTATTCCCATCATATTCTCATGATTCCACGTAAATACATCCAAGTTCGCCTTCAGGAAGTCAGCGAGCTGGACTCTCAATTCTGGAGCTAAACCTCTTCCCAGCTTCAGGCACCTCTCTAGATCTGCCTTATTGACTTGAACATCTTCCAGTTCTTCAATTGGACCAGTAGCTCGGTCTGGATCCAGTTCGCGGGGGTCGAGATTATGACTAACCCCCTTCTCTGTTGTAGCTCGTGGTTCGCCCTCGAAACCACATTCACATTCTTTCCTCTTACACTTATCTTTACTGCATCCTCATAGCAGTGTCTGGCTAAGTGCTACTCTCCCCGAATGCATCCAACGCCACTGGGAGTTGGAAGTTGCACTATAAGAGTCCTGGTTGAAGTAACTGCATCCAGTTCGTTCAACGAAGGCCTTCCCAGGACCATATTGTATGCTGATGGGCAGTCAATTATTAGAAAATTTGTCAACACAGTAGCTTGACGACCTGCTTCCCCAAGAGTAAGTGGCAACTTGATCTGGCCCACTGGTACAACAGTATCTCCAGTGAAACCATAAAGAGGCTCTAGGGATGGTCTCAGCTGCTCCGCTCCTAGCCCCATTTGCTCTAAACAACTCTTGTACATCACATTTACCGAGCTCCAAATATCAATCATGATATGTCTCACATCCATGTTGCTAATTTTAACTCGTATAACCAGTGCGTCATTGTGTGGCCAGATCACACCTCTAGCATCCTTCTGAGTAAAAACAATCTTATCTGAGGTCGTCTTGACTTTCTTGGCAGGTCCCTCCGACCCACTGACTTGAAAGGTATGATTTGCCTCTCGGACGTACCTCTCGTGCGACCTGTTTAAAGCACCTGCGATATGGGGGCCACCATAGATAGTAAAAATAGTTCTTACCGTAGGCTCATGCTCTGGTTCAGGAGCTTGTAGGGGCTGTTGCTGTGCTGGCTGCTGTTGAGGTCACTGTTGTAGAGGTCGCGAGTCTACAGGTTACTCCATATAATTCCTCAGGCGACCTCTCCTGATTAATTTCTCAATGGCATCCTTCAACGCCCAACAATCTGAAGTATTGTGCCTAACCTCATTATGATAGGCACAAAACTTGCTCATATCTCTGTGCTGAATAGGGGCTCTCAAATGATAAGGCTTTCAAAGTCTTCCCTGTTCCTTTCTGCTGTAAAGATCCTGTCTTGCGAGTTTGACAAGATATTGTAATTTTCATAGCGACCTTGACGCTGAGGTCGCTCATTCCTTAGCTCTCTCCTAGCTTTTTTAGCAACCTGATTGTGCGAGCCACTGTTCCTACCTTCTTTGTTCTTACCATTATTTCTTTTCTTCATCTGACTGGAACTGCCCGCTTCATTCTTCTGATTAGACTTCTTCGGGCCGAAGGTCTCTTCCCACCTAATCTCCTTTGCAGCTCGCTCATAGAACTCTCTCAGATCCTTCACTGGGGACTTGTAAATGCTTTCATTCAACTTCCCCTCCTTACACAGCCCAGCTGAGATCGCTGTCAGTATACTCTCGTCTGATGGATTTTCAACATTCGCGACCTCGCGTCTAAACCTAGTGATATATTTCTTCAATGACTCACCCTGACGCTGGAAGATAGTAGCTAGGTGGCAGGATGGAGCAAGTTGTCTTCTTAAGGCCCTGTATTGGCCAACGAACTTCTGCTGACATTCTCCCTAACTACTTATGCTTCGAGCTGGAAGATTCTTGAACCATATCCTTGGAATATCCCCCAAAGTAGCTGGGAATACACGGCATTTCACCATTGGATTACCTGTCTGCAGATCCATCTAAATGTTAAAAGCATCTAAATGATCATAGGGGTCACTGTCCCCATTGTATTGCTGAATGCTAGGCATTTTAAACCTCGGAATGAGAGGTTGCGTCTCAATTTCCCTTGTGAATGAGGTCATTTCCTCGTAATGCCCGCGTTGCTCTGGGGCTCCAGGTCGTGCTTCTAGCTGCTAGATCCTCTAGAGGAGCTTCTCTACCTGTGGATCTCGGAGCTTATATCTTCTCCTGTGGTCGCGACTCGGAGAAGGATGCTCTGGGTCATATCTCTCGTCCTCTCCGAGCAAGCCTTCAGGCTGATGGGATCTCGCATGTTGCCCATTCACCTCATCCACATACCGAGCTGCAGCTCGGACTCTATAGTGCCAAACCTCTACTCGTCGGCTTCCATCCTGGCTTAACCTTACTACCAAGCTAGCTGGGCACGTGACTTCCCTTTCTTCGGGGACAGGGTGGCCTCCAGCTCTAGAGCGTGCATTAGAGGAGCAAGCTGAGCCGGTAGGTCTCGGGATTTCCCTTGCTGGCCTTTGAGGCACAAGCATTGCCTCATGCTGCTGAGACACGTGCCTTGGAACCTTGACCTCCACCCTGGGTGCATTCTATACCTGAGCTTGCACCAACATATTGACTACCTCTGTAAGCTGTCTAACCGTGTTCTCCAACGTTTCTTGTCTTTGATTCCACACATTCTTCCCTTCAGCTATTGGGTCAATTGGAACCGGTTGCCGAAGAGGCAGAGGATGAATGCTTGCTACAGCACCGATTGCTTGACCATGAGACGTACCTGCTGCATGCATGGGTGTGTCTTGCACAGGCTGCATGTTCTACTGAGGTTGGTTCATATGGCTCTCCACCTGGTCATCGTCTCCAAAATACCTGTTTGATCTGATTCTTGGCATATTGTCAGAAATCAATGAACTGAGATGAAAGAGATTGCAGTTTGGGCCCTCCTTTTAGCTTCAAAAATGTCGACGTTGAAATTCAGTCGATGAGTATTTAATGCCCAATACCTGCAATCAATGTGAGAAAACACAGAAATCGAGAAGAAAACAATAAAGAACTAAGAACAAATGGAGGAACAGAGAATTTTTAACGTGGTTCAGCGAGTGCGCCTACGTCTACGGCTGTCTCTCTTAAATTCTGCAGAGTGATAGTATATTATTTATGGTGCATCTATTACAATGATTTTAACCCCTATTTATAGGGGAAGAGTTGTTACAGATTAGGAAGCAACAAAATAGGAAGAGAATCATGAATTAATTACATTTCCTAATTGGTTGGGATAAAATCAGGAAACTGTTCTGTAATATCCGAGATAATGTTGACTAAGTTTGAATTTGAATTAACTTCCATATCTGGTGAGAGAATCACGATTAGATTGGATAACTGCCATATCTGGAAGATTCTGCATTGACTGTCCATGGAACGAACTGTTCACTGTCTTGAACGACCTTGAGCTTGACCTCGCTGATGAGCGAGCTATGCATAGAACAAGTATAATTTAACCAGGCTGAGACGAGCTCACTGATGCGAGATGAAGAGCTGGCTAGAACGAGCTGTAGAGCTCGCTGGGCTTGAGATTGATAACTGGGCTTTGGCCTCTGGGCGATCTTATTGGGCTGACTTGTTAGGCCTTGTCTGCTGGGCCTTTGCATTTAGTTGGCTTTATGAACCTTTATCAGGCTCTTACCAGCCCATTGAGTGAGTCCAGAAAATGCATATAACATCTACATAAAGATATATTCAGGTTAGTTAATTTGGATATGTTTGTTTTGTTAGATTTTGTGCCCTAAGAGCTTGTAATTATGTAAACAGTTTTAATAAATAATAATAAATTAATTATTTTGTTCAATTTATATGCATTTATGAAATGTTTGCTTCATATAAATATCATGTAACATCCATGATTACTTATGTAATCTCAAACTAAGCATGTAAGTATTATATACAAGAAGATTTAGTTTGAGATCAGTAATCTAAAGAGTCCATAGAAAACAAACAAAGCTAGGTACTTTGTTTGTGGTAAATCTACAGTTGCGGTTCATTTTGTATTTGATGCGATGATCTTATTCGGGATCGTTCATGTGGCGACATGAAAATGGAGGCACCTTATATGATAGAGATTATATAGGACTGGACCACGATAAAATGAATTTTTTATTAATATCCGTTAAATAAAGAAATTCATATTTATCAACTAGATGATCATATATGGATTGATCTTAATCCTGAGTGTTTTATGGACTTCTATTTATTGAGTCATATCTTTTGATTTACATGGGTGAGACTGCTATAGATTTACGGTAATAAGCTTCGTACTTTGAAGATGTGATTTAATAGATGGTTGGGAACATTCTACACAATAGTGTAATCCACTCCTTCTTGCGAGAAATAGATGAGTAGTTCCCTTAAAGTGTTTATTCAAGTCTTGAACAATAAAAGTGCTCGACTTTCTGTTTATGAGTAAACAGAAAGATAAGTTCAAAAGTTGTTATGAATATATTGTTCATTAGAGAATCAATGGTACTTACTAGAATAAGATATAATTAGAGAGGTATAACGGACTTTACTGACCTAACTCTAATTATGAACTACTTGTGGAGGATCGAACCTTATGAAATGATTAAATTGATGGACACTGAAAATTCAGATTGTGTAAAACATCTACAAACTTGAGAGTGCAACCTTGAGCTTTTAGTGGAGTAACTCTGAGGCTAATAATAGTGAATTATTTAATTAAAGAGTTTAATTAATAATTTTGATATTATTGGAGCTCAAATTGTAGGTCCATTTGGTCCCCTTGCTAGTTCACAACCACATAAAGAAACAAATGATAGAATATAATTGGATTGTCCAATTATTAATGTCACATATAAATTTTATGGACATGTTAACGAATTATTTAAATAATTTGATTATTTGAATATATGCAATTATTTAATTAAATGTTAATTATTTAATTATCTGTAGAGATTATGGGTTCAATTTTAAATTGTGTCATTAAATTATTTATGATTTAGAATCATTTAATTTAATGAAAAATCTTTTAATTAATGGAAATAATAATTTAATTTAATTGGAATTAGATTCCATATTAAATTGAATTAAAGAAATTTTAATAGGAATTAGATTCCATATTAAATTAAAAGTAAAAAGTTCTAGATCAATAAGGAATCTGATTCTATATTAGATATGAACTATGTTTTCTAATTTAAATAGGAAATTGTATTCCTTGTTAAATTGGAAAACTCTAACTTACCATTATAAAAGGGTGTTTTATGTTGGTAACTAGAGAGAGAATTTTATGGCCACTTGAACCAAAAACTTCTATTAATTAATAACATCATATTACCACATCTCAAAAGAAATCAAGAAATTTTTTTTTTTGATTTCTACATAATAATCTTTTATAAAAAGATTTCATGATTTGATTCTTTAAGATTGTGCCCACATACAGTTTCTTTTGTGAAGAGTCATAGCAAGGAAGATCAAGTGGTGAAGAATTTGCGAATAAAAAATGATCAATTCAATATTCATGCAAGATAAGATTTGATCTTATTAAGTTAATTATTAAATTATTATTACTAGTATCGATCGGACATGTTTTTATTGGAAAAATTTTTAAAATCCACATTTCCACATTAAATCCAAAATCGATTTTTCCCTTCATGTTTGACAATTGAGAGAGGCTTACAAATATTTTCGAACTGTCCGATTAAATATAAAACAAAAATTTATCTTTTGCATGACGAGAATTAATTAAATAAATAAGTCAAGTGAAATTGTATTCCTAGATTCTTATCAATTACTGGTTTTTTATTAATTTTAATTCATTGTTTTAATTTTTTGCATTTAGTTTTCTTAATTAATAACTTAATTTTGATAGTCTAAATAAAATTGTTCCTAATCAATTTTGGTACTTAATTCAAAGTTTGCATCTATCCCCATGGGTTCGACCTAGACTTGCTATAATTTACAATTAGACCGTATATACTTGCATATATCTAGCACATTTTAGAAATAGCTGGTCAATACTCTACTCATCATTGTATTACTTATAAACCGTGTATAATTACACATGTTTCTAGTGATTAATTTATACACTAGAAATTTTCCATCAAGGTTTTGGTGCTGTTGTTAGGGATTATTCCAAGTTGTCTTGATATTAATGCTGGTCAAGATTTCCTTACTTTAAACATTTATTTGTTATCATTTATTTATTTTTGTTTTTATTTTTACTTTTTAGGGAATGGCTTACAGGATCTATCGGTGGTCTAATGATAGTGGGATGAACACATTCCAAAGCCCATTTGTGAGTTATGAGGAATGTGGTCATAGAGAATGGAATGATAGTCATTAGAGCAATCATGCATCATATTATTGTGTGCTTGACTTAATGAGTTATATTATAACCTAAATTCAAACTTCTATAACCCAAGATGGAGTGATCAATTGAGCTATACGTGAAGTGGAGAGCAAGATCCATATTCACATATGTGGTCATCGTATCCATCGAAGTTTCAAGACCAATTTTAGCAACCTTATAGTCTTCCGAATTTTCAAGAATACCATCAGTAGTTCAACATTCCTCCTTAAAAAGAGAAACCATCTACAATAGAAAGGATTATATAGATGCTTGAGAGGATAGATCAACTCATAAAAAAAGTGACATTTTATTGTAAGAACAACATCAGCGACCTTATATCTCTCCTCAAGAAAAGAAGCCAACGTTAGAAGAGGTGATCAAGCAATCCATGGAAACGATGGACATTTTACTTCAAGAATAACAAGATATGTTGCAAGAACAATAGGCTTCAATGCAATGCTAGTAGGCTACACAAGTGCAGCTGGATCAGATTACTAGTGCACTCAACAATAGTTAGCATGAAGCACTTTCTAGTGAGTCAAAAAATAACCTGGAGACAAAGGAGGAGGAGCAGTGTCATGACATCACTTGGAGTAGTGGTGAAGAGTTAAACATGAGTGACGAAGAGCTTACTTTAGCAATTAAATCTCTTATTGACGATGAAATAATCAAAACTAAAAGGAAGATCAAGTCGAGAAGACCCTAAGTCAAGAAGAAGAACTCGAAGGGACATTTTAAGCTAAAACTACACCATATGTTTCACTGTAATTCATATCCAAGAGATTTGGTTTGGGGATGTTCGAACCTACCTTTGTTACATGATAGTTGGTGGACAATACTCTTAACTGACATGAGAAATTTATTGAGGAGAAGGTAGACACGCAATATGGTGAAATTATAAGTAAAGTTCAGAATGAAGAGATGATTTGCAAGGAACTTAAGTCAATCGAAATGCCACAAATGAAAGAGGGTTGCTATAAGGTTGATATTGACATTGAAAAGGTATATGACATTTGGACAAAAGAATTACCACTAGATCCTTATAAGTTCTTTGAAGGAAAGAAAGACTTCCGATTTCATCCATATAAGATGAGAAGATGATGTAGGAAGAGACTCAGAGGATGGAAGAGTTACAAGCTTTTGGAAATTCATCCTATATCATGCCAATTAGGGCACATTTTTATTGCTTGAGATAAAATCTCTTGGAGCAAATACAAGCATCAAGGATCAAGGCCAGTCGTTTATAGAAAAACTTACCAATAGAAATTGGGTTGAAAAATGAGTGAAGGAGTCAAGTTGATGACTATAAATCAAGCGCTTTTTGGGAGGCAACCCAAGAATTTTTAATTTTTAATTTTGCTTTTTATGTTTTATTTTAGTTATATTGTGTCTTTAATTTAATTTTTGTATATTGTTTGTTGGTTTGTAGGGGTACTCAGAAGAATATAGGGCAATGTGATATCAAGATCATCAATTCACCAAGCCTAAGCTTGCGAGAGAAGTTTCTTAACTTCACTCTCATTGTGCACTTTAATTTGATAATATTGAAGAACTTAGGTTTAGGGGTACACTTGCTTTATTTTGTTCTAGGTTATTAGTTTTTGCATGTTTTGAGAATTAGTTTAATTTTTTGAGAATTAGTTTAGTTTTCTTCATAAATTGCATAATATCATGAGTTAAGAATTAGATGTTTGACGATGATGATGAGCATGCGAATTTCAATGAGTTGATTTTGTGTGAATGGTTTGAAGATTTATACTTTGTCTTTTATACACATTGACGACCACATTCTTGACATTATAGTGAATAGGATGCATGTTTGAGTAGTCTAGGATCAATAATGGATATTTCCCAAGTGAGTTATTTACGTCATAGTGTTTTTTTCTGAGGGAAATTTTCTTTATTACTCTTAAACACTCTTTTCATGTTCTTAAATTGAATAAATTGACCTCTATAGGTTTTGTGTTGGAAGGAAGTAACATGTCTTGCATTCAATAACCTGTTTGCTTTTAATAGAAAGTTTCACAACTTCTGTGAAATAATTCTAGGTTCTGTGTGCTTAAACTAGTAAAAGGCCAAAATATTTTTTCCTACTTGCATGTGTTCGTGCCAATTGACAATTTAAAGCCAAATACATAGAAAACCTGAATGTTTTTGTTCTTAACCAACATAAATCCATGTCCAAGCCCGAAATAATTTAGCCTTACCCTTTAAAGGTTGGATTAATATTTAAGATGTAAGATTTAGGCGAAAGAAGGTAGAGGTAAAAAAAATACGAACATTTAATGAAAATTGAAGTGGTGGTGGATGAAAAATACTTTGTGCATGCTTGCAATTGATATGAGGAAAAAAAATTGAATGAGTAAGCATGAGTGCGAATGAACAAAAAAAAAAATGAAAATGAATGAATGCAAATAAAAAAGGAAAAAAAATAGAAAGAAAGAAAGAAAGATTAAAAGTAAAAAGTGAGGAATTGGAAAGCAGTTGGAAAAGGAGAAGAAGAGAAGAAACTTAGGAGGATGGAATGATTAAAAGAGTTCAATACCTAAATAATCAATTTCTTAGAATTCATATTGTGATCCTAAGTTCATTTTATAACTACTGTAATCCTTTCTTTCTTTTAACCACTCACCCATTTGCCCCATACAACCAAATGAAAAGACCTAATTGATCTATTAAGAAGTTGAACTATTTTAGTAAGGCAAACAATGTTTGACATGTTATTAATATTCGAATCCTTCCATGAGGTTCATTGAATGGATATTAGCAATCTTTCTATTATTTAATCACATGCATTGTAAAAATTTGATATTTTTTGTGCATAACTTCCACCTCTCATGTATTTTAAGAGTGTTAAGCCTAGGTTCTGAATGAACCAAAAGAGAGATATCATGTGAGGCTTAGAATCGAAGCAAATTGAATCCTGAGACTTGAATATGTATTTCTTGAAGTTACTATGTTTTGAGTATTGCCATTCACAAGACATGAGAGACATGAATTGAATTGACAAGATTACATTATACTTATTGATTGAGCATCGAAATTGTTATCGATTTGCATTCTAGTTCGATTCTCTTTTTTGTTTCTTGATTTGTGAAAATACGTTTATGGATATTGTAGCTGATAAACCCTTAGGAGACTATAACTCCTCTTACTAGGACATCTATAGGTTTAAAGACTTGTGACATACACTAAATGTCATCATGTTTGTCAACGAAAACAGATTTATTTTTGTTTTTGTGTGTTTTAGCTTTTAGTTGTCTTTGGGCTTGCTCAAGGGAGAGCAACGTTAGGTTTGAGGGTGTCAAATTTTCCTAACCTTTTTGATGAAAATTCGAGTATAAAATATATCGTGCTTTTATGTTCTCAAATCTCACTTTTGTAATGAATACTTGAGTAATTTCAATTATTTTAATTCTTTTTATTAGTGTTTTGTATAGGTGAGTCATGGAAGGTTATGATAAGCAATTTGAAGTGTTTTCAAGGTAAATTCAAGATAAAAAGGCTTAGAATCTCATGGGTTTAAGTTTCAAGATACATGGGAGTTGAATTGGCAAAATTTTGCTTTTGGGCTGGATGATGCATTGGCTTTTTTGAGCTCACATGAAGTGTATAGTTTGAGTTACATGAACAATCAAATTCAATCCCTAGATGTCTAGTTTCTACGGCTTCTAATGGTTCATGAATCAAAGTTTTGTAGAGAAAATTATGGTTGATTTAATGCTTCAAGGTCAAAAGTATAGCGCCTCGAGAACATGAAACGCATTCAACGATCCTAGGTCGTGATATGTGACAAAAAGAGTCTAAGTTTAGCTTTAGGACATGAACATGCAACACTTTAAACTCTATTTCTGGACCCTATAAATACATCATTTATGCACATTAATAGCAGCCTTTGAAGACCCAAAATGCTGCAAAAAAGAGAGACTGCATGGGAGGTTTTGCACCTAAGTTTAAAGGGAAATCTTGGACATAACTTGCCTATGTGATTTGTATAATCTCCCTCACTAATATTGTTTGTTTGAGTGAGTTTTACTTGATTATTTTTAAGGCATTTTTGTTTGTGGCATGCACCATTTGCTCTAGTCATCTATCTATAGGAGAAATACTTTCGGTAATCTTACAGTCTATTGTAAATATTGCTTCTTGATGTTTTTGGTAGTGTATTTTGTTTCACTTGTAGGCTTGATTATGGTTGATTAACAATATAACTATCCCTCTAAATTAGAATGCACACACACACGCACGCATGCATGCACAAACACATATATTATGGTGCTAGTTAAAATAAAGGGTCAACTAAAACAATATGAAACAACCACTTTGACTTTCCTTAGTTTTTTTATTATTAAGGGACAATCTACTCAACCTAATGTGATTATTATTATGTTGGGTTGAAAAACTTTTTGGGTTGGGTTGAGTTGAAAAATTTTGAACTTCCGATTAATTTGGGAGATTTCCAACCTAATCTAACTCGAACTGAAAAATGCTTATCCATATTTGCAACATAAATTGCATTTTGTTGTAAATAGTTTATGCAACACACATTTTTTTGCATGTTCTATTAGCAGATTACGGCAACAAGAAGTGTGAGCACATTGTTATATAAATATTGTCGTATTATTAATAGCAGACCTAGTTATTATGACCAATATTTGTTGGGGGGTGGGGTGGATTTCAATTTCATTTCTATGTTTTGGAAAACCTTCATTTTTTTAAACATGAATTAGCTTATAGACTTACCATCCTTAAGTTTTAGAAAATTTATCAGTTTCATCTTTGATATCATTCAACCATTATTGGTCAAACATAATGGTGATAGGGTATTTTGGACATTGCAAACTCTAAAAAAGAAAAATTTATTGAAGAATCATCAATCTATCCTTTTTGTTAAGTTTGAGTTATAAAAAATCAGCAAATGGGACAAAACTGATGAATTTCCTAAAATTTTAAGGATGATAGGTTTATATACTAATTCATATTTAAAAATATGAACATTTTTCGAAATACAACCATGAAATAAACATTTTCCCTTTGTGCTCTTTGAATGCAAGTGATGATTCTTCGGCCTAAAGCCAGCGTCAGTTGAAAATGAATATGGCCCATGTTAGTCAAACGCATTCAGTGCACTTGAAAAATTTTATCCATTTTCAGATTCCGTGATAAAGAATATAATGCGATCAATTCGTGGACGCGAGTATCAATTTTAAGACCTTTAACTAAAACTAACAACATCATCAAACAAATATCCTTTTTCTTTTTTTTTTTGAAATAAAACAAATATCCATTTTATTGAGTCGAATTGTGCTTATGTTTTAAGGACGGTTTCTATTTAGTCGATAAAAGTTTTAAAGATGATAGGAATTTAAGTAAATTTGATTGTATTTGAATTCGATAATTTTGACTTTATTTAATACTTTGAACATCTTCCTTCAACAAGTTTCCAAGTGCACAATACATTTTCAATGGATAAAAGAATGCCCATCTTTTACACTTCCTTTACCAAATCAAAATGACTCATAAATTAATTAATGATTGCTTTTGTAGGGATGAATTAATATTTCAATTATTGTCATCTTAGTTTCTCTTTTTATTATTATTATTATTATTATTATTTGTTGAAATAAAAGCTGTGTTCATGTTAATTTTTTCGAGATTTAGGTTCACTATGTGTCTCTGACTAGCTAGGCTTTTTCTTTTATTAACTTATTCAACAAATCTAATCATGCCATCTTAATATTCCAAATAAATAAATATTGGCCTCACAGGTTTTTTATAAAGGAAATACTGATTTTATGATAACTAACCATACGAATACAATCACACCAAGCAAAAGGACATACAAATTTTCATCTAAACGCAAGATACGCATGGCCAAGCAGCATTCTAATGATCTTGACCATGAACGAAACTGTCCTCGGGTCCTGCATTAGCGATCTGCTAATGAGTTGAAGTGTTGGGTTTTGGATTATTTGGGCGGGTGGTTTCACTGATCTCTCTTAGTTGAGTATACATTACATCAATGAAGGAAGCTGTCACTTGTAATGGTTCCTCCACAGCCTGCTTCAGCTTCTTCAATGTAATGCAGTATGCTTCCTGTCCATTCATATATGCATATATATATGTATCATTTTTTTTTTTTTTTTGTGTTTATTTATAATTATATACAAAAGATAATGCATTACTTCAAATAGAAAATGAACGATAGATATTTATAGAATTGCTCTTCTATGTAATATTCCGTAGCTTTCCAATATGGTTTCAAACATTACTGGGCAGTATAAATTAAAATTTGTAGAATGCAAATCCAATAAACCAATTACTTCTATTTTAACATTTAAAAGATTAAACA
Source organism: Litchi chinensis (assembly GCA_019925255.1). Classification (NCBI taxonomy): domain Eukaryota; kingdom Viridiplantae; phylum Streptophyta; class Magnoliopsida; order Sapindales; family Sapindaceae; genus Litchi; species Litchi chinensis. Next base: position 21,802,762 of record CM034470.1, on the reverse strand, counting down.
TTTTAATAATTAAAGAGTAAGTGAATAGTTGAATGTCAGGGTTATTAACATAAGATTCTGTTGAACATATCATATTTACTAGTTAATTGTTAACAAAAGATGGTTACCAAACTAATAAACCTAACAATAAATAAGAAGTGTCTGATCTGCAACCCAAAAGATTTTGAGAGAAAGTGACCGAGAGGATAACGGAAAGACATGATTATGATCATGCATGGGTGGGTGCGCAAACTTTGAACAAAGGAAAGATATACAAAAATATTAAATGAAGCATCATACCATGAAACGATCTAGCTGGATGAAGTTGGAATGGTAGCTTGGAGATTGATATTGGCTTGGTTTGCTGCGTTTGTTGTTCCAACTTCATTAAATTCACCCAAACCCACCTGACATATTTCAAATACTGGTTAGCTAGATCAGACTAAAACAAACTTCTATTTACTAAACTAACCTTCAACATACCCTTAACAAGAAATCGATAATCAAAAGTAACAAATGAATTCTTTTCAAACTATAGGAAGTTATTCGGATGAGGCGAAGGTTGTGCCATAGTGGTTCAGCTAGTAAACTAAACAACCAAACAACTAAAATCTCTGTTTTTGTAGGCAAACTAGGTGGAGTTCATCCCATGGCTTTCCAATCATAAGTCAAATAAGTCCTAGTAGCTTACATACACACATAATATGTAGTGAAAAATACCAAAAATGACCATTACAAAAGATAAAAATTCGTTTATAGCCCTTCAATTTAAAAAATTCATTTCTAACCTCTCAAACAAATTAATTGCATGGAATTCCTAAGTTACCCATTTTACTCCTAAGCAAAATTTGACTCATATACCCTTATTTTGTAAAATTTAAAACAAAAACCCAAATACAAAATTACCAAAATACCCTCATATATATGGAGGCCACAAAACACAACCACCCACCAAAATCAAATTTCCACCATTTTCATTAAACCCTCACAACCTGATTTTCGATCCGAGAGCACTCACACTCAACCGCCCATCTCCGGCCTTATCGTACCATTTTGGACATTCGCCAACCTCCTCAAATCGTCAACGAGCTTTTTCACCATCTCTATTGACGAAGGTACGTAACGATAAAATCCATTTGATTGTTTGAGTGGTAATTGTTAAATTTATAGTATGTTTACTTCATGGATTAGGGAATGAGAATGAGGAATGAGATTGATTGATAGCGTTTACTTGCTTAAAATTCATTCCATAATGGGAATGAAAGTGTGGGTCCCACATCAATTTGGGGTTGTGGAATGGGAATCCCATTCCCCCCAACGCACTTGAGAATCTCATTCTCATTCCCTTTGTAGAGATGAAAAGTCTTCTATACCATTCTTAAAAAAAAAAAAAAAAAAAAAAACTATTTTATTTGATATTTAAAAAAAAAATTGCTTATTATAATAAAAAATTGCACATCATTAGTTTTTCACCACCAATTTCTTAATTGTCATAGTGGACTATAAAAAATAATATTCATGTTTTTTTATTATAATTGCAGTTTTTTTTAATTAAAAAAAAAACTGCATATTATAATAAAAAATTGCACATTAGGTTAGTGAATTATTAAAATAATATGCAATTTTTTTTACTATAGTATGCAATTTTTTATTTGATAATAAAAAAAAAACTGCATATTATAATAAAAAGATGCACATTATTATAATTAATCGATAATTTTAATTAAGGACATCTTTGTAACTTATAATTAATTCATTTCCATTCTAAAGTAAAGTAAACAGTTCAATGGGAATACTATTGATTCCGATTCTGATTCCTACAGTTGAAGTAAACAACTTATTCTGATTCCGATACTTTATTCAGATTCCAGATCATTCCGATTCATATTCCGATTCCTCCAAACGAAATAAATGCACCATTAGAGTTCTAAATTTATTTTTTTGTGTTGTGGATGTTAGATTAGTTTAATATGGTTAAATTTGGTTGTATTTGGATGGATTGAGATGAGAATGGATGTTTTTGGTGGTGTATGTCGTCGAGGAAGATGAAGTGTTGGAATCGGGTTTTTTGGTTGCTGAACGACAAAACTGTGTTTTATGAGGCCACAAAATATGGCTTTTGTGGTTAAAACACAGGTGACTGGAAAGCTGTGTTTTGTGGCTACATAAAACACGGAATTTTTTTTTTTTTTTTTTTTAAAAAAACAACTAAGTTTTATGGCTGCACAAACACGGTTTTAGGAAAAGATCGTGTTTTATGTTCAACCATAAAAAACAGTATTTTCCAAAACTGTGTTTTGAGGCTGATTAAACCATGGTTTTCTTAATCGTCTTTGTTTTATGGCTACACCCATAAACCAAGTTTTCCACTGAAATCGTGTTTCATGGCTACACAAAACACAATTTTTTGGGAAAAAAGAAACCATGTTTTGTGTTTGTACATAAAAGATGGTGTTTCAAAAAATCATGCTTTAGGCTCCCTTAAAACATTCTTTTTGGGTGGACCGTGTTTTCTGGCTAGAGATAAAAGATGGACTTTATAAAAACTTTGTTTAAGGCTTCCTTAAATCACAGTTTTTGGGATGATCATGTTTTATGGTCGGACCCATAAAACACAGTTTTTTCGAAAACTGTGTTTAAAGCTTCCTTAAAACATAGTTTTTTTTTTTTTTTCAAAAACCGTGTTTAAAGCTTCCTTAAAACATGATTTTCAAAATGATCTTGTTTTATGGCTGGACCCGTAAAACATGATTTTTTCCAAAAATCGTGTTTTGTTTTGGCACAAAACCCGATTCAATCCACTTAAAACCCGGTTTTGTAGAATTTTTTTAATTAAATTAATTAATATTTTCTTTGAAAATAAGTGAATTAAATTTAAATTTTAATTAAGTTAGAAAAATTAAATGTAATCTATTTAATAATTAAAATAAAAATATTAAATCAATGTGATTAAAAATTTAAAATAAATTATTTAAATATTTATAATTATTTAATTAATTGCTAAGTATTTAATTATATATAGAGGTCATGAGTTCAATTCTAAATGGTGTCATGAAATTATTTATGATTTAGAATCATTTAATTTAATGAAAAATCATTAGTTAATTAATGGAAGTAGTAATTTAATCTAATTGGAATTAGATTCTATATTAAATTAAATTAGAGGAGTTTTAATTTAATAGGAATGAAATTCGATATTAAATTAAAAGTAAAGAGTTTCAAGGAATTTGATTCCATATTTGATAGAAATTAAGTTCTTCAATTTTAAAAGAAAATTTGTTTCCTTGTTAAATTGAAAAACCCTAACTTACCATTATAAAAAGGTGTTTTATGTTGGTAACAAAAGTGAGAATTTTTGGCTACTTGAACCAAAAACTTTCATTAATTAAAAATATCAAATTGCCCTATCTCAAAAGAAATCAAGAAAATTGTTTTTTGATTCCTACAGAATTTTCTTTTATGAAAAGATTTTGTGATTTGATTCTTCGAGATTGTGTCCACACACAGTTTTCTTTTGTAAAGAATCATAGCAAGAAAGATCGGGTCATAAAGAATTTGTGAATAAAAAAGGATCAATTAAATCTTTGTGCAAAGTAAGATATCATTTTATTAATTTAATTATTTATATGTGATGATTGAACAATTTGTTGATAACATGGTCATGCATAAAATATGTTATATAGAATAAAGTGCATGCTCGTTTCATTATAATATGACATATATATATATATATATATGCATTATTATTTATTTTTCCTACTAAATAGATTATTAGTCAAAATTGTAAAACCCAAAACCCCATTCTATAATAAATAATTTATTTTTTTTCGAGGAATAGGGTTTCCGGATGAAAGAGGATCCGTATAAGTAATAATTTTTGAAAAATGGATTTTATAGATTAAAAGTTTTGATATTAATTTTAGCATTAATGAAAACTAAAACGGAGTGAAGTTAAGTCCTTTTGAAGAGATTTTAAGTGATTCGAAATATATGTGATAGAAGTACTCATTCGATTAGTGTCCCATATGTAGTAGTTGTAGAGAAATAAAATCATTTCTAGTACCCGGATGTGAAAATTTAATTTTAGTAGAATTCTGGATAGGATCGGAAATGATTTCATTTCCGAAGTAATATAATAATTATTTTTTGTGTCCGTAGGTGTTAATCGAATTTTAATAAATTTCCGGGAGTGTTAATTTAGTTCTCGTATAATTTTCAGATGGATCCCAAATGATTTCGAATACGAAAAGAATATTTTAGGGATTGGAAAGTTACAAAAGAAATGCAAGTTAGTGGAAATCCTAGTGGCATATTAGTGGAGGATTGGCAAATAAACAAAAGACAAGTGTATGGTGATATTTAATGGATGAATGACAAGTGTAAGGTGTTGACTAAGTATATATATATATTCAAATGAAAGCAAGAAACAAACAAGAAACATTTTATTTGTGCATTCATTCGGCTAACATCAAATTTGGAGAGCTAAAACTGAGAGTGTGATGGAGAGAAGCTCTCGGTTTTGAGAGCCATAGTCATTGTCGAGAGAAAGTTGAAGAGATGCACCCATTTTAATGTTTGAGAGCCTTTCCAAGTGAGATTTCAAGTCCATCTAGCTTGCATGCAAGCCAAAGAATAAAGACATTCACCCTAAATTTATTTGAGAGGTAAGTGATGGTTTTTATGATTTTTGTTTGAGTAATGGATGGATTTTTGTGAGATTTTGTTTGGGTTTGATTAATTAAGATCTTAAAAGGATGAATGATGACTTGCATGTGGTTTTTAATGATAGAAGTGATGAAAATTTTGATGTCTTGTGAGTTAATTTCGGCCAAGAGAAGAATTTATGGATGAATTGTTATTGGATGAATTTTTACTGGTGAAGATCTTATCAAAATAAATTTTATTTATTTTTTTCTCAAATTAATCTCCATCGTTTATCTTTAGATTGACATTGGAGTGATTAAAAAATTTATTTTAAAAGAAAAATAAAAAAATAAAGGTAAATAAGGTTAAAAGATAATTTTACCTCTTAGTTCTTTAAATCTAATGGATATGGGCTAATGGTAGGGGGTAAATTGTAATAAAACCAAAAATATTGCTCTTCCTGCAATTACGTTTCTACTGGATAGTTAAATTATAATTTAGTCTAGTCCATAATGGTACTAATGTGACTAAGTTTTTGTCATTATAATGTCAATCACATTATTGTTGTAAGTTTATATGCCATGTTTAAGTCCCCCATTAGTAATGACCAAGTAGTTTAGGGAGTGTTGTGTTTGGATATTATTACCTTGGTTCCATGAAAAAAAGAACCAGAAGAAAGTGGATGTACTTGTACTAGAACTGTCTTAAAATTATAAAATAAACTCATGAGCCAATTAGCACTTAAGGGTTCATCTTTTACCCTTAACATAGAATCTCATATGTTGACTGACAATCATTAACCTTTATCTAGAAGTGATTTGGAGAACAACATATTAATTACTTAGAATAGAATAGGAAGGCAAAGTTGGTGACAATATGGAAGTTAATTAGCATAAGAATGTTGTAGAAGTAGATGATGACTAAAAATGTCAACTTTGATTTATTTAAGCAATATCAATAATAGAATGATGATGATTTTCTCAATGACTCTAAATTAGAAAGCCATGAAGCTAAAGCTGCCAAATGGATAAAAGATGGTGATCCCTTTAGGGAGATGATAGCTGGTCATACACAATTAAGTAGAACAAACTCATAATAGTTTTAATTAAAGTCCCATGTTTTCCTCTCTGTTCTCTCTCTAGAAAGCTCTAAAGAGAAAGAGTCAATAGATTCTTCTTCTCTGGATAGATCTAGGTGTTTTTCAACCGATTTTCATTGGATCCTTCTCATTTTCTTGCTCTTCTCTGTGCCTTCATCTAGATATGAGGTTTTTAAGGGTTGGATCCAGAGGTCTTCTAGATCCACCTCTAAAAACCAAAAGATAAACAGTTCAAGTCTATCGTGGAATCTCGATCAAGATTCTTCCTCGTTTTGTCCCCTTCTCTATATCTACGATCAACTTAAGCTTCCTTGATTGTCAATGTAGCTGTGAGTCCTAAATCATCCTCTTGTGAATACGGGCGGAGTATCAATGTTCCTCAAGAATATTATTTTTTTTTATTATGTGAATTAATAGAATCGCAATGGTGCCATGCCATTTCCATATTTGAAAATCACTCAACATTTCATCAGTTCATCCTTGCTTTATTCTATCATGAGGAGCTTAATCTGGATGTATGTAACTATAATATTATATACCCAAATTTGGCTGGATGATTGATACTTATAAACTTGTGGTTCCTAAATTTGGGAGTATATGAATGAACTAAAGGTGTTTGGAAAAAAATATATATATATATACCAAAACAAAAACAAAAATGCTCATAATAGTTTTCATACATTATCAGCGATTATGCTATTTAAAAGGAAACTGATTTAGATACAGTGAAAAATGATAAGACAGATATCTTTTTCTAATTATTTGAATAAACTAAATGCAAATCCATCCCTTAACTCTCTACATGTGTTAGGACAAACTTTAACTTTTTAATAGATAAAAGACAATAGGGGTTTTGTCTATTACGGCAAATTAAACCGATAAATAAGCTACTATAGCAAACTAGCGAGGCGTTTAATATTCCTATTTGAATTGACAAGGCCTCCGAGTAGAGTTTATGTCGCCCAAAAACAATCAATAAAACAAACTATGACCAAAGTGAGGTTACTCCAAACAAAAGAAATCCGTTAAGAGTTATTATAGATAATAAAAAATGAGTAATACCAGTTACTAGACATCCCATTTTAACATGGAGATATTTTTTAAATGAAAAATATAATCATCAATTAATATCCATTCATCAATTACCATATCATAAATTGAAAGCAAGGTGGCATACGAGATGTGGGATGTTTAGCATAATTGATAAAAAAAAAAAAAAAAAAACATTTACTAGCACTAATTGCTATTATGAGTACATTGACATTCAACACAATCCACATGATTTTTGTTTTTTTCAAAATAAAAAGCATACTGGAAATCCTAGACTAGAACCCTCACCGAAGGAAATCTACAAATGGTCTGATAATATAGAATACTCAGTGGCTTTTTGGACGGTAAGCTATGAGAACAAACCGGACATTGAGGGAGCAAAGCACGAGGCCTCACTGCTAGACAAACCTCTCAGAGGCTTCACAAGAATCACGACCCACATGTATTTGACTCCCTCAGATTTCTTTTCCTTTCACTTGCTAGTTTCTTCTTTCAAGGGGTCACCAGCAGAAGCAATTCAGTGATTTCTTTGTTGAAGTGAAAAACACAGAACCGGGTGGTAGAGCAAAAACAGACTTTGAATGAAAAAAAACAAAATAAAAATGTAAAATTGACTTATAGGAAGGCATATTTTGGCTCCAGATGAAATTTTACAAGATATGCAAACCAATCATGCACATAAAACTTGTCATGAAATTGTTGGAAACTATAAAAATTCTGAGTACTAACATCAAAATGGACATTTACCTATAGATATTATCCAGAATATTAAGAATGCATCTGTCACTAGTCATTAACATGTAATATCTCTTCTATAACACCCATCTTTGAGGATACGAATCACATTTCATCCCTGCAAAAGAGAGAAACAAATTAAACAATCTTCCAACAAGATCTATAAAATACTAAATCAGTGTGTTTTTTTATAGCACAACTGGCAGAATCAAAAAGAAATGAGCATCCAAGCATATAGATTCCACCACATATGGCATAAACAGACGCCCTCAGCTTCATAAAACATGTCTACGTGTCCAATTTGGTCAAAAGCATTGTGCACCATTAATCCAGAAAAGTACTCATATCCAGAACACAGGTTCTATGTTTTTTCTATTATTATTATTATTATTTTCATCAAAACAAACCTTGTGTTCTTCTAAGATCATTACTAACCAAAACAGGAGCCTAAAATTTTCCTTATAGCGTAAATAATATGTAGATCTAAATGCATCAAAATGAAACCAAATGAAAGAATGTAAATCTTTGAACTGTCAATACATAAGAAAATCCTTCACAGGCTTGTGAAATAAATTAAATCCTGTAATCACACGCCTTCATAGGCTCACAGCTCTGTTGGTCACTTCAGTAATTGGACAAAGAAACTACTACTAGGCTCTAAAGTTTACATTTGTTCCCATGGAATCAGATACTAAGTACTCAAAATATAAAGCACACAAACCATTCAATAAGTGAACCCCAAGAAATTGGATCAATAATTCAATCGAAAGATCAATGTATCTGTTTATGGGTACATACATATATAAATAACATATATGCATAATAATAAATACAGAACTGTGAGAAGGACTTTCAAAAGTGTTGTAGCAGGTTCTCAACATGACAAACAGCAATGGTAGTAACCATGGAACAAATTGAATTACTTATGCATGAGGTCCAACTTCCAAGCCATTGCACAAACCAATGCATACACTAAAAAATTTGCTTCATATTTTTCTACCCAATCTTCTCAATTTCTTACCTTTATGCTAGTAGTTCTATAGAGGTTTTATTTTTTCCCCTTTTTCCGAAAGAAAGAAAGTTCTATAGGCTATAGGTTCTCCACCATTTTTGTACCAGAGCCTAGCTCAAAATGGTGAACCAATAAGGGGAGAAATTGAGAAGAGAATGGGGAGGAAGATAGCAATCAATCTTATTTACTTAATACAAAAAACAAGAATTACTCTAAGCCTCTACATATAGTGGCCAAATGGATAAAAAGGAGACAACAATCTGCCCTCCAAAAATATTCAAATCAACTAACATATCACTCCCAATCAAATAACTAGTCAAATCAATCCCAATTATTTCCTTAATCAAATCAATCTCAATAAAATCCTAATCAAATTAACCCTTCCTACACCTTACAGAAGTAAGGCTCTCCTTATAGGATGTTCTATATCCAGATGACATGTAGAGTTCAAATGTGGAGAATCATTTAAGCGAGATGATAGCATGGTAGCCACTGGCCCAGTGCAAGACTTGTTTAAAGACTCTTATCTCTCTCTCTCCCTCCCTGAAAGAAAAAGTCTTAGCAAACAAGTTGAACAAATTAGAGAGCAACAGGAGACCATACTAAAGAGGTAAGATTTCATGCGATGAACCTCATAAAAATTATGGATTGTTCAGAACAGTCAAGTCTTACACTATCAGTAAGTTTAACAATGAGTGGCAGTCACAGAAACTAGTCATATATCAATTTGTTTTCTTAATTCAATTTTGGTCAAAGTGCAAGGTATCTAAAAGGTTTGATCTATGTTGAAGTTCAAGTACTAGGCAAAACGTTTGATAATTGTTTTGTATGAGTTACCTGTCACATAATTGTTTTAAGGAATGCAACTACAAAGTGGGTTACTGTTGTTAAAGGTGCAGAATGACTCGACGTACTGAAATTTAAGTCCATCAAATATTCAATCCTGGAGCAAATTTGTGAATGTTATAGCTTCTAATGATTCTTTAAAAGACTATAACATAGATTTCATAAAGAATTATTAGACATAAGAAAAGCATCCAGGTACTTTTGTCCAATTTAATGTACAAACAAGCTGCTAGAAACAGCCATTATAGTTATAAGAAACTCAAAAAGAAGCGTAAGGGGTTGATTGACAGAGGCTACAGCCAACCTTCTGAAACTCCTAAAGGGCACCAATGTTGTTCTAAAATAAGCACAAAAAACCAATAAGACCATGCATCAACAACCAAATTATTTTATTATAGACAGATCATGAAATATTAGAAAACTCTTTATCAATGCATGGCTTTTGAGCTTTTAACACTGAAGGAAGCAAATCCTTCCTTATTACTCGGAAATTGAAGCATCTCTAAAACACCAATTAACAGTTCACCCTTTATTTCAACAAAAAGAAAAGGTATGCCAGAAAAATCACAGAACGCAATGTCAAACAAGTGAACAACAGAACAATCCAAGGCCAAGACAGAAATCAAATCTTGTTATGGTTATACAACCAAAATTCCTACAAAATTCAACATTATGGTTTATCACCAACTTACCACCACACAATATTTTATAAAATGAATATTTCAGAAATTTTCAAGGAATAATAAAAATTGGATTCACTTAAGGCAGAAAGACAACAGAAAAGAAAAACATTCAATTTCTATGCTTATTTTTATGTTATGCTAACGGCCTAGCTATCCAGAGGTCTAAAACCAAGGAATACGCAATTTCAATCCATTATAAGTCTATCTTAACCAATAGTCTCACATTCCATTGCACAATCATAGCAGTAGCAGCAACACCTCAAATCATTGATACGTTACTAACCAATACAATACTATTATCGGATAGTCTACTGCACCCAGGATTTCAGACTCCACCTTGCCTTAGTTAGCCTACGCTATTCATCAAAAATGGCAGTCTGTAATGTTTTCCATAGAAAAAAATGGTAGTCTATTACATTCAAGGCATTTAACTCAATGAAACCTCAAAATATACTCCAATATCTCACATCTCTTGTGGTTTAGAGGCACTTAACAAACTCAGTTCTATAAAATTTCACATGAACAACATCTAATTCGGAGGTGTTCAATTGAAGATTGTTACATAATAAACAGGGAATTTGGTTATGTTGGGCAGCATGTTACAAAAACCTAAGGAATCTATTTATAGGCTTATAAGACTAGATATATATGGTAACATAAGATACGAGAAACTTGAAAGGTAATAGATCAATTATAATACAACAAGAATGGATGCATATAATATGTATAGTAATTCCAAGATTCTTTAACCTTTCCCCTCAAACTCAAGATGGAGAGATGAAGCAACTTGAGTTTGCAAAAACTCCAATGACAAGGTAATGAGTCCCCTCAAAACTTAATGGATTGGCTCAAAAGAGGTACCAAGTGCCAACGAAATGGCTTAACAGAGTGCTGACTTAACGGTTGACTGAGTGCTGACTAAACTGCTTGACATGCAATGGCTTGACAGGGAGGCCAACAGAATGGCTAGATAGAGGGACCAATGAAAAGACTTGACAAATAGGTCAATGAAACAGGCTTGATTGGAAGAGTTAAGGAGATCCAACATGCTTAATTATACTAATTAAATAGCCACCATCTGTCATTGCAGATGACGGCACAAAGGATATATTTCTTAAGGTTGTCTTTATGAGAAGAACCTGGGTCCCCATACTATGCTTAAAATAAAAAAGGATTTTATACTATTACGCTGCATATTACAAATACATAATAAGCCAATTTATAGGATTATAAGACTAGATAACGATGGCAACATAAAGATTTAATGGTAATAGTTCAAATGACAATAAAATAAGAGTGGAAGCATATAATATATAATAATAATGAGATTCTTTAACATAGCATTTGTAAGCTCAACGAACACAACTCATGTTGCTCAAATATATAATCAATTCATTACCAATATTGCGGCATCAGAGCCAGTGTTCCTAGCTACAATGGCACATTTAACAAACAACATTTCATTTAAGGGGAAATTATAATCACTCCATATGCAAATAGAAATTGTAAGACATAGATGAACCAACAAAAAATACACAAATGGAAAGATTGAAACCTATCTTCAACCTAAATCCATTGGACTGACCCCAATATATACACAATGAACAGTTCCATCACAAACATCAAAGAGCAAGCAGAGTCAAAATCCCCCCTTTCAGGGAAACAAAGTCGATCCCATATAGCCAAACTCCCAACACATTATTATTTCCATTGAACCAAAAACTAGCGAAGTAGAATGTTTTCCCATGCAACAATCAACAGTCAAAATCACTCAAATGTGCATGCAACATGGAAAACTGCGGGAAGAACTCAAGCTTATACAGCAATCACTGTCCAAAATTGCTTGAAAACGCAAAGTAAACAAAACAAAAGTAGCTATAATGTGACTCATTAATGTCCAAAACCCATAAACTCAAAAACTTGAGCTGATCAAAAATAGATCAACTAATGATATAAGGCTCTCTAACAAACCCCTCACATGCCCAACTCATGATATAACTCCCTAACATAACCCTTCATGTGACAAACTAATTAATTTGGCACATAGACCAAACACAAATGCAGATTACATAACAAATATATAAAAAAATAACATGCAAGAGTATTTGAACCTAACATTCCTAGGAACCAACATACCCATAAGCTTAAGCCGATCGAAAAAGGCCCAACCCATGATATAAGACTCCCCCAATAATCAGAACCATCCAAAATTATAAACTTTTGATTGCCAAAAGAGCAGAACCAAATTTACAAGCAGGACAAAACACCAACAGATAATAAATCCATCCTTATAAACTGAATAAACCAAAACAAAACATATATAACAATAAATTATATCGGAAACATAACATATAATCAAATGTGCAAGTTATTTAGTTTACAAGTGCAATACCAACATTAACGGTCCCTCCTTCTCAATCAAGATCTTCTTGTCTGGGCTCTGATGTCCTATTCCCAGAGTTGGGATCCCCATCATTGTTGTTGTTACCAGTTCCACCGCCAGTGTTGCTGCTGGTCTCACCAAACCCCCTAAACGGCCATGGAAAGGGTAATGAGATTCTAAACCTACGCTCCACCGTCCTGGGAGTCTCAGCATTCCCTTCTCCCCCCGCCCCACCATCAGCAGCAGCATTCATTTCACCAAGATTAAACCCACCAAAGCCACCAAGATTCTGAGCCTGAATATTGCTAGTATTGTTCCCATTTCGCCTCTGCTCGTAATCGGCGTCATCAGTGGGCAACTCATACCGACAAACCGGGCAAGAATTGTGCAACTCCAGCCAGGGCAGAATACAGTCAGAATGGTAAATGTGCTTGCAAGGCATCTGCCGGGCTTCCTCATTCAGTTCGAAGCTATCTTTACAGACGGCACACTGGGACGAATCCGACCCCATCAGCTCCTCCGTTATCTGGATGGTGGGGAGTCCCTCCACGGCCGATTTCGAAGCGGGAGGAGTCCCGTAACGATTGGGATCATTCTCGGCCAATTGCTGTATCAGCTGCTCTAGACCAGGACCTATGAAGTAGTCACCAAGATTCGCCGGGAGACGGAAAGCAGCGGGGGGGTCGGAGGAGGAGGAGCTGTTCTCGATGACGAATTGGATGTTGGCACCGCCGGCTCGCAGGCTCTGAAGGTAGTTCTGGAGAAAAACGAAGGGGTTGAACTCACTCGGGTCGGAGTAGGTTCGGGTCGTCGGAGCTCCGAAAAGATCGTCCAAGAAGAAGGTGTCGAAGGGATTAGGACTAGGGTTGAAGGCTCCTCCTCCTCCTCCTCCTCCAAAGATAGGGTAAGGGTTAGGGTTTGAGCTCTCCAGCTCTTCAAGAAACCCGCCATTGCATGAAGGGCAGACCAGATCCGACGACGCTGACGTTGCGATCCTCACCGTCCGATCGCACTGGTGGCAGAAGTACATCTGAGATGGCGCCGCTGCGGCGGCGGCCGTGGCTTCGGCGGAGGAAGACATGTCAACACCCAAGAGAGATTTTTTTGTTTTCTAATTTTCTCTTTTTTCAATTTTTATTTTTTTTTTTAATTTTTGAAGAAAGAAAACTAAAGAAATTTTGTTGAGCGATTTATATATGGGGACGACCAAATGCTAGCACTTTGTTTTTGTCTGGTCTACGCGATAGGTGTATATAAAAAATCAAATTTTCAAAAACAAAATGCTGACGTGTACTACAACTAATTAGGCAAAATTTGGCATGTTTTGGTATTACAGCATTATTATCCCTTAACAAAAATAGTTGAATATTTTTCTTGATTCTAAAAGTATCTCAAATATTATCATGAATTGTAAAAAAAATTATATATCATATAAAATAAATAGACATTGAATTAAAATAAACCTCTCCAATAAAATTATCACTTATGATAAAAAAAAAAACATATTATTAATATGGCTATCTATTTTTAAAGTATCTATTAAAAAGGTATCTCAACAAGTGAAATATATTTAATGCTAATTTTCTAAATCTAATTAACAAAATATAATCATTAAATGAAAAAACATGAAAGTATTAAATGAAAATACGTGAAAAAAATGGAGAATAATTGTAAATTCCTATTCTCGATTCTAGATTCCCTAGTATTAGAAGCTAGATTAAATGATGAAAATGCTAAATTCCATCAATACCAACCTTACGGGTGATATTAGAATGTTAGTGAAACTTTTAGAAACAAATTAACACTAATAGCGAGATAAATGCAAAGAAGGGTAAAATGGTCATTTTATTAATAAGAGATATTAAAATAAAGGACACAATGGTCTTTGTTCAAATAAGAGTTATATATGTAATTATAAACATATTAGTCATCTAAAACTTAGGGAAAATCAAGTGAATGGTGAAATAAACCAACAAGAGGCATTATGGTCATCTTTATCAAATAATTCCTTATATATATGAGTGTGTTAGTGTGTTAATCACCCACATTTAGCAAAATTAAAAGTAAAATAGAGATAGGAAGAGAGAGAGAGGGACAGCAACACCAAGAGGAAGGAGAACCCAAAATTTTTCAAGGTCAAGTGAGCATCCAATCAAGAATATAGTCTTAATCAAGCTAGATAACCAAAATTGGAGAAAAATCCAAGGAAGTTTTCATGAAATTTCTTTAAAGTAATGATAGATGGGTTGTGTGATGGATTGTTATTAGGTTGATTTCTTGTGTTGAGTAATTGATGTGGGTTTGATTTAAACTAGAATTAGAACCCTAAAACATCCAAAAAGGGAACTTAGTTTGGGTGGAATCACATAATAGATTCAAGTTAGGGTTTATGGGAGCAAAACCCTAAAGATTTAATTAAAGTTGTATTAATTAAAATGATTGCATTCCAAGTGTTTGATGAAATATTTGAGAGAAAATAACTTCAGAAATTGAAAAGTTGAATGGTGTAAGTGTGTATAGATGTCACGGCCAACTAAGGGCGTGTATGATTTCATTGAGTAGTGATCAAATTGAACTTGATTTTATGCATATTTGAGGTTAGAAAATCATATGGAATTGATAGAATTTCAAAATGAAAAGAGATAGTTATAAAAGTATTGTTAGGCTGGGTGAAGGGTAATTGTAGTTAATATGCAATGTCACTTTATCTTTACATTTTAGTGTGACAAATGATCATAATCAAATATATATAAGTCTAAGAATCATAGCAAAAATCAAATCAAGTTTAGAATGTAAAAATGATAGAATTTGACACAAAAAAGTATTGAAAAATAAGGGTATTTCATAAGTTTTACCCCTCTATAGTTGAAATTTTTCAAAACTGTTTTACGGCGGACTTAAATGAGAGATAGGGAGATATTCCAAGTGAAAACGGAAGCAAAAAAGCCCACGGAATGGGCTGTGAACAGTATTCGGTAAAAAGGGGTCCGAAAATTTTGACTTTTCATTTCGAGCCTCTAAAAATTATACGGACTGCGTGGGAATGTCCCTAGGGGTATATAAGTTAAACTTTTGCAAAGAAACCATAATTTTAGTGCTTCGGTTAAGTTAGAATCTAGTTGAGAAGATTGTAGTCTAAAGAGTGTATTAGAGAGTAAATTGTAATCAAGGCAATGTGAATAACTATGTGTAGCTCACTATAGCACATTCTAAATAAGGATGTAATGTGCAAGTGACGAGCAAGCAAGGGGAGCACAAGGAGGCCGTTGAAGCTTTTAGCGAGTCGTGAGCCAAGGTAAGTATTACATCACTTACACTAGTTCCAATTTACTTTAAAATGTAAGTATTATTATTCAAAGATTTATAAAATGATTTTCCAAATACAAGTTTGGGTTTTTGTAAAAAAACCTTATATTGGATTTAGTAATAAAAATTGAAAACCAAGTTGTTTCCAAAAAATATGAGTGTTAAGTTTTAGTTAAAAACATTGAAAGATAAATGAGTTTGTGCTTTATACACTTAGTAAAAAGAGTTTAAAGACCATGTGTATTCCCTCAACTTTCACACTATTTAGCACTACGCATACAATGCAGAAAATTCCACACGTAGCCGTCTAAATCTATAGTTATTTGCGCTACGTTGTGATGTAGAAAATTCCGTTTATAGTTGCAAAGAGTTATAATTTATTAGCACTATAATATGTAATGCAGAAAATTCCGCATGTAGTTGCTCGGGCTTGAGATTGTTTCACATTAAGTTTATGATACAGCAAATTCCGCACATAGTGGCCGAGATATCTCAGTAGCATTACGGTTGATGTTAGTTGAAAAATCATCACGTGACGTACTACGTTGAGAATGGTTAGAGCATATAGGGTTACACATGGTGTTTTTAGAAAGAAAAATGTTTGTTGAAAACTATCAATATATTAAATCAGTTTTTTATTATTAATTATGTATTTCACTAATTGTTATATTTGGTTGAGCTAACAAGTTTTCTTTATTGTAGTGCACCATCTCTTTCAAGTAATTGTCGCAAGTGATCTAGATAAAAGAAATTTTCATCAAAACTAGGTGGGCGAAACCAAAAGGAACCACTATATATAATTCATGCTTATATTTTGAATATATGAAATCGAGAAAGTGCATGTATC
Source organism: Litchi chinensis (assembly GCA_019925255.1). Lineage (NCBI taxonomy): Eukaryota > Viridiplantae > Streptophyta > Magnoliopsida > Sapindales > Sapindaceae > Litchi > Litchi chinensis. Next base: position 21,786,178 of record CM034470.1, on the reverse strand, counting down.
ATACGGCAACTTTGGTAACATATACTTTGAAACGTATGACTTTTGTAAATTATGTTATATGTGATTGTAAATTTTACATATGATACATATAAATATTCCATTATGGTTTTCATTCATAATGGTTGTAAAATTAATTGTGAAAATACATGTTTGTGGACAAAAGAAAATTAGGAGGTGATTGAGAATAGTTAGAAGTGTAATTTCTTGCAGGAAGATTTTAGACACCTTAAAAATACAGTCGTTACGCTGTCGAATTTTTAGTAAAATTTTCTAAAATTGAATGCGAAAAATTTATATTAACCCAACTATTTTCAAAGAAATAGAAATTGATTTGATCAAAGCAATGTGAATGGGTAATGTATATTAGGGGTTCGCTCCGCGGGTCTCTCGTAATCGTGAATAGGGTTATAAAAGGTTTGTTAGAGTGTCCGGTGGGACCCTTCAGATAAGAGCCTAGAGAGAATCTGGTTTGAATCTTGTCAAATTGGTATCAGAGTCTGATTTTGTAAAGTTTTGAGATAAAGTTTAGAAAGTACTTAAAAACTATTTATGCATGAAGCATGCGATAATTGATGCATGAGTTATGCATAAGATTTCGTAAGTTATAAAGATTGAAGTTTGAGCATTGCATGAGTTTCAGAGTTGTTTCATGCATTGTTAGTATTCTAATTTGATTTTTTATGTCTAATTGGAAAAACTAGAGATATGCAGCGTCGTGGTCATCCCAAGACGAGGAAGGCAGCTGTAAAGGCACCCCTACCAGAGGAAGAGCATGTTGACGAATCAGTTAATGTGCCAGCTAGTTCTTCTCATCCAAAGACATCGCAGCCAGCTCGAACAGAGTCTGCTCCAAAAAATATAGAGCAAATGGCATAGATGTTGGCAGCGGCACTGCATCAGCCGCGTGAGACCGAAGTATCGATTAAACGCGCCCATAAGCTAGGCACTAAGCCATATGACGGGATTGGTGAGCCAGAAAGTACCTTATCATGGCTTAAGGCAAATGAAGAAATATTTCAGGTCATGGGGTGCACAGAAGAACATATGGTGACTTTCTTCGCATTTATGTTGAAAGACCGTGCAAAGGATTGGTGGAAGGCGCATCAGAGAGCGCATTCGAATGGAATATCTTGAGTAGATTTCAAGAAAGAGTTCACCGATAAATTCTTTCCCAAGAGCTAAAAAGACGCAAAGATAGAGGAGTTTTTCAAGTTTGAACAAGGAACACTTACAGTGATAGAATACGAGAAGAAGTTCTCAGAGTTAGTCCGTCTTGTTCCTTTTATAGTTTAAAATGAAAAAACAAAAGATGAACCGGTTCACAGCAGGGTTGAGTCCTAGGATTATGACATATGTGACTTCAACCATACGTACTAGATATAGGGAGTTGGTGGAGGCAGCCACCAGAGTTGAGCGAAGTGTAGAAACCATCCCAAAGCCGAAGCCACAATTCATTCAAAAACATAGTTGGACCGGCAGTCAGCAAGGAGGATCAAGCAAAATGGTCAAAAATGAACAGAAGCTCTTAAGGTTTGACAGTCGAAAGTAGAGTCAGAGGGTCTAAACCAGTCAGAGCTCAATCTAGTCATCCGGCGGGTCCAGAAGCAAACAGAATTGGAGGAACAAGTCTATCTGCAGCAAATATTGTAGATCACATCCAGATGAGTGTCTCATGGTGTAAGATCCGGAATTTCATTTTCCTGAGAGAAATAGTGTTTCCCGGATAAAGGGTATTTTTGGACGGAATAGTGATTTCGTATGAATAGTGTTTTGGAGTGAATAGTGATTTTCGGGAAAAGGAATATTTCCTCAAGTGTCGTGAAATAAAAAGTTTTCGGGTGAATAGTGTTTTCGATGAATAGTTCGTGTGAATAGTGATTTTCGGAAAATGGACCCCGGACATCATAAGCCTCAGAATATGAATTAGAATTATTAGAAGCTGAAACAGAGTGAAGATGAGTTCGTTTGAGTGGATTTTAAAGGGTCCGAATATTTATTGGTAAAAACGCCCCGTTGAGAACGTTGTGAATTTTAATGAGTTTATAGCCGATTGAATTTTTCGAAGCATGGAATTAAATGTTAAGACACCCAATTAGAGTATTGCATAGTCAATTTGATGATAGGGTGATCATGAAATATTTTTGAAATTAATTGGTGTTAAGTGAGGATTAAAAATTTAAGTTAAAATGTAATATTAATTGTGTAGGAAATAATATGTGTTAAAGAAGCACAATCTATGTGCTTGAATGAAAACCAATGAGGTTAAGACATCTTTAGGTCAACAAGTGAGTGATTGGTGGAAAGTTAATTAAGAATTAGAGGTGGTGTTGGTGATTAATTGGATGAATCAATTAACCAATCAAATGCTTTCATTAATAAGTAGTGGCATTGTTGTGATTATGGCATTTATTTAATGGCAATTTTGGCATGAATCAAATGTTAAGTCGGTTGAGAGAGATAAGTCGGCTGAGAGACAAGCTGAAATCGTGAAAGAAAATTAGAACCCGAAAGAGAGAGAGACCGTGAAGCATGAGCAGAACCGAAAAGATGGAGAGAGTTAGAGCTGAACCGTGAGCAGATCTGGAAGAAGAAGAAGACGTCTGCAGCCATAGAGGAGGAGAAGAAGACGTGCAGAACCAGTTGAAGCCAAAATCAGAACCGAGAAAGAGAGAGGGAGACGTGAGCTGGAGTCGAACCGGAAGAAGGAAAGAAAATTTCTGCAGGCCGTGAAGGAGAAGAAGAAGAAGAAGGAGATGAAGAAGAAGAGGAGCTGATCCACCTCTTATACCCTCTCAAACCCATCCCTTTTCATCAAGAAAAATGAGAGTAAGTAAGGTGATTTTATGTTTGATTGATGGAATTTTTAAAGTTGTTAGTTTATATGAGATTTTGATGAATTATATTGATTAAATCAAGGTTGATTATCATCAATCAAAGCTTGAGAATGAAGAAGGGGATTTGTGAGTCTTGGATCAAGGTTTTTGAAAGGTAAGATTTGGGGTTTGATGAGTTAATGTTGATGATATTGAATTATTCTTTTAGTTTAAAGTTGTAGTTAATTTAATGATTGATTTGTGGAAGTATTATGGGTGATTATTTGCTTGAGATTGAAAGGATGAATGGAGTTGTTATAAATTAGTATGTGACTAAATGATGAAAGTCTAGATGATGAGGTTATTTGGATGGTTAATGAAATTATATGTGAGATTTTATGATTATGGAATTGAAGCCTTGAAAAGAAATATTAAGTGATTGTGTTATTGGATATATATATATATATATTAGTGTATGGATTATTGTGTTGTGGCATGTATTTAAATTGATTTTCAATATTTGAAGAAGTGGTATAAGATTTGGGAATGAATTTGAGTTGATTCAAATGAAAGTTGAAAAGAAAAAAACAAAGAAATGAGTTGTTGAATAATTATATTAGTGCTTGAGCAATTGTTGTTTTAATATATGTTGAGCTTATTTTAAATGGTTAAGTGAATTGTATAAGGTTATGGAATGACAATGAATTGGTTGGTATCAAAGAACGCAAGGGAAATGGAAATTGGAAGATAGGATAAATTAGCGGAGTTATTGAGTATGTATATATATATTGAGTTAGATTAAATGGTCTCTTGGGCAATTGATATGTGTTGAATTAAAAGTGAATAAAAGTGAGGGATATTTGAATTGATTTAGATGTAAAGATTGTGGGTTAGAAAGTAATTGAAAGGCTTGTCAAAAATATGGTGAGATTATTCATTGGTGCATGAAATTTTAATGAAGTTGAAAGTGTTGTAATATTTATGAATCCTAAACCAAGATTGTTGGTTGGATTAAATTGTAGGAAAATCTCAAAAATCAAAAGGATGTGTTGGAGTGGTGGTGAAGATATTGGAAGTGAATAGTGAGTGGTTTTATTTTTAAAGCATTCATGAATTTATTTTATGAGAAGTGAGTTATTTAATTATTGTTTTAGTAAAAGAGTTTATTATATAATTTTAAAGTTATTTTAGCATGTTACATATTTTTATATGAATCGCATGAATATTTTTATTTCATTGCAAATATGATTATTTGAGTATTAAAGCAAGTTAGTATATTGAGTAATTATACTCGAGAATTATACGTGCTAAAGTTATTTATAAATAATAGGCTTCGGCCTTAGAAAAGTAAAGTTTTATTTTAAGAAATCAAAGAAAAGAAAAGTAAGATTTTTATTATGAAAAGATTTTAGATGCCTTTGGTTTACCCTAGCCCCAGTTTAGTACCCGGCCGAATGCCCTATACGTGATACGGTAGATGAGAGGAAGTCAGTCAGTGAGATTTGAGTCTAGTTGACTCCTTGTGTGAGCGAGGCATGAGTGATCCGTATACACGTATAGGGTAGTGTAGTCGGTCCGCAGCGTGGGCCCGCTTTCGACGACTACATATGGTAGATTCCCCACTCCTAGTGGTTAGCGAGATTTTATATGCTACCACGTCAGGAGGAGATATTCCCTGGGTTGCCTTTGGCGAGATAAAAGAGAAAAATAGAAAGGTTTATAAAAAAATTACTCAGTTTTAATAAAAGAGAAAAGCACGTCCATAGACGTGAAGTTTATCAAAGTAGAAATTGTTTCCAGTTTTAAGAAATAAAGAAAGATTTATAAGAAGTACCCAGTTTTGTAATTTTAGTAAACTTATAGAAAGGATCTTATTTTACAAGTATTTTGGGAGGAAGTATACATTTTAGAAAAAGAACGTTTTAATGAAAAGTTATCCACTCACTGAGTTTTATACTCACCACCCTATTTTTGTATTTTATAAAAATCCTCCCCAGGTACAGGAACGAGCCGTCAATCAGAAGAGGCTCCATCAGACGCGTAAGTGGCCTGACGCAATAGCATCACTGCATAGGTTTAGTTTAAAAGTATATGTCATGCATTCCACGCACTTTTGATGAGTATTCGTAAATTATATTTTGAGTTGTATATAGTATTTTGTATTTATAAAATTAAGTTTTTGATAAATTAAATTATCTATTTGTCTTGAATAAAATGGAAATATATTTATGGATTTCACATTGAAATGTTTGTCGTTGGATTGTGAAAATATATTTGAGGGCCTGAGGCCCAGTAGTAGAGAAATGTTTGTTATAGAAGTGTTAAATTTTGAAATTTACAGGATGGCATGTTTGAAAAACAGTCGTTATGCTGCCCAAATTTTTATAAATCCGTTTTATAAATGTTCAATATAAAAAGAAAAATTTTCTCACGTTTCTACATTAACAGAAAGTTTTCAATAGTAAACGGCGTAGCTTTACGGGAACCTTCTAGTTGGATCAGATATCTGCTGGAGGGCTACTGTAAGGCGGCCGACAGGCCTAGTAAGGAAAGGGGTCTGTCACATGGGTAGGACATGATGCTTCAGATGCGGCTAGGAGGGACACTTCATGAAATACTGTCCCAGTGTTGTCGCATTGAGTCTAGTAGAGGCTAAATCTGCCATTCAGGGGCAGTCCAGTAGGGGTCATGGACCAGAAAAGGGAGGCCCTCAAATCAGAGGAGCTACAAGCCCAGAGCAACCCAGTGGTGGACCTAGCAGGACCATACCACCCAAAGGACAGCCTGGTAGACCCCGTAGTCAGGCAGCCAAAGTATATGCAGTGGCACAGTATGAGGCTAATGTAGCTCCAAAGGTTGTCACAAGTATTCTTACATTATTTGATACAGATGCACATATGTTGGTGGACCTAGGAGCTACTTATTCTTTTGTTTCTGGGGATTTTTTTGGTAGAGTTAGAGTCGAGATGGGTCCTGTAAACTGCAATATGGTCGTGTCACTTCACACAAGTGATTCCCTAGTGGCAGATCAGGTATATGTGGGAAGTAAGATTATTATAGCAGATCGTGAATTCGAGACGGACTTGATAGTGTTGAATATTCACGACTTTGATGTCATTTTGGGCATGGATTAGCTATCGAAGTATTGTGCTACGATAGATTATTATAAAAAGGAAGTTAAGCTCAGCGGACCGGGAGAGCTGATGAGAACCCCGTATATAATGATACGACACTCATAAGCAAATTGAAATACAATCCCAAGAAAGATTACAAGAATAATGAAAATATATAAATATGGAAAGACTGAAGCTGTTGACAAGATTGATTCGCCCAAGCCAAATAAAAAAAAAAAAACCCTAAAAAAAACATTACTGAACTGCGGCTACCAGAAAAAAATAGAAACAGAAACAAAACAAGAAAAAAAAATTTGATAAATTAAACCTGAATTAATTCTCAAAACTCTGATACCAATTGATGAAACAAACTAGAATATTAGAGGTGACGTGCAACAGCACAAGAGGAAAAAAAAAAAAAGTATAATGGGTGTTGTGCAGAATTCAAGACACGAAATTAAAAAATATATATGTCAAGACTTGATGTTGGATGGCAGCTTAAGGCAAATCAGGAAACAAGAATAATGAAAATATATAAATATAGAAAGCTGAATGTGTTGACCCAGACAAGAATCAAAAGAAAACAAAAAAATATATAATTGATACGAGATTGACAGTGGACTCTGATATTCTACCAAGACAAACAAGACAAATGATAGATGCGGCTAATTTAATGAATTAAATAAAAACAAAACAAGAACCCTAAAGGATGGTGCTGCTAAATAAAAAATTAAAAAAAAAATTAAAATAGAAACAAGAAAATAAATTGATAAATTAGATAATCAAACCTGAATTAATTCCCAAAGTTCTGATACCAACTGATGAGAACCCCGTATATAACGATACGACACCCACAGTCAAATTGAAACACAACCCCAAGAAAGATTAAAATAGGTTTATAAAAAAAAAAAAAAAAAAGGAATTTTGACTCATTGATTATATATCAATCAAGAAACCAAAGTTATAAAGAACTTTGACCCAATGATTAGAATTCAATCAAGAACCAAAATTATCACAGAATGATATTGACGTCACTCCCAAGACATAGATGAGAAGGTGAGAGATAAGTCATGGTTTCGATCACCACAAGTAAAGCTTGATAAGATCACATGTTCAACAATGAACAAAAGAGAATTTACTCTCTCAAATTAGCTGCATCTTCATTCCACCTCTTCAACTTTTAGGGTTACAAACTTTTTTATAGGCAAACAAATAAACCCTAGCATGAAACTGTAGCCCCCTAACACTTGGGCTCACTAAATATACTCATGAGTTTAAAATAATTAAACATGGGCTTAATTTAATTAAATATATCAGTTCAACCCAATATATAAATTAAGACCCAATATAACATTAAATAAGCCAACTTAATTTAAAACTCATTACAATTAAAGTAAACCAGCTCAAATTATTTAAAGCCCAATTAACTCCAATTGTCTTCAATTAGCTCTCAAAGCCTTCAAGATTAAGCCCAACAGTCTTCAAGATTAGCCCAATTGCCTTTAATTGCCTCGTTGTCCAAATTGTCTCATCGTCCTCCATGTTCGCTATCTTGGTTTCCATCAAGAGTCAGATGTGATTTTCTGTGGAGTGAGGAAGATACTTCCTACCAGTCTGATTAGCACAGTAAAGGCTAACAAGATGCTCAGGAAAGCCTGTCAAGGGTACTTGACCTATGTACTGGAACCGGATGGTGGTCAGTTGCAACTAGTTGAAGTTCCAGTAGTCAGTCAATTCCCAGATATTTTCCCAGAAGACTTTCCCGGGTTACCATTAGACAGAGAAATAGAGTTCAAAATTGAGCTAGCACCTGGTATGGAGCCCATTTCGATAGTACCATATCAGATGACACCCACGGAATTGAAGAAATTAAAGATCCAGATGGAAGAATTGTTGAGTAAGGGATTTGTAAAGTTGAGTACATCTCCGTAGGGAGCTCCAATACTGTTTGTAAAGAAGAAAGACGGGAGTTTACAGTTGTACATCAACTACAGGCAGCTCAATAGGGTCACTATCAGAAATTAGTACCCACTACCAAGAATAGACGATCTATTTGATCAGCTCCAAGGAGCTAAAGTAATTTCGAAGATCGATATGAGATTAGGATACCATCAATTGAAGGTACGTAGGGAAAATGTTCCTAAGACAGCCTTCAAAACTCACTATGGGCATTATGAATTCCTAGTGATGTCATTCGGTTTGACTAATGCTCCAGTAGTTTTCATGGATCTGATGAATAGAGTCTTTAGGCTTTACTTGGACAAGTTTGTAATCATGTTTATAGATGATATTTTAGTGTATTCAAGTACCCAAGACGAGCACGCTGAGCATCTGAGAATTGTGCTGCAGACGTTGAGAGAGCACCAGCTTTATGCTAAGTTCAATAAGTACCAGTTTTGGCTAGATAAAATAGCTTTTCTGGGACATGTAGTTTTCGCAGAAGGAATATCAGTAGATCCCTAGAAAATAGAAGCTGTTGTCAACTGGAAGCCACCCACGAACGTGATAGAAATTAGAAGCTTCTTGGGCTTAACTGGCTATTATCGAAAGTTCGTAGAAGGATTTTCGAAGATTGCTACTCCTTTGACAAAGTTAACAAGAAAAGAAGAAAAGTTTCAATGGTCAGAGGCGTGTCAGCGCAGTTTTGATGAGCTGAAAAAGAGGTTAACCTTGGCACCAATACTTACACTTCCATCAGGAAGAATGGGTTCATAGTGTATTGTGACGCCTCCCGGCAGGGTTTAGGTTTTGTGTTGATGCAGCACAACAAAGTAATAGCATATGCTTCGAGACAGCTAAAGAAGCATGAAATAAACTATCCAACGCATGACCTGAAATTAGCAGTGGTGGTGTTTGCTTTACAAATATGGAGACACTATCTTTATGGAGTACCTTGCAAAATCTTTACTTATCATAAAAGTTTACAGTACTTATTCAGTCAGAAAGAGCTGAACATGAGGTAGAGAATGTGGATTGAACTCATCAAGGATTATGACTGCACTATTGAATACCACCATGGCAAAACGAATGTGGTAGCTGATGCACTGAGTAGGAAGCCCACCAGTTCCCTAGCTCAATTGAAAGCTAAGTATTTACCAATGTTGGTAGAGTTGAGATTAATAGGTATTAGCACGGAGATGGCGGAGTCAGGCATTTTATTAGCTGCCTTTTATGTTCTTCCAATGTTGGTGGATCGGGTTCAAAAGTTACAAGCTTAGGATCCGTATTTGAAGAAGTTAAGAGGCGAGATAGAGACTGGGCAATAGAGCAGCTTTACATTGAGAGATTATGGAACACTAGTTTTGGGACATAGACTGTGTGTACTAGATGTAAAAGAGTTGAAGAAAGAGATCATAGAAGAAGCTCACTCATCAGCATATGTTATGCATCCATGAAGTATCAATATGTATCGGACTCTAAAAGACCATTATTAGTGGAAAATAATGAAAAGAGAAATAGCAGATTTTGTATCCAAGTGCTTAATCTGCCAGCAGATTAAAACTGAGCATCAGAAACCATCAGGGTTATTATAGCATCTGTCTATTCCGGAATGGAAGTGGGAAAGGATCATGATGGATTTCGTGCTAGGACTTCCTCGGACTCAAGGTAGACATGATGTCATTTGAGTGATAGTGGATAGATTAACGAAGTCCGCTCATTTCCTCGCCATCAAGAATACCTATTCCTTGGATAAGTTAGTGCAGTTGTATGTGGATGAGGTTGTGTGACTGCATGGTGCTCTAGTGTCATTGTGTCAGACAGAGATCCTCGGTTTACCTCCCGATTCTGGCCGAAGCTACAAGAAGTAATGGGCACTAGATTGAGTTTCAGTATGGCCTTTCACCCTCAGACAGATGGCCAATCTGAAAGAACCATCTAGATTCTTGAAGACATGGTAAGAGCATGTGTGATGGAGTTCAAAGGGAGTTGAGATATTTACCTACCTTTGATTGAGTTTGCCTACAACAACAACTATCAGTCCAGTATTGGCATGACACCATATGAGACGTTGTATAACAAGAAGTGTAGAACCCCAGTTTGCTTGGATGAAGTAGGTGAGAGAAGATTAATTGGCCCAGAGATTGTTTAAGCTACAATAGAAAATATCAACATGATTAAAGAATGGTTGAGGATAGCAAGCGATAGGCAGAAGAGCTATGCGGACAATCAAAGAAGAGATTTAGAGTTTCAGGTGGGTGATAGAGTTTTCTTGCGAATCGCACCATGGAAGGGTGTTTTAAGATTCGGGAAGTGTGGAAAGTTAAGTCCACGATATATAAGACCGTACGAGGTATTGACAAGAGTGGGTGAGGTGGCATATCGTTTGAAATTACCACCAAAACTAGCAAACATTCACGATGTGTTCCATGTTTCTATACTTCGCAAGTATGTAGCCGATCCTTCACATATCCTGAAAGAAAAGACTATGCAACTGAAAGAAAACTCGACCTACGAAGAGCAGCCAGTGGAAATCTTAGATCGTAGGGATCAAGTATTGCACTGCAAGATTATTCCACTAGTGAAAGTGCTATGGAGAAATCACGGGTCAGAAGAAGCTACATGGAACCTGAGGAACAAATGCGCGTCCAGTATCCACACTTATTTGAGACAAGTACGTAATTTAAAATTTGCTAGACGAAATTTTTATAAGGAGAGGAGAAAATGTAAACCCCTATTCTCGATTCTAGATTCTCTAGTGTTAGAAGCTAGACTAAAGGATGAAAATGTTAAATTCCATAAATACCATCCTTACGGGTGATATTAGAATGTTAGTGAAACTTTTAGAAACAAATTAACACTAATAGCGAGATAAATATAAAGAAGGGCAAAAGGATCATTTTATCAATAAAAGATATTTAAACAAAGGGCAAAATGGTCTTTGTTCAAATAAGAGTTATAGATGTAATTATAAACATATTAGTCATCTAAAACTTGGAGAAAATCAAGTGAATGGTGAAGTAAACCAACAAAAGGCATTATGGTCATCTTTATCAAATAATTCCCTATATATATGAGTGTGTTAGTGTGTTTGTCATCCACACTTAGCAAAATTAAAAGCAAAATAGAGATACGAAGGGAGAGAGAGGGAGAGCAACACCAAGAGGAAGGAGAACCCAAAATTTTTCAAGGTCAAATCAGCATCCAATCAAGAGTATAGTCTTAATCAAACTAGATAACCAAAGTTGGAGAAAATCCAATTAAGTTTTCATGAAATTTCTTTAAAGTAATGATAGATGGGTTGTGTGATAGAGTGTTATTAGGTTGATTTCTTGTGTTGAGTAATTGATGTGGGTTTGATCTAACCTATGATTAGAACCCCAAAACATCTAAAAAGGGAACTTAGTTTGGGTGGAATCACATAATAGATTCAAGTTAGGGTTTATGGGAGCAAAACCCTAAAGATTTAATTAAAGTTGTATTAAGCAAAATGATTGTATTCTAAGTGTTTGATGAAATATTTGAAAGAAAATAACTTGAGAAATTGAAAAGTTGAATGGTGTGGGTGTGTATGGATGTCATGGCCAAGTAAGGGTGTGTATGATTTCATTGAGTGGTGATCAAATTAAACTTGATTTCATGCATATTTGAGGTTAGAAAATCATATGGAATTGATAGAATTTCAAAATGAAAAGAGATAGTTACAAAAATATAGTTAGGCTAGGTGAAGGACAATTGTAGTTACTATGCAATACCACTTTATCTTTACATTTTAGTGTGATAAATGATCATAATCAAATATATATAAGCCTAAGAATCATAATAAAAATCAAATTGAGTTTAGAATGTAAAAATTGTAGAATTTGACACGAAAAAGTGTTGAAAAATAAGGGTATTTCATAGGTTTTACCCCTCTATAGTAGGAATTTTTCAAAACCGTTTTATGGTGGACCTAAATGAGAGATTGAGATAAGATCCAAGCAAAAAAGGAAGCGAAAAAGCCCACGGAATGGGTTGTGAATAGTATTCAGTCAAAGGGGGTCCGAAAATTTTGACTTTTCATTCCGGGTCTCTGAAAATTATACGAACTGCATAGGGATGTCCCTAGGGTATATAAGTTAAACTTTTGCAAAGAAACCATAATTTTAGTGCTTCGATTAAGTTAGAATCGAGTTGGGAAGGTTGTAGTCTAAAGAGTGTATTAGAGAGTAAATTGTAGTCAAGACAATGTGAATAGCTATGTGTAACTCACTGTAGCACACTTTAAATAAGAATGTGATGTGCAGGTGACGAGCAAGCAAGAGAAGCACAAGGAGGCCGTTGAAGCTTTTAGCGAGTCGTGAGCCAAGGTAAGTATTACATCACTTACACTAGTTCCATTTTACTTTACTTTAAAATGTAAGTATTATTGTTCAAAGATTTATAAAATGATTTTCCAAATACAAGTTTGAGTTTTTGTAAAAGAACCTTATATTGGATTTAATAATAAAAATTGAAAACCAAGTTATCTCTAAAAAACATGAGTGTTAAGTTTAGTTAAAAATGTTGAAAGATAAATGAGTTTGTGTTTTATACACTTAGTAAAAAGAGTTCAAAGCCCATATGTATTCCCTCAATTTTCACACTATTTAGTGCTACGCATGCGATGTAGAAAATTTCGCATGTACCCGTCTAGATTTATAGTTATTTGCACTACGTTGCGATGTAGAAAATTTCGCTCGTAATTGACAAATGTTTTAGCTTAATTTACACTACGGTAAGCGATGCAGAAAATTCCGATTGTAGTTGCAGAGAGTTATAGTTTATTAGCACTACAATATGCGATATAGAAAATTCCGTATGTAGTCACTCAGGTTTGAGATTGTTTCACATTACGTTTGTAATGTAGCAAATTCTGCATATAGTGGCCGAGATATCTCAATAGCGTCACGGTTGGTGTTAGTTGAAAAATTATCACGTGACGTACTACGTTGAGAATGGTTAGAGCATGTAGAGTTATACATGGTGTTTTTAGAAAGAAAAATGTTTGTTGAAAACTATCAATATGTTAAATCAGTTTTTGATTATTAATTATGTATTTTGCTAATTGTTATATTTGGTTGAGCTAACAAGTTTTTTTTATTGTAGAACACCATCTCTTTCAAGCAATTGTCGTAGGTGATCAAGATAAAAGAAATTTTCATCAAAACTAGGTGGGTGAAACCAAACGGAACCGCTATATATAATTCGTGCTTATATTTTGAATATATGAAATCAAGGAAGTGCATGTATCATATGACAACTTTGGTAACATATACTTTGAAACGTATGACTTTTGTAAATTATATTGTATGTAATTGTAAATTTTACATATGATACATATAAATATTCCACTATGATTTTCATTCATAATAGTTGTAAAATTGATTGTGAAAATACATGTTTGTGGACAAAAGGAAGTTGGGAGGTGATTGAGAATAGTTAGAAGTGTAATTTCTTGTAGGAGAATTTTGGAAACCTTAAAAATACAGCCGTTACGCTGTTGAATTTTTTAGTAAAATTTTTTTAAATTGAACGCGAAAAATTTATACCAACTCAACTATTTTTAAAGAAATAGAAATTGATTTAATCAAAGCAATGTAAACGGGCAAAATATAATAGGGGTTCACTCCGCGGGTCTCTCGTAACCGTGAGTAGGGTTATAAGAGGTTCATTGGAGTGCCCAGCGAGACCCTCCAGATAAGAGCCTAGAGAGAATTTGGTTCGAGTCATGTCAATAACTTTTAATTTGATTGTTTATTAAATGATATTTATGTCATGTAGAAAGTAAATCTTTTGACATTTATTACACAACACTTTTTTAAAGTATAATCCATGAGAGTATTGGAAATACTTTAAGAAGTCAAGTGTTCAAATTCTACTTTTGTATTAAAATACAATGTGTGTGTAGTTTTTCTATGAAGTTAATGTTTCTCTCTTATCATTAAAAAAATAAATTATCAATTTTGTTTTTATCTTGTGAATCGCAAAAATTTTTCCATGTTAGATAAAATTATACATATACAAGTTAGTTTTATATATTTTGTGTGTTGCATTCTATTAGTATTAAAGCGACACCTATATTGTGACATGATTAATAAATGACCAACCTTTTTGGGTACCATATGATTAGTACTGTAGTTTTTTCTTTAATGAGATTTAAAATTTAAAAAACAAAATGTACTAATTCTTCTAATAAAATGGGATCACATCAACTTTTAAAATTCTATAAAAGATGATATTATTTTTTTAATTACATAATTAGATATTTTAATGAGTGTTGGAAGGCCACTGTAAGGGTGTAAGTTTACTAAACTAGGACTCCTTCTCTATGAGATTCGAGGCTCACAGCCTTAGTAGTGCCATCAAAGCCACAAGTTTTCTGTGATAAGGACATCCTAAGTTCTAGTAACTCAGTGTTACTGACATTAGTTGTCAATGGATAGAGCTTACATTTTTTGGATTGAAAGCTTGGATGGAAAGAATAAAGGAAATTCAAAATTATGGCTTCTACTTCAAATTCCTTTGCAGTCTTAGTTAATCTAGAAAAATCAAACTCTTCTTTTTCTTCTTCTTCCTCCCAAAGACTATCCTCCTCTTTATCTATTCCTCAATCTCTTCCTCGTACCAATTCCAAAAAAATAACCAACATTGTTGAATATACTTATATTCCTAAAGGTGCTCAAATCAATGCTACTTCCTGCCATATTGTTAATTCTTATGATGTTTTCAGGAGAGACAAATCTCCCATAAAAAGGGTTACTAACTAGTCTCTCATAGATCACCCCCTGTAAAAGAATATGTCTAGTCCACTTCCTTAGATAACTACCTCATTCTTGCTTCTGAAGAGGAGCAATACATTGATCTTGAAATTCCTCAACCAATGATTGATCAATGGATCAAAGAAAGGTATTCTCATATCCACTTCGTTACTCTTAGGATCATTCTTACTCTCCATGGAAGAAAAACAATCTTAGCCATCTGCCGCCTTGCTGTACGAAATACTACTTATCTTAAATATGAGCATGCAGTAATAGGCACTTGCATATCTTCCTTACATGTTGGCAGTATCTCCCTCACCTATTATCCCAATTTCAATATCCCATTGAAGGATAAAAATCTTTCCAGAGCATTGAAAGTCTAACTTTAGATCATTGGTGCTCCATAAGTATCGTCATTATACATGGCAACACTCCATCACCAGATTGTGCGCAGACTCCAAGATCATGCAATCAATTTGCCATCTTCGATATATAGTAATGATGTTACAGTCCTCATTACTACTAAAAGAGAATAAGATGTGCCAACCATTATCCAGATGCCACGACAAATCTTGAAGGAAGAACTTGCACAACTCATGCTCCTTGAATGGGTTACGAGTTATGAAAAACTATTCAGCGAAAACAATATATCTGTCGTTGCTACAGATGTCAAATATGAATAGCAGTAGGATGGTTCAATAAAGACTACTTATAAGCATGTTCAGCATAGGCAAAGCCCTCTGCCACCAGTGTTCCACCCCCTCATGATCCAGCCAATCATTTCTAAAGAAATCAGCCTAAGATATCCATCCATCCATAAGTTCAGACATGTAAAGATACCAATCTACACGGATAAGGTTAATAGACATTTCATCTTGGACATAGATCCATCTATGTGCGATCCAAATTGTTTATATAGATGGGAAAACGGTGACATTATCTACATAGATAATAGAAATAATCTTTGTAACAATAAGAAAAGGCATCATCCAGATGATCCAAATAGTCCATGGGTTAGAATCAGAAACTCGGAAATCAAAAAGCCTTTAGATATTTATGAAGAAGAACTGCGAGTTCTCCAAGACGAAGGCTGGCTTACTTTTGAAAGATAAGCAAATTCAATCACTTGCTCTTAGTCGAAACGACAATCCAAAAAGAAAGAAAAATTTGATAACTCTCAAGCTATCCCTTATGCTTTCATGGCATCCAAGCCCAGTTGTGATGAAGAGTTTCCTCATTTTCAATAAATAGTAGATCCAACAAACTTTATAGAATCCAAACCATTTATTCAAACAACACAGATCCATTTAGATGGAACCAAAAACCACCTGTCACAAACTAAATAGGTGCTAAATTGGCAAACTCAAAACTCTAGATCCTAGAATAAAGTTCTTCAGACAATTGATGAAAAGCTTGACATAGTAGAAAAACATGTCTCACAGTTTGATCAAAGACTTCAAGCGATGGATTTAACGTTTAAGGACTTGTACCTAAATCTACAGTCCAGAATCTCGCAATTGGATGCAGACCTCAGGCAATATGTTGATCAAAGGTATTTTGGTTCAGAATTTGGAAGGAAAGAAAGATAAATAAGGAGACTTAAAGAACAAAAAAGTCAAATAGAGAAAGCTTTTTCTTTTCATCCTTCTCAGCCATTTCCTATCTCACCAGTATCTCCACCAACCTACATACCAAAAGCCTACCTATACTCTTTTTCTCTGGTATTTCCATAGTCTAATTCACCACCATATTTGCCATCAGATAACTCAAAGTATTTCAAGCCGGCAAGAATGC
Source organism: Litchi chinensis (assembly GCA_019925255.1). Lineage (NCBI taxonomy): Eukaryota > Viridiplantae > Streptophyta > Magnoliopsida > Sapindales > Sapindaceae > Litchi > Litchi chinensis. Next base: position 21,769,741 of record CM034470.1, on the reverse strand, counting down.
TTTTGAGAAAAATCCCTTCAACCCAACAACCTCAAACCACAAAACCTAAATCATGTGCCCCACAAAAAGATAAAGGCAAAACACCAGAAACACAATCTCATCCTCCTACTATGATTGCCTATAGAGAACCGTCTGTATCATCTACTATCTTTTCAATATGCAATATTAAAAACTCTTCTTTAGATACTGAGTTAGAGATGCCACCACTATCCACACAAAAACTTTATACCAACATTTCCAATATGCTTATGACATCAAGAAATGACCCCCCTGGATCATTTGTTACAACTCACCAACCATCTAATGAAACAACCACTACTGGTTTAACACCTATAGTGGAAGAACCTCCAAACATAAACCAATTTCCACCACCACAACCTGACCTGAACCTTCCTAAACCTACCAATGGTCCATGGTTTACTCTTGATGATATTCCTTCAGAAAAATGGAGGAACAGAATTTCAGAAATGAGTGCCTGGTTAGATTTGCAAGTTGCAAAATCAGAACAAACTGTTGAACAAATTGTTAAAGAATTTGTGTCCCGATTTACAGAATCTCTCAGAGATTGGTTCCAGTCTTTAGATGAATATATACAAATAAGAATTTTACGATTTGATGTTTATGTAGTAATAGGTATATTATTTAGAGAATTTCTTGGTGATGTTTAATAATATTACAGAAGTGAACGTTAAGAGTTCTTTTAAATGAGATGTTGTTCATTAAAAAGAGAAGATCTTGAAAGATATTATAGAAGAATGACATCCAGATACCATTCCCTTAATGGTGCACAGGATGAGAGCCTCAAACAGGTATACATCAATTCTCTTTTTATAGAGCTTCAAGATGAACTTCAAAGGAAGATTGATGCAACCAACAGACCCATCAAAGAACTGACGTTAAGGCAGATTCAACAAATAGTGCTACAATCCCTGGATAAAATTTGTGCCACTCAGAAGCTCTTTTCAAAGATGATAAGAGAAGGACATATGTACGAAAAGATGTGCAAGCGTCCAAATTTGAAGATAAAATGCAAAGACAAGGAACGGTGTCACTGTAGAATAAAGAAAAAGCACCATTACCGTTCCTTTTCCAAAAGTAAGAACAAACACCATAACGAATATAAGAAAAGAAGGCAAAGATTCCGTTATTTCAAAAAGAAGCACACCAGTGACTCTAAAAGTACTCAGTGCTATGCGTGTGGAAAAAATGGTCATTTTGCTTAAATGTGTCCCTACAAACAGGCAAAATCTGCAAAGATAGTCCAAGCAATTGAAGAACTCCCAGGTGTCAGTATTCCACATGATGCAAACATTAAGTCTATCTTCTCAAAACAGGAAAATATGAATAAAGAGACTGCCTTTGCTTTCCCGACCACTTCAGCCTCAGAATTCGACAAATAATCTGAATACTTATCTACAGATGATGAGTCATACCTTAGTGCCTTTATAATACAACCTGCTTTGTCACTCTAAACTCCAAAACATGTCTTCACTATTAACCAGACCTTATACACAGACAACCTGTCAATCCACATCTCCATGTCTAAATTTACACCTATAAATATTCAAAACTTATCCTAGCCATAGCTTTCATGGATACAGGGTATTAAAACTCCTTCATAAACCCTAAAATCCTACCCTCAAAATATTGAGTCATGCATAAAGAAGAATTCATGGCTACTGATGAAGAAATTTTTCACACTGAGCTCATAATAAAGAAAAAGATTAGGATTAAAATTTTACTTAATCTCACTATTTGGACTAAGATCATTGGCACTGATCTTCCTGGAAAAGATTTTGTTATTGGATGGGATATTTATTATTTGTTAAAAAACTTTAGGATTTTACCCACAAGCATCAAATATAGAAGAAATTTTAAACCTTGTGTCTCCATTGCCAATATGTTCTTCATCACTACAGTACCTCCCAACTACACTTAAGTTCAAGAGAAGCTGTTAAAACTATGTGCAGAAAGTCATGATCAGTTCAATCATCCTAATCTTTTATGGAAAAACCCAGAATTCTTCATGAAGATATCAATCCTATAAAAGAAACTCATTTAGAGATGAATCATAATGATCTCAAAATGGCAAGAAAAGAATGCCAATAACTCCTTTCTCAAGGTCTCATTGAGCTTACCACTTCGCCATGGGCATATCAGACTTTTTACGTTGAAAAAAGATCAAAAAAAGTTCAAGGAAAGAAAATACTGGTTATAGACTATAAACCTTTGAACAAATTTCTACAAGAAGATAAATTTCCTCTATCAAGAATAACAACATTACTCTCACAACTAGCAGGAGCAGTTGTCTTTTCCAAATTTGATTTGAAAGGTACATTCTGGCAATTAGGCATTCACCCAACTGAATGCTAAAAGACAGTATTCTGTATACCAGATACCCAGTATCAATAGACAGTCATGTCATTTGGACTCAAAACAGCACCATCACTTTTTCAAAAGGCAATGACAAAAATATTTTATCTTATCCTCCACTTAGCTCTAATCTATATTGATAACAACCTTATTTTTTCAAAAAATAAAAAAGATTATCAAGATCTACTTTTGCAATTTCACTAGCTTGTAGACAAATATGGAATAATGCTCTCTGAAAAGAAAAGCATTATTGGGATAGACACTATAACTTATTGGGATATAAAGCAAGGCTAATACCAACTAGGACCCCACCTAACAGACTAGCTCTATGACTTTCCCAATTCGCACTTATCTAGAAAGCAAGTGCAACAGTTTTGGGAATAGTCAATTTTGTCAGAGAATTCTTTCCCCACTTAGCACATTATACAGCAATCCTTTCAGCTTTATTAAAGAAAGAACCTCCATCATGGAGTCATATGTATATAGAAGCGGTAAAAAGATAAAGCAAATCGTAAAAAATCTGCCACCTTTAACTATTCCATCAGATGGACTAGTTATTTTATAGACTGATGCAAGTGATGAACACTTGGGTGTTGTACTGATTAAAGAGAAAAATAATAAAAGATCTTACTGTGTACATGCTAGTGGATTTTTCAAAGAAAATCAAAAACATTATCACACGATTTACAAGGAAATCTATGCTGTAAAATATGGTATAGAAAAATTTGATTTTCATCTGAAGATCAGACACTTTACAGTTGAAATGGACAACTCATCCTTTCCTAAAGTCATTGACTTCAAAAATAAGATTCCACTTAGCCCATTGTTATTAAGATTGAAAGAATGATTCTCGAGGTACAGTTTTACTATATGCCATGTGAAGGGAGATAACAATATAATAACTTATATGTTTTCCCGACCTACTACCAAGCCAGCAGTTATTTCCATTCTCTCTCCCATTAGACCTATATCATTCATCCTAATGGCTACACTTAGCTCATCAAACTCGCCCCCAAATTTGAATCTGAGAACATTACAAACATGAATTCACCACAGCAGTTTAACTTTCCTCTTGAACTACTCTAAGAACACCCATAACTTACTCTCAGTCCCCGAAAAATCCAAAGCTTTGTAAAAAGATACTATCTGGTTTACTTTGCCAGAACCCAACAAGAAGGTCACTCCCATAAAATAGCCAACCTCACCAAACCTTACATGGATCCTTTTTTCTTATGGCCCTTTTCATAGTTCACCATGAACTCCATCTAGTATCTTTGGTGTTTATCTATATTATATTCACATGTCATAATATTTCCTTTACAAGCATTGTATGGGCATCTCTATGAGCCTTCTCACAAAGACTCACTTCTTTCACCTTCTTTCAACTGTTTGGTCACTTAACAGAATAAAGAAGAGAGCTTTAAAAGCTTACTAGTCAATATAATCTCTGAAAGCTCAATCTAAAAATGACTTCTAAAGTCACTTGTATATGGGTGTTAAACAGACCATTCAGACAAAACTCTGTTTCTAAAGCCCTGTGGACAGTCAACACAAATTACATGTGACATTTGACTTATGATTATCCAAGACTTTATCTTAAGTTTGGACTAGTTTTTAAGGCATTCCTAAAGGAAATAAATGGAGAAGATTCAAGCATCATCAATTTGATGGACCTTACACCAAACCCATCTCCAATACCATCATAATTGTCATTATCAAACTCTTTTTCAGATACTCAAGGCCTTGATGAGGATAACAAGGCCTATGGACCATCTTTTGATGATCATACGCATTGTACGCCAGGTCTTATTTGTGGAGTCATAGATTCAGAAGATGAGAATCACATTTATTGCAATCTTGATTCAGATTAACCTCTTTTGCTAAAGTAGCCACAGCTCCACCTGCTTGCCACTTGTCTACAATAATTTTCACTTTTGCAAATGTTTGTCGGCCATTTGCCTTTTGGTAACTTTTTTGTTAGTCACAAGTGTACAGTAGATTGTATGATTGTCCTTTTATGGGTCCCAGTCTTTTATTATTGTGTCTGTAGTAATTATATTAAGCTTGTCACGTAAGCTTGCTTGTCATATGAGTTTGTCATGTAGTGAGGCCTCAAGCTTATAAATATATATATGTCCCCTCCTTTTAAAGGGCAGAATGTAATCAGTTTCCTATCAATAAATTGAGATTTTCTCTCAAATATGGCATTCTAAACTCATTCCTTCTCTGATTCCTCGAAATTCATAGTTTTCATAAAAATGAAGGAAAACTCTTGATTAAGTCTGAGTATGCTCTGTGCTTGCCTCTAATAGAGGATCCTATATAACACAAAGGCTAAGTATGCTCTGTGCTTGCCTCCGCTGAGGATCCTGTACATCAGAAAGGTTAAAGGTCCCCATCCTTGTAGACCTTAGCTTGCACATAGTGAATAGACTGTAGCCCCGTTTAGGTTGTTGAGTGTTGGAAAGCCTCTGTAAGAGTGTAAGTTTACTAAACCAGGGCTCATTATTTATGCGGTTCGGGGCTCCCAGCCCCAGCTGTGGTAATAGAGATTGTTTAACAAGAAGGCTATAAACCGTCGAAAATATAAGTAAGGGTTCTCGCCATCTGTGAGGACTTGAGAGGCGAAGTAAAGACTCTTACCCTACCATGATCGAATAGGGTAGCCACCTATATAGGTTGCACAATCGAGAGGGTGTAGCATAAAATAGTCTTTGAAGTTCATGTAGTTCCTCGTGTTCCGATTGCATCCGTCTGTAGGGTGGCAACATTTTCACGATGCTTATAACATTAAGAACTGATCCCTTTAGATCATTTGTTATAACTCATGAACCACCTAATGAAATATCCACTACTGGCCTAACACCTATAGTGGAAGAACCTTCAGAAGTAAATCAATTTCCACAATCATTCCCTGGCCTGAACCTTCTTAAATCTACCAATGGTCCTTGGTCTATCTTTGATGATATTCCTTTAGAAAAATAGAAGAACATCAAAAATGGATGCCCTTGCAACAATAAGAAAAGGCATCGTCCAGATGATCCAAATAATCCTTGGGTTAGAATCAGAAACTTAGAAATAAAAAACTTTTAGATATTTATGAAGAAGGACTACGAGTTCTCCGAGAAGAATGCTAGCTTACTTCTAAAAGAGAAGTAAGTTTACTTGCTTACTCTTAGTTGGAATGATAGTCTAGAAAAAAAGAGAAATCTGACAACTCTCAGACTATCCTATATGCTTTCATGGCATCTAAGCCCAGTTATGTTAAAGAGTTTCCTCATCTTCAACAAACAATGAATCCAACAAACTTTACATAATCCAGGCCATTTATTCAAACAACACAAATCCATTCAGATGGAACCAGAAACCACCTGTCACAAACTGAACAGGTGCTAAATTGGCAAACTCAGAACTCTAGATTCCAGAATAGAGTTCAAGCCGACAGGAATGCTTTTGAGAAACATCCCCTTAGCCCAGCAACCTTAAACCACAAAGCCTAAATCATCTGCCCCACCAAAAGATAAAGGCAAAGCACCAGAAACACAATCTCATCCTCCTGCTATGCTTGCCTACAGAGAACCATCTGTATCATCTACCAGCTCTTCAATATACAGTACTGAAGACTCTTCATTAGATACTGAGTCAGAGATACCACCACTAACCACACAAAAACCTTATACCAACATTTCTAAGATGCTTATGACATTAAAAATTGATCCCCCTAGATCATCTGCTACAACTCACCAACCACTTAATGAAACATCCACTACTGGCCCAACACAAATAGTGGAAGAAACTTCAGACGTAAATCAATTTCCACCACCATAACCTGACCTGAACCTTCCTAAACCTATCAATGGTCCCTGATTTACCCTTTATGATATTCCTCTAGAAAAATGGAGGAATAGAATTTCAGAAATGAATGTTCGGTTAGATTTGCAAGTTGCAAAATCAGAACAAACTGTTGAACAAATTGTTAGAGAATTTGTGACCAGATTTATAGGATCTCTCATAAATTGGTTCTAGTCTTAAGATGAATACACACAATGAGAATTTTACGATTTGATGTTCATGTAATAATAGATATATTATTAAGAGAATTTTTTGGTGATGTTCAGCAATATTACAGAAGAGAATGCCAAGATTTCTTTGAAATGAAATGTTGTTCATTAAAAAGAGAAAATCTCGAAAGACATTACAGAAGAATGATATCCAGCTACCATTCTCTTAATGGTGCACAGGATGAAAGCCTCAAACAGGTATACATCAATTCTCTTCCTACAAAGCTTCAAGATGAACTCTAAAGAAATATTGATGCAACCAACAGGCCCTTCAGAGAACTGACATTAAGGCAGATTCAACAAATGACGTTACAATCCCTGGATAAACTTCGTGCCACTCTATAGTTCTTTTTAAAGATGCTAAGAGAAGGACACATGTACAAAATGATGTGCAAACATCCAAATCTAAATATAAAATGCAAAGACAAAGGACAATGTCATTGTAGAATAAAGAAAAAGCACCATTGTCATTCTTTTTCCAAAAGTAAGAACAAACACCATGATGGATACAAGAAAAGAAGGCAAAGATTTCGTTATTTCAAAAAGAAGCACACACGTAACTCCAAAAGTACTCGGTGTTATACAGGTGAAGAAAGGGTCACTTTGCTAAAAGGTGTCCCCACAAATAGGCAAAATCTATAAAGATAGTCCAAGCAATTGAAGAACTCCCAAGTGTTAGTATTCCATCTGATGCAAATATTGAGTCTATCTTCTTAGAATAGGAAGATATGGACAAAGAGATTGTCTTTGCTTTCCTGACCATTTTAGCCTTAGAGTTCGACAAAGATTCTGAATACTCATCTACAAATGATGAGTCATACCTGAGTGCCTTCATGATACAACCTGCTTTGTCACTCCAAACTCCAAAATATGCCTTCACTATTAACCTAGACCTTATGCACAGACCACTTGTCAATCCACATGTCCAAATTTACACTTGTAAATATTCAAAACCTATCCCAGTCATAGCTTTTATGGATACAGGGTGTTATAACTCCTTCATAAACCCTAAAATCCTACCCTCAAAATACTGGGTCTAGCATAAAGAAGAATTCATGGCTGCTGATGGAAAAATTTTCCACACTGAGCTCATAACAAAGAAAAAGATTAGGATTAAACTTCTTCCTAATCTCACTATCTGGACTAAGATCATTGGCACTGATCTTCCTAGAAAAGATCTTGTTATTGGATGAGATCTTTATTGTTTGTCAGAAAACCTTAAGATTTTACCTACAAGCATCAAATATAAAAGGAATTTTAAACCTTTTGTCTCAATTGCCAACATGTTCTTCATCACTACAGTACATCCCAACTACACTCAAGTTCAAGAGAAACTGTGTGAAGAAAGTCATGATCAGTTCAATCATTCTAATCTTTTATGGAAAAACCCAGAATTCTTCATTAACCTACCGTTTAGACTTAATAAATATGTCAATCCTGCAAAAGCAACTCATTTAGGGATGAATGCTATTGATCTCAAAATGGAAAGAGAAGAATACCAACAACTCCTTTCTCAAGGTCTCATTGAGACTACGACTTCACCATAGACATGTAGAGACATCCTCTAATGCAGATTATATTTATAGTTAAGAAGACTAAATCCTTCATAGAGATTGACATTGATCTCTTTTAATGGAGAGATCTTCATTAGGTAGTTCAAGTTCTCTTTTTGTTTAAGAGGAGAACCATATGTATATTAATGAAGATCAATCTCCATTAATGAGATCGAGATTCTTCTTCGTTTGATGGTGAGAATCGAATCTTTGTCGTAAATATCAATATTTTTCATTAATGGATACCATTGTTCTTCCAACAAAGATTTGGATTTCTAGATCACTTCCATTTTGGAAGAGATCTAAGTTTAAATCTCTACAATTAAAAAAAAAAAAAAAAAGTCAAATTTTTAAAAAAATTGGGTAATCGGTAATTATTTAAATTAGAAGATTGTATCTTTTTTGGCAAAAGATAATGATTCGAATTGTTTCTATATTTTTTAAGCTTAGATTGATAGTCATTGTCTTTTTATACATTTGACTTTTGAAATAAATGGTGACTTGATCTTTTTATGCCTTTGACTAATACTTAATGGACCATAACTAACAGTAAAGAGTATAGCTCAAATATTAATGAAACACCTTATCTACATAAGAGTTATTATCATTTTTCCCTCTAACGATTGATGAATAATCATTTTTGTCTTTGATGATTTTAAAAATGTTAAAAAAAAAAAAGAAAAAACCTTTAAAATAGTATTAATTCAAGTAAAAAACAAAAGGGCAAAATGATGCTTCTTGAATCAATAAGAAAAAAATGACAAGTCGTTAATCGTTAAGAGAGAAAATGAGAATAATTCTCTATATAATTATGCCTTAAATTAATGTATCCTTATAATATTATAATGGGATATTATGAAAAACCTCTTGAAAGGTAAACTAATCAAGATTTACCCTCGGTTTTTTTTTTTTTATTAGATGAACCGTCCTTTACTGGTTAAAAAAATCAAGTGATGTTAAGTTTAAATGGCATAATGGTAATTGAATGTGTAATTTTATTTATTTTAATAAAATTAAATAAAAATTGAAAAACAAGATAAATAATAAATAAATAAATAATTTTCCTAACTCTCTGTGTGTCATTGTCTCTCTCACTCTTCATCTCTCTTTTTCTCACACCTCCCGCATTTTCCTCTATCATTGGTGACTAACCCATACCCTTCTCCTTCATTTCCATCTCGTTTTTTTTTTTTTTTGGGTTATGAGGCTTTAGGTTTCGAACCCAGAACCACACGATTTTTGGTTCGATTCAACCCAAAACTATCTGGTTTTGGGTTCAAGACCCAAAACAATTTTGTTCTAGGTTTCGAATCCAAAACCAGACAATTCTAGGTCAAATGTGGTAGGTGGGCAATTTGTGGTGGTGTTAGGTGATTCGTTTAGATTTATTCTAGGTGGTGGGTAGGTGATTTAGGGTTGTTCTTGGTGGTTTGTTATGGTGGTGGGTGGAGATACAACTCCTATTTGATGAGTCTAGATACGATAGGTCATTGTTAAGTCTAGGTTTTTTATTTTTTTATTTTTTTTTTCAAATGGTTGATAATGATGATTATGACATTTCTGGTGTTCTAATCAAATTTTTCGATGTTGGCGTTTATTGTTATTGATGTTGATGATAGTGGTGGATTGACTGTTATTGATGTTTTGATAATAATGGTAGTTGATTTATTTATTTATTTAAAAAAGCTCATTTGGTGTTAATGGGTTGTGGAAAGATCTGTAGTTTTTTTATTTAGTTTTTTATTTGGGTTTCTAGATGGGTTTTGATGTCATTTTTTATTTTGGTTTTCCTAGGGTTTAAACCATTTTAAGTTTCAACCTAGAAACCAGAAATTTGTTTGTTAAATAGTTTCTTTTTTTTTTTTTTAATCTTGTATTATTTTTTTATTTTAATTATATTATTAATTAATAATTTAAAGGGTAATTTAGTCATTACATAAGTTTGAAAGGTATAATAGAGATTTTATAAAATCTTAGTAAGAGTATTTTGATTATTTCACGATTTTGGATGAAAAATATTAACATTTTAGATGGAAAGTTAATAGAAAAGGGCGATTCACCAAGTTAACAAAAAAAGAAAAAAAAAAAAAACTGAGGGTAAATCTCGAGTAATTTACTTTTCAGGGGGTTTTTCATGATATCCTTATTATCAAATATCATGGGTGTTTGTGCAATTTACCTTTTTCAAAAAGGAAAAATAGAAAATGCAAACTATTATTCAATCAATAACAACTCGTCAGATACAATATATCAAATAAAAAGGGGACTACTAGCAATCTAAACTCTATCCCCTACTAACAACAAATTCATATAAGCAATAGAATTAGCAACTTTGTTTTTTCCTCTTGGAATGGAAGAAATAAAAACACAACCCAATGAAGAAATCAGAAAATTGATAACTTCAGTCACACAAATATATATATATATATATATATATATACGATATTGATTAAAACTTTAAGCAACTGTTACACAATTAGATTCGATAAGTTAAAGATAATAATACGGATTTTGAACTAATGCTAAAGTCATCTTAAGAGCAATAAATTCACCCAATTTAGATGAAAAAAACACCAAAGATTTTTTGTGAGTTTCTAAATAAAAACTAAATAACTTAGATGGGTAGGAATGATGGGTTAAAGCAAGTTTTCTCTTTTATCAAAGTGAAAGTCAAACAGAAAATCAAACACAAATAATAAAAGAGAGTGAGAGATAAAGATAGAAAGTGCAAATCAAATTTTACATAGAAAACCCTTAAAGGTGAAACAATGAGATCGAATCCCTCTCTAACTGCTTTCAAATAGAACTCCACTTGTAAAAGAAATATTACAAATAGGGTATGTTCACAATAACTCCTTTTGCCTTAGTTTTACCTTACTATTATCAATTCAATCTCGTCCTTCATGAACCAATCGAAGCCAATAAATCTCTGTCTTCTTGATCCGTTATAACGTGGAATTCATTTTTTTGAGTCACATACAAGCAACATGAATTCTCTTCAACTCCAGTTGTAAAAGATAGATTACAAATAGGGTATGTTCATAGTAACTCCCTTTGCCTAGTTGTCTTATTTTTACCTTACTACTATTAGCTCAATCTTGTCCTTCACGAACCAACTAAAGCTGATAAATCTTTCTATTTTCTTGATTTGTTATAACTTAGAATTGATTTTTTTGAGTCATGTACAAGCAACATGAACTCTCCTCACTCCTTAACACTATGAGAAAGCAAGGTCATAAGGTGATCAACCGGTCAAGGTTTATTGCACACACATATGAATTAATATGTATGCACAATCAAGTAATGTAATTTATCTAAACATACTACATAAGCTTAGATATAATACAAGCTCCCCCACAAATAATCTAAACTTCAAAATAAAATAATTGTCTTCAAAGGCCCTTAAAAGCTAAGAATGCAAAATAAGCATTGTCCTTAAATTTTATGAAAATGACAACTATTTATAGTCATAAGAGAATTCAAGTTTAAAACGATTTAGAAAACTTTTCTAGATTGGATTCCTAATGTAACTTAAAGATGTCTCTACATTTGACTAGGAAAACCATTTTTAGAAATCCTAAAGCAATTTAAAAACTAATTTATTTTTCATTTGATTATCTCCCTAAAAATGTATTTTTGACATATGAAAAATATCGAAAAAGTATGGAAGAGAAAATACATAAAATGAGACAAAAAAACAAAGAAAAAAAACATGCACTTATGGGTTCCATTGCTTAACTTACTACCTAGGTAGTGAGCTTGACAATGGTGGCAAAATGTACTGCTTAAATCACAACTTCACCACCTAGGTGGTGAGCTCAGTTAAACACTTCCAACCTATGTGACTTATGATTTTGAAATAATTTCTTCCTATAATCTCATATCAACTTGCAGGTTTTTCTCATTGTTAGCTAACATCTAGGGCTACATTTTTCATGAGAAACCATTTTTAAAAAACAATTATAAAATGATGAAATTATCCTTTCAAAATGACTTTTTATTGATGTAAAAAATCAATCAACACCCAAATCGATGCAAACTGAATGTGAATGATTAACAAATCAATGCAAATATGGTGAGTAATGATAGCAATAATGATGCAAGAACAATAAGTGATGAGACAAAAGAATTTTTAACATGGTTTAGCCCTTTGAATGATGCCCATGTCCACGATTATGTTATTTCTAGAGGGAAAATACAGTAATTCAGTAGAGTTTCTACTAAGTTTCTTGTACCGTTTTGCAATCATTATCTTGTACATGCATAAGGATCTCTTTATATAGCATTAGGGTTCCTTATTTACATATAATTCGGTTATTATAAAGATTTGACGAGGTGTAACATTGTTCTCCGTAGTTCTCCATCAAGTATACTTATAATCTTCAACATGCACACCAAAACTAACTAGAGGAATTAAATCCAAAACTAAAATTAAAAATTCAAAAAATAGAAATTTATAAAATAAGTAAAAAGAATTTACTAAAATCTTAGATTGCCTCCCAAGTAGCACTTGTTTCATAATTGTCAGCTTGACTATCACTCCTAGCTTCCATCAGTCATCCAGTAGAATGAAGGCTTTGTGATGATTCACTTCACCTTCAAAATAATGCTTGAGATGTTGTCCATTCACCTTAAAGATGTTGTTTGGTCCCTATTTCTTCAATTTCCACACTCCATACGAGAAGACTTGTTGCATAATGAATGGTTCAGACCTTCTTGACTTAAGCTTTCCTGGAAATAACCTTAGCCTTGAATTAAAAAGAAGCATTTTCTAACTAGGAACAAAATGTTTTGCCATGATATTCCTATCATGCCATCTCTTGGTCTTGTCTTTGTAAATCCTTGCATTCTCAAATGTTTCCATTCTAATTTTTTCTAACTCTTCCAACTAAAGTGATCTTTTCTCTCCAACTTTCTTCAGATCAAAATTCAAAACTTTAATTGCCTAAAAAGTTGTATGGTCAAGCTCAATTAGTAAATGACATGCCTTTCCATATATCAACCTGAACGGTGATATACCACTAAGAGTTTTATTTGTAGTCCTGTAAGCCCATAATGTATTATTCAGCTTTGAACTCTAGTCCTTCCTTGAATTGCTAACCGTCTTCTCTAAAATACCGTTTGATTCTTTATTTGACATTTCAACTTGTCCACTGGCTTGAGGGTGATATGTAGTTGCAATTTTATGAGTCACTCCATATCTCTTAAGGAGCATTTCAAATTGACAATTGAAAAAATGAGTCCCTCTATCGTTGATGATAGCTCGAGGAGTTCCAAACATGATAAAAAAGATTCTTTTTCACAAATTTAATCACAATCCGAGCATCATTTGTAGGAGATGTTATAACTTCAACCCACTTTGACATATAATCAACCGTTACCATAATATATTGTCTTTGAAAAAATGGTAGGAATGGACCCGTGAAATCGATGCTCCAAACATCAAACAATTCAACTTCCAGAATATTTTGTAAAGGCATCTCATTTTTCTTTGAAATGTTCCCTATCATTTGACATCTATCATAGTACTGCACAAAACTCCTTGCATCATTGAAAATCATAGGCCAGTAAAACCTAGATTGCAACACTTTCACTATTGTAGTTTTAACCTCAAAATGTCCACCATGATCAAATGAATGGCCATTATAAAGATATATTTTTACATCGTGAAAAAATCTTTTCCTTTGTTGAAAAGATAAGTCTGGAGGTAACACATTACAAACTATATAGTTTACATAGTTAGCATACTAAGGCACTAACTCTTCTTCAGAAGCAAAAAGTTGCTCATTGAGAAAATTTTCATTAATTCTGGTTTCTTCATCGAAATGCTCCCCTTCCAACCTTGATAAGTGATCAACCACCTGATTCTCTGTTCTCTTTTTATCTTTGATCTCTAGGTCAAACTCTTGCAATAATAGTATCCATCTGATCAAGCGAGGTTTCGTATCTTTTATGTAACCAAGTACTTAGTTATTAAGTGATCAGTGTAGACCACTACTTTTAATCCTATGGGATATGACCTGAACTTATCAAATGCAAATATTATTGCTAGCAGTTCTTTCTTAGTGGTTATGTAATTCATTTAAGTTTCATTCAAGGTCTTGCTAGCATAGCAGATGGTGTGGAAAACTTTCTTTTTTTTTTTGTCCAAATACTGCTCCCATTACATAGTTACTAGTATCACACATCTGCTCAAATGGATGATTCCAATCCGCAGCTACAATTACTAGTGTAGTAACTAATTTCTCATTCAAAATTTTAAAAGTCTTTAAGTAGTCTTCATCAAATTTGAAGGGTAAATCCTTCTCCAGTAATTGCACAATGGCTTCAAAATGTAACATGCTCTCTTGAAACCCAGATAGCCCCTTAAATTTTACCCCTACGTACGGAATAGTAACGTTATTAAAATATTCGAATCCAGATAAATAATTAAATTTTCGTAAAATTTCTGGATAGGTCTGGGGAAGGTTTATGATTTCGAAATCCTAAAATTAATTAAAACAAACAGACTTGAACAATCAATCGAATACTAACGAAGTTTTCAAATTTGAAATTGGATTTTAATAAAATTTTCAGATTGACTCGAAGGATTCCAGATATGAAAAGAGACTTTTAGGAGCTTGGAAGGATGTGTGAGACAAGTGGATCTAGTCATGTTCATGTAAGACAAGTGTCGTACATGCGCCTAGATTAGAGGACAAGTGTTGCCCATGCATTAGAAATGAAAGCCAAGTGTCACGTGAGTGTATAATATATATATATATATATATATATTTAAATGTCTAGTGATATTAAAACAAGATTAAAATAAACAAGAACATTACATATTCATTCCATTTGAGATTCACGGTCCAACACTTCATTTCTTTCATTCTCTCTCGGTCATTCACTCTCATTATCTCCCGGTTCTCTTGTATTCTCTCAACTCACTTCTCTCATTTTCTTTCACGGTCAACATACTTCTCTCACGCCTCACATTCTCTCAAACCTCATGGCTCTCTCACACTCATTCTCTTATTGCATGTCTCGACATTCTCTCATCTCTTAAAGCTTTCACAAACTCACGACATTCTCACATTCTCACAACTCTCCCTTCCTCTCGGTTGTCAAGATTGAAAAAGCCATCACCATTCAGTCAAGAAAAATCAAGCAAAACAATTGAAAAAAACCAAGGAGGACTCACGGTTAGATAAGGGAATTGGTGGCCAAACACATGCATAAGGAAATGATGGTTTTTTTGAAAGAGTAAGGCACATGCATGAAGGTTGAAACCATTTAGGAGGTGTTTCCAACGATTTCGGAAGGTAAATTTTAATTTTCGAGAGTTTTGTTAAGTTTTCGGAAAGATTTGTGTCAAAGCATGCTTGGGTCTTAGGATTTACCACCTCATTAGTGTGAAGATTGGTTTGTGAATGAACTTGATGTTGGATTGATTTCGAAAATAAAAACACATATGAGTTAGGTTTTGCCATGAAGGATTGTTATGGGTTGATTGGATTTTGGATGGTTTTTCCATGTTTTAGATGTGTTTTGCATGAGTTTAGAGTGTTTTGAATGAGTTGGACGCCTTGGAATGATGATTTTTTGTGTGTATTCATTTTCGGGCAAAGGGGTATTTTTGTCATTTAAAATTATTTTCGAATGAATTATGTGATTTTAGGGAATATTTGAATGATAGAAAAAGCTTGGAAATTGAAAAAAAAATCGTAGAACATTAATTGATCACTTCACGAATTAATATATTTCGTAATCACTCGAAAGTGATATTTAGTAGTTAAAAATGAGATTTGTGATAATTCTTGATGTGTTCGAATGTAAAATTGATATGAAAATGCGAAAAGAACAATGATAAGACATTATGTTGAATTTAGCCATTTAGAGAAATTTAGGTTCAAAATCATCGTTTGATCTGTTTGCATGAATTTAGTCTTGATTCGATGGGTTTTAGTATTTAAATAATTAGAATTTGCGAACGGAAAGAAAACACGAATAATCAAAGTTAAAACGATTTGAAATGGGGTATTTCGAAATATTAGAATGGTTAGATGATTGTGTGGATTGATAAGTGGTATTGAAATGTACGTATGAATCTCGTTAGTTGCGACGTAGTCTAAAAATAGAATCTGGAAATGTGTAGGTTATTTGGAGGCAAAGAAACATTCTCGTTGAATTAGAGTTTAATAGCGAGCTAAGGATCTAAGTGAGTGTCCTACTAAAATTGTTTTGAAATGCTGATATTTCTGTTCAAATTGATTTTATATGAAGAATTTAAATTCATGTTGTTGTTGTTTGAAAATTTAGTTGTATGTGATAAATAAAAATTCGAACGAGAATCTTATTGCATTAATTTTCAAAGCTTGCATAAAATGTGAGATTCCTAGTGAAAAGCAAGTGTTTGGAAATATATATATTTTGTAACCTATGATATTCATGTTTTAAATACTTGAAAGTAAATTTTTAGAATGAAAACCTCTTGCATGTATTTAAGAGAGATTATATGGATTATGTATTAATTGATAAAAAGCAGCATGTATGGAAATGATTTAATAAGCCTATGGTACACCTTATATATATCAGAGATGGTTATTTCCGGTCAGAGTGCCCTAAACGTGCACGACAGTGTTAGGAAGTGTCTGTCACTAACAGTGGGAGGAAACCCGCGGGAGGGATTGTGTCAGTTAGTTCAGTTTAGTGTGTCGCCCATACACGTATAGAGGTATATAATGGCTACCTCCTAGTAGTGTGGACCAGCCCGCTACATAGAACCGGATCTATGGTCAAGGTCATATGAAATTCAGTTTATAGTGACCTAAAGTACCATGTGGTAATCAGGTACCGGTGTTTGATTTATGTTTCGAAGAGAGATTTGCAATAAAGATAAGTTAATACAAATTGCTATGTTTTCATATTGAAAAGAGTTTTAAAACAGTTTGTCGAAATCAGAAATTTGATTTTCAAATATGTTAATAAATTCCAGTTTCATTACATACGAAACATATTTATATTGAATGTTATACATGTATTCATTTCAGATAATGTATTTCAGATTTATAATTTGGAAACAGTTACAAAAATTTATTTCAAAGTTTTTAGGGAGGTTATTTTAGAAAGCATGATTTTAGTATAAAAACATTGACACTCACTGAACTTATTAGCTCACGCCTAGTTTTTGTTATTTTTAAAATAAAAACCTCTCAGGATCGGATACAGGTGCGGATATTCAGGTAGTAGAGACCTTACATAAGGAGTAGTTATATACTTCCATCGGATGTAGTTGTGATTTCCTTAGTATTTCATGTACGATATTTATATCTTAAATATATGGAATGTTTTGTATGTAAATATAAATTTCACTTTTGAATTTTGTATACACATGATCATGCATATCATGTTTTTTAGTGTGAATTTATTCTGAGTTGATGCATGTTTGTGATAGTTTGTGATTTGTAAAAAAAGAGTCTGAGACCCAATAGTTGAGAAATGAATCATTTTTTAAGTGTACAGGTCTTTTCAACATAATTTTATAGGGTGGTATTTCCAGAAAAACGGTTGTTATGCTGTCAAAATTTATATAAAATCTTGATTATAAATATAAATTTTTAAATTGAAAAAGTTTCCACCCAATTTCGCTAACAAACAAACTTTAAAAAGAGTTTTAAAAGGGATTTTTAGAATATAGGTTTAAAAAAGTTTAACTTCACGAAAACCTTTTAGTCGGAAGGGGTTTCAACTGGAGGGTTACCGTGGGGTTGCCGGGCGAGTCGCCTTGAGAGTGGAAGTCGGGGCTCGTCACAAAATCTTAGAGAAATCCTCAATGAGATGTCTATAAAAGCTTGCATGACCCAGGAAAGGAGCAAGTTTTTCAATCACTTCAATCTTAGCTTTGTCAACTTTTATTCTTTTAGCATAAATTTTGTGCCCCGAGAATATTCATTCTTTTACCATGAAATGGCACTTCTCCCAGTTCAAAACCAGATGAGTCTATTTACATCTTTTTGACACCTCTCTTAGATTCTCAAGACATGCATCAAATGAATCTCCAAACATGGAAAAGTCATCCTTAAATACCTCCAAGTACTTCTTTAACATGTTAGAGAATATAGTCATCATACATCTTTAAAATGTTGCAAATGCATTACACAACCCAAACAACATTCTTTTGTAAGCAAAGGTACCATAAAGGCAAGAAAATGTTGTCTACTTTTGATCTTCTAATGTGATAATAATCTGATTATACGCCAAATATCCATCCAATAAACAATAATATGCATGTGCAGCCAACTTGTCAAGCATCTGATAAATGAACGATAAATTTTTTTGGTAGCTTGATTCAACTTCCTATAGTCCATACAAACCCTTCAACTTTTAATCACCCTAGTAGGAATGAATTCATTATTCTCATTGGTTAGCACCATCATTCCACCCTTCTTTAGCATGCACTAAACTGTACTAACCCACGAACTATCAGAGATTGGATATATAATACCCGCAACTAACAAATTGATTATCTTCTTTCTCACCAGATCCTTTATTATGAGGTTTAATCTACGTTGCGGTTGTATGGTTGGCTTGTAGTTGTCCTCAAGAAAAATTTTATGCATATAAAAAGCTGGACTGATACCTCTTATGTTAGCAATAGTCCACCCTAGAGATAATTTATTCCCTCTTAAGACATGTAACAAATTCTCCTCTTGAATAACATCCAATTTTGTAGATATAATCACTAGTAGAGTAAAAGCTTCTCCCAAATAAGCTAACGAACCCCGATCCTTACATACTATTTCAGTACATTCGACAGCCTACTGACAACCCCACAATAGCCCTCTCGTCGGCATCTAATCCGGCTGGAAAGGTTCCCATGAAGTTAAGTCGTTAACTTTTACTAGAAATCATTTATAATTTTTCTAGAAATCTCTTTTTAAATGAAAAAGGGTAGAGAATTTTTATTTTTATTATACATTTGCAAAACAAAGTTATAAAAATTTCAACAACATGATAGCTATTTTTCTAAAAATGCTACACTGCAAATTTTTGTAGAAAAATTATATACTTCTAAAACAAACATTTCTTAAATTTTTGGGTCTCAGAGCCTCACTTTCTCAATCCACAAGCAACCACAAACATGTCATCAATTCAAAAATAAAGTGAATTATATTTACAAGTCATGCATATATTCATTTACACAATTTTCAAACCATGGGGAATTTATACAATTGTTAATATACAAAATTTCAAGAACAACCACAATCAATTCACATAATCACAGCATTATACGCAACTCGATCCATCTAATCCTGGGTCGGAGTCCCTACTATTGACGCATCTGTTTCTGTATCTGTCCCTAAGGAGGTTTTATTTATAAAACATAAAATAATATGAGTTACAAGAGTTCAGTGAGTATCATGGTTTTTATTTCAAACTTAATTTTATAAAATAAACCTCCTTTAAGTTTTAAAACATTTTATAAATCTTTGATCGTTATAATACCAAAAATCAGTTTTTCTCTGAAAACCATATTTCATTTAAGTGCATGGATAAACAATTATCATAAATACAATTCAAGCATTGCAAAACTGAATAATAATAAAACAATATATTGCATGATTTCAGTTTTCTACTGTAAAATATAAACAATGGCGGTGATACAGTTTTTCAAAAAATCTTTAAGTAAATTAAGCCAACAATTGATAGTCCGTACCACATGATACCTTAGGTATGAAGCGAAATTTTGCCTCGCTCGAGCTATCCTAAAATTTTCTCTCATTCAGGCCATTTATCCGATTTTACATAGTGAAATTTTTTCTCGATACGGAGCAGTATTTTTCCTCACTCAGATGGAAGCTAGCTAATAATATATATACCCTGTATGTGCATAGACGACACAGAGGACTACACTGACTAACATATTCCCTCCTGCGAGTTTCCTCCGACTGTTAGTGACAGATACCTTCGACACGGCCAATGCACGCTTAGGGTACTCAACCTCAACCGGAGATATTTGTAATACCTATCGAGCATACCACAGGTTCGCAAATACATTTCTAATAGACCGTTTTTCATCATAAAATATATATATCATATAAACTTTTTCAAGTTTGTGAAATTCATATTTTGTATAAAATTTCACAATCCATGCAAAAGATTTTTATATAGAATTCATTTAATTTAAATCAATTTTTAGCATATTATGGCACAAATTTTTAACATATCATATCAAAACATTTTAAAAGACACTCACCGATTATTAACGCACGATACCACATGCTTTAGGGTTCTCTCAATTTCGTGTTACCTACATATTTTCGTATTCTACTTTTAGACAGCATTACAACTAATTTAACCATATATACACACTATTATCAGCACATTAACATACAAACAATCATTTAACTACATGGAGATTCCGAAAACCTTTTACTCAAGTCGTAACAACTCCATATATTCGTATACACTTTTCATTTGAATTTCTTAATGTTTATGCATGCAAAACATCTAAATTGGAGCTCAATTTTCACATCAATATATTAACAAACCTTTGGACCATTTTACCACTAGGATGGTCGAATATACATCACTTTTCCCACCATCAATCTAATTCCATTTTTCGCATCAAAATCATATTCAAATACATGCAAAAATGATGTCAAACCAAGTTAAATTCATAAAATTCACACTCTAGCAACCTAACATGGTTTGGCTTTAAGATCCAATTGAATTCTTGTCAATTCCATGTCAAATTCATAACTAAAATAGCCCATGAAACCATCCAAAATCATCAAAACAATCATTCATCACACTAAACCTCGCATGACCGAATACATAGCAATTTAATCTACCATGTTTTTTATTTTCATTTCAACAATCTAACTTGATATTTTAGCATATCTTTATGCATGAAATCACTCAAACAAATCAAACACAACTTGAATCATCTTTTTCTTTCCTTAGACATGTATGACATCCAAACATGCACCAAAACTTCTTCAAGTTTTTCACTTGAAATTCATGCAAAATCACATCAAATTCCATGGCAAGTAAACTAATTCACAAACCAACATAAATTTGAACTTCAATCAAAAGTTCACTTGCACTAATACACTTACCAAAAATTTTTGAACCTCTAGCCTTATTTTCCAACCAATTTGACGTCTCAAATCCTTGAATCCATATATAAAAATCTCATTAGAATCATATACAACTCATTAGACAGCATCTATCCAACTTTTCACACATAAAAGTTTAGGAAACTTAAATCTTATCACTTGAAAATCATTTGATCTTGTTGGATATCACCCCTAGATTTGTTTATAACCTTTTGATGGCTTGAAAACCACTTAAAAATGTCTTGAAAAAATTGAAGAATAGTTGTTGTCCCCTACTTCTTCTTCTGCTGACTCCACCCCTTTTTTGCTCAAAAAAATCTCTCAATTCTACTAGTCCCTTACAATAAATATAGACTTTACTTGTCTTAACAAATTGCCCCTCAAGTTTGAGTTATAATTACAACATGTCATTGGTTTCAATTTACAAATTTATACTCCTTTTCTCTACATTCTTCCATACTTAAAATTTTTTTCAAAAATAGTCTTATATATCTATTTAACTAACTTAATTACTCAAGCCCTTTCTTGAAAATTTACTTATCATTAATTGCATCATATACTTTTAATAAATCACCATGCCATTTTTTGAATTTAAAATCATTTTCAATATACTCGAAAATTTTATCGTAACTCAATTTCACCTCCGGAAATTCTACCAAGATTCAATTACGCATCCGAACACCTTAAATTATTTCTTTATTCTATAAATGAAGGTATTCTTACACAATACATTTTTAGTGCTAAAATTGGGAGGATATATTACATAAGCCGTCCTTAAATGCTTTAGAATAGGTTTTAGCTCTAGTGTTAACAGATCCACAATTGAAGGGTTGAGAATCTTGGATTCTCGAGGAGGTTGAGCATCATGCATATTCAATACTTTGTACTTTGGGCTGTTTCAAGTATCTACATATATTCTTGAACTTCTTCTCGAACCCTTCTATTAGTATGCATTAATGTTGTTTCCAGAACATCTTGCAGAGACTCTTCCTTGTAAAGCTCCTGCATACACTTCTTCAGCATTCCATTTTAAAACATTCATTATTTTCCTCCGAGAATTTCATAACTATAAAACATCCATTATTTTCCTTCAGGAATTTCATAGCTATAAAAATGTTGAAAGTCACTTATTCATTTTGGACCCTTATGGTCAACTATCCCTTCTGCACATCAACTATAGTCCTTCTAGTTGCCAAAAAAGGTCTTTATAGAATTGTAAGAATTTTTTAGTCTTCTTCCATGTTAAGAAGGATAAAATCTGTTTGGAATATTAACTTATCCACTTTCACCAGCACATCCTCCAGTATGCCCTTTGGTCTCTTGATAGTTTGATCTGCAAGTTGTAGAGTAACAAATGTTGGTTTAGCTTTTCCCACAATCTTGTGTAGATGGACAAAGAAATTAAATTAATATTGGCTCTTAAATCACACATGATTCTTTCTTAAAAATTATCCCTGATCTTGTAAGGGATTATGAAACGTCCAAGATCCTTCAACTTCAGAAGTAGCTTTTATTGCAAGATTACATTACATTATTCTATAAATGCCATTGTTTCGAAATCTTCTAACTTGCTCTACCTCGAAAGGATCTTCTTCATGAATTTCACATAGCTAGGCATTTACTCTAATGCCTTAACGAATGGAATGTTGATACATAGTTTATTAAATACCTTTAAAAATTTGGCAAGTTATGTATCCAACCTCTACTTTCTAAACCTTTTAGGAAAAGGTAAGGGTGGAACTAAAGGTTCAAACGAAGTTTTGCTTGGCTTTGTTGCTTAATCTTTCTTCAACTTCTGAGTTTCTTATGGTTCAGAAGTTTGGCTAGCAAACTATTGAGAATATCCTATACTTATAAATAGGGGAGCCATCCAACTGAACTCGAACTCTTGTGCACCTATTTCACTCAGCTCGTGCGCAACCCCACCCCATTACGTTATGAAAGAATTGAACTTTTTGCGGTGCTGGTTATTCAGAGCCAGCAATTGGTTGCCGGATTTCACCTTACAACTAGAAGAAGATCGCTTCAGGGGTCACAGTGGTGTGGCTGAATGTAGAGTTGTTCGTCCCTACAACCTAGTAGACTTACCCACTTTTTGGTTCAACTCTTTACCACTTCTCAAAGCGATAAACTTGCACTACTCTTTACCACTTTTCTTAGGATTCTACTCTATATTGCTTGGTGCATTTTTGTATGGTCTACTGTTGATGGTATTTGCTAACTACTCTATTTACACTTCGAAGTTCTGAATTGACACATTCTAGTTTTACAATTGAGCTTGGAATTGAATTTGCTAATTCTACTGGTTTTGCAACAAATTTTGCTAAGTCTACAACATATTGTTGATTCTACAAGAGAGAGTCAGTTTTTGTCATGTATTGCAACATCATTTCCTCCATTAATGTCTTTTTGACTTAAGGTTGAAACTACTGTTATTAACCTTAAAAACCAAATGGAACTACAAGCTTTAATTGTTTTGTTTGATTTTGATTTTGTTTCCATGAGAAATTGGGATAACTTCTCCACTCGGTATTGTAGACATTCGAATACAAATCATTATATTGTCTGTTATAATTGGTTACAAATTGTATTAACTTCTGATTACCTAGGCAACTATTTGTGGCATGGCTTTTTCCACACTTTTCACAGTTCACAAATGCACTTTGAATTGCATTAACATCATTCACACCCAAACAAAAAGCATCAAATCTCATACTCAAAACAATAACCTAAGTTGTCAAAGTTGTAATAGCATTAAGCTTGTGAATGCCTGACACTATTTTTAGAGGCTTTGTTCATTCAAATGACCATTGATAGATGTTGGAAGACATCTCTTCAATTAATTAAAATGCATCTTCCACATTTCTTTTTACTAATGCTTCTCTAGCTACATTGGCCTTAGAAATCTCTGATAATCATTGATAAAAAGTTTGCACTTGTAGTCTTTCTTGAACTCCATGATGAGAACATTTATGAAGTAAACTTTTTAAATCTTTCCCAAGCCTCATACAATGACTCCCCTTCTTTCTGTATGAATGCGGCAATATCATTCTTTAATTTCGCTGTTTTGTCTTATCCATCCGTGTCATCGTATTCCATGTCATGATAAATTACTAGAGTAATGAATTGAACTAGCTTTTGTCTTATCCTTCAATGAGAAAGGGAACAATCTTACTCAAATTACAGCATCCGTCACTACATTATACTTAAAAGGATCACAAATTTGTAAAAAAAAAAAAAAATTGTGATGTGTTCATTTGGATCTTCATTGAGTAATCCATAAAACTACACTATGGCATTTGAATGGTCATCAGTTTGATCTTGAAGTTATCTACTTGAATAGCCAACCAGTAAATACTTTGGTGAATCTCTTCCACCATTGATATTGACCAATCCCTGAGTAGTTTTGAAGTGTTACCACCAACTCCATTTCCTTCATTCTAGCCACTCTGATCATCTGCCATATTGTCTTATTGCTACGCCAACCTTCTTAACCTTTTGAGATTCTGAGCTGTCTTTTTCCAAATGTAGTATTTCAACACTTCTCATCCTTTGCATGAAAGTGCAAGAAGTATCTAAAATTAAGAAAAAGAAAAAAAAAATCTGAATTAAAGTTTTTTCAACCAGTATCAATATAAACACAATAGTTCAACACACTATCCCTGACAACGAAACCAAAAGCTTGATGTGCATTTTCAGTAATGCACTTTATTACACAAAAACTTGTGCATGTATACACGGTTTCTATGCAACTAAGTGGTGAATGAAGGTCGATCCTATAGAGACGGTTCAAACTCGAACTAAGTACCGAAATTTATCTACACAACTTGTAACATTGTATTTTCTTTGACAAAATAAATAAATAAATAAAAAAGGTTTATTAAGAAGTGAAGCCCAATTATAAAGCCCAATTGCTAGCAAAAAAAAAAAAAAAAACCCTAGGTTTCTCTTATAAATAGAATACAAAATGTTTGTAGGCGAAAAAGAAAAGAAAAGAAAAACAATATATTGATAAACTCTCTATTTTTTTTTTATTCAACAATAGGTGAAGGAGATTAAGAAGGGTTTCTTTGATATAATATTTGGGTAAGTTTTCTTTCTTCCTTTAGTATGGTTATGTAGAAAAATTGATTTAGGGTATAAAATATATTTTGCTAGAAATATTGTATGTTGATATTGCAATTCTTTTGAAAGATTAGTGATTTTGATTAAGGATTACATATGAATGATGTTAGTAGAGGCATTTAGAGTTGTTTTGTGACAAAAGTTTCATTAACCTATGTTAGATTATTGATTTTCAAAATCAAGGCATCTGAAAGGTTTCTTTTAAACTGATAATTGGTTGATTTGATGAATTTGTTTTGACAAGTTACGCTGCCCAGAAAATTACGAAATTTAATATGTAGATAGGTTCATATGTGTATATGAAATTTCGTAATTTTTGGATGCCTGTAGAACTTATAAAAATTCTTGAAGTAGGCTGGGGTCGGAATTTATTTTTCCTGGCAGTTTCTGAAAGTTCGATCGAAATGGATTTTTACCCATGTTAGATACCTCCGTTTGATTTGAAATTTTTACTGGATGTTGGTTTATGTGTCTAGTTTATTCCTTTCAAATTTGGTGTTGATTGGAGGTCTAGGGATTTAATTAAAAATACTGCAGTAGGCAATGTCAGTGCTGAAAATTGAAGTAAGAAAGATAGAATTTATGATTTATTTATCTAAGGTTGTTTCAATCCAATTAAGGTTATTTTGGAGATGAGATTATGATATTGTGTACTCTGAAACTATATAGGTTCTTGCAATCGTTGAGCTTAAATTTTGTGATTTTGGGTATTCGAGGTAAGTAAATTCATCCATGACGAATGTATGTTGTTATATGAATTTTGAAATATTATGAAATTACGTTATGTTTAATATGTTTTGTGTTAATGATTTTCAATTTGTTTATCTACAAGTAAAATGTTTTGGCAAGTTTTTAAATTATTTTACTATCAAAACTTTGAAAAGTATTTTACTTTAAAACCAAGAATTAGCGTAACTCAAAAATCATGTTTAAATTACAGATTGTATTTGAAAATTATTTTCTTTAAATTTATTTACTATTATTGAATATGATACCGTTATGATTCGAAAATGTATTATTAGACTATGAAAATTTTGTTAGCTCATTGTCTATAGTTACCGTTCTGATATTGGTCCAGCTGGATTTCTGTGCGTACATATTTTGTTATTTTGGCCGCGTCACACGGGGAATTGTGACATATTTTGTTATTTCGACCGCATCACACGGTTAATTGTGATATATTTTGGCCGCGTCACACGGGGTACTTGTGACACTATATGATATGAGCTAACTTTTTATTTATATTGAATAAATGTATGTATTATATTGTATTTGATTTCGTTATTTTGTTATCCTAAATGGCATTGATTGCAAACATGAAAAATGTTGATATATATGTATATATGGTTTTCAATTTTTGATTTTAGAATTCGATTTTACATATTTATGTTTCATATTTCGACTCATAAAGGTAAATGCAATAATACTAATGTTATGCATGAATTTACTTACCGAGTTGACGGCTCACCTCTCGTCTCCATCATTTTTACAGAGTAGTTAAGATCTATGGATGATGACTGTTAAGAGCTTGAGATTGTTGATCATGGAAACTTGATATTATTTGATGTTTAGTTTAAAGACTTTGATTTATTTCATTTTAAATATTGTAAGGTTGGAGATTAGAAACAAATTGTTATTTGTTAAATTTTAATTATTAGAGATTTTTTTTTGGAGACAATATTTGAATATATTTTGTTGAATACTTTTGCAATGGGAATAAATCTTTAGAGATTTTATGATTTAGATTGCTCGTAGCATCCTAATTTCTTGTTGCCAGAATTTGGGGTGTTACATTTTGGTATTAGAGCCTAGGTTTGATTTTGCACATTAGGTTGTGATGGTTTAACATAATGATTCAACTTAGTATAATTCAAGTTATAAAATTGGAGAGTAGGCAACAATCTTTATATCATATAGTTAGAATTTAGTTGTATGTTAGGTGATCTAACAAAAGCTGAGGATCTTATGTTTTATAAAATTATGCTTTAAGTATAGGAACTTTAGTTTCCTTTATTATGTATATTCCTAATTTTCATTATCGCTCTGGGTGTTCATTGTTTTGTTTTTCGCTAGATAATTATGTCGCGTCAAACTCGAAACAACACCCATAAGGAAGGTTCGAATGGTAATCAAGATGTGAATGCTGATGACAATCCTACCATTCGACAACTTGCCGAGGAAGCTAACCTGACAATGAACTTGGTAACTCGGTTATTGGAGCAGCAAAATAGGTTGCTCACAGAGATGAATCAGGGTGGCAATGTTGCTCGACATGGAAGAAATGTGGTGATTCAAGGCAATGCCGATGCAGGTTCTGTGGTAACTCTAGAACGGTTCAAGAAATTGGGACCGCCAGCTTTTAAAGGAACCTCAGATCCAGTTGTTGCCGAGGGTTGGCTAAAGCAGATTGAAAAAGTTTTTACGGCCATAGGGTGCCCTGATAATCAAAAGGTCGTGCTTGCTACATTTATGTTTCAGGATGAGGCTGATCACTGGTGGGATGCTACTTCTCGTATTATACAGACTACTTTAGCAGCGAATGAAAATATCACTTGGAGGAGGTTCAAAGATACTTTTAATGAGAAGTACTTTCCAGATCGAGTTCGTTTTGAAATGGAAAGGGATTTTCTTAATCTTAAGCAAGGTAGCAAGTCTGTTGCAGAGTATGAAGAGCAATTTACCTCTTTGTCTAGGTTTGCAACCAAGCTGCTTCTTGATGATGCAACCAAAGCTAGACGGTTTCTTGATGGTTTGCATCCGGATATTCGAGGTAGTGTGGAGGTTCTTAAGCTAAGTCGATATGCTGATGTTATTGATAGAGCTTTGATTGCTGAAAAATCTGTAGAAGCGTGTAAGAAGGCACGTGAGGCTTTTAGGCAGCATAACAATCGAGGGGGATTTCGTAATGGGGGTGCAAATAAACAGGGTTCTCAGTTTAAGGGGAAAAATAGCAAGGGCAAGGAAAAGGTTTCTAGTGATGCTCCTTCGAAAAAGAATATCCTTGCATGTCAACATTGTGGTCGTTTCCATTTTGGAGAATGTTATATGCGTACTGGTGCTTGTTTTGGTTGTGGAAAGACTGATAATAAGCTTAAGGATTGTCCGAAAAAGCGTTATGGCTCAATTAATGCATCAGTAGATGAAAGTCAGAAGAAGAAGTTAAAGACTCAAGGACGAGTTTTTGCCCTCACTAAGCAGGATACACATGCATCAAATGATGTTGTCACAGGTACTTTATCTCTATTTTCTAGAGAAGCTATAGCTTTATTTGATTCTGATGCTTCCCATTCTTTTGTTTCACATGCATTTGCTGTCTTCGCAAGTAGAACTATGGAATCTCTAGATTTTCACTTATCTATTGTGATGCCATCGGGTGATAGTATACCTGTAGAACATGTTTATCGATCATGTTTAATCCTTGTCGATGGGAAGAAGTTTCTTGTGGATTTACTGCCATTAGATATGTGTGACTTCGATGTTATTTTAGGTATGGATTGGTTAGCTGCTAATCATGCTAGTATTGATTGTCACTCCAAGGAAATTGTATTTCGTATACCTGGGGAGAAAGAGTTTCGATTTCAAGGAATACGAAACTCTTGTAATAATTTCATCTCTGCGGTTAAAGCCAAGAAAATGATACAAAAAGGATGTGAGGGGTTTTTGGCTTATGTTTTGAATGATAGTAGTAATGGAATGGATGTGAAGAATATTCCTGTAGTTAGAGAGTTTCCTGATGTCTTTCCAGAAGATCTAAATGGTTTGCCCCCTGATCGAGAAGTTGAATTCGCAATAGACTTGGTGCCGGCGACTACTCCTATTTCTAAGGCACCATACCGCATGGCACCAACTAAGCTTAAGGAGTTAAAAGTTCAGTTGCAAGACTTTTTAGATAAGGGTTTTATTTGTCCTAGTGTGTCACCTTGGGGTTCTCCTGTATTGTTTGTGAAAAAGAAGGACAACTCTATGCGATTATGCATTGATTACCGACAATTGAATCAAGTCACCATTAAAAATAGATATCCTCTTCCGCGAATCGATGATCTATTTGATCAATTGCAAGGTGCAGCAATATTTTCAAAGATCGATCTACGATCAGGATACCATCAATTGAAGATCAAGAGTGATGATGTGTCTAAGACAGCTTTTCGAACTCGATATGGGCATTATGAGTTCTTGGTGATACCTTTTGGGTTAACCAATGCTCCTGCAGTTTTTATGGATTTGATGAATCGAGTTTTTCAACCCTATCTTGATCAATTTGTCATTGTTTTCATCGATGATATCTTGATATACTCTAAAGATAAAGAGAAGCATGAGAAACATTTAAGAATTGTACTTCAAAAGCTTCGAGAGAAAAGACTCTTTGCAAAATTTAAGAAGTGTGAGTTTTGGCTTGATAAGGTGGTGTTTTTGGGGCATGTTGTGACTAAAGATGGCATTTATGTTGATCCAGCTAAGATTGAAGCAGTAGTGAATTGGAGTAGACCTACCAATGTCACGGAAGTGAGAAGCTTTCTTGGATTGACTGGCTACTATCGACGTTTTGTTAAGAATTTCTCTAGCCTTGCAACTCCTTTGACTAGTTTAACTAAAAAGGGTGTCAAGTTTGAATGGAGTGATGATTGCGAGAGAGCTTTTCAAGACCTAAATAATAGGTTAGTTTCTGCCCCAATTCTAACCATCCCTTCTAGCGGTGGTGGTTATGTTATCTTCAGTGATGCTTCTAAGAAAGGATTGGGATGTGTTCTAATGCAAAATGGGAAAGTGATTGCATATGCTTCAAGGCAGTTGAAGGTTCATGAACAGAATTATCCAACTCATGATTTGGAGTTGGCAGCGGTAGTTTTTGCTTTGAAAATTTGGAGACACTATCTTTATGGAGAGTCTTGTGAGATTTTCACGGATCATAAGAGTTTGAAGTATTTGTTTACTCAAAAAGAGTTGAATTTGAGGCAAAGAAGGTGGTTGGAATTAGTGAAGGATTATGATTGCACTATAAACTATCATCCGGGTAAAGCTAATGTTGTGGCGGATGCTCTAAGCAGAAAATCATCAGGGAATATAGCGCACTTGGTTACTACTAGAAATCAGATTCTTAGAGATTTTGAAAGATGTGATATTATGTTGGTGACAAATAGGCAGACTAATTTCTTGGCTCATTTAACAGTTCAACCTACTTTGGTGGATAGAGTTAAGATTGCCCAAAACGATGATCCTCAATTTGTTCAGATTAGAGAAGATGTTAAAAAGGGTGAAAGATCTGACTTCCGATTGGATGACAAAGATGTCTTGTGGTATGGAAAAAGACTTTGTGTACCTGGAAATAGTGAACTTAAGAGAGAAATTTTGACAGAGGCTCATTGTACAGCGTATAGTGTGCACCCAGGCAGTACTAAGATGTATCATGATTTGAAGCAGAATTTCTGGTGGAAGAATATGAAGAAAGATGTGGCAGAATTTGTATCCAAGTGTCTTGTTTGTCAGCAAGTAAAGATTGAGCATCAACGACCTGCTGGTCTTTTACAATCTCTTCCTATTCCTGAGTGGAAATGAGAGAAGATTACGATGGATTTTGTCGGTGGTTTACCTTGTTCCAATAGAGGTTGTGATTGTATTTAGATGATTGTGGATCGGTTAACAAAGTCAGCTCATTTTCTACCGATAAAAAGTACTAATAAACCGTGGCAATTAGTAGAATTGTTCATGAAGGAAATCGTTAGGTTGCATGGTGTACCGGAAACTATTTTGTCTAATCGAGATCCTTGTTTCACATCTAAGTTTTGGGCTAGTGTGCATGAAGGTTTGGGTACTAAACTTAATTTTAGTACTGCATTTCACCCTCAGACAGATGGACAATCAGAAAGAACTATTCAAACCTTGGAGGACATGTTACGAGCTTGTGTCTTGGATTTGGGTGGAACTTGGGAGAAGCATTTGACATCGATTGAATTCGCTTATGACAATAGTTTTCACTCTAGTATTGGTATGCCTCCTTATGAAGCATTGTATGGTAGGAAGTGCAGATCGCCTATCTGTTGGGAAGAGGTTGGTGAGAGGAAATTGTTGGGATCGGAACTTGTTCAGATCACTGTGGATAAAATCAAGCTTATCAAGGAACGCCTCCGTACTGCTCAAAGTAGACAGAAAAGTTATGCGGATCGTCGTAGGCGAGATTTGGAATTTGAAGTTGGAGACCATGTCTTCTTAAAATTCTCTCCATGGAAGGGTGTTTTTCGATTTGGTAAAAGGGGGAAGCTTAGTCCTAGATTCATTGGGCCTTTTGAAGTGCTAGAAAAGATAGGGCCAGTGGCATATCGTGTGGCTTTACCACCACATCTATCAAGACTCCACAATGTAGTTCATGTGTCCGTATTAAGGAAATATGTTGCAGATTCTACTCATGTATTGAATTATCAACCAATTCAAATTTCGGAGGATATGTCATATGAGGAGCAGCCAATGGAGATTGTCGATAGGAAGCAACAAGTTTTAAGAGCAAGAGTTATCTCTTTTGTGAAGGTGCGTTGGGAAAATCATCCAATAAAAGAAGCCACATGGGAGCGAGAAGATGAGATAAAGGAGAAATATCCCTTGCTTTTCAACAGTTGAGGTACGTAAGAAAATTTCGAGGATGAAATTTATTTGAAAGGAGGGAGAATTGTAACATTGTATTTTCTTTGACAAAATAAATAAATAAATAAAAGGGGTTTATTAAGAAGTGAAGCCCAATTATAAAGCCCAATTGCTAGCAAAAAAAAAAAAAAACCCTAGGTTTCTCTTATAAAAAGAATACAAAAGGTTTGTAGACAAAAAAGAAAAGAAAAGAAAAACAATATATTGATAAACTCTCTATTTTTTTTTTATTCAACAATAGGTGAAGGAGATTAAGAAGGGTTTCTTTGATCTAATATTTGGGTAAGTTTTCTTTCTTCCTTTAGTATGGTTATGTAGAAAAATTGATTTAGGGTATAAAATATATTTTGCTGGAAATATTGTATGTTGATATTGCAATTCTTTTGAAAGATTAGTGATTTTGATTAAGGATTACATATGAATGATGTTAGTAGAGGCATTTAGAGTTGTTTTGTGACAAAAGTTTCATTAACCTATGTTAGATTATTGATTTTCAAAATCAAGGCATCTGAAAGGTTTCTTTTAAACTGATAATTGGTTGATTTGATGAATTTGTTTTGACAAGTTACGCTGCCCAGAAAATTACGAAATTTAATATGTAGATAGGTTCATATGTCTTCTGCTAGTATATGAAATTTCGTAATTTTTGGATGGCTGTAGAACTTATAAAAATTCTTGAAGTAGGCTGGGGTCGGAATTAATTTTTCCTGGCAGTTTCTGAAAGTTCGATCAAAATGGATTTTTACCCATGTTAGAGACCTCCGTTTGATTTGAAATTTTTACTGGATGTTGGTTTATGTGTCTAGTTTATTCCTTTCAAATTTGGTGTTGATTGGAGGTCTAGGGATTTAATTAAAAATACTGCAGTAGGCAATGTCAGTGCTGAAAATTGAAGTAAGAAAGATAAGATTTATGATTTATTTATCTAAGGTTGTTTCAATCCAATTAAGGTTATTTTGGAGATGAGATTATGATATTGTGTACTCTGAAACTGTATAGGTTCTTGCGATCATTGAGCTTAAATTTTGTGATTTTGGTATTCGAGGTAAGTAAATCCATCCATGACGAATGTATGTTGTTATATGAATTTTGAAATATTGTGAAATTACGTTATGCTTAATATGTTTTGTGTTAATGATTTTCAATTTGTTTATCTACAAGTAAAATGTTTTGCCAAGTTTTCAAATTATTTTACTATCAAAACTTTGAAAAATATTTTACTTTAAAACCAAGAATTAGCGTAACTCAAAAATCATGTTTAAATTATAGGTTGTATTTGAAAATTATTTTCTTTAAATTTATTCACTATTATTGAATATGATACCGTTATGATTCGAAAATGTATTATTAGACTATGAAAATTTTGTTAGCTCATTGTCTATAGTTACTGTTCTGATATTGGTCCAGCTGGATTTCTGTGCGCACATATTTTGTTATTTTGGCCGCGTCACACGGGGAATTGTGACATATTTTGTTATTTCGACCGCATCACACGGTTAATTGTGATATATTTTGGCCGCGTCACACGGGGTACTTATGACACTATATGATATGAGCTAACTTTTTATTTATATTGAATAAATGTATGTATTATATTGTATTTGATTTCGTTATTTTGTTATCCTAAATGGCATTGATTGCAAACATGAAAAATGTTGATATATATGGTTTTCAATTTTTGATTTTAGAATTCGATTATACATATTTATGTTTCATATTTCGACTTATAAAGGTAAATGCAATAATACCAATGTTATGCATGAATTTACTTACCGAGTTGACGGCTCACCTCTCGTCTCCATCATTTTTGCAGAGTAGTTAAGATCTATGGATGATGACTGTTAAGAGCTTGGGATTGTTGATCACGGAAGCTTGATATTATTTGATGTTTAGTTTAAAGACTTTGATTTATTTCATTTTGAATATTGTAAGGTTGGAGATTAGAAACAAATTGTTATTTGTTAAATTTTAATTATTAGAGATTTTCTTTTGGAGACAATATTTGGATATATTTTGTTGAATACTTTTGCAATGGGAATAAATCTTTAGAGATTTTATGATTTAGATTGCTCGTAGCATCCTAATTTCTTGTTGTCAGAATTTGGGGTGTTACACAACTTATCCAAATGATTCATTGAAATTGTTTAAAAACATAAAAATTATAAAACCCAATTAACAAGAAAACTTAAGTAAATTGTCACAAAACGATCTCAAAAAAAAAAAAAAAAAAAAAATTGTCGCAAACACTTGAACTAAAAGTCTAGGGAAATTCAACTTCATTTAATATTTCACTATTCTCATGTCATTTCCCATCAACCAAATTCGTAATTTCTTATTTTAATTGATCGGGTATAAGATTATATCCATGATCCTCTTTCGAGTTCATCTTAGGTATACCCGCATCAAACATCCAACTATATTTCTATGTTAAATGGTTAATACAGACTAGTTACGATCAAATACCTACACACAATCACACTTAAAAACTAGGTATATTTCTATTCTAATTCTCAAATGTCATTTTGCCAAGTTCTAAATAATAAAATCTTTTTCAAGCATATTAATATCACAAAATCATTTAATTGACTGGGCCTAAAATCAATCAAAAGCATTAAGAGATAGTAAAACAAAATATAAACATGTGAAATCATTTCGTTTAAACATCATAAATCATTCATAACAATAGATCCATATTAATTACATTGAATCTCCTAGAAATAAGTTTAGTTCTCTGTAGATTTATATAAAATCAAGTCAAAATATAAAATAAAATTAAACAACATAATAAATAAGACAAAAACAGAAGTAAACATCATGAAATGACTACTGCCTTCACTCTGAAATCACTCCAATGCACTCCTTGTTGCTCCTTGAACACCTCTAACAAGTTCTTGCATAAACCTTCAATGAATCTTTAGCTTGAAACTATAAAGACCTAGGCTAAAATGACATAAAACTGACTTAGAAATGCTCTATGGTTGCTACCTTCCATCTACAACTGAGAAAATGAAGAATTTGTAGGTGGTTTCATGTAGAGTTGAAGAGTTTCCCACATGCATATCTCACACCAAAATCACGAATGACGATCACGACTTGGTCTAGCGATCGTGCTTAGCGAAAATCCCTGGAAAACTATAACAACTAAGGTTTGACGAGCTATGTTTAGCGAGAATCTATAACCAATTTTCACGACTCAAGCACCCTATTTGTACCTCACAATCGCCTTTCGCAACGAACTCCAAAATTCATTTAAAACTTGCTTTCTTCAAGCATTTTCCTTCCATCTTCTTATGAATGAATCTTATACATAAAAACACTAGAAACACATTAAAAACTTAGAATTTACTTAAGTATTCCTTAAAAAAGCCAGGATTAAATTTATAAAATTATGTCTATATTTGACATTATCAAGCAGTGCAAATACTGAGTATATAGTCATAGCCTAAGGAACGTTTGAGCTTATCTGGATAAAGAGACTAATAATAAATTTGACCATGCTTATAATCGGCTCTATAAAGTTATACAATGATAGCTGGTTAGCCATCAGTGTGGTTCATAACCCAGTTCAGCATGACAGGATGAAGTATATGAGAATCAATATGAACTTCACTAAGCCAAAGATAGAGAATGAGACTATGGATCTATCATACATTTCTACCAAATCTCAAGAAGCTGATATTCTTACCAAGGCTCTTCAAAAATCAAATTTTGATTCTTGCGTTTCCAAGCTAGGAGTGATAGACATCTATTCACCTAACTTGAGGGGGAGTGTTAGAAATCAAGAATAAAATCTCATGATTGTAGAAATATTAGTTGTATTTTTTTTTTCTTTCTTATTTCTAGATTAGCTTAAATTGTGGGTTGACTAGTTAGTTCCCTAATCTTTAGGATTTCCTTTTATAGATGATTAGTTACCAAGAATAGAGATTACAGTTTCTATATATAATGTTGTACTCCTAATGTTGTTTGATAAAAGGGAAATTATTTCTTCCTTCATTTCTGGTTTTAGTTAATATTCGCATAAGACCTCTTAAAGACTTCACAACATCAATGGCCATTAATCAACCTTATTGCATTATCTACCTAAACCACAACAACAATTTTGAGATCAAAAGCAGGAGCATTCATCTCTTACCCTAATTTTATGGCAAAAAGGGAAAAGATCCTCACCTTCACATCAAGATTTTCTTTGTCATTGCCACCATGCATAATGGAGAGGTTATTGTTGAAGAGATCTGACTTATATTGTTTCCATTCTCTTTGAAAGACAAGGCCAATGAGTGGTTATATTCTTTGCCAAAAGCATTAATACACATATGTATTGAGTTAATAGTGAAGTTTCTCTCCAAGTTCTTTCTAGCCAAGAAGATCAATTAAATCCATAAGGAGATTATGGGGATATCTTAAAACAAAGTTGAGCCGTTCCATGAATATTGAGAGCATTATCAATGACTACTTAATTCATGTCATTTACATCAAATTGATGAGTGGGTGATTATCCAATACTTTTATGAGGGCTGCTTAACTTTGGATCGAATAATGGTGGATGCATTAAGTGATGGTGGTTTGATGATGAAAAATGTTGACTAAGCTAGAGAGTTTATCGAAAGCCGAGAGAAAAATTCGCAACAATACTTTCAACAAAGAAACATTCCGAAGAAGACCGAAATCTACAAGATAAGTTCTAATGACTATGGTCTTTAAATTGCTAACTTAACTTGTCTTGTGCAACAACTTCTTCCACTGAAGATGTGTGTTGTGTGCACCAATCATGGTCACTTCTCTAAGAATTGCCTAAGTGTGTATGAGGAGGTGGATCAAGTCAATCACGTGCAGCAGCAATAACCAAAACCAAGTGTAGTCACAATTCCAACCAAATCAACATTTCTTATCTCAAAAACAAGCTCGACATGTTCCTTCTAAGCAAAGTGAGAACCTTAAAGAGTTGGTTAAACTAACTACTAAGTCTTTTATGTAGAAAATGTCCACTAGAATCAAGAATCTTGAGAATCGTGTTGGACAGATGGCAACCTTACTTAGCGAAAGGGAACCTAGAAAATTGCATATCTAAGTAATCCCCGAATCCAAAAAGAGGAATGGAATCTACTAAGGTGATTACTTTTCGAAGTGGCAAACATGTAGGAAGCCAAGAAGATGAGGAATCAAGAGACACAAGGGTTGTTGAGGAAGAAAAAAATGAGAAGGTGGTACAAAAACCTAAGGAAGAGAAGGCTCGACAAGAGAACAAAAAGAAAGAGGAAGTGAAGGTTACTCCTAAACTTCTAGCTTCCTGAACTTCTAGCTTGGATGCCAAATCTGAGTTGCTTTTTTAAACAAAAAAAAGAAAATGATGAGAAGGAGATTATGGAGATGTTTTCCAAAAGCGGCAATTAGACAACTGTAAACGTAATTTGATGCATACCTATGGAAGGTTTCTAATTTATTTTTCACATCAAATACACTATTTCAAATAGTTTAATGGATAACATATCTGTCAAATTACGTTTAAAGGTGTCGTACGGCGATGTACGATACTCGTGTCGATTATGTCGTCTTAATATATTTATTGTGGTTTAGTACCTACGAAAGGTTGCTAACTTGTTTTTTACATCAAATACACAATTTCTAGCGGTTTAATGCGTAACAGATGGTCAAATTACTTTAGAGGTGTTGTACGACTTCATATGATACTCGTGCTGATTATGCACTCTTAATGTGCTTATTATGATTTGATGCATATGTAAGGTTCTTAATTTATTTTTTACATCAAATACACTATTTTTGAAATGGTGGTTCGAATTTCTCTTTACAGATTATCATGATCGGAGTGGAGGAGAGAGCGAATGTAGGAGATTGTGAGCGACGACGCAACGTAGAGGCTAGTTATAGAGAGAATTACTGGAGTGGAAGCCGAATCAAGTGTAGATGGCGACATGGTTGTTATGTTTGGGTCATTGTGGTTTTTTGTGTGGTTTGACGAATTCGATGAAGAGAAAGAGTTGGCAATAGCTTGTGTTTGGTGTTTTGTTGATTGCTAGAGAAATGAAGCTTGATTGATAGTTGTGGGAAGGAGTTAGTGAGAGAGAGAAGGGGTGGGGTTTCGATAGAGAAGGGGATAGATCAATTGGTGGCTAATAGAGATCCAAAATTTTTCAAACTATTAATTTTGATTAACAGTCAACAAATAAAATGACCAATTTAATGAATTTCTCAAATTTTAGAGATGATTGAGATTAAAAGTGCCTTTGCGAGTAAAAAAGTCATATTTCTCCCACACATAGTGATTAAAGTGAAATTTTCTCTTGAATAACTTTATTTGTTAATTTCATACCTAATTGGTGTAGATAATATTTAAGAAAGGTGAGTCAATTACACCTTTTTTTTTTTTTAATTACAACTATGGATAGATGAATTTTTTATGCTAAATTATTGCTACCATACAATTTTTTTAATTATTCTCATAATCTCATTTTCAATAATTGCTAACAATCGCGTTTTTGGATCCAAAGAATATAAAACCAATTTTTCATTTTCAAATTAATACAAAAA
This sequence comes from Litchi chinensis, assembly GCA_019925255.1. Taxonomy (NCBI): domain Eukaryota; kingdom Viridiplantae; phylum Streptophyta; class Magnoliopsida; order Sapindales; family Sapindaceae; genus Litchi; species Litchi chinensis. The sequence goes on along the minus strand of CM034470.1, from coordinate 21,731,344 downwards.
CTAGAAAACAAAAATAGAAAACCATATAAAATGGACGCTAAAAACTCGTGTCCGTGTACATGCATTTAACTTGATTCTTGAGCTTCGAAAATTTTTGCAAAAATCCTCAAGTTTCAACATAAATATGAACAAAAACCCAAGTACGTAAAAGGAGTGTTTTTATCATGAAATAAAATTAATGCAATTTATTTTCCCTTACACCGTTGTTTAAAGTGAAATCTTTTTCTAAAATATCAGAGAGATCATTTGATCAAGAGGAATGCTTGGTCAGAGAAGAAACCAGTCCATCAGCTAAAGATGGTATCGCCTTCTTTATCTATGAAAACAAAATCTGCTGCTACAGTTCGAAAGTTATTATTCCTCCATGAATTGCTGTTAGCAGATTTTATCATGCAGCCTTCAAGAATTTCTAGGAAGAATAGCTCTGCACCATTTTGTAGGCCAGAAACAAGCACAATTAGTATAGTACAAAGCCAAGCTGCTCGAGAACAGTCCAATCATAGTAAGTTCTTATTTTATTTTCCAAAGCAATCAACATATGGCATTGATCATATCATTACAGCTGAGGTTTCACAATCCTGATTATATAAACAATATATTTGTCTAATGTTAGAAATTCCAACCAAAAAATTATTGACAGATGAAACTAGTTTTCATTATGAAATGAATTACTAAATGTGGTTGAATAACGCTACACTATCCAAAAAGTTATCCAAGTTCAATACTCAAATGATGTGACAAACTTATGTATATTTCTGTTTCCCAATTTGGCTTCCCCAATTTTGGCTCATAAACATTTGCAAGTTTAACAAAAAGGAGAAGAAAAAAAAAAAAGATCACTACAAATCGTTTGGCTAAACACTTGTTATGATGAAGCATATATTAATGTACTACTCAAATGATACTCCAAGAATATAAAGCGATTGTCCTCTAGCACATAAAGACATACCCGATGGAATTGTTCTTCGTTCAGCTACCCTTCTTTAAAATTCCAACACCTTGGTTCTGCATTACAACAAACAGGCGCTGCATAGAGCAACAATATTCTTGTCCTGGGAATGTCATTTGGCCTGTAAGATTCTGAAATCTAAACAATGAAATGAAAAGTCAAAACAACAAGAAAACAGTAAAAAGGACAAGTAAAAGAAGAAAAATTCCACTGGAAAAATGTGATTGTATATGGACCAAATTCTACACAGGCAATATCTTGAAGTAGTCTACTTGACCACATCTTGTTCTTTGATGATGCTTAATAGCATTCTTCAAAATGATAGCATGGTTCTTAACAAAATGTTTACTATGGGACTCTCATCATTCTGAGTTAGCATTCTTAAGATCAGCAACAGGAAATGCTCATAAAACAATTGCTCTCTGCTACTGATGAAAGTTACAGTATGATTTCGTAAAAAATCTAATAATGACCCACCAAACATGATATTACACAATTCAGCAAGTTGTTGCCACCATTATGAATTACTAAAATGATACATATATACCTCCAGGTTATTTATCATTCATGTCAATCTTTTGACCACCCAAGGTACTATTGATGAAAGTTACAATATGATTTCGTAAAAATTGTAAGAATGACCCACCAAACACAATAATTGCCACCATTATGAATTGCTAAAAAGATACAAATATACCTTCCGAGTTTTGTATCATTCATGTCAATCTTTTGACCACGCATGGTACTACAGGGCATTCTTTCCATGCTTAAACCCAACTGGATCCAGGCCTTTTCCTTACATCCCTAGTCTTCATTAGTTGTCTCAACATTCCCACACCATCCCAATTGTTTAAACCAGCAAACATATTTGATAACAACACATAACTTGCTGAGTCTTTGCCATTGAGATCAATAGCACGTTTCGCTGCTTGCTTCGCAATTGCTACATTCCCATTAAGATGACAGGCCGCAAGCAATGTCTGCCATATCATCACACCTGGTTGAAATGGCATCTTCAAGATTAAATCTTCTGCTTCTTTGATACGTCCAGCTCGGCCAAGTAGATTTACCATACAGACATAGTGGTCTTCTCCAGGAGAAATTCCATGTTTGCAAGTCATCAAAGAGAAATATTTCCTCCCTTCCTCAATAAATCCTCCTTGGCTACAGGCATATAGCACACAGATGTAGGTAATGTAATTTGGTTCTATACCCTTCAGTATCATTTGATCGAAAATATCAAGCGCTTCTCTAGCTTGGCCATTTTGTGCACACCCAATTATCATAGTTGTCCATGAGACAACAGAACGATCATCTATCAATTTAAAAACACCCCATGCACCATCCATGGAACCACATTTTGCATACATATCGAGCAAAGCATTGTCTACACAGATATCAATCTCAGCACCTAGTTTTATTCTCAAGGCATGAATTTTCTGCCCCTTGTCAAACCAAGCCAGATTGGCACAGGCATTGAGTGCCGTGGCGAGAGTGAACTTATTGGGTTTTACACCCATTTCCATCATCTCTTCAACAACTTCAAGGGCCTGCTCTGGTTCCCCACACTGTAAACACCCAGAAGCCATTTGGGTCCAAGAGCACACATCTCTGGCAGGCATCTCATCAAAAACTCTAAAACCATCCACCAGTTGTTGATTCTTAACATACAAGTCAGCCATTGAATTCGCCACGCAAATCTCATCCCCATGACCACTCTTAACCAGCTGAGCATGGACTTGCAATCCCATTTTAAAGTCACAACTCGCAGCCAAGCCAGTCAAAACACTCGCGAAAGTGAAGTTATCAGGCTTGACTCCCTCACGATTCATCCGATACCAAAACCTTGCAACCTCCAAATAAGAATACTGCAAGTAACCACCCATCATTGCATTCCAAGACACAATATCTCTATTCGAAAACTTGTTGAAAACCTCCAAAGCCTCGACCAACTGACCACGCCTGATCAAAGCCGTCAAAAACGCATTCACTAAGAACGCATTCCACTCCAAACCTAACCGAACAATCATCCCGTAAACCTGATACGCCAAAGAAGAAGCATACTCACTCTCACACAACAAGGAGCAGGCATGAAGCGCCCCAACGAGAGTAAACGAATTGGGCAGCGTCGTTCCATCGCTAAGCATCCGTTTGAAAATTAAAAGCGCATTTCGAGGACACCCACCTTGAACAAAGCCCGAAATGACGGCGGACCAGGAAACCACGTTCCGTTGAGGCATTTCGTCGAACAGGTGGCGGGCGCTGCCAAAGTGCCCGCATTTCATATACACGTTTAGGAGGTGATTGTGGAGAAAGAGAGAAGATGGAAAGGGTTGTTTGATGAAGCGGCCGTGAATGGCAGCTCCTAGACGGAAGTTGGAGGAATGAGCGCATTCACGTAGGGAGTGAGAGTAGAGGTGTTCCAAGTCCTGTGAAGTGGAAGTCCAACACATGTAATACCTTCTGCTTGGAATACCACCTACTCTTCTGCTTGTGCATGTACGGACCATATTCAAATTGCGTACATGATAAGCATTCACAGCTTTACTAGTAAACCCATCATACACTTGCTACATTTTTATTTGTTTTTTTTAATTGTAACCTAACTGCCTCAATTTAAAGGGAAACTGTCCTCATCATCCGTAATGAACTTAAACGTAGTTAACCCACTTATATAGGAGGATCACATGATAAATATTCTTATTATTGCTGACGTTACTCGAATATGTGCATTCTCGTGGGGCATAGGTGTGTTTTTTTTTTTTTTTGAGTCCAGGGACATAGGTGTGTTGTGCCAACAAAACACAACAACTTGGAATATATAGTTATTATTTATTCACGTGATTAATAAAATACATTTTACCATACAATTGCGGTATCACGTGATTAATAAGGAACATTAATAATTCACGAGTAATTTTTTGAAAAAATTAATTCTAGAATAGTCATTTATTTGGTTAACAACTTTTTTTTCTTTAACAGTGGTTCGATATAATCAATTGGCAACCACTGGTCCTGAGTTCAATTCCCCCTAAAAGAGAAACTTTGTTTAGCAAAATGATAATTGTTATAAAATAAAGGAAATGAAATATAATTGGGGAGAGATATAAAATGAACACAATAGAAGAAATATGAAGGGAAGAGAACTAAACAGCACCGAATGTTATTATATTTCTTTCCTTTTCGGTACAACAAATGACTAATGAGCTTGAATGAGTGAAGCAATTTATAGAGGAATGGGTCGGCTAGAAAAGTTGAAGTCGGCTAAGCCACCACCCAACACAATCAATCAACTTATTCCAATATTTTGACCAATAACAATGGCTTAAATTTGAACCAATCACATTCTAATTAGCAATACAATAATGGCAGAATTCATCCATTTTACAACACTTTTCCTTGAATGACATTATTATATTATAATTAAATTTTGCTAGTAAAAATCCAGCAAGATAAAACCCTAAATTATAGTATTTGGATTTGTTTAAAAGGATTATCTCGTTAAAAACCTTATAAAAAAAACTCAATAAGACAGAGCCTGATCAAAGAAAAAAAAAAGTGCAACACATATATGTGTTAGGAAAGTAAACACGCGAAACAAATATGCAAAGCACAATCAAGCGCACACACACACCACAAAACAGAAAATAAAAGAGACGCAAGAGTTTTACGTGGTTCGAGAAATTCCTTACGTCCACGGAGTGCACCAGCACTTCTTCCACTATCAAATTGATGATTACAAACTCAAGCCTTTGTCTCTCTCACTCTCAATCACGAATCTCGCTTACAAATCTTCTCTCACCTTCCCAAACATGTCAATCTTAGCCTAAAACTCTTAGAGACCTCTTTGTACATCACATAACATACCTATGAGATGTTTTACATGTCTATTTATAGTGTAGGAACAATCCATTGTCGGTTTGGACTCAAAAAACCGAAAAGGAAATGGATTCGGAAAATCCGCGTAAAACCTGACCACCGAATCTTCTTGGGGCGCGTGAGAGCGCGTGTGACTTGTACTTGCTGCAATTTTTATGGCATTGGATTTGTCTCGAAATAAGATTTCCAACGATATCTTATTTTACCAAAACGGACTTCGTTTAACCTACTTACGTGTCAAACAAATTCTTACTCTATTTAGAATCCAAAATTTTTCAGGAATCAAAATCTTTCAAATTTCCAATTCCGAATTCTTTCTAATTTAGGATTCCTTCAGGCTTCACAATTCCAACAATCTCCCACTTGAAGACTGAAACACATGCAATCATCAACTCTTCTGACTAGTGAAAACGGTGCACTCAACGTCCTTTTTTTTAACCTTGAAAACCAACTGAAGCTGAACACAGCTCCAGTTTCTCGATAGTCACTGGTTTGGTCAACATGTCAGCTGGATTCTTACTCCCAAGAATCTTCACAAGTGTCAACACACCTTCATCCAACAAAGTACGAATGAAGTGATATCTCAGACCTATATGCTTAGTCCTCGAATGAAATGCTGAATTCTTGGCTAAGTGTATCGCACTTTGGCTATCACTATGCAACACATTCAACACTTGTTTAAACCCCAATTTTGCTAACAGACCTTGTAACCAAATCAGTTCTTTACTTGCCTCTATAATAGCTACATACTCTGCCTCAGTCGTAGATAAAGTTACAATCTTCTGTAACTGAGAGACCCAACTAATAGCTGTCGCTCCCAAAGTAAAAACGTATCCTGTAGTGCTCTTCCTATGATCCACCTCTCCAGCAAAGTCAGCATCAACGTATCCTTGTAGCTTCAAATCACCTCTTTTGAAGCATAAACATTTTTCTGTTGTACCTCGTAGATACCTCAAAATCCATTTAACTGCCTCCCAATACTGCCTACCTGGATTAGACATAAATCTACTGACTGCTCCCACTGCATGAGCAATATCTGGCCTCATGCAAACCATAGCATACATTAAGCTTCCAATTGCAGACGCATATGGAACTTTATCCATGTATGCCTTTTCTTCATCTGTCTCTGGACACTAATCCTTGGAAAGTCTAAAGTGACTGGCTAAGGGAATTTTAACTGGTTTAGCATCACTCATACTAAAACGTTGAAGAACCTTACGAATGTACTCTGTCTGAGACAATTGCAGTGTACCTCTCTTCTTATCTCTATTAATTCTCATTCCAAGAATCTGCTTTGCTACCCCCAAATCCTTCATTTCAAATTCACTTGACAGTTGTTTCTTCAATTTTTTTATTTCTTCCAAATCTGCTCCAGCTATTAACATGTCGTCAACATAAAGTAATAAAATAATGTAACTGGTACCAACCTTCTTAAAGTAACAACAATGGTCAGCATTGCATCTCAAGTATCCTTTCTTTTGCATAAAGCCATCAAATTTCTTGTACCATTGACGAGGAGCTTGCTTGAGGCCATACAAGCTTTAAGTCAACCTACATACCAAATTTTCTTTTTCCTTTTCCGAGAAACCTTCTGGTTGCATCATGTATAACTCCTCCTCGAGATCACCATGTAGAAAAGCGATCTTTACATCTAATTGCTCTAGATGTAAATCTTCTGCTGCCACAATGCTCAAAACTGACCGAATTGTACTCAACTTCACAACAGGGAAAATATCTCTGTATAGTCAATGCCTTCTTTTTGTTGAAAACCCTTGACCACCAATCTAGCCTTGTATCTCTTGGAGCCATCATGTTCTTCCTTAATTCTAAAGACCCATTTATTCTGGAGTGCCTTCTTACCCTCTGGTAACTCTGTCAACTCCCATGTATGGTTTGAATTCAGAGATTTCATCTCATCCTTCATTGCTAGCTCCCACTTGCTAGAATCATCTACCTGACATGCCCCAGCATAGCATTCAGGCTTCCCACCATCAGTCAATAGCAGATAGTTCAGGTCATACTTCTTGTTTGGTATTCGACGTCGCTTGGACCTTCGTAATGCATTTGTTGGATCTTCTGACTCATCAGGGTATAAATCTGCAACTCCCTTTTCTTGTGGTTTTGAGTCTACACCTCCAAACGTCGAACTTGAAGTAATGACTGGTTCTTTTTCTATAGTCTCCTTGGTTTCTAATTCCGTACCTAACTTAGGATTCTTACAAATAGACACATCATCATAATTAAAATAGTTAGGTTCAGATGCCCCCCCACTAGAAGACTCTATAGATTTCCTATATTTATACATAACTTTCTCATTGAAGATGACATCTCTGCTCCTAATCATCTTCCTTCCATTTTCATCCCAAAACTTGTATCCAAATTCATCATTCCCATAGCCAATAAAAATACATTTAACAGATTTTGGGTCAAGTTTGTTTCTAGCATTATCACTAACATGGACATATGCTATACAACAAAAAACTCTAGTATGAGAAAGTTTTACCTCTTGATCACTCCAAATTTCTTTGGGTAGTTTGAAATCTAAGGATGTTGATGGACCACGATTGATCAAATAAGCTGCTGTATTGATTGCTTCTGCCCAGAACTGCTTTGGCAAACCAGCGTGTAGCCTCATGCTTCTGGCTCTCTCAGTCAATGTTCGGTTCATACGTTCTGCAACACCATTCTGCTGTGGAGTACCAGGCACGGTCCTCTCGAGACGAATCCCACTCTCGAAGCAGAACTTTTTGAACTCAGAATCTTCATACTCACCACCATTATCTGATCACAACTTCTTGATCTTCAAACCAGTTTCATTCTCAACCATTGCCTTCCACTTCTTGAAGGCATCAAATACCTCAGATTTCTGCCTTAAAAAATAAACTCAAACCTTCCTTGAGTGATCATCTATGAAAGTGACGAAATAGTATTTTCCACCAATTGAGGAAACTGGTGCAGGTCCCCAAACATCTGTGTGAACTAACTCCAATTTCATTGCCTTCGGAGTTCTCCCAGTTTTCTTAAAGCTCACCCTTTTCTGCTTTCCAAAAACACAACTTTCACACATGTCTAGGTCAATCGATTTCAAATCTGACAACTTGTCATTCGAATGCATGACTCGCAGTCCCTTGGCACTCATATGCCCAAGCCTCTGATGCCATAGGTTGGGATCATCGCTACTTTCAACTGCAGTAAATAAACCACGTCCATCTATGGTTGTGTAAAGAGTTCCATTTTTCTTTCCTCTAGCGATAGTCATAGCTCCCTTCAAAATCTTCCAGGCATCTCCTGAAAAAGTTGTCACATAACCATCTGTAGCCAATTACCCAATTGAAATCAGATTTTTCTTTAAATTAGGTACGTGCCTTACATTATCCAGTTTCCAAATAAATCCATTCAAATTGATCTTCACATTTCCTTTACCCACAATGTCACAAGCTTTGTTATCACCAAGATAAACCTTACCGAGATTGCTTGCTACATATTCTTCAAATAATTCCTTCCTAGAGGTAGCATGAAATGATGCTCCCGAGTCCAATATTCATGACTCAGTATTATCCTCCAAAGAGCAAATTAAAGCATCATCTGAACCTTCTGAAACATAATTCGCACTAGTCTGACCATCGCTTTCTTTCTTTAAAACTTTACATTCTGACTGGTAATGCCCTGTCTTTTGGCAATTCCAACACTCGATGTCTTTCTTTCTTACCACCTTGCGAATTGTTCTGATGATTCCTAGATTTAGACTTACCACACTTCGACTTGGATCTATCACGCTGCCCACCTCTAGTGTTGCTTCTTCCTCTACTCTCCACATTTAAGGCTGAATTTGAATTAAAGAACCCATCTTCACACCTACGAATCTCTTCAGTCATGATCATATCCATAACTTCTGAAAACTTCAATTTTTCTTTTCCAAACGCACCACTGATTGACTGGACTGTACCCTTCCAACTTTCAGGTAACTGACCGAGGATGAGCAACGCTTGTACTTCATCATCAAACTCGATCTTTACAGACATTAGCTGATCCGTAATCTCATTAAAAGCATTCAGGTGCTCCTTGAAGTTTCTATTTTCTAACATTCGGAGAGAAAAGAGTTTCTTTATTAGATGTACCTTATTTGCCGCAGAAGGTTATTCATAGAGATTTGATAAGGCTTTCATGAGAGACGTCGTCGTGTCTTGATTTTTCATATTAAAGGCTACTGATCTCGATAGACTCAATCGAATCGCGCCTAGGGCTTTACGATCTAACACTCTTCAATCTTCATCTTTCACGTCTGTTGGTTTTTCTTTGAGCGGCAAGTACAAGTCTTTCTGGTACAGATAATCCTCCATCTGCATCTTCCAGAAACTGAAATTTGACCCATCGAACTTCTCAATCTTGTAATGGTCCTTCTCTGATCCCATGATCTTCCGCCCAAACTGATAAAACTAACCACTAACAAACCAGGCTCTGATACCAGTTGTTAGAAAAGTAGACATGCGAAACAAATATGCAAAGCACAATCAAGCACACACACACCACAAAACAAAAAATAAAAGAGACACAAGAGTTTTACGTGGTTCGGGAAATTCCCTACGTCCACGGAGTGCACCAGCACTTCTTCCACTATCAAATTGATGATTACAAACTCAAGCCTCTGTCTCTCTCACTCTTAATCACGAATCTCGCTTACAAATCTTCTCTCACCTTCCCAAACATGTCAATCTAAGCCTAAAACTCTTAGAGACCTCTTTTTACATCACATAACATACATATGAGACGTTTTACATGTCTATTTATAGTGTAGGAACAATCTATTGCCGGTTTGGACTAAAAAAACTGAAAAGGAAACGGATTCGAAAAATCCACGTAAAACCTGACCACCAAATCTTCTTTGGGCGCGTGAGAGTGCGTGTGACCTTTTCTCGCTACGATTTTTGTGGCATTGGATTCGTCTCGAAATAAGCTTTCCAACGATATCTTATTTTACCAATATGGACTTCGTTTGACCTACTTACGTGTCAAATTAATTTTGACTCTATTTGGAATCCAAAATCTTTCAAATTTCCAATTCCGAATTCTTTCTAATTTAGGATTCCTTCAGGCTTCACAATTCCTACAATATGTCCATACTAAATATATTCCCCCCGAAACAATGCTCCCCCTAAAAGAATGCTCTCACTAAAAGAATGCTCCTCGTGATGGAGTGCTCACTTTGATAGGATATCTTCTATGATAATGTTCTTCCAAAAATCTTCAACTTGAGTGATACAAGTGAGATAAATCTACATGTACTTCAAATATGATAGATAATATATTTCAACCATAAACAAGCTTACTTTGTTTTATAAGATTGAACAAAATGAAACGATCAGAGGTTGTCTTAGCTAAAAATCTTGCTTCTAGGAGCGCCATGGAATTTTTATGGGTGAGAAACATAAGTGGCTTGAAAAGAAGCTTGGTATAGATCAAACAAACACTTGTAATCAGTATAACTAAATATACTTTGAACGCAACTTAATTTTAAATAGAATAATACAAAATTCACCATTCAATAAAGATAATGAAAAATGTATTTGATATCATCTAGTAGTGTAATGCTAGTGTAGAATTAGATCTTGAAATGTAATATCCAATAGATCTCACAGTGTTTGCATATATATTGGTGCAATAAGATATAATACTTCATGAATCAAATAACTTTTTGATCAAATTATTTAAGGTCAAAAATGATATTTCTTAAATCAGTAGAACAGTCAATAATACTTTAACGAATGAACATCAGTTATCAAATATTTCAAAATCCTTTGAATATATGTTTATGAACTGAATAAATCTTCTATAGTATGTACTCAGTTTCTAGACTGAGATATTATTTTGTTTTCCCTCTCTTCTATTACATTTACTAACATTTGGTATTCTTCAAGAATTTTTTCAACATCATGAGTCCTTAATTAAGTATATATCATCAGGAATTATTGCTGCAATTGCATATATACATTTCTAGCACTCTATTGAAAACACATGCACATGTGGATTCATTAATATATCAGTATCTCATCATACTGAATTATATTACACTCATCCGTATTGCTTTAGCTCATACATTGATCAATCTAGCCTTATTACACATAAGCAATAAATTTTCAAATTGTATGTCTTAAGTAATTTCAATGCTTTAAGGATGCTCATATAAATATTAATGTGTAATCAACCATAAAGATGCCATGACTACGTTCATTAGACATATTTCAAGTAAAACTAGTTAAAACCATAGCGTAATTATAGCTATTATAGATGGATATATTTCATCATGGAGAATTTGTAATAAATTTTATGCATGCCTTTTATCTCACAATTTTAATTTCATCATTACGCTTTTTTACAAATATCTATCTATATCCAATAAAGTTGACATCTTTAGGTATTTGGATTATAGGCATAAATATCCTTTGCTTGGCCAATTCTGAACTCAACACCGTTTGAGTTGCTTTTAATTTGTGAGAATCATGCCTCCAACTTTACATGGTTTGCAATCATTATTTATTCTTTGAACTGATCATGCCTATAAACTTGTATGGTTTACAATTATTATTTATTATTTTATAAGCCAATCATGTCTATGACTTTATGGTTCAAATTCATAATTATTACTTATACTTTAAGCCAATCATGCCTAGGAGTTTGTGTGGTTCAAATTTATAACCATCATTTATACTTTCAGTGGCTACTATATTTGAAAAACATATCATCAATGACCATTTCTTTACAATTCCACATTTCTCTTATATAAGACTAAATGTTATGTAGTGCATGACTCTCTATAATTCTTCAACCACTAAAATTTATTGATTTCATGATTCTACCTCATTAAAGGTATATACATTTTCAAGAGTTTATGCCCCTTCAGAAACTTTTATTGTTTTAGGGATTTATATCTCTTTGAAAATTTATGTCATGCCAAATAATTGTGTCTTTTTAATGTACTTTTGGAAATTGTGTCTCTGTAAGGACTACCAACTTATTACATGAGTTATTTATTAAAGAGAATGTAGATTTATTTACAACTCAAGCATTATTCTCAGTAGAATTCTAATTTTCAGTTTCCAAAAATAACATCATTCAAATCTATTGATTAACCGTGTTCTCAATATGCATCAAACAATTTCTTTACTGCCATTTTCTAAAGTTGTTTTTCAAGAACAATCACTCAGGTTAATATTTATAGGTAGTTTGCAATGAGTCTATAAATACACATGATAGCTCAGCAGTTATCTGAAGATTGCTTATCCTTGATATAAGGATTTGAATGAGACACAATTATTTCATTAGTAAAGAATTGTGTCTTCATTACGTATAATATTACTTTTCATTCTTCCTTACATCTTGGGAAGTCTCATGTCACTGTTATGTACAAAAATTAACTTTTCATTCATGCTCCTCTACTGGAGAAGTTTCGAATATCTGTTATATATAATAGCAACTTTTCTTCTTTCTTCTCTTCTATAGATTTTCTATCATATACAACAATAGTCTTTTCACAATCTTCTCATATGAAGAATTCACACTTCTCTACTGGAGAAGTTTTACAACTCAATTATGCACATCAATTATATAAATCAATATCTTTACACATTTTTCTCCTTTGGGGAGCTTTAACTTTCTTCCAATGATTGAGAAAATCTTCAAACGAAAGGATAATTCGCAAATCATGTAGTAACATCACATTTCGAAAGCATAAATTAGTAATAGCAGATGAATCAAACCTAACACAAATCCCCAAGTATGTTGCAATCTTATCTCAACTCAATATGGGATATGCAATAAGGGCATATACAATTTAATAAGATATTCTTGAGTGAAATATATTTGTGATGGGGGTAGTAGAGAGCTGTGTTAAGATGAGAGAAAATTAAATAACATAATATTTAGGATAGCATGGGCTTATTGCATAAAATCATGCTTATAGTAGTGAAGTTTTCATACTTACCTCAAGGCAATTGCCTAATCATGGTAATTGATCTATAACTAAAAGCCCAAAATTAATAATTAGAGACATGCAAAATCATCCAACCGTTTATATAAAAGTTCATCAGTATTATCTATTTTTTGTTGGAGCCATTTAATTTGTATAATTTATTTGACAAAAATTCAGTAATTATAAGCAAACAATAAACAAATAGATGCCTTTATGCAAAAGGCATAGATAAATAATTATGGGTTAACATATATGCTTTTTGAACTTTTTGTAAAAAGAAAAAAAAATGACTTAAAACTCATGTAGAGGGACAATCTAATCAATAATTTTTTCTATGAGCAAGCAATACAATTTTTATAATTTATCTATAAAGTCATCAAATAGATATTAATGAGATCATTGAATCATTATATCATCATGGATCTTGGATCATCAACGTAGTCATGCCAAAACAAAAGAGACATAGTATTGATGAAATGTCTAAATCCGAGTTGACATTTATGATTATACAATATAATCCAAATGAAGACATGTGGAACCTATTTAAATTTCAAAATAAGTCTTTTGCTTGAATTAAATGATACCAAGATATTCAACAATATTTGTATTTATAGCCTTAATTTGATGTACTTGAGACTAATCAAGGAAAACAAGATCTAATGAATCATCATCACCATAATACCGAAACAATAGAGGTGAGAACGTGGCATCAGAATCACTAAATTCAATTTATTTAATCACCGACCACTCAACACAGTCAAACATTTCCAAATCAGGCATTTTCCCAAGGCTTATAGTTCTAAAGCAAAGCAAATATTCTCATAATCTACTTTAGTATGCTTTAGCTTACTAACAATATTACAACTCTTCTGGAGTCTTTAAGTAAGTCCTCAAAACTTGATAATATATATCGACATCAATATTCAAGAAATATTCATTTCAAATAATTATGTTAACCCATTGTCTATGAGAATTTTTTCATATCCCCGTTTGATAAGGGAAAGTTTATTTTTAAATCCATATCCCGCATCAATGAAAGAATTGATATTATTTTGTGGGAAAAATTATTTACATGGATAATGCCCATTATATTTGCTAATCGTTTGTGCATATAACAAATATGTTACTAGTGCCCTTCATGCCTTGCTTATAATGTATATTTATTACCAGAAAGGTTTAATTCGTCGTGAGTTCTTTTCCAAGTCTCAATTTCACCTTAAAAAATTATTCCACTTTTAGGGAAATATTTTCGTTATTTTAAAAGACATTATATTAGCTCAATTATCAAATTCCTCGATATGCTTCTTCAAGAGTATACTCAGGGAGCCAATATAGGGATAATTATGGAATATGCCTATAATAGATTTCCCCATTTACCAAACAATTCAATTTTGAGGTATTGAGCTTCACGAACCTTTTATGGAGAAAGAGGCAATAAAATATTAAAATATTTGATTCATCTTACAGGGATGCATGAAAATCTCTTTTAATTTGTCAAGTGACAAAAATCTAGAGTTATGAATATGGGCATGATGATGACAAAATAAGTATAGTCATATATATAGTGCATAAATGTAAACAAAATAGTGAATAAACTCATATAATGCAAAATAGTAAATAGAGCTGGCATAGCCTGCATATAATGCATAATAAATAAAATCATTAAATAAAGTCGGTAGGCCGCACATAGAGTGTATAATAATAACAATTAATAAAGTTAGTAGAGCCGCACACATAATACATAACAATAAATAAAGTTAATATAAATATATATATATATATATATACATTGACTCAGGACAGCCATACATTTGTTGAATCAACATAGTCTTACATTGATTAAGTAAAACCGTATATTTATTGAGTCAATAGAGTTGTACATTATGGAGTTGGTAGAGTCGTACATTTTTTAAGTTAGTCTAATCAAACTTACAAAAAGAATCATGTATAAATAACTATGATTAGTAAGTAAATAACCAATAACAAGAATCTGTTTAGTTATTTGAATCGTGCTGATAATGTATTATAAAATAAAGAAAATAAAATATAATTGAGGAGAGATATAAAATGAACACAATAGAAGAAATATGAAGGGAAGAGAACTAAACAGCACTGAATGTTATTATATTTCTCTTTCTTTTCGGTACAAAAAATGACTAATGAGCTTGAATGAGTGAAGCTATTTGTAGAGAAATGGGTCGGCTAGAAAAGTTGAAGTCGGCTAAGCCACCAACCAAAGCAACCAATCAACTCATTTCAATAGTTGAACCAATAACAATTGCCTAAATTTGAACCAATCACATTCTAATTAGCAATAAAATAATGGTGGAATTCATCCACTTTACAACAATAATAAGAGAGATACAATTGCCCATTTTTAGTTAAGGAGTGCTATTATTATAACTTTAACTAATTAGTAATTCAGTCCTGAAATCAAGAATTTCAATAATAGTGAATTTAAAACTTTAATATGTAAAAAATGAAGTTATTTTAATAACTTTATAACATGTATTGAAGCTGTGAAAAGCTTTGCTAGAAATTTCTGTGAAGGCAATCCCGGCAAACAAACTAAATCATGATCATGAGGACAATAGTGATCCAACATGAACAAAATGAAATAAGAAAAGAATGACAACAGAAAACTGTTAAAATATGTATATTCCTTACAATATCTTTCTGTCATAGCTATCAACAATCAACCTGTGCAAACCAGCCTAAACTTGTCAAGATCTTGTATGTTTCAAGCTCCATAGCTGTTAAAGACCACAAACCTCTCATACTACACTGTAAACATTGGTTGGTAAGTTTTCTTCAGACAAAAGCTACTCCAGAGCCTGTTTTAAAGGAACCATGCTGAGAGAATAAGGAAGCACAATGGGAGAAAATGATGAATGCGTACCCAACTCAGAATGCGCGCAAACTTCCTTCATCTTGTTTGTTTCGACCTGATATAGGTAGATTTTTTCACATACCTTCATCAACAAGTACCCATCTTTAAAAGCCAAGGGATCCATCCATGGGTTTGAGTCAAAAGAGTGTTGACAAGTCACTCTCTCACGTAAATTGTAGAGGAAACATGGGTGCTCTGCTTCCATCACCTCCAGAGTTTTTGTGTATTTAAGTGTCCATTTGAATTCAAATGGATCCTGTAGAAGCCACACCTGAAGTCCAACTTCAGAGACCGTGACATAAGACAACTGGCCATCAGATTCACCAAGACATGATACAGTGATGCTCTTGAACAGTGTAGAGGAAAGTGGTACCGCAATCAACCAAGCCAGCTCGTTCTCCAGATAAAATGTGAGGATGTTATCACCATCAGTCAGCCAATGCAAGACCCCTCCAATGAAAAGGCCTTTGTTCTTATACAATTTGTCATCACATTGGCAAGTCTCTTTTGACATCCGCCAGGCACCAGTATCAGAAGCATATATGTCGAATGAAAAGCATAAATTATCAGGTGTCACCTCAAATTGATGCACTTGAACCAATTTGAAATTGATAGGATGTTCAGCTTCCTGACATGGGTCAAATGCCAAAGCAACATGGCTGTCTATATCAGGTCTGGTCCATTTTAGCATAATCCATTCTTTGTTTACAGGGTTGCACACGTAGATGGCTGGATTATTAAAAGGTACACAACTCCGGCAACATACCAGCCCATTGCATGATGCCAACAGCACAACATGCTCAGGCAAGAAACTAAAGACTGTTTGATTCAATTTATAGTGTTCGGATTCAGCAGGAATGTAGTTTATGATTCTGATATCATCAGGGCACCACTTGTACGTCTGCTGGAAGAAGAATCCTGATATTAGTTCCCTCTTTTGCGATTGAACCTTCATGAAATCACGGTTGGATAATAGCTGGTGCCACCCTTTACAAACACACTTTATCCCAAGCAAAAGCTTCGTTGGCAAGCGTGACAACACATTAAAGGCCACATCTGTGTTCACAAATCCAAAGTTATTCATTTCCTGCAATACAAAATGAATGAATCTGAACGTTAAACAGTATAAAAATGGAAAATGACAAAATTAGTTAAGAAACTTATCTAGGTTTGTTACTGGACACGAAAATGCCACCACGTCCAATATTAAACATCTAATTCAAATTCGGAAAGAAAATAAGTAATAATATAAAAATCTAAAAGACACGCGGAGCAACTACCAGCATTAAATCATTTGCCAGAAACAAAGGCATTATCTCATCATTGGAATAAGATAGGTTCCTCCTCCCCAGAAGGAGCAATTCCAGTAACCATTTTCATTCTTCTAACTTTTATCGTCTTGACATGCACTAAGATGGCATAAATACACTTAGTTCCACAACATAATGCATTTACAAGTCACAACAACCAACTGCAGCACAAAAACATTGAACAGAACCAATTCCTATTCATTAAAAATGGAGCTAGTAAGATGAGGATGAGATTTTGGCAGCCTATATCCAAAAGTGTTCAAACATAAAAGATGATTCTCATAATTTATTTTGTTTTCCTATTTCATCTATAGATAACCACTTTTGACAATGTGTAACCGAAATTTTGAGAAGCATGACTTCCTCAATTCCAATGAAAATGTAAACTAGAGAACCCCATTAATTAAAAACTCAATGCATGCATTCATATAACCTTGCATCAATTTAACAAAAAAGCTACATAGAAAGAATTAAAATGGAGCCATATTCGGTAATATGCTTCACCTAGATAACAGTTAAAGCAATTAAAGCAAAACAAGTGGTCACATGAATACAACCAGTCAAGCACAATAGCATCATATTTTGATTCTCAAGGCAAACTGTCATAATAATCAGTACAGCATAGATGAAATTAATCAAAAATCAAAGCTGACCAACCTTGAAATCTCTCTATGAATGCCAACCACTACAGAAATCAAACAATCGACAATAATCAAATTAAGGATTCTGATTTACCTTTTCCCTTTTTTTCACCAACCAAACGCAGGATTAGCATTTAGAACAAGAACCCCCATGCTTCAGTAACCATGCAATCAAACCCACCATTCATGTCAAGCTTTATTCTTTCTTTTTTTTTCCCCATTTCTTTGTCCTCACATTTTCTCACCACCGAAACACAGTTTAAAGCTTTGTTTATTACCAACCTTAAAAAAATCTATACAAGCACACAGAAACATGAAATGCACAAGCTTCAATCCCAACTAAAACACTTACAAAAAAAAATAAAATAAAAGTTATCAACTTTACGCTTACCCACAGAAGCTGAGCAGCCAGCACCACTATTAGAACTTCTCTCTCTCTTTTTCTCTCATGATAACAAAAATGGTCACAGCTCAAATGGGTGTCTGTGGAAAATGAAAAGGCAGTGCAGTGTTGTTGCCTTTCGGGCAAAAACTACCAATTGTGTTTTCATTGTATGTGGTTTGGCACACCGTAATCAAGTGTTATTCAGTCAATGGTTTGTGACAGATAGAAACATGTAGGCCCCACTAATGATTTTCATTTGTTTCGTTTATGATCAAGAGACTTGAGTCTGCTGCTGGTAATCAGTCAAATCATGCGACTTCTTCACGTGATAAGAAAATTATAGTATGATATTATGGACTATAATGTCTTGCATGGGTGCATTACGTGATCGAAAATATGGATATTTAATTGATTATTTGAACGTTATAATATAATATTGTCAAGTATTTGATTACCTTATTGATTAGATATTTTTATCTAATAAATATAATAAATGAATTATTATTATAACCAATCTAATAAATATAATTATTGAGTTAGGTTATTTAATAAGTAAGGTAACTAATTTTATCAAATTATATGTTGTATTGCATTGGGTGCGGAAAAGTACTTGGAGAGAGTTAAAGGTATTAAATGTGTGAAAAAATAGATATATTAAGATTTTAATTAAGATCGAAGTTAATAAAAACTTTTTTGAGATTATTGATATTCCATTCCTTCATTTAAGGGTCATGCTCATATATTTATTGAATCGAGCGGCAACTTTAGTGGGGATGAATTGGACTTGAATATAAAAATTGAAAACACTTTTATAACCACATTATGCCATACTAAAGCGTTTATTCAAATTTATACAAATATGCTTAATAAATCTAAATTGTACAAATTAGAAGGAAAATGGATAAAGACAATCAAATGCTGAGTTTATAAATTTAAGGATGATAAGGGATTAGATTGATCTACCCCAAATCCAACCTGATATTTTAGTGAGATTCCCCAAATCTAACTCATGACTCGAATAGTTTACCATTTTCCGTCTCAAATTTGGATCCGTTTGGAGTGTTGTGCACCCAACTGGATCCGTCTTGACCCAATGTAATTTTTAACAAATCACAAAATTCATATTAGAAATAGGGATTTAGCTAACTTACCCCCTTTAGTACGGTTACTTAATAAGTTTATAATCATTGGATGAATTCAATGGTTATTACTGAAAAATCTTGTATATTATTATATTAAATAATATTCTCTTGCAGCCTATTAATAACCTTCTAATCCGGTTAAAACACTTCTTACTAATCCAATTAAAACACTGGTTCCATGTTAAACGTTTTATATACAAACTTTTCATACAATTAACTTACGAATGTTAAAAGACTTCTGCCATCAGATACGTTTACTCTCTCTTTCTCCATGGTCAAACAGAAGAAATAACTTTTGAACAGACTTGGCTATTTCATCGATCAACCATTTCATCTCCAGCCTCCTCTCAACGCTCAACTTTCAGGTACCTTTGCAACTTTCAGCTTGACCACATTTTTTTCTCCATCGTTGCCAAGTCGAAAGCTACAAAACCAGTAAGTCTCTGTTTTCTATGTTTCTTTTTATAATTTCTGTTTCTGGGCATGTAGGGGTTCTATTCGTTTTTGTTTTCTTGTTTCTTGGTTTTTTAGCTTGTATCTTGTTTTCTTGAATGTGTTTCTTTTGATCAGCTTGTCCATGTTGCATACATATTGCTTTGATATCTCTGTGTGCTTGATTGCTTTGTGTGCTGATATATATATATATATATATATTTGGATTGAAGACTTCTTTTTGGTGGTAGGATCCTGCTTTGTGTTTAAATGGTTAAAAAAAAAAAAAAAATTAAAAACTCTTAGTGGGATTTAGTGTGATTTTAGAGTTTCATCAGTTTGGCGCTTCATGTTTGGTCAGTTGAATTGAGATATCAGTGAAATTTTAGGATTTTAATTTGTATTGGAGTTTTTGTGGTTTTTGTAATGATATATGTTTTCTTGGTTTAAAAACACTATATGAGTTCTTCTTAGTTATCACTTAGGCTCTGCCTCTACGGTTCATGACTACTTTTGATGATCTTGATCATTGTTGTGTTCTAGGATATGATTATCAGTGTTTTTGGTTTTGTTTTGATTCTCAGAAACCAATAGGAAGTAATTTTAAGTTGATTAACCTAGAAGGAAGTAGAGAAAGATTTGTAATTAGAGTTTATGGTAGTTTTTGTGAAATTAATTGTTTTAGACTTCAGTTAAGCTTGGATGGGTTAATTGTTGATGCGAACGTCTATCATTACACGTGCATGTGCGCGTGTAGTATGATATATATGTTATTATAGGTTGGATTTAGATTGAAAACATGCATTGCCAAATATAAGAAATGCGCTCTCATTTATTGATGTCATGTCGTGGGAAACACTATGATTTCATTAGCTATTAGATCCGAGTTCCATGTGTGCATACTTTGAGGTTCCTTTGTCGTAAAATGTAAGACTGTAGAATTTCATCTGGAGAGGACTCTAGTTTTATTATGACTGATCACTAGCCAGCAAGGCTTCCTTTGTTGTTATGTATAATTTCAATGCAAAAAATCATGACCTGTTTTTAGCAATTGGAAGATTAGCTAAATTATAATTATTCATACGAAGAGCATAACAGAAATTGAAAATATTTATTATTGTTTTGAATGACAGAATTTATAGTTTTAAATTGAGGTATCTTAACTCAGACAAGCATCAGCATCACGACGTCCTAATTGCCAATGTTTGTTGGGTTTTGGTGGGACATATAGTGCCAATTAGGCTAACCAGATGTACGAGAGAATCGGAGACGGTAGGAAACTATAGTTTTTGACATCCATAGACATTAACTTGCAATGAATAGTTGTTATATTTATTTATACTTTGAGATTATACTTTTTCCATTTAGTTTCCAGACATTTTCATGAAGAGAAGCTACACTATTAATTTGAAGAGATCATATTATAAAAACAGAATTATAATAACATAGAATAAGCAAGTGGACACTTTTGCAGAACTAAGGCAACATTTGAAAGATAATGTACATAAAAGTTAAAGACTAGGTTCATTTTTTTACTGTATTCGATGGGTCATCTACAGGGAGGAAGGCGTTACACAAGGATCTTTGACAAAAATATTTGGGAGTAAACAGAAGGTAACTGATGCAGTGGGAGAGTTTTGGGGATTATTTCAAAAATATAATTTAATATATATTTAATAAAAATAATTTTTAAAATCTTCTTAAAAATAAAAACAATGGATCTCCACCGTATATGGACAGTGGATGGTGGAGATCCAATAATTAAAAAAGAAAATCTGACAGGAAAAGAGAAAAAATTAAAGAAAAGATAAAAAAATTGTGGTGAACCAATCTATCATCATCAGCCTCAATGCAGAAGAACATCAACTCATACTTCAACTCGGATGAACATCAACCCATTCTTTATCAACCTCAATGCAGATGAACATTAACCAATATGGGATTGGATCCCCACAATCATCAACCTAGCAATCCAAAATATTAAAAAAAAAGAAAAAGAAAAAAAGGAAGAGAAAAGAAAAAAGAGAGAAGATGACCAGATAAGAGAAGAGAAAATAAATGGAGGATGAGAAAGAAGATTAAATTATTTTTTCTTTTTTTAGGAAACTTTTTTACTTAATTTTGATGCCCATAGTTGGACGGTGAAGATCTTGTTCTTTGATTTTTTTTTTTTTTTTCATTTTTTGAAAGGATTTTTTTCATTTATTTTTAAATTATTTGTGCAAATTCAAATTGGATCTCCACTATTGGAAAGATCTCATTCGACAGTGTAGGTTCAATCTAAAATCCACAACTTTTTTTAATTATTTATTGTTTTATTTATGGACACAAAGGTCATTGAATCAAAAATCCAATCAACTGCTAGCAGAGGAGCTTAGTAAAATAAAAGGGTAAATGTGTTTTCGCTTGGTTTTAGACATATCTCATGAAGGTGGTGTGCAATTCATTCATATGTTTATATGGCAACAAAATTATGATAACTTGTAATATAATTTTTATATGCAATATGATATTAACTTACAACGTTTATGTTTATTTGGTAACTAATTATGTTAGAATAAGTAAATTTAACGTATTAATTGCAACGCCACATTAACTTGTAACATTTAAGATTAGATGGTAAAACTATGTTAAAATAAGTACATTGAATGTTTTATTTACAATGCAATTTTTATATGCAACATGACTTTAACTGGCAACGTTTACGTTTGTTTGGTAACTAATTACGTTAGAATGAACATATTCAACATACTAATTGAAACATCGTATTAACTTGCAAAGTTTAGTTTATATGATAATTAAACTATATTAAAATGAGTATATTCAATATTTTACTTGCTTAACAATTTTCTATACAACATGATGTTACCTTGCAATGTTTACGTTCATTTGGTAACTAATTATGTTAGAATGGGTACACTCAATGTATTAATTGCAATACCACATTAACTAGCAACTTTTACGTTTATATGGTAATCAAACTACATTAGAATGAGTATACTTAATGTTTTATTTGCAATATAATTTTTATATGCAACATGACGTTAACTTACAATGTTTACATCTATTTGATAACAAAGTACATTAGAATGAGTATACTCAATATATACATTGCAACACCATGTTAACTTACAACATTATATTTTTATAGTAACCAAATTATGTTAGAATGAATATATTTAACAGGGGGGAATCCACCATTGGGCCAAGAGGGACATGTGCCCCACCTGAAATTTTTTGAAAATTAATTAAGTTTATTTATTGGTAATATATAAATATAATGTCATACAATTACACGATCGCACGCTGGCTTCGATGGTTGCACGTCACCTTTTGATGCAAATTCCACCAGGGTTCAATCTCTCACTCCATCAAAAAGAATTTGCTTTTTCTGAATTTTTTAGTCATGTAATATATTATTTAAATAAAATGTCAAATACAAACACAAGATTTAAAAGGCTTCCTTTCCAAGCCCCACCAGGGTTCAATCCCTATTTCTCTCATAAATCTTTTTTTCCTCTTTGTCTCTTATATATATACATATATTTTATTCACTCACAAATATTGCTTTTTTTTTTAAATGTTTTTTTTATTCACTTATAAATGTTGTTTTGTCTCATAATTTTTTTATTATTTATTTTTATGGTATGAATCTTGTTTTTCTTTCTTCCATCCACCATGGTTCAATTAATTTCTCTATCAAAACATGTTATTTTTTCTCAATTTTTTTTCTCATTACGGTTCAATTTGTTTCGCTATAAAAACATATTTTTTTTCTCTTTTTTTTTTCTCTTATTACAAATTAATCTTTAAATTTGAAATATTTTAACTTCATAAATTATTATATTCATTTTGATTTTTTTTAATTACAAACTATATCATATTTATATGAACTAGAAAATAAAACATATAGTGTTGTTTAATATTAATAGGTCATGGTTTACTCAAAATTATTTATGTGAATTATTTTTATTTTACATAAGCTATTTTATATGATAAAATTTATAAAGGAAAAAACTTATATGAATTATAATTGTTTTTATCTTTTATTTTTATTTTACTTTACATTGTTTAAATCACATACATTTATTAGATAAAAAACTATAAATATGGCTTGATAAATAACTTTAATAATAAATATATGTAATTTTATTACATACATTTATTTACGATTTGAATAGCAACTCACATTATAAAGGAGATAAATATTTAAATTAAGTTTTTTATTATTTTTTTAGTAATATGAAATTTGAATTTCTCTCACTAAGAAGAAATGAGCTAATGTGCAATAAACTCACAATTAGTATTTTTTTTTTTAAATCCTTGTATTAAGGATGTTATTTTAAGAAATTATTTATAATCTTTTAAAGAGTAAAATTATATATATCTTACTATTTTATTACCTACAAATCTATTATTCTAGTTATTTTTATTTCATATAATGTTATTTTAACAATTGAAATAAATATTATAAAGAACATTTCATATAATTTAGTTTTTTAATGTTATAACTATTATATAAAAGTGCCCCACCCCACATAGATTTATGGGTATGCCACTGATATTCAATATTTTACTTGCAACAAAATTTTTATATACAACATAACGTAACTTGCAACGTTTATATTTATTTGGTAATTAATTACATTTACATATATATGTTAACCAATTCATGTTAAAATGAGTATTCAACGTTTTGTTTGCAACACAATTTATATATATAATATGATATTAACTTGCAACGTTTACGTTTATCTGGTAACTAATTATGTTTGAATGTGTATATTCAACGTATTGATTGTCACACAATATTAACTTGCAATGTTTACGTTTATATGATAACCAAACTATATTAGAATGATTATATTCAATATTTTATATGCAACAAAATTTTTAACTTGTAATGTTTATGTTTATTTGGTAACTAAAGACGTTAGAATGAATATATTACACATAATAATTGTAACACTTTGTTAAATTATTTTTTGTAACACAAAATTTTAAATTATTTTGTAATATATAAAAACTATTTGAAATAATTTTATAAAATTATAATTTTATTAATTCCTTAATTTATAGTATAAATATTTGTTAATTAAATATATTAAAAATAATAATTTTAATCATTATGTTAAATATTTTTAACTTTATTATTTTCACCAATACTATTATAAAAATTATAAAATATTTTTTATATTTTAAACTTTCAAGAAATTAATTTTAATAATTTATTGGATGGTAGCCTATTATAGAAAGTTACCATATTTTAAAAATTAATGTTTGACTGTAACGTGGTAGCCAAACGAAAGATAAATATCAAGGTAACCATATTGGGAATAGAATCTCAATAAGGAAGCCAAACCAAATAAATAAATATACAAACAATAAATAAACATTAAAATTTAAAACAACTTAATGTTTACTTCAATTTCATATATATCTAAATAATATCAATATAAAGTTCATGAAAAATATAAATTCATTAAGTACAAACACAAAAATAATAACTGTCACATAACAAAATTAGATTACATACACCAAAATAATAATTAGTAAAAATAAAATTCTATAACCAAATAACAATGCACAATAATTAAAAATAAACTATAATAATAATAACAATAATAAAATGGAGTTTAACTAGACCAAATTTAGCCAAAAGGGTTAAGTCAAAAGTGTTTGACTCAATCCGACCCGAAATAAAATCGAGACAAAATTTGATCCAAAGCATATCTAAAACTCACTTTCAATGCCCTAAAACTATCCCAAACATATTAAAGCCTCGCCAATTTGGGTTGAATCGATTTTGGTTGAATTGAGGATTTTTACATCCCCACCTATAATGGTTCAATAGCTAACATTTATCTATATCGATTCTTCCATGCTTCACTAAGCTCAAACTTTTTCGCTATAATTGAGTGGGCTTCCAAGTGTCAATCTAACTACTTACAACTTTAATTAGATTTTAGGTACCCCAACCTTTACAAACTGTCACCTAATTTCAACTAAGAATCCCTTTCTTAACTTTATAAAGCTCACAAGTGTTTCTCCACATTCAAAAAGTGCTCAACACTCAACTAAAAATATGAAAGTTTAAATACAAAGAAACTTCTCACTTAATGAGTATGTATGAAAATTGAAGATTAAGAAGATGTTTGATATATGAAAATGGCTCAAGAATGATCCAGCATCATTTGGAAACATGTTGGTTAATTTTTAATAAACCAAATTTTAAAATTGTAAGTGCACAAATTGTTTATTGAGCATAGTAGACAAGTAAAGGTTGATCGCACGAGGAGTTTCAATTTACTTTAATTTTAAGTTTATTTAAATCCTAAACTAAAAACAATTAAATTAAATAAAAGGGATTTTTGAGTTTGAATTAAAATTAATTAAATTAAATTTAGATAGAAAATTAAAATAAAGGAAATCAATAATAAAAGTTTAGTTAAGACATCCTATCCATTATTAAACAATCTCTCAATTTGTTAAAACGCTTAATAAAGCAAATTCTTGATAATACTTGATGAAGACATTCATGACAAGGTAATGATTATATTACATGTCGTATTGATTCTTCTTTAGTTAATATGCAAATCGTATGATGTTTACGTAAATGCATGTATTCCTAATTATAACATAGTATAGTGTCTACTTAGGTTTAATAACGGGAATCCATTAAGCTCTAAAAGAATATGAATATCACACAAATATTAAAACATAGTGTCTATCCTAGGTATTTATAAATTAATGCCCCTTAATTGGTTCATAAGAAATTGATTGTTGCAAACAAAAAATATTCTCGTTTGGTGTGCAATTTATATTCTTACCAAATAATCCTAAAAATATGCTTCTAAGGTAATCAATCAAAGAAACAAAATAAACAGAATAAAATTAAAATAGTGACATTAATTTCATCATACAAACCATTTTTGGAGGAAATCAAGCTGCTGAAAGGTGAAAGACTGATTTAGGAACCAAATCTGGTAAGAGTAAAGCAGTAAGATCAAGATTTCATGGTTTCCTTTTTGTAAGAAGTCTGTCAAGTGCTATCAGTATCTTTGCATTTGTTCTAATGACATTTCTGTAAATAGATTTGATGATTTGAAGCAACAGGTGAGTGGAAAATCAAGGCAAGAGACTGAGGAAAAATCTAGTAAGTAATGTAGCTGAGAAATGATGATTGATCTGTGGTAGTTTGATTGTGGTTTAGAATGATTGATTCTCGTCGCACAACCAGCTGTGGTGTTATGACCTAATTTGAGTGAATGAAGTTGATAAAATATTGATTGAAGTAGTTTGATTATTGTTTAGGATGCTAAGTTTTCAGTTGTGAAATTGTTGAGGTCGTGGCCTGGGTTGATGGGAAGAGTCTGGTGAAATATAGTTGAATAAATGTATGTGAAGTGAAGTCGGGATGTGTTAATGATTGTGTAAGAATGTAAAAATCTGGAAGAAGGAGAGTGTTAGAAATGAGTTCGCGTGAGTCTGGGCAGAAACTCATTAGGTGCGAGCTGGATGATGCCAACAGCCCTAGTCAGTGCTAGTCGACTGGGGAGCAAGCTTGTAAGGAGTGAGTTGGGCAATGCCCATTGCTCTTCATCGCACCAATTCGAGTTGGACTAAGGCTTTACGAGCTCAGCAGGGCCGTGGACCGGGCTAAGCTAGAGAAGGTAGCAGCTCGCTGAGTGAGCTCGCTGAGATGAATGCCCGTAATCTGGGCTGAGCTAGTCGAAGCAAGAGCTCGTTGAAAGAAATGAGCTGGGCGAGCTGAGGTGCAAGCTCGCAGCTCGAACTGGACTGGCAGTATAATGCAGTTCATGACATTTTGGTTAAAATTGTAAGTCATAAAGATAATAGAGGTTGTAGTGTTCTGCGAGCTAAGTGGATGTTTCATTTGTGATTAACTATAGGTGATCAAGCCAACTGAGGAGGTCGCTGAAGCAGACGTGATTCAAGAAGATTTGGAAGCAAGCTGTGAGTATGAAAACAGTTCATTTATATTAAATATATTATATCTCTTTCAGCTTATTATGTAAACCCCTTTTTCCGATTTTATTAATTATTCTAGCTTATAGATGTTTTTACATTCTTGCATGAAAAGAAATAGTTTACATATAAGATGGTATGCAATTTATTAATATATTTTATGAGAAAGAATTTGATTTGAGCTATAGAAAGAGAAAAAAAATTTCAAATGACTAATGGATTACCCATGATTTATAGAGAGACCCAATTTATAGCTTTATAGATTTGGACCCGGCTAGTATAACCCGCAATGTATAGCAAGTGTTAGGAAGACTAGTCTTGCTAACATTGAGGGGATTGAGTTTGTTGTGTCACTGTCTACACTTGCGAGGTATTATCTCGCGATACGATGAGCAATGATAGTTTCATCACATAGTAGTGGGATGCCTTTATAGCATAATCACGATATGCGTTACTAGCATATACGCCATGTGACTAGTATCTCACATTATGCGGCATTTCGATTAGTCACCATGTGATTATATCATTCCCTCAGGTTTCCTATTAGTATGTTTTAGAAAGAGAAAGCATACCATTAAAAGTAAAGTTTTAGAAAGAAAATGTTTTAAAAATATTTTAGAGCGTCATAAAATACTTTAGCACTTTATGAAACCAATTTAGTAAAAGCTTTTGAAACTTTCAAGTAAAAACTATGAAACCCCAGTTTTTAGAAATAAATGATTTTTAATGAAAATACTCACACTCGCTAAGCTTTGTAGCTTATAACATTTTTGATGTTATGTTTCAAAAACCTCCCAGGTACAGGAATGAAAGATCGAGATATCAGTCCGTTGCATTCAGACTAGGTGTGACAGGACCTGACCCAGATTTCCTCTTTTGAACCCAGTAGGCCTACTAGCACCCCATGAGACCCTTCTGAGGTCCAACTAATAGGACTCAAAAGGATATCGTGGAGTGAACTTGTATCTACAAACCACTTTGCTAAGCAATGTATCTAAAAACATTTTCATAATTATAGCTAATAATATTATTTAAAGTAGACATGTCGTCGTGATTACATAAAATATCCACAAAATATTATTAAATTTTCTTTTGAAATACGCATAATAACAAAATCAATAATAGCATTAAAACACAATTGTTACAAAAGAAAAGAATGTTGTGCCGTCAATCGTCTAACTTGTCTAGTCTGATCGTGGCCAACTGATACCCTGATTCCTTGATCCTGCACCTGAGAGGTTTTTGTAACATGAAATCAAACATCGTTAGTTGTAAAATTGAGTGAGTGTGTGTGTGAGGGTTTTGTTTAAATTACATCTTCTAAAAACACCTTTCGAAAAACGTTTTTCTAAAAACTTGGATTTCTATAAAACTTGTTTAAGATTTTTAAAGCTCTTTCTAAAATTCTTTTTCTTTATAAAATTTGTACTAATGGAGAACCTAAGGAAATCTATAACCACATGAATGGGTAGACCAGCTTCGTTCAGTGTGGGGGGGTCATGTGACGGAATAGCTATTATCGCACACTGTGAGAAGTTATAAAGACATCCCGCTACTGCGTGGTGGAAATATCATTGAACATCGCAAACGAGACAATACCCCACAAGTGAAAAAGGGCTACTTGACTAACATGACAGACTCTATCCCCCCGATGTTAGTAAGACTATCCCGCCCAACAATTATCCTATACTATGAGGTATACCGACTGGATCCTGATCGGGTCTGATACTAGAAGGTCTGTTTATCTATAAGCTTGAGCCCTTCCACTAGTCTTTAAAAACTTTTTCTTCTCTAAATTTTTAAATCAATTTCTTTTCATAAAATAAGCTCATAACATCGACATTTCATATCATACACAACTAAATATTTACATGTGACAATAATCAATCAATACAATAACTCACTAATAGACTAAGTAAATAAATAAATAAAGGGAGTGTGTATATATATACATATATATATAATTTTGCAACATGAACTGGAAAGGTATTTAAAATAGTTCACACTCACAACTTGCTGTCCTATCTGTTGGCACCACTGTTTTAGCAACCTCCTCAACTCGCTTGCCTACCTATTTTAATCACAAATGAAAACCTTTATTTAGCTAGCTGAACCATTATCTCCTAATTTCATATAAGCTGTTGGGGACTGCAGCACTGTTCGTGCAGCTCGAGCTACGAGCTCGCACCTCAACTCACTTCAGCTCGCGCCTTCAGCGAGCTCCTACCTTGCCCAACGCAGCCCGAACTGAGGGCATTCATCTTTAGCGAGCTCGCTAAGCTCACTCTCTCAGCGAGCTGCTAGCTCCTATTAGCTCAAGTCGCTCCTCAACCCCTCACAACTCGCCCTTGCGAGCTACTGCTTTAGGCTAATCTGGCCAGGTAACCCTGATGGACTATGACCTTATTTAGCTCCTCTTACGAGCTCACACTTCAGCCAAGTCCAAGCAGGCGAGATGGAGAGCAACAAGCATAGCCCAGCTCGCTCCCAATCGGCCATTTTGACTAGCTAAAATGCACTAAAGACCCCTCTCCAGCTCGTACCTCACAAGCGCCTACTCTTGACTTAACTCATTTCCTAACGCCTTATTTTCCAGACCTCACATTTTATACTACCATTATCACAACTCGACCTCATTTTACATACATACACTTAATCAACATATCATCAATTCTTCACCAAACTCTCAGGTCGGGACCTCATCAGGTTCAGCAATAGAAACTCAATCATCTCAAAACATAAAGAAACCACCACAACTCCAAATCATTTTCAGTCATTTTACTTACCAGAATTCTTGCTCAACCTTTTGTCTTGCTTCCTCGCTCGCTTACAGCTCCAATCACCGGATCTACATACCAAAATTTTTGTTAAACGCTTGCACACCAGAAGCTGTTTTCGACAGTTTTCTCACCAACCTAAAATCATATAAACTCATTTCTTATCCATTTAAATCTTACCAGATTTGGTTCTTTACCTTCCAATTAGCTTGATCTTCCTCAAAAATGACATAAATCTATCCGGAACAGCTGTAGATCTGTTCTCTTTCATTCTACCGGCGACAAATTTCTCTCCTCTCTCTCTTTTCCAAATTTTTCTTCTGTCGACATACCCACCACACACCTATATTTATAGGTATGGGTTAAGCTTGATTTCGCCCTTAGACTTCTTTAAAATTACGCTTTTACCATATTCTAGAGAATTCTTCACTTTTCCACAATATCCTTATTCTTTCTCATTATTTACAATCTTGTCATTGCTTATAAAATCTTTTATTATTTTTATTTTTTATCATTTTACCCTCAACTGTTAATAATTAATTTTTCTCCCAATCATCTCAAAAACTCTATAAAAATTAAATTACACTTCCAAACACACTAAGAATCCATTTTATTATTTTATAAATAAAAATTTATTGTATCCTGAATGTAGATACAGTACAATTTGGAAGAGGGCGTTACAAGGTGGGATAGACTTCCGACGATACTGCATAGTTACTTTTATAAATATTATGATTTGAACATCAATCATGTGTTGCGCATATTTTTGATTCTTAATAAACCTTGTAAAACTTTTATTTTAATGATGATGCCTACATGTGTTAGATATTTGAATATTTGACATAATGATGATTATGTTTTTTTTTTTAAAAGAAATTGCTTTAAGTTGAACATGAGATTTTAAATTAAATGATTTTTAGTTACGGGTTCGCTCCATGACATCGTTTTGAGTCTTATTAGTTAAACTTTAGAAAGGTCTTATGGGGTGTTTGGCAAAGTCGTTGGATTCATTAGAAGAAATCCGGGTCAAGTCTTATCAAATTGAATTCATATTTAAGGCTTCAAGTTAGCCCTAAATAATAAACCAACTAGATAAAAATAAAAACAAAAATAAAGAAAAGAAAAGATGGAACTAAAGCCTTCAACCTTGTTCCTCAGCTTCATTCTCTCTTTTGGTGTGTTATATGGTGTGGAGATGACTCTTATTTATAGGCAAAAATACTTACAGAGGTCATGACAAAATAATAGGGAATATTAGTCTGCAACAAATTTGCTTTCCGTTGCCAACTTGGAGATACACTACCGTATCTATCGCGACATGTGAACCTACGGCATAAGGTCGCGAAAAATCCATGAGCCAAAAACACACAATAGCCCATTCATCAAAACACGCAGATCAAGCGCAATCCATGGTCACGCGTTACAGGTCGAAACTGACTCAGAACGGCGATGAAAAGAGAGAAAACACTGAAACACGCGGACCTGACCCGCTTGACCTAAATCTGCGACCCGGAACCATATCCGAAATGGCGACAGCTCAAAAACACGCGGATCGTGCGTGACCCGCCAGGCTACTAAACCCGTAACCCGCTCCCCTCGGATCTTCTTCTCCAAAACGCATGCTTGGTTGCCGTTTCATTAGATTGGCCTGGCAAATTCTATTTTGACCCTCAGCTGCCTCTTAAATTTCTCTTTTTCCCAAAAAAGTCCAAATATTATAATTAAACCCCTGATCTTTAAAATCTTCTCTTTAATCCTTTCTAAGCTAGATCTTTGATTTTCTTCTGCTGAAATTAATTCTGAAAAATACTCTGATTCCATTCGTATCTTCTCAAAATCTAAGATTAAACATAATAATACTAAACAAATTAAAAGTATCAATTCTACTAAAAAATATAGTATAAATAATAAATAAAATGGACATAAAATTATGATAATTAGTGACCCAACAAAACATCATACTAATGATGATAAAAAGGGAGTTTCTAAGATTTAGGTTCAAGAGATCCAAGGCTTGTTTACATGGAAATATTAAGAAACTAAATGTTACTAGCTGTTTGAATTATTTGGAACATGACCAATTAATGATGATAGGATGATGAAAACTAGCTATTACAACTTGTTTAATGCTTAAAGCTTTGTAAGAGATGATAGGAACATGAGCTTCATGGTCTACCCAAGAACACATATGTTTTGTTTCCAACAAGAATATAAGTAGATGACTTGCTAAACAATCCTGTTACTGTTGCTGATAATCACTCAAATCATGTGACTTCTTCACATGATAAAAAAATTATAGCATGATATTATGAGATATGATGTATTGTTTCGGGTGCAACATGTGATAAAAAATATAGATATTTGATTATTTATTTGAACATTATAATATGATATTATCTAGGATCTTACCATCTTATTAGTTAGGTAATCTTATCCAATAATTACAATTATTGGATAGTAATTATAACCAATCTAATAAATATAATTATTGATTAAGATTACCTAATAAATAATATAGTTAAATCCATCAGATATATGTTGTATTGCATTGGCTGCATAATAGTACTATGAGGGAGTTAAAGGTATTAAATATGTGAAAAGATAGATACATTAGATTCTAATTAAGTTTGAAATTATAAAAAACTTGTTTGAGATTATTGAAATTCCATTCCTTTATTTAAGGGTAATGCTCATGTATTTATTGAATTGAGAAGCAACCATAGAAGGGATGAATTGGGTTTGAATATAAAATTGAAAACACTTTTATGACCACATTATGCAATACTAAAGTGTTTGTTCAAATTTATACAAATATGCTTAATAAATCAAAATTGTACAAATTGGATGGAGAATGTATAAAGACAATCAAATGCTGAATCTATAAACTTAAGGTTGGCAACAGGTCAGACCGAGGTCGGATCGGTCTGCCCTAAACCCAAGATATTTTGGTGGGAAGGATGCCCCAAATGTAACTTGTGACTTGAATGGATCGCCACTTTCCATCCTAAAATTTGGACTTATTTAGAGTGGTATGCACCAAACTCGATCTATTTTGACAAAATATAATTTTTAACATGTCACAAAATTTATATTAAAAATAGGATTTAGCTAAATTACTCCTTTGGGTAAGGTTACCTAATAAGTCTATAATTATTGGATGAATCCAATGGTTATTATTAAAAAATCTTATATATTATTATATTAAATAATATTCACCTGCATCCTATTAATAACTTACTAATCCAGTTAAAACACTTCTTATTGATCCAATTAAAACACTTGTTCCATGTTATACGTTTTTTATTCAAACTTTTCATACAATTAACTTATGAATCTTAAAAGACTTATGCCATCAGATACGTTTACTCTCTCTTTCTCGGTAGCCAAACAGAAGAAATAACTTTTGAGCAGACGTAGCTGCTTCATTGATCTATCGTTTCATCTCCAGCCTCTCCTCAACGCTCAACTCTCAGGTACCTTTGCAACTTTTAGCTTAACCATATCTCTCTCTCGATCGCTGCCATGTTGAAAGCTACGAAACCAGTAAGTCTCTGTTTTTTATGTTTCTTTTTATAATTTCTGTTTCTGGGCATGTGGGGGTTCCTTTTATTTTATTATATTATATTATATTTTTTTTTGTTTCTTGGTTTTTTAGCATTGTATCTTTTTTCTTGAATGTGTTTCTTTTGATTAGGTTGTTCATGTTGCATGTATGTTGTTGCATTATCTTACCTTGATATATATATATATATATACGTGCACGCAAGCGCTTGACTGTTTTGTGTGTTGATTTTTTTTTTTTTTTTTTTTAATTTTTTAACACGACTTCTTTATGGTTTGGGATTATTTATATTTTAATGGTTAAAAAAAAAAAAAAACTAGAAACCATTAATGGGATTTAGTGTGATTTTTGAGTTTCATCGGGTTGGTGTTTCGGGTTTGGTCTGTTGAATTGACATATCAGTGAAATTTTAGGACTTTGATTTGTATTGAAGTTTTTATGGTTTTGGTAATGATATATGTTTCCTTGGTGTAAAAATGCTATATGGGTTCTCCTTAGTTGTCACTTAAGCTCTACCTCTATGCGGTTAATTATTGATGCAAACGTTTGTTGTTACATGCACATGTGCGCCTGTAGTATGATATATATGTA
Organism: Litchi chinensis; assembly: GCA_019925255.1. Classification (NCBI taxonomy): domain Eukaryota; kingdom Viridiplantae; phylum Streptophyta; class Magnoliopsida; order Sapindales; family Sapindaceae; genus Litchi; species Litchi chinensis. The sequence continues at coordinate 21,696,831 of CM034470.1, read as the reverse complement.
ATTATAGGTTCGATTTACATTTAATACATGCATTGTCAAATATACGAAAAGCGCTCTCATTTATTGGCGTTATGTTGTAGAAAACGCTGTGATTTCATTAGCTGTTAGATATGAGTTCCATGTGGACATACTTTGGGTTTCCTTTGTCGTAAAATGTAAGACTGTAGATTTTCATCTGCAGAGGAATCTAATTTTATTATGATTGATCACTAGCCAGCAAGGCTTTTATTGTTGTTATGTATAATCTCAATGCAGAAAATCACCTGCTTTTAGCCATTGGAAGGTTAGCAAAATTATAATAATTCATATGAAGAGTATAACAAACATTGAAAATAGATATTATGTATTGTTTTGAATGACAGAAATGAAGTACAACAAACTGTCATTTCTTTCTCTATGTGCATGTTTCAGCCTCAAGGTGGGGATTTAAATTGAGGTATCTTAATTCAAACAAGCATCAGCATCACGAAGTCCTAATTGCCAATGTTTGTTGGGTTTTGGTGGGACATACAATGCCAATTGGCTAACCAGATGAATGATAGAATCGGCAACTGTAGGAAATTATAGTTTTTGACATGCATATATATTAACTTGCAATGAATAGGTTTTATATTTATTTATACTTTGAGATTATACTTTTTCCATTTAGTTTCCAAGGCAAGTGGACACTTTTGCAAAACTAAGGCAATATTTGAAGAATAATGTACACAAAACTTAAAGACTAGGTTCATTTTTTTACTGTTGTTGTGCCCATTTTCTGTTTTGGGCCCAGATGGGCCAGTGCATATTTGCCTAATTTAAACAAAAGCAAGGGCCCAGGAAGCCCAAAGACAAAGCCAGCAATTGCAAGCCCAGCTCGCGAGGCCATCCAGATCGCGAGCTAGCAACAGTCCTTCAGCAGGTCACCTGTCAGTGCTTTCAGCCCAAGGAGCCCGCGAGGTCGCACCAATCGCGAGCTCGCGAGCTCGCGCCGACCTCCAGGTCGCCTCACCTCCTTTCCAGCATGCATCTGGCTGACCAGAAAGTCCACCCATAAGAAACCGTGTGCAGCAAGCTGTCAGAATTACCAACTCCCATGATTTCCCGCCGGAAACTGTTTACACAAGTACCAAGAAGCATTTAATGAAGTGAAGACCTCTTCAGGCGTAATTAATGCAGTCTTGTGCAGAGAGGAAATCATCATTACTTTTACAGTCAATGCAGCATGGCAATGTCAGGGTTAGTTGAAACTAGCCGTTGCCTATTACGTGTATAGCTTTTCTTTTGTATTCTTTATTGTGAGCTCCCCTCCTCTATAAGAGGGGAGACATTTTCTGCTGTACAACAAGTTTTTACACACTCTAGAACTGTCACTCTGCCGGAATCATTTTCAGAGTGGCCGTGGACGTAGGTGCAGTCACCGAACCACGTAAAAATCCTTGTGCATCTTCTCTTCTCTCTCTCTCTCCCTCTCTTAATTGTTCATTGACCACCTTATTAACTCCGACCAACAACCAAGACCGACATTCCTCCATCTGAATTAATTATCACCAACCTAGCATCCCATTAATAGACCATTTACTACCCTTCAATCAATAATAATCAACCATTAATTACCAAGCTCGCCGTCTGGGCCCAGAATCTCTGGTTGACCGTTTCCGGACGTCAACATCACTGTATTCTATAGGTCATTTATAGGGAGGCAGGCGTTATATTAGGATCTTTGACAGGAATATTTGGGAGTAAACAGAACGTAATTGATGCAGTGGCTGAGTTTTGGGGATTAATTCAAAAATTTAATAAATATTTATTTTTTAAACTTTTCTTAAAAATAAAAACAATGGATCTTGACAATCCATATGGACGGCAGACGATGGAGATCCAAGAATTAAAAAAAAACATCTGACAAAAAAAGAAAAAAATTAAAGAAAAGAAACAAATTATGGTGAACCAATCTATCGTCATCAACCTCAATGCAAAAGAACATCAACGCATTCTTCATCTTGGATGAACATCAACCCATTCTTCATCAACCTCAATGCAGATGAACATCAACCAATATGGGGTTGGATCCCCACAATCATCAACGTAGCAATCCAAAAAAAAAAAAAAAAACAAGGAAGAGAAAAGAAAAGAGAGAGAAGATGATGAGATCAGAGAAGAGAAAATAAAAGGTGGAGGATAAGAAAGAAAATTAAATTATTTTTTCTTTTTTAGGAAACTTTTTACTTAATTTTGTTGTCCAAGGATGGACGGTGGAGATCTTATTGTTATTATTATTATTATTATTGTTTTTGTAAGAATTTTTTTCATTTATTTTTAAATTATTGGTGGAAATCCATATTGGAAATCCATTGTTGGAAGGATTTCATCTGATAGTATAGATTCCATCTGGAATCCACCACTTTTTTTTTTAATTTTTTATTAAACTATTTGTCATTTTTTTCATGGGAAAAATGGTCATTTAATAAAAAATCTTAATAAACAATTAAAGTTGATAGAAGTCAACTAACATCTTGGAGGCTTGGTAAAATAAAAAGGGTAAATGTGTTTTCGCTTGGTTTTAGTCATACCTCGCGAAGGTGGTGTGCAATTCATTCATATGTTTATGCGGTAACTAGACTACATTAACTTGCAAAACAATTTTTATATACAACATGACGTTAACTTGCAACAATTATGTTTATTTGATAACTAATTATATTAGATAAGTAAATTTAATGTATTAATTGCAACACTAAATTAACTTGTAACACTTATGATTATTGTAACATGCTCTTCCGGAATTCAAGTAAACCTTTAAAACCTATCTCTAAGTACGAAAAATTAAAGTATTAAAGTATTCGAATCCAAATAAATAATTAAATCTTCGTAAGATTTCCGAATGGTTCTGGGAACGGTCTACAATTTCAAAATCCAAAAATTTATTAAAACAAACGGACCCGGACAATTAATCGAATACTAACGAAGTTTTCGAATTTTTAAATGGATTTCAATAAAATTTTCAGATGGACTCGAGAGGATTCCGGCTGCCAAAAGAGATTTTTAGGAGCTTGGGAGGATGCGTGAGTCAAGTGGCAATGACCATCTAGCATGCGAGACAAGTGTCCATTAGGAACCACGCATGGAAGATATTTGTGATGCATGCATGGAAACCAAGTGGTAAGTGTCAAAAGTGAGTATGATATATATATTTTAATGTTAAGTGAGATTAAACAAATATAAGTCAATACTTTGTCTTCCATTTTCTATGGGCATTTCACGGTCAACATAGCTTTCCACTTCATTTTGCACGCCACTCAACTCACATTTTCTCTCCAAACTTCACGGTCACACAACTCCACTTTCATTTTCTCTCTCGGTCACTCTCCTATTCACGACACAAACTCATTCACTTCCATTGTTTTCTCTCATGGCCTCTCAGTCTCAAATCCCTCTCATTCTCACGACTCCCTCTCATTTCCCTTATCTCATGCCCGAAACTCGCAAGCTCTCTCAACCCTCACTTATATCAAGCTCATAGTTTCATCTTTCTCAAAGCTCTCTCAAGTTCACAGCAATCTTTCCAACTCTCAACTCCACCCCCATTTGACTCAAGGAGCAAGCAATCAAGAAGCAAATATAGGTCACGGCTAAGGTAGGATGGTGTTGGCTGAACCATGCATATGGGTGATGATAGTAGATTAGAAGGATTAAGGCACATGCAAGGGGTTTGAAGACCTTTCAGAAACATTTCCAACAAATTCGAAAGGATTTTCGAAGTTGGATAAAGAGGATTTCCTGTTGTTAGAAAAGTTAACCAACTACAGAATTCAGGTGAGTGTCCTAACGAAAATATTTTGATATAAGATTCTTAGTATTTACATCACATTTGTATGTTAATATATATTCATGTTGTTAATGATTATAAATTGATTATTTATATATATATAAAAAACAAGTTTTACCAACTTGCATGAATTACAAAAGTTTTCGTGAAATATGAGTTTTGAAACGTGAAACTTGTGATCTGAGATGATTTATAGCATATGGTACGTATATATATATTAGGTGATTTCCGGTATCGGTAAAGTATTCAAAGGAGATGTGGGATTCCATCTGGGAGACGATGTGGGATTTCGCTCCCTATAGGGTACGATTTAAGCTAGCTTACTATCTGAGAGGATATAAGATTCCGCTCCGTAGCGAGGGATGATTCCGCTACGTGATATTGGATACGTATGGCCTGAGACGATGTGGGATTCTGCTCTGCCATACGGCATGGCCTAAGACGATGTGGGATTCCGTTTCGCCATGTATTAGTGTGTTAGTACCATATGATTCGAAAGTGATAGTGAATGACATGTTTTAAATAAAAAGCTTTTCAAAAAGAAAATCACCATCACTAATAGATTATAAGTATGAAATAAGAAACTGAATATGAGATTACATGTTTACTCGCATTTCAGTATTTGAAAAACATGAAAATGTGATTGGTGAATTAAATATTGGCTTTTCAAATTATTATAGCATTTATGTGAGTTTATAATACATATGAGAAATATAAATGAATATTCCTGCATTGAAATGTTTCGGGTTCTCGATATATAGACGCATTTATATTTTACAGCATGACTTTGTTTATGAAATGAAATTAAATTTTTTTTTAAGGATGACATTTTAGTAATGTTCGAATAGAAACTAATAATACACATTAAGTGATTTATACTCACCCTATTTTGTTGTTTTCTTAAAATAAAAATCTCCTAGGATCAGGTACAGGTGCAGGTGACCAGATAGCAGGGACCTCTCACCAGGAGTCGTGACATGTATCGTCGAGCATAGCTGTGATATCTTATTGCTTTCATGATACTTAGTTTTTGAACCTACGAATGTTTTTAAACTATATGTAAATATAAATTTCATACTTGAGTTTTATGTATATATTTGATCATGCATGCCATGTTTTAGAAATATAAACTTAATTTAAAATCGATGTTTATGTTGACAATGTATGTGATTTGTGGAAAACGGGCTTGAGGCCCTGTAGTTGAGAAAATAATTATTATTTAAAGTGTATAGGTTTTAATTTCGATTTCATAGAGTGGCATTTTTCAGAAAAATAGTCATTGTGCTACCAAAATTCTTACAGAAATGCTTTTCATAAATGTAATTTTTAAATCAAAAAAGTTCCCACCCTATTCCACTGACAAATGTTTTGTAAAAAGAGTTTTCAAAATGAGTTTTCTAAATATAATTTTAAAAAGGCTTAACTTCACGAGAATCTTTTAACCGAAGGGGATCTCGTTTAAAGGGTTACTGTGGGGTACCGGGCGGGTCGTCTGGAGAGTAGGAGCAAGGTCCGTCAGCATTGGTATCAAAGCTTGGTTTTCAAAATAGGGTTGTTCCTTTTTACGATGTTTCCATAAGTTTTTCCAAGACAACCCGAAATGATTTTAAAAAGCTTATGCATACATTCCTAACAGTTGCTTGTATTCATAATCTCGTTTTTGATGGATCACAACGATATGCACTGACAAAGCCGTAGAGGTCCCAGAGGAGCTTTTTCAGAGGCTCTAGCACCAGAGATACCGTCCTTACGAGAGGCCGAACAAGCAACGGATTCGGCAAATGCCTCCATGAACTAACCAGGACCATTAGGACCGTCCGCATTGGTTAGTGAAAATTTCAATGTGGAGCAAGGTGACGTAGATATTGGTGACAGCTATGCGCCAGTTGCGAGAGACTTCGAAAACACTGAAAAATATAATAGAAAGAGTTTGTAAGCTGGGAGCTAAACAATTTGATGGTAGTGGTGATCCGGAGAGTGCATTTGCCTGGTTAGACAGACTTAATCGAATATTCAAAGTTATAGATTGTACAGACGAATAGAAAGTTCTATTTTCCACCTTCCTCCTAGAAAAGTGAGCAAAAGACTGGTGGGAAGCATTAGAGAGGTGACATCCAGCTGGGGTGTCCTGGACCTTATTCCAGAGAGAGTTCACTGATAGGTTCTATCCGAAGAGTTACAAGGATGCACGAGTAGAGGAGTTTTTCAAACTAGAATAGGGTTTAGCTTCAATATCATATTATGAAAAAAGGTTCTCGAAGCTGGTCTAGATCGTATAGTTCATCGCAGAGAATAAGGAAAAGAAATGTTAGAGATTCCTAGTAGGTTTAAGCCCAAGCATCAGAGTTCATTTGTCTCTAGCCCCTCAGACACACTACGGGGAACTGGTAGAGGCTATATTAAAAGTTGAGCAGAATATGACAGTCGTCACTCAGAGTGGTAAATCAGAGGGCAAGCGCAGCAGATCTGGTTTGCCTCCAGCAGGGCCTAGCAAGATTACCAAAAAGAAGAGCGAGTCCAGATGGGTAAGTGACAGGAGGATGAGTCAAGGGGCATCATCCAATAGGGTTTCAATTAGATCTCCTTCACCATCTGAAAGCTTTCATGATACATGAACTTCCTGGCCAGAGTGTAATAAATACGGACAGAGGCACAAGGGTGAGTGTCGAACGAGTAGTACGACTTGTTATCAATATTGACATGAGGGTCACTTTATTAAAGACTGTCCACAATCAGTAGAGCCTGTGAGTTCAAAGATCAAAACTACAGCTTCTACTCAGGCAAGTGTAGGCTAGAGACAAGAAGGCAAAGGCTCCCAAACTAGAGGGCGGAGTACTATAGCTCCAGGCAGAGGCTCAGGGAGCAGATGAGCACTTTCTGTGGGTAAATCAAGTAGACCCCATACGCAGGCCAGAGTGTTTGCGGTCACTCAGCAAGAGGCTGATGCTACTCTAGAGGTGGTCATCGGTGTGTTTTCTATATTTGATCATGATACATATGTGTTGATAGATCTAGAAGCCATGCATTCTTTTGTGTCTGTACATTTTTTTGCGAAGTTGAGTGTTGAGCCGCAGAGGTTAGATTGTAGTATGATTGTTTCTATCCCGGTCGAAGACTCATTAGTAGTTGAAAAAGTCATTCCGGAAAGTAAAGTGGTAATAGATGGCAAGGAGTTCCCTGCGAGCTTGATTATGTTAGATATTGGGGATTTTGATGTGATCTTAGGAATGGATTGGTTATCTAAATATCGAGCCATAATCAACTTTTTCAAAAAGGAAGTCAGACTAGCCAGATCAGGGGAGTTAAAGACAGTGTTCTGTAGGATACGGAAGGTATTGGTCACCAGTATGATGACAGCAATAACAACCAATATATTTCTTCAAAAAGGGTATCAGAAATATCTGGCTTATACGATTGAGCAAAAGGATGATGAAAGCAGATTAGAGGATATCCCAATGGTCGGAGAATTCCTAGATGTGTTTCCAGATGATCTCCCGGGGTTACCTCCAAACAGGGAGATAAAGTTCGAGATAGACTTGACTCCAGGGATTGAGCCGACTTCGATTACTCCCTACCGGATGGCTCTGGCTGAATTGAGAGAACTAAAGGTTCAGATGGAAGAATTGCTAGATAAGGGTTTTGTGAGGCCCAGTACTTTACCTTAGCGGGCTCCAGTTCTATTTGCAAAGAAGAAAGATAGGAGCTTGAGGTTGTGTATCGACTACAGGCAATTAAACAAGGCAACCATTCAAAATCAGTATCCGCTCCTAAGGATTGACAATTTGTTTGATTAGTTGCAGGGATCTAGAGTGTATTCAAAGATTGATTCGGGATCTAGCTATCATCAACTGAAAATTCGAAACGAGGATATTTTGAAGACCATTTTCAGGACACGGTATGGGCATTATGAGTTCTTGGTCATGCCCTTCGGGTTGACGAATGTCCCAACAATATTTATGGACTTGATGAACAGGGTCTTTCAAGCCTACCTAGATAAATTCGTGATTGTGTTCATTGATGATATTCTTGTGTATTCAGGCAGTTAGGAGGAGCATGCGAAACATCTAAGAATGGTGCTACAAACCTTACAAGAGCACCAGTTATATGCAAAATTGAGTAAGTGCCAGTTTTGACTAAATAGGGTGACTTTCTTAGGTCATGTGATTTTAGCAAAGGGACTTAGTGTGGATCCCAGAAAATCGAAGCAATTATAAATTGAAAACCGCCTACCAATGTGACTGAAGTCAGGAGCTTTCTTGGGTTGGCAAGGATATTGCAGAAAGTTCGCTAAGGGGTTTTCCAAAATAGCAACCCCATTGACCAAACTGTTACGACAAAATGAAAATTTTGTATGGTCAGACGCTTGCTAGCAGAGCTTTGATGAATTAAAAAGAAGGTTGATGTCAACTCTTGTGCTTACATTGCCTACAGGGACAGATGGCTTTACAGTTTATAATGATGCCTCGAGACAAGGTTTAGGGTGTGTCTTGATGTAGAATGACAGAGTTAATGCATATGCTTCCAGACGGTTGAAGAAGCATGAACAGAACTACCCTACTCATGATTTGGAGCTTGCAGCTGTAGTATTCGCACTGAGGATTTGGAAGCATCACTTGCATTGTGTTCTTTGTCTGATCTTCACAGATCACAAGAGTCTGCAGTATCTGTTCACCCAGAAAGAGTTGAATTTGAGACAGAGGAAGTGGTTGAAATTGATCAAAGACTATAATTATACAATAGAGTACCACCCGGGAAAAGCTAATATGGTGGCATATGCTCTTAGTAGGAGACCTACTAGTACATTAGCACAGCTGAAGACAGTGTATCTTCCACTTCTGGTGGAAATGAGGTCTTTGGGAGTACACTTGGAAATAGCAGACTCTGGGGTATTGTTGGCTACATTTTATATTCGCCCCATCTTGGTGGATCAAATCAGAGAGCAACAGAAGCAAGATCCCCAGTTAGTAAAGCTGACAAAGGAAGTTGAGAGCGGGCAGAGATCTGGTTTTGTGATAAGAGATGATGGGTCAGAGGTTATGTGTACCGGATGTGGGAGATTTGAAAAAGGAGATTTTGGAAGAAGCTCACTCCTCAGTTTATGCTATGCAATCGGGTAGTACAAAGATGTACCACACTCTGAAAGAGCACTATTAGTGGAGAGGAATGAAGAGAAAAATAGCAGACTTCGTATTTAAATGTTTAACCTATCAGCAGGTGAAGATAGAGTATCAGAGACCTATAGAATTGTTATAGCCTCTCTCTATCCCGGAATGGAAGTGGGAGAGGATTACTATGGATTTCGTGGTAGGACTTTCACGTAGCCAGAGAGGACATGATGCCATTTGGGTGATTATAGATAGATTGATGAAGTCCGCTCATTTTTTACTAGTCAAGAGTGATTATCCTTGAGCAGATTGGCCCAGCTCTATGTGGACGAGATAGTCAGACTTCATGGTACACCAATCTCCATTGTATCAGTTCGTGATCCGAGATTTACATCTAAGTTCTGGCCCAGTTTTCAAAAAGCCCTAGGCACACAGTTGAATTTCTGCATAACATTTCATCCTCAGACAGATGGTCAGTTAGAGAGGATGATTCAAACATTAGAGGATATGTTGAAAGCATGTGTTATGGAATTCAAGGGGAGTTGGGATATTCATGTATCACTTATGGAGTTCGCCTATAATAACAACTATCAAGCTAGTATCGGGATGACACCATATGAGGCATTATACGAAAGAAAGTACAGAACTCCAGTGTGTTGGGATGAGAAAAGTGAGAGAAAATTAATCGGTCTCAAGCTTGTCCAAGTTACTTTAGAGAAAATCAAGGTTATCAGAGACAAACTAAAAGTAGAAAGCGACAGGCAAAAAAGTTATGCAGATAAATGTCGTAGGGACCTTGGATTTTATAAGTGACAGAGTGTTCTTAAGGATCTTCCCGTGGAAAGGTATGCTCAGATTTGAAAAGCGTGGTAAACTAAGTCTGCGTTACATTGGGCCGTATGAGATCACGGATAGGATTGGATCTGTGGCATACAGGTTGAAATTGCCACCGCAGTTGGCTAGGATCCATGATGTCTTCCACGTATCTATGCTTCGGAAATACATACCTGATCCCTCCCATGTACTAGAAGAGCAACTTGTGGAACTAAGGAAGAACCTGACCTATGAAGAGGAGCCAGTTCAGATGCTAGATCATAGGTAACAAGTCTTATGCAGCAAGGTCATCCCCTTAATGAAGGTTTTATGGAGAACTCATGATGTGGAAGAGGCTACTTAGGAGCATGAGGATTAGATACAACAACAGTATCCCTACCTTTTCCAACAGATGGACCACCCAAATTTCGAGGACGAAATTACTTAAAGGGGGAAGAATTTGTAATATGCTCTCACAGAATCCAGGTACACTTTTAAAACCTACCTCTAAGTATGAAAAATTAAAGTATTAAATTATTCGAATCCAGATAAATAATTACATTTTTGTAAGATTTTCGAATGGTTCCGAGGACAGTCTACGATTTCAAAATCCAAAAATTTATTAAAACGAATGGACTTGGACAATTAATTGAATACTAACGAAGTTTTCGAATTTTAAATTGAACTTTAATAAAATTTTTAGATGAACCCGAGAGGATTCCGAATACAAAAAGAGATTTTTAGGAGCTTTGGAGTACACGTGAGTCAAGTGGCAATGACCATTTAGCATGCGAGACAAGTGTTCATTAGGAACCACACATGGAAGATATTTGTGATGCATACATGGAAACCGAGTGGCAAGTGTCAAAAGTGAGTATGATATATATACATATATATATTTAATGTTAAGTGAGATTGTAAGTCAATATTTTATCTTCCATTTTCTACGGGCATTTCACAGTTAACATAGCTTTCCACTTCATTTTGCACGCCACTCACTCAACTCACATTTTCTCTCCAAACTTGACAGTCACACAACTTTACCTTCATTTCCTCTCTCGGTCACTCTCCCATTCACGACACAAACTCATTTACTTCCACTGTTTTCTCTCACAACCTCTCACTCTCAAATTCCTCTCATTCTCATGGCTCCCTCTCATTTCCCTCATCTCATGCCGGAAACTCACAAGCTCTCTCAACCCTCACTTATATCAAGCTCACGGTTTCATCTTTCTTAAAGCTCTCTCAAGTTTACGGCAATCTTTTCAACTCTCGGCTCCACCCCCATTTGACTCAAGGAGCAAGCAATCAAGAAGCAAATATAGGTCACGACCAAGATGGGATGGTGTTGGCCGAACCATGCATGTGGGCGATGATAGTAGATTTGAAGGATTAAGGCACATGCAAGGGGTTTGAAGACCTTTTGGAAGCATTTCCAACAAATTCGAAAGGATTTTCGGAGTCGGATAAAGAGGATTTCCAATTGTTGGAAAAGTTAGCCAACTAAGGAATTCAGATGAGTATCCTAACGAAAATATTTTAAGACGAGATTATTAGTATTCACATTACATCTCTATGTTAATATATATTCATGTTGTTAATGATTGTAAATTGATTATTTATATATATATATATATGAAAAACGAGTTTTACCAACTTGCATGAATTACGAAAGTTTTCGTGAAATGTGAGTTTTGAAACGTGAAACTTGTGATCTGAGATGATTTATAGCATATGGTACATATATATATATTAGGTGATTTTCGGTATCGGTAGAGTATCCAAAAGCGATGTGGGATTTCATCTGGGAGACGATATGGGATTCCGCTCCCCATAGGGTACAATTTAAGCTAGCTTACTACCTGAGACGATGTAGGATTCCATTCCGTAATGAGGGATGATTTCGTTATGTGATACCGGATATGTATGACCTGAGACGATATGGGATTCCGCTCCGCCATGCATTAGTGTGTTAGTACCATATGATTCGAAAGTGATAATGAATGACATATTTTAAATAAAAGACCTTTCAAAAAGAAAATCGCCATCACTAATAGATTACAAGTATGTAATGAGAAATTGAATATGAGATTACATGTTTATTTGCATTTCAGTATTTGAAAAGCATGAAAATATGATTGGTGAATTAAATATTGGCTTTTCAAATTATTACAATATTTATGTGAGTTTATGATACATATTAGAAATATAAATGAATATTCCTGCATTGAAATGTTTCGGGTTCTCGATATATAGACGCATTTATATTTTACAGTATGACTTTGTTTATGAAATGAAATTATAAAATGTTTTTAAAGAGGACATTTTAGTAATGTTTGAATAGAAACTAATGATACACATTAAGTGATTTATACTCACCCTAATTTTGTTGTTTTCTTAAAATAAAAATCTCATAGGATCAAGTACAGGTGTAGGTGACCAGACAGTAGGGACCTCTCATCAGGAGTCATGACACGTATCGTCAGGCGTAGCTGTGACATCTTATTGCTTTCATGTATGATGCTTTGTTTTTGAACATACGAATGTTTTTAAACTATATGTAAATATAAATTTCATACTTGAGTTTTATGTATATATTTGATCATGCATGCCATGTTTTAGAAATATAAACTTAATTTGAAATCGATACTTATTTTGGCAATGTATGTGATTTGTGGAAAATGGGCCTGGGGCCCTGTAGTTGAGAAAATGATTATTATACAAAGTATACAGGTTTTGATTTCGATTTCACAAGGTGGCATTTTTCAAAAAAATAGTCATTGTGCTGCCAAAATTCTTACAGAAATATTTTTCATAAATGTAATTTTTTTAAATTAAGAAAGTTTCCACCCTATTCCGCTCACAAATGTTTTGTAAAAAGAGTTTCCAAAATGAGTTTTCTAAGTATAGTTTTAAAAAGGCTTAGCTTCATGGGAATCTTTCAACCAAAAGGAATACCGTCTGGAGGGTTACCATAGGGTGCCGGGCGGGTCGTCTGGAGAGTAGGAGCAGGGCCCGTCAATTATATAGTAATTAAACTATGTTAAAATGAGTATATTTAATGCTTACTTGCAATACATTTTTTTTTTAATGCAACATGACTTTTACTTGCAATGATTATGTTTATTTGGTAACTATTATGTTAGAATGAGTTAATTCAACGTATTAATTGCAACACCATATTAACTTGCAACATTTATAATTATATGGTAACCAAACTATGTTAGAATGAGTATATTTAATGTTTTGCTTGCAACTCAATTTTTATATGCAACATGACATTAACTTGCAATGCTTACGTTTATTTAGTAACTAATTATGTTAGAATAAGTGTAACACCCCCTTCCGATTTTACTACTGTACATATGTATTATGCGATGTATTGTACTGGTATACGCTCACCTATGAAATAATAAAGGGATTTTTAAGTGTTTGGAGGTGAAATTAAATTTTTGTAGAATTTTCGGAAGGATTGGAAATAGATTTGAATTATAAAATTTGAAGGGCTATTGATAGAAATAAAATATTTTTCTAAAGAGTGGCAAAATTATAAATAAAGTGAGATGTCAAGAATATTTTAGGAAAGTAAAGACTTCTTTAGAAAATTGTCAACTTGTAAATTTAAAAAGTTTAAAGGTTAATATTAAGCTTGAACCATGCCTATCTATATGTATGTGTAGTGAGTGTTGCCGTGACAGTAGAGAAGAGAGAGAGAGTTGAAGAAAATAAAATTTAGAGAAGAGAGAGGAAGCTATCAGCAGATTAGGAAGAGGTGGAATAGCAACTGCATCGGTTGTCTTTCTACCATTTTTGAAGAGATTTCAAGCCTCAAAGAGGTGAAAAACAAGTTTAGGAGAATTATCAAGTTAGATCTAGTAAGAATCAAATGGTAAGATTTAGTTTTCATGGTGTTCTTTTAGTGAAAAAATCTATCAAGAACAGTCCATGGACTGCACCTAATGTTATCGAGACTTTCATACTTAGATCTGGTGATTTGAAGCAGCAAACAAGTGAGAAAGCAAGACAAAAGATCAAGGAGAAAGTGGTTAGTGAAGTAGCTAAGAAAATAATGTTGATCTGTAGTAGTCTAATGGTTGTTTAGGGTGTTGAGTTTCTGTCGCAAAACTTGTTGTGGTTACGATCTGGTTATGTATGTGAAATTTAATGAGGTTGGGATGTGTTAGTGCCTAGTAGAGTGTAAAACCTGGAAAAGAAATGTCAAAATTGAGTACGCGTGTGTAGAGGCGAGGTGGACTAGAGTGGGAGCTTGCAAAGAGCGAGCTGGGAGATGCCCATAGCCCTTTTTAGCGCCTGTCCAAGCTAGGCTAGAGCGGTAGCTCGCCAGGATAGTTAGGTAATGTTGCAGCCTGTTATAACGCTTGTTTGAGCTAGACTAAGGCAGAAGCTCGCAAAGGGCGAGCTTTGTGAGCTGGCGGTGCCTACAGTCAGGCCTAGTTGGACAAAGACCATAGATTGCCAAGGGTGAATTGAGCGAGCTTGTTGGGATAGATGATGCCCGCAATTCGGGCTGAGCTAGGAAAAATAGAAACCCATATGGGATGAGCTAGGCGAGCTGGATGGAACTCGCATCTCGAGCTGGACTGGACAGTGCTGTAGTCCGCTATATCCTGGATGAAATTATAAGTGATACCGATAATAGAATTTACTTGGAATTGAGGTGGTTGATATATTTGTACGTTCTAAGCAAAGATCTCATTTTTATTAATTGTAGGTGGGGCAGCAAGCTGAAGGAGGGCACAAAAGAGTGATTATTAGTAAAGTGGGAAGTAAGTTGTGAGTGTAAAAATAGTTTTATCAATGTTAAATATTTTTTTAGCTTATCTCGCTAGCATTTTTATAAATTCTACTAATCCTTTTAGGTCATGAATGATTTTAAATTTTCTAACTCGAGCTTTTATGTTTATGAAATATTATGCAATGTATTAGTACATTTTATGTTTATGGAAGAGAATTCAATTTGAACTATAGAAAGAACAAAGTTTTCAAAGGCTAGTGGAATATCTAAGTTTATAGATTTTATAAATTCAGACCCGGTCGGTATACCCTATAATGTATGGCAAGTGTTGGGAGGGCATATCACTAACATCGGGGGGATTGAGTCCATCGTGTCTGTCGTGTTGCCCTCTACACTTATAGGGTATTATCTTGCTATACGATATGCAATGTAGAATTCCATTACGTAGTAGAGGGATGTCTTTGTAGTTTCATCATGGTGTGCGATGCTAGCTTTTGCGCCACGTGACCCCACATTGAGCGGTGCTAGATTAGTTGCCATGTGGTTATAGCTTCCCTTAGGTTCCTATTAGTACATTTTAGAAAGAAAAACATACCACTCAAAGTGAATTTTAGAAAGAAGATGTTTTAGACATACTCAAAAGTTTATAAAAAGTTTTAGCATTTTATGAACTTAATTTTAGCATGAGTTTTTGAAACCTTATATAAAGTTTATAAATCACAAATTTTTAAAAATGAAATGGTTTTAAATAAAAATGTTTTTCAAATGTTTTTTTGGAGGTAGATTTTATAAAGATTAACTTAAATAAAAACACTTACACACTCACTGAGCTTCTATAGCTCACAATATTTTCGGTTTTATGTTATAAAAACCTCCCCAGGTGCAGGAGCAAGCAACCAGGGTACCCGTTCTCCCCTTTCAAATTAGGTAGGCCAAGAACGATTGACGATGCTGTGAAGTCCCTTTTATTAATATTTCAATTTAAATATAAATCCTGTGCATGAGCATATTTTAGATTGTAAACATATTTTATAAAAATTGTTATAATTATGGTGGAACATTATGGTATTATATATAAAGTATTTCTTGATCAAATGCATGCATGGTTTAGTTGTTTGAAATACATGAAGAATGCTTTTAATCATGTTCTTAAAATTTTAGTTGAAACTTGAAATGCGAGTGCAAATTTATGTTTTCTATATTTTGCAAAAGATTAAAAGTTGAGGGTTCGCTCCACGACATCCTTTTGGGTCTTGCTAGTTAGACTACAGAAAGATTTCGTGGGGTGCCCGACGGGATCACTGGATTCGTTAGAGAGAATCCTGGTCGGGTCCTGTTAATAAGTAAATTGAATGCATTAATTGCAACATCATGTTAATTTGCAATGTTTAGTTTATATGGTAATCAAACTATGTTAAAATAAATATATTCAACATTGTACTTACAACATAATTTTTATGTACAAAGTGACGTTAGCTTGCAACATCTACGTTTATTAAGTAATTACATTAGAATGATTATATTCAACTTATTAATTGCAATATGACACTAACTAGCAATGTTTATAGTTATATGGTAATCAAACTACATTAGAATGAGTATAGTCAATATTTTATTTACAACACAACTTTTATATATAACATGACATTAGCTTGTAATGCTTACGTTTAATTGGTAACTAATTACATTAAAATGAATAAACTCAATCTATTAATTTCAACACCATGTTAACTTGTAACGCTTATGTTTATATAGTAATCAAACCACGTTAAAATAAATATATTCAACGTTTTACTTGTAACATAATTTTTATATACAACATAACATTAACTTGCAACATTTACGTTTATTTGATAACTAGCTATGTTAAAATAAGTATACTTAAGGTATTAATTTCAAAATCATGTTACTTTGTAATGTTTACGTTTATATTATAACCAAACCATGTTAGAATGAGTATATTCAATGTTTTACGTGCAACACAATTTATGTATACAACATGATGTTAACTTAAAATGTTTACATTTATTTGGTAACTAATTATGCTAGAATAAGTATATCTAACGTATTAATTGTAACATCATGTTAACTTACAATGTTTATACTTATATAGTACCCAAATTATATTAGAATGATTATATTCAACATTTTTTTTTTTTTTTTTTGCAACAAAATTTTTAACTTGTAATATTTATGTTTATTTGGTAACTAACAACGTTAGAATGAATATATTACACATAATAATTGTAACAATGTGTAAAATTATGTCTTGTAACACAAAATGTTAAATTATTTTGTAATATATATAAACTATTTGAAATAATTTTATAAAATTATAATTTTATTAATTCCTTAATTTATATATTATAAATATTTATTAATTAAACATATTTAAAACAAAATATACTTTTAATTGTTATATTAAATATTTTTTAACTTTATCATTATCAATAATATTGTTGTAAAAATTATAAATTATTATTATTTTTTATATTTTAAACTTTTAAGAATTTATTTTTAATAATTTATTGGATGGTAACATGTTATAGTAGGTTACCATATTTTAAAATTTAATGTTGACTATGATATAGCAACCAAACAAAAGATAAGTATCAAGGTAATCTTATTGGGAATAGAATCTCAATAAGAAAACCAAACCCAATAAATAAATATACAAACAATAAATAAATATTAAAATTTAAAATAACTTAATCTTTACTTTAATTTAACATCTATCTAAATAATATCAATATAAAGTTCATGATAAATATAAATTCATTAAGCACAAACACCAAAATAATAACTATCACACAACGAAATTTCATTACAACCAAATAAAAATGCACAATATTAAACATAAACTATAATAATAATAATTACTAAAAAATAGAGTTTAGCCAGATCGATTTGAGTCAAAAGTGTTGGACTCAATCCCAACCTGAAATAAAATCAAGACAAATAATTTGATTCTAACCACATCTAAAACCCATTTTCAATGCCCGAAACTCGTCCTAAATGGATTAGAGCCACGCCGATTTAGTCTGGTTTAGGTCGGATTGAGGATTTTTTCCATCTCATTCTATAATGGTTCAACGGCTAACATTTATCTATATCGACTCTTCAATGCTTCACTAAGCTCAGATTTGTTTGCTATAGCTGAGTGGGCTTCCAAGTGTCAATCTAACTACTTACAACTTCAATTAGATTTTATGGACTCCAACCTTTGCAAACTCTCACCTAATTTCCACTAAGAAACCCTTTCTTAAGTTTACAAAGCTCATAAGTATTTCTCCACACTCATTAAGCATTTCCCAACACTCAAGTAAAAAAATGAAAGTTTAAATACAAAGAAACTTCTCACTTAATGAGTATATATGAAAATTGAAGGTTAAGAAGATGTTTGATTTGTGAAAATGGCTCAAGAATGCTTGACCATCATTTCAAAACATCATTGTAATGATGATTAAAAAAAGGAGTTTCTAAGGATTTAGGAAATGTGCTTCAAGAGATCCAAGTCTTGTTTAGAAATATTAAAAAACTAAAAATTATTAGTTGTTGGAATTGTTTGGAACATAATCAAATGAAGATAGGATAATGAAAACTAGCTATTACAACTTGTTTAATGCTTAAAGTGTAACAAACTAGCCTGGCTTACCAACTAGCCTCACGCTATAGCCCGACCTCGCCAACTGTCCGGTCCAGTGCCTGTGAGTTGCTGTCCTAGTCCAGCTCGACCTCGTGAGCTGCGAGCACCGCCCAGCTCATTAGCGCTCTCTTAGTGAGTTGCAGCCCTAGCCCACCGGATAGGTATTGTCCTTTCCTCCATGGGGTTTTCTTTGCCTCTCACACCCTTTTGAATCCATAACTTGAGGGCTTAAGTACATAGGAAATGCAGGATGTATACCACCTGTCTAATGGGCTAGGGCAGCAGCTTGCCAAGAGAGAGTTAGCAAGCCTGGCGGTGCTCGCAGCTTGCGAGGTTGAGCTAGGCTAGGGTAGCAGCTCGCAGAGCGAGTTAGGCAATGCCCGCACTTGACTGGATAATTGGCAAGGCCGAGCTATAACATGAGGTAGGCTAGCAGGTTGGGCTGGTCTATTATTGTTTGAATAGTCCTATCTAATTATCCATCTATTTGAGGATGAAAGGCCATACTAAATTTTAGTCTAGTACCTAAGGCCTTTTGCAAACTGAGCCAAAACCCTAAAGTAAATCTAGGATCACGATTTGACACAATAGAAACCGGCATATCATGAAGTCTGACTATTTCATTTATGTAGAGCTGCACTAACTTGTTTAGGGGGTAATCGCTCCTGATCAGTAAGAAGTGGGCGGACTTCGTCAATCTATCTACTATCACCCATATAGCATCATGCCCTTTCTGACTGCACGGAAGCTCTAAAACAAAGTTCATGGTAAGTTTCTCCTACTTCTGT
Organism: Litchi chinensis; assembly: GCA_019925255.1. Taxonomy (NCBI): domain Eukaryota; kingdom Viridiplantae; phylum Streptophyta; class Magnoliopsida; order Sapindales; family Sapindaceae; genus Litchi; species Litchi chinensis. Next base: position 21,677,915 of record CM034470.1, on the reverse strand, counting down.
TCTAGGATAGAGAGTGATTGCAATAATCCCGCTGGTTTTTGATGTTTTGCCTTCACTTGTTGATAGATGAAGCATCGCGATACAAAAGTTACGATCTCCTTCTTTATCCCTTTCCACCAATAGTATTCTTCAGGATACGGTACATCTTAGTGTTACCCGGATGCATGGCATATACTGAAGAATGAGCTTCCTTTATTATTTCCTTCTTCAAATCTTTTACATCCGGTACACATAAGCATTGACCCATCATTATTGTACCATCTTCCCTGATTATGAATTCTGTTCTTTGTCCTTCTTCAAATTTTCTTCTTAGTTTTATCAATTGGGGATCTTGTCTTTGTTGTTCCCTTATTTGATTTACTAAATGGGGCGAACATGAAATGTAGCTAACACTGCCCCTAAGTTTGCCCCATTTAAATTTACTCCTAACGACCTCAATTCCACTAGAAGTGGAAGATATACAATCTTCAGATGTGCTTGGAACTTGTAGGCCGCCTACTTAATGTATTTGCCATTACATTGGCCTTCCCGGGGTGGTATTCCATTGTACAATCATAATCCTTTATCAATTCTAACCACCTCCTCTCCCTCATATTTAACTTTTTCTGAGTGAACAGATATTACAAACTCTTATGATCTGTGAATATCTGACCAGGGACTTTATACAAGTAATGCCTCTGGATTCTAAGTGCGCACATGACTGTTGCAAGCCCTAGATCGTGGGTAGGGTAGTTCTGTTCGTGCTTCTTTAATTGCCTGGAAGCATATGGTACAAGTTTATCATTCTAGATCAGAACACATCCCAAACCTTGTCTTAAGGCATCACTGTATATTGTAAAACCATCTTCCCTCGTTGGTAGTGTTAACACTAGAGCTGATGTCAATCTTCTCTTCAGCTTGTCAAAACTCTACTAGCATGCATCTAACTATTTAAACTTTTCTTCTTTTCTTATCAACTTGGTCAGTGGGGCTACTATCTTGGAAAACCCTTCTACAAATTTCCTATAGTAACCTGTCAATCCGAGGAAGTTCTGGACCTCGGTAACATTAGTGGGCGGTCTCCAGCTCGTTATTGCTTCTATCTTTTGGGGATCAACGCTGAGTCCTTTAGTTGATATTACATGACCCAAGAAAGCAACTCTATCTAGTTAGAATTGACACTTGCTGAACTTTGCATATAACTGGTGCTCTCGTAGAGTCTGTAATACTATCCTGAGGTATTCTGCATGTTCCTCATGATTGCCTAAATATACTAAAATATCATCAATGAATACTATCACAAACTTGTCTAGATAAGTTAGAAAGATCTTATTTATTAAACCCATGAAAGCTGCTGGGGCATTAGTGAATCCGAAAGGCATAACTAAAAATTCATAATGCCTATATCTGGTCCTGAAGGCAGTCTTGGGAACATCTTCAATACGGATATTCAGGTGATGATATCCTGACCTCAGGTCAATCTTCGAATATATTCTAGATCCCTATAATTGATCAAATAAGTCATCAATCCTTAGGAGCGGATATTGATTCCGTATTGTCACATTGTTCAGCGGCCTATAATCAATGTACAATCTTAAGCTCCCATCCTTCTTCTTAACAAACAATACTGGAGCTTCCTATGGTGAATGGCTGGGTCTCACGAAACCCTTATCCACCTATTCTTCCATCTTTATTTTCAACTCTTTCAACTCGGCTAGAGCCATTCTATATAGTACGATGGAAATTGGTTCAGTTCCCGAAATCAAGTCTATCTCAAATTCCATTTTTCGATCTGGAGGTAAGCCTGGAAGATCCTCCGAAAACATATCTGGAAAGTCTCTGACCACTGGGTTATCTTCCAACTTCCCTCCATCATCTCTTGCCTCCTCTGTATAGGCTAGATATCTCTAACATGTCTTCCTAAGCATCTTGCTAGCCTTATTACTGTTATAATGCTGGAAGGAAGCAATTTCTGTACTCTACAAAAAATGACATTAGGTTCCCCTATTATGGTAAATCTAACTTCCTTCTGAAAGCAGTCTACCGTAGCGTGGTGCATGACAACCAATCCATCCCTAGTATGACATCAAAATCATGGATGTCGAATATAATCATATTCATTAGGAATTCTTGACTCTCTATGACTACTTTACTTCCTATAAATACTCTCTTTGTCCAGAGGAAATCCCCGTAGGAATAGACACTGTCATACTACAATCTAGGGGTTCTGATTCAGTACTAACAGTTTTAGCAAAGTTCCTACACACAAAGGAATGGGTAACCCCAAGGTCAATTAACACATGCATCATGATCAAAAACTACAATAGTACCTGTAACTACTTCAAGGGTGGCGTTTACCTCCTGCTGGGTCACTGCGAACACTCGAGCCTATATACGAGGTCTACCTGGCTAACCTCTAGATGGTACATCCCTACCTGCTGCTCCACTGGGCTCGTCGGAACTAGTGGTCCCTCTAGCTTAGGAGCCCCTTTGATCTAGTCCCCAACCTCCACTAGTTTGCCCCCGATGTTAAGGATCTGATCTTCGGCTTGGCAGCTAAAGCTACATTTGGGCAATCTTTCATAAAGTGGCCCTTCTGTTTGCATCTGTAACATCTGGTGCAACCTTTGAAACATTCGCCCAGATGTGTCTTCTCGCACTTCTTGCACACTGGCTAATTCTTCTAGCTATCACTACTGCTCCTAGATCCAACTGATTACTTTATGGAGCCTTGACTGGATTATGACCCCTAGCTCGATCTCCGACTATCGAATCCAGTGGACCTCTCTCCACTTCTTGTGAACTTATTAGGTCCTTTGGAAAAGTTGCCCAACCAATCGCATTTCTGAGTTGGTTGTCTAGGTTTATGAATGTACTCTATGCTCCTTTCTACTTTGATTGCTGTTTCTACCAACTCACCGTACTGAGTGTGGGCTGCTAATTCTACATAGGCCCTGATTTTGGGATTTAGGCCTACTACAAATCTTTTTGCCTTTTGTTCTTCATTATCTGCGATGAAAGGGACAGCTCTGACCAAGTCCAAAAATCTCTTTTCAAAATCTATCACTGAGAGTGCACCCTGTTCCAACTTGAAAAACTCCTTAAAATTGGCATCCTAGTAGCTCTTCGAATAGAATTTGTCCATGAATTCTTTCTTGAATAGTATCCAGGACACTCCAGTTATGTTCTGCCTTTGAATTGGTTTCTACTAGTCTTTAGCTCTATTCCACTAGTCTTTAGCTCTATCCTTCAGTAGAAAGGCATAGAATGTCACTATCTAGTCCTTTGAGCAACCTATAACTTGAAATATTTCCTCATTGGTCTCTAACCAAGACAATGCGTGCTCCGAATTACCATTCCCATCGTAAGGGTTAGCGCCCAATTTTCGAGCACGTTCGATCAAAATTCCTATCTCCTGGGGCTAATGAAGCGCCATTGCCAAAACTTGAGCCAGTTATTTTACATTCACATTCCCACCTGCTGGCTCTACAAGTTATGAAGTTCCTGCTTGAGTTCGATATACGGGCACATTGATAGACTCATTAACGTGACCCTTCTCTAGTATGGGTACCTCAACAGTTGTTCTCCTAGTAGATGGGCGACCTCAACGATGCATGGTTATGTGAAATTCCAACATGAATGAAATCATGCAATGCATGAAGTAAAAGTAACATTCGTAAAATCATGCAACTATAAGAAAACTCATTCTAAAATAATTGTTTAAACATTTACGAACTTTATTTCAAATCATACAAAATCGAGCTCTGATACCAACTTGATAGGACTCGACTTGAATTCCATCTAATGAATTTAGCGATCCCGCCGAACACTCTACTGGACCCTCTTGTAGTCTAACTAGCAAGACTTAAAAGGATACTATGGAGCTAACCCTTAACTTTAATCTTTTGCCAAACATATGAAACATAAATTTTAAAATGAATTATTAAGAGCACAATCAAAAGCATTTTTCACAAATTTAAAACTTCTATATCAAGTATGCAATTTATCATTAAGTATTTTATATATGATAATGTAATACACCACCATAAATATAACAAGCTTTACAAAATTTAACTATAATCCAAAATATGCACATGCGGATGATTTATGTCCAAATCAAAATATTCATAAAGTAGCTTCACAGAAACATCGATCGTCTTTGGCCCACCTAATCTGAAGGAGGAGAACGTGTACCTGATCACTTGTTCCTACACCTAGGGAGATTTTTATAACATAAAACCAAAATATTGTGAGCTACAAAAGCTCAGTGAATGTGTATGGTTTTCTATTTAAATTAATTTAAAAGAAATTTTACCTCCTAAAAACCTTTGAAAAGAATTGCTATTTAAAACATTTTCATTTTTTAAAACGTTTGTTTTATAAACTTGCTAAGCAATTTTAAAAATTCGTAATCATGAGTAAAACATGATAAAATTTTATACTAAAATAGATTCATAAAATACTAAAATATTTCATAAATTTTCAAAGCATAGCTAAAACATTTTCTTTCTCAAATCCACTTTTAATGATATATTTTTCTTTCTAAAAATGCACTAATGGGAACCCAAAGGAAGCTACAACTACATGGCGACTATAATCTAATGTTGCTCAATATGGGGTCATGTGGCGTAAAAGCTAGTATTCTCATACCGTGACAAAACTATAAAGACATCTCGTTACTACATAACAGAATTCTACATTGCACATCGTATAGCGAGACAATACCCTACAAGTGTAGAGGGCGACACGACAGACTGACAGACTCAATCCCTCAAGGTTAATGAAACGCCCTCCCAACACTTATCATACACTGTAGGGTATACCGGCCGAGTCTGAATCTATAAAATCTATAAACTTGGGTAGTCCACTGACCTTTGAAATCTTTCTCTTTCTATAATTCAAATCGAGTTATTTTCATTCTATAGACATAAAAATATAGTAACATACTGCATAATATCTCGTTTCATGCTAGAATATAAAATCATTTATAAACTAAAAATGATTAATAGAAATTTGTAAAATACTTGCAAAATAACTAAGATGTATTTAATATAGATAAAATATTTCACACTTACTACTAGCTTCTAGTTCAATAATAATCTCTCTTTTGCATCCTCCGCTAGCTCGCTGCGTCATGTACATTTAAATACAGACACGATTTTCGCTTAGAACATACATGCACATTACACACCTCAATTTCAAGTCAATTCTTGACAGAACCTAACCCGGATTCCTTCTAATGAACCCAGCGATCTTGTCGGGCACCCCATGAAACTCTTCTGAAGTTTAACCATCAAGACCCAAAAGGATGTCATGGAGCGAACCCGTGTCTACTAATACTTTGTTGATTATAAAAATTCTGCATTTTTAAATCTTATTTCTAATTTTGTAAAGCGAAATAAGAATATAACTAAAAACATCATCATTAATGTTCAAATAATCTAAAACGTACATGCATTCTTATGATATGAAAAGTTTAGAAAATTGTTCGAAATCAAAAATTCGCACAACATATAATTAATATCCAAATCACAATGCTAATAAATGAAATTATGTAGCGTTATCGATCATCTTGGCCCACCTGATTATAACGAGGCAATCTGGTACCTTGGTCTCCTATTGCTACAAATGGGAGTTTTTTTGTATCATAAAACCAAAAAACGTTATGAGCTACAAAACTCAGTGAGTGCGTAAGAGTTTCTATCTAAATAAATCCTTTCTAAAATATACTTCTCGAAAATAGTTTCTTTGAAAATATTTTTCTTTAAAACAATTTATTTCTAAAACTTGGGTTTTATAAATTTACTTTAAAATTTCAAAAGCTTTAACTAAATTGATTTCATAAAGTGCTAAAATAATTCATAATTTCTAAAATATTTATAAAACATTTTCTTTTGAAAAGTTTGCTTTAATGGTATGCTTCTTTTTCTAAAAATTGCACTAATAGAGAACCCAAGGGAAACTACAATCACATAAGCGGTCAGACCAGCTCCACTTAGTGTGGGGAGTCACATGGTGTAAAAGCTAGTATTGCACACCGTGACAAAGCTACAATGACATCTCTCTACTACGTGGTTGAACTACCATTGAACATCGTATAGCGAGATAATACTCTACAAGTGTAGAGGGCGACACGCCAGATATGATAGATTCGATCCCCCTGATGTTAGCAGGACTAGCCCTTCTAACACTTGTCATACATTGCGAGATATACCGGCCAGGTCTAAAGCTACAAGGTCTATCTATCTATAAACTTAAGCCGTTTCACTAGTCTTTGAAAAACCTTTTTGCTCTTTCTATAATTCAAATCAAATTCTCTTTATGCTATTAATATAAAAATGTTAAAATATTGCATACTATCTTATAAGTAAACTATTTATTTTCATGCTAAAATATATAAAAATATTTATAAGTTAAAGCGAATAATGAAAAGTTATAAACTGTTGCATAATAGACTGAAAATTATTTAATAAAACATTTGTACACTCACTGCTTGCTTCCTAGTTCACTTGTGTTTATTGCCTCAGCGACCTCTTCAGCTTGCCTCCTTATCTACACTTAATCACAAATTAAAATCTCCATTCAGCTTGTAGAACACTTCAATCTCAAGTCATTCCTACTATTTCTACAACTTATAATTTTCATCCAGGTTACTATGGACTACAATGCTGTTAGTCCAACTCGAGCTATGAGCTCGCACCCCAGTTCGCATAGCTTATCCCTTTCAGCTAGTCCTTACTTCCTTCGACTCAGCCTATCTTGCGAGTATCCACTATTCCAGTGAGCTCACTTAACTACCTTTTTTAATGAACTGCTTCCTTCTAGCTTAGCCCGATTTACAAGCTTAGCTTAGCTCATAAAGCCTTAATCCAGCTCGGACAGACATTAATAAGGGCTTGCGATTTTACCCAGCTCACTCTTTGTGAGCTCCCATTCCAGCCCAGTCAAGACAGGTGAGATGGAGAGCAATAGGCGTAGCCCAGCTCACTCCCCAATCGACCATCTTGACTAGCTGAAAATGGGTTGAGGGTCTCATCCAACTCGTACCTTATGAACTCCTGGCCCAACTCACATAAACTCATTTCTAACACCTCTTTTTCCAGGTTTTACATTTTACATACCCATTAACAAACTCCGACCTCATTTAGTTTTACGTGCATACTTTGACAACATTTTATCAACTTCATCACTTTAAAGTCAAGTCGCAACCACAATAGGTTGTGCGACGGAAACTCAAGTCATTCTAAACCATAGTCAATCTACTATAGATCAACATTATTTCTCAACTACTTCACTTACCAAATATCTCCTTGCTCTTTTGCCTTACTTTTCCATTTATCTGCTGCTTCAAACTCTCGATCTACATACAAAAATCTCGTAAACACATATGCAACCATGGTTGTTCCCAATAGATTTCTCACCCAAAATAAAACTATGAAAATTCGTTCTTACCATTTAGTCCTTACTAGATTTGGTTTCTAAACCTGTTCTTCACCTTTCAGTAGTTTGATTTCCTCAAAAATGATGGAGACTTGGCCTGAAACAGCTATAAATCTACCTTCCTCTTATTTTGTCGATAGCTTTCTCTCTCCTCTGTAGATTTTTCTTCTATTTTCCTAACAATCACTCGCCACACACCCATATTTATAGGTGTGGGTCAAGCTCGCTTTTCACCCTTAAATTTCCTCAAACTTACGATTTTACCAGATTATAGAGAATTCTCCACTTTTTTCCAATGCTCTTGTCCTTTCTCTTCATTTACAATTCTACCATTCTTATGAAAATCTTTTATTTACACTAATTGCCCTTCAACTTTTTCTAATTTAAATTTACTCCCGATCATTCTAGGAATTCTATAAAAATTTAATTTCATCTTAGACGACTTTAAAATCTCTTTTATTATTTCATAAACAAGGTATATGAGTATAATACCCCATTCTGTACATATGTACAGTAATAGAATTGGGAGAGGGTATTACAATTCTATTATCGATACAATTTATAAATTCATCCAGGTTATAACGGACTAAAGCACTGTCTAGTCCAGTCCGAGCTACGAGATTCGACCAGCTCGTCCAACTCCCTTTTTCTGCGAGCTTCTGTCTTCACCTAGCTCAGTCTAATCCGCAGGTACTGCCCAACTCGCCCTTTACGAGGTACTGCCTTAGTCTAGTTTAGATAGACACTATAATGGGTTATGACATCACCCAACTAACTTTACGAGCTGCCGCTCTAGCCCAGCTCGGACAAATGCTGAAAAGGGCTACGGGCATCACCTAGCTCATTCTTTGCGAGCTTTCGCCCTAATCCAGCTTGACCTTACTCACGCGTGCTAAATTCTAACATTTCTTTTCCAGGTTTTACACTTACACATGCATCAACACATCCCAATCTTATCAAATTTCACACTTTTATATCTCAATCAAAAACCATTTTGAAACATAAATCTTACGAGTTTGCATATACATTGATATAAAGCCACTTGGAAATATAAATGCATGCATCGTAAAAATCCATTCCATAACATGCTTTATTTAGAATCCATTCATAACATAAATATAGATTCATAAATATAGTATCATTCATAAAACATGTATCCAATGAAACCTTGGAAAATCATTTAAGGTATTTGTCACGTTCTGGGTGGGATGAACCACCATCCTTATTGGCCAATATGACAGTGTCATTCATTCATTCATAGTATAGTACTTTATGACATGCAGAGGGTAACACGATAGATACGACAAACTCAATCCCCCCTCAGTTAGTAACACCTCCTCCCCTTCCCTCCTTCCCCCCTTTCTGCCCCCTCCCCCCCTCCCGCAATTGGACATGTCATGCACGTATAAGGTACCTCGGTCAGTTTTATTCATATCATATCTCATTCCTTTCATGGGGAAGGGTAACCATTGGTTTTGAAAACTTTCTTTCTTTATGCTTTGAAAATTTCGTTCATATGCTAAAACAATTTACATAAAAATAAATTTCTTCAAATTGTTGCTAAAAGCATATAAACATATTTGCTTCAATAATTGATGCTATAAACGTTTCTTTAGATAAATTTGTAAAGATATTTTGAAGGGACCTGACCCGGATTTCCCTTATTGGAACCCGAGCAGAACCCTCCCGGCACCCCAACAGAAGTTCTTGTAGTCTTTATATTGGTGACTGACTTAAAGGACTTCGTGGAGCGAACCTGTGATAAAAATTCATTTAATAATCATCTAAAAATTTGGGTGGAAAAAATTTTGGCAGCACAACGGCTGTTTTCCGAACTTTCCAACCCTTTCAAAACACCTATAAATCAACATGTCAACACTTTTAAAATCATTCATTAATTTCTCCACTTCCAATAAGGACCTCAGGTCCTCTTCACAATCAAACTCAATCATAAAGTAAATAACTTCGTTATAAAAAATAATTAAATTAGAAGCCATGTTAAATTTAAGAATATTTCTTTGTACAAAAATTTGAAATATTTATATAAGATCAAAAACAAATATTCACTCTATGCATGTTTATGAAGCATACAAAATATATACATTGATTTCACCGCTGCGTCATCAGAAAGGCTCACCTATTCTTGCGTCGTAAATTTACTCGCTCTGGGCACCTGTACCTGCATCCGGGAAGGTTTTTCATGATGAAAACAGAAAAAGAGTGAGCTAACGGAGCTTAGTGAGTTTTATCCATTTCTATTTAAACCTTGCTTTCTAAAATAGTGTCCCAAAATTCATTTTAAAAGAAATCATTATTTCTTAACCGTTTCTATATTTTTGAAAACCACTTATTTCGTAAATATTATAAGCGATTTCAAAAGCTATTGTTTTGAATGAAATCAAAATATTCTTTTATATTTCATAAACTTTCATAAAACGATTAAAATGCTATTTTCTAAATCTCACATATAATAATTTACTTTTCTTTCTAAAATGAACTAATGGAAACTCGAGAAGTTACAATTACATGGCGACTAGACTAGCGTCGCTTAATGTAAGGTCACATGGCAAAATTGTTAGTGGCGCTCACCGTGACAAAACTACAAAGACATCCGAACTACTACGCAGTAAGAACTACCATGACATACGTGGAGCAAGATAATACCCACGTGTAGAAGGCGACACGACTGACTCAAACTCCACACGCAGATGTTAGTGACACATAACTACGCCCTCCCAACACTAGCCATATACGTATAGGGTATTTCAGTCGGGTTTGAATCTATAAATGGTCTATAAGGTTGGTTAAGCCATTAGCCATTTAAATTTTCATGATTATATTTCAATTTTGTATTTTTCATTCCATAAGCATGAAAATTCTAAAACATTTTTCATTAAATCTCACTAAATTATAAAAGTTCAACATTTCTACGATTTCATGCTTAGAATACTTTCTTTTAAACTAAAATATAAAAGCATTTCATAAATCCACATGATTAATAAAAATTCATTTATAAATAATAATACTTTCAAAATAATAAGCTAATAATGCATTTGACGTTCGTAAAATAAATTTAGGCTCACTATTTTCTAGCTCACGGAATGTTCGCGATTTCCTAGTTCACGAGAATATTTGACTTCGGGTAACTTCGTCTCCATGTTATCTACATATTTGAGCATTTTATTTTTAAGCAACATCGAAACTAAATTTATTCACATCCTTTCCATCATAATCACATTTAAAATTATGGTTAGGGGTGTACTAGTGAGCTTAATTTACAATGCGTCACACTTTCGTAATTACACAAATTTTTATCACAAAATCACCATTATATTCTAATGCATTCCTTTGAATTTCCAAGCTATTTTTCATCGTCAAAACAACCCCAAACATCTTTCGAAACATCCAAAATAATTTTCCATTAAAGTTTTACACACTAATATCACACCAAAATTCATAACACACTTAAAATTCATTTAAACCATCTACCACCTTTTGGCTGTGACATAACATGCTTCCAACCCCAAATTTTCTTTTTAATTTTCATACCAAAACCACATGCAATTCCATTTACATCATAAAACACCACAAACCTAAACATTATTTCATCACAAAATCAACCATGTCCATAAATCCAAGGATTACACAAACTAAGTCATGGAAACTAAAATCTTGCCTCTTCAAATTGATTCCAAATGGATGGATTTCCATTCTAGGTTAGTGTGGACCTCATGCATGGGTGAAAAAGTTTCAAAACAGCTTCGGAACCACCAAAACAGCCACTGTTTTCAGCTCCTTCACCTCTCGATCAAGCTCCTCTCTTTCTCCTCTTAAAATTGAAATCACTTCTCTCTTGAATACTTGACCTTGTGCTTCTTGTAATTTGCTTCTTGCATGTGTGAAAAGCCTCCAAAAACAGCTTCAAAACATCATAAAATACAAGCTGTTGTCTTCAATGGTATCTCACGGCAGAGCTGTCCTCTTTTCTTGGCAGTTTGTCACGGCGGAATTGTTCTTAACTTGGCAGAACTGCGGTCTTTCCTCTCTTGCTAAATAGCTTGCTGCATGTATAGAGGAACTTCAAAATTAACTACTAAAATGGCTCACATAATAGCTGTCTCGGTCTCATCCTCATGACAGAACACTCTTGATTTCTCTCTTAAATGTCGAACAACTCTCTCTTTTCTTTTTGTTTCTAGTTTGATCGAGTATGTGTTCTTTTTATTCACTTGTTTGCTTTCACTTTTGAGTTCATTATATATATGGTGCACAATTTCTTGCCACTTGTCAAGCTTTTCTTCACTCATTTTGACATATGTCTTCCATGCAATCTCTCTTCTTTTCATTTCATGTCAAGTGTCCCACTATGCATTACTTTCAAGCTATTCGATTTCCTAAAATATCGTTCTCGTATTCGAAATCATTTCGGGTTCATTTGGAAATCTTATTAGCACCAATTTCGCATCAACGAATTTTATTAAAATTCGATTATCTTTCTGAATCCAATTGATTTAAACTATTTTATTGTATTGCAACTAAAATCATCTCCGATCCTATCTGAAAATTCTACTGAAATTCAATTGTACATTCGGGTACTTAGATTATTTTATTTTTCCATGGAATTGTATACGGTATTAAAATCAAATAGAGTACTTTCGTCCTATAAACTTCGGATCACTTAAAATATTTTCAAATGAACTTATCTTTGATCCGTCTTAGTTTCGTTTAACACTAGTACTGATTTTTCAGAACTTTTGATTCGCATGGTCCACTTCCTGAAAATCACTATTTATGTGAACATTATTTATACGAAAATACTATTCATCAAAAAAAATTTATTTCTTTTATGGAGAGGAAATTCTGGGTTTTATGAATTCGAAAATCATTATTCACTTGAAAAAACTATTAATTTGAAAATACTATTCATTCGAAAAAATTTTATTTCTCCTAAATAAAGAAAATTTCAAGCTTCATATAGTTCGTCAACTAACAACTTTCATAAACTCATTTAAATTTCAAGATGCTTTAATATTAATAAAAAACACTTTATAACATGCATTTCAAATTTATAAAATAATTTTACGCTCACCGATTCCTAACTCACGATACTCCACAATTTTGTATTCCTTCACCTCCTCATTACCTACGTATTTTCATGTTCTATTTTTAGGCAACATCAAAATCAAACTTATTCATATATACATTTCCACTAACACACATCAACACACACAAATGCCTTTTTACATAGAGATTTTGAAACATTCTTTTTCCTAGTCGTATCAACCTCATTTTTTTTTTTTTTTTGCATATAATTTCCATTCGAAATTCTTGATATCCTAGCATGTATAACACCACAATTTAAGTCTAAATTCTACATCAATGCATGAAACACATTCTTGATTCATTTTGGCTTATGTTGATCGAATTCTCACCAACTTTTATACCCTTAATTTCATTCAATTTTTCTCGTCCACAATCACACTTAAACACATGTATAAGGGTGTAAATGTAAGTCCAATTTATAAAATATCACATTTGTGTAAATAACCAAAGTTTGGCCGCAAAGTAGTCATTTGACATTCCAATGAATTTCTTTCAATTCCATGTTAACTCCATTATCAATAAAACTCATAAAATCATTCAAAACATTCAAAAATAATTGTCTAACACTTTGAATTCCATATGGTCAAAACATGGTAGCTTGATATACCATATCTTTGTTTCAAATTTCAACATCCAAACTCAACATTTAAGCACATCCACATGTATGAAAAATACTTAAATAAATTAAAATCAATTTGAGCCATTTAAATCTCCTCTTGGCCGAGCACTATAACCACACACAACACCAATTTTTTATCAAGTTTTTCACTTGCATGCACATTAAAATCACACCAAATATCATAACAGCGTTACTAGTGTCCTAAATAACATCAACTCAAGCTTAAATCAAAATTACATTTTTATTAGTAAGCTTACCAATGGCCCTTGGATCACAAGCCTTGTTTTCCCATAACTTCGAGGTCTCAAAACTCTAGATTCATACATAAAAATCACAAACCATCCATTAGAGATCATTAATCTAAAAATTAATACAAGAAAAGTCATGGAAACTTGAATCTTACCACTTCAAAACAACATGCAATGGGTGGGTTTCTTTCTTAGGCTTGTGTACATCATTTGCATGTGTTGAAAACCCTTCAAATTGACCTCAAAACCACTAGGTGCAGCATGCTATCTTAGTCTCTCCCTCTCGGTAGAATGCCTCCCTCTCATTTTAGAATTGTTCCTTTGTTTTCTTTTAACCGAGAGCTTCTTCTCTAAAATGGCTTACATGTGTTTGAAAACACTCAAATATGCTCTCAAAATCACAAAACGATGTTGTTATCCTCCTTGGTTCTTCTTGGTCGAGAGCTCCCTTCTTGTGGCTAAGAGCTTCCCTTTTTGTTTCTCTTTCATTTTTCTTTCATGCAACTTCACTTCTCACTCTTGCAAATGGACCGAATGCTTCACTTCTCTTTCTTTCATTTATCATTTCACTTTATTTTTAGAGTGTTTGGAAGTACAATTTAATTTTTATATAGTTTTTGGGATAATTGGAAGAAAATTTAAATATTAAAAGTTGAGGATAAAATTGTAAAAATAAAAGATTTTATAAAGAATGGTAAAATTGTAAATATGAGAAAAGGACAAAGACATTGGGGAAAAAATGAAGAATTCTCTAGAATCTGGCAAAAGCGTAATTTTAAAGAAGTCCAAAGATGAAATCAAGTTTAACCCACACCTATAAATATAGGTGTGTAGTGGATATATTGGTAGAAGAAAAATCTGAAAAAGAAAGAGAGAGGAAGAGAAGCTATCGCCGGCAGAAGCAAAGAGGGCAGATCTGCAGTTGTGCCGAGCTGATTTCTGTCATTTTTAAGGAGGATCAAGTTGTTGGAAGGTGAAGAACAGATTTAAGGAGCAGATCTAATCTGGTGGTTTAAAGTTGTAAGCGAGAGAGAAAGCAAGACAAAAGGCTGAGCAAGGGTTTGATGATAGCGAGCTGAGGGGAGGTCGTTGAGGAGGTCGATGAAGCATTGGCGCAAGTGAATAGGACAGCAAGCAGTGGGTGTGAAAAAATTTTCCTTATGTTAAATGCTTTTTAGATTTTTTTGTAATTATTATATAAATTCTTATAAATTATTTTTAACCCATCAATAGTTCATGATTAGCATGAAAGATTAGCTTATTTGAAATATAGAAGAGTAAAAAAAAAAGTAAAGATTTTCAAGGACTAGTGGAATGACTCAAGCTTATCGGTAGACAGACCTTCTAGCATTAGACCCGACCGGTATACCCCATAGTGTAGGGCAAGTATTGAGAGGGTTAGTCCTGCTAACATCGGGGGATAGAGTTTGTCATGTTTGTTGAGTCACCTTCTGCACCGTGGGGTATTGTGTCGCTTGCGATGTGCGATGATAATTCCGCCACGCAGTAGCGAAGTGTCTTTGTAGCTTTGTCACGATGTGCGATGATAATTCCGTCATGTGACCCCTCACACACTGAGCGAAGCTAGTCTACCTGTTCATGTGGTTGTAGTTTTCCTTGGTTCTCCATTAGTACAGATTTTAGTAAAAGTAGCATACCATTGAAAAACAGGTTTCGGAAAGAAATTATTTTAGAAAAAGTTTTTGAATTCCTAAAGAAAATTTATAAAACTCAAGTTTTCGAAAACAAATCATTTTTAAAGAAAAAATGTTTTCATGAGGTATTTTATAAAACTTAGTTTAATTAAACCCTCGCAATCACTAGGCTCTATAACTTATAATTATTTTTGGTTCTATGTTACAAAACCTCCTAGGTGCAGGAACAAGGAATCAAGGTACCAGTCTGTCGCAATCAGGCTAGGTGAGTTAGACGACTAACGACACTGCATTGTTTCTTCTATGAACACTATGCTTCTAATATTATTATCAATTATGTTATCGTGCATATTTTAAAATTTGAATAATATTTTGTAGAATTTTATATATAACCATGACGACATGCCTATTTTAGATATTTGTATATTTATGATAATGTTTTTAATCACAACATGATTGGTATGGATGTTGAGAAGAAATTTTAAGATAGATGGTTTTCTTGTTTAGCAAAGTTACTTCTCGATATGGGTCCGCTTCACGACATCCTTTTGGGTCTTAATAGTTAGACTTCAGAAGAGTCTCGTGGGGTGCCTGGCAAGACCGGCGGGTTCATTAGAGGGAATCTGGGTTGGGTCTTGTCAGTTTGGTATTAGAGCCAGAGTTTTAGAAAATTTTGAGTAAAGGTTTTTTCGAACATTGTTTTCAGTTAAAATTTTTCATAAATTACCTAAAGACTTCAATAATACGATTTTAACTTCCAATTTATACTTTTTATGACTAAATTTCATAGAATCATGCGTCGTCGAGGTCACCCATCTAAAAGAGCAGCTGCTTAGGTACCTGCACCAAAGGAGGGACATGTTGACGAGTTCAACGTGTCTATAGATCAAGATCAAGTTGGACCTTCACGACCTACGGAGTACACAGGTGAGAATATGAATATGGAGCAATTAGCTCAAGTTTTGGGAGCGGCATTCCATTAGCCACAAGAATCAAGGGTTTCCATCGAACGCGCTTGGAAATTAGGTGTTAAGCCTTACGATCGGACCAGCGATCCATAGTGCACATTATCATGGTTAGAGACTATTGAGGAGATCTTCCAAGTCATGGGCTACTCAGAGGATCAAATGGTAGTATTCTCCACCTTCCTCCTAAAGGACCGAGCAAAAGACTGGTGAAAGGCCATCCAGAGACGGAACATAGCTGGAGTATCCTGGGCGCTATTTAATCAGGAATTCATGGATAAGTTCTACCCGAAGAGCTATCAGGATGCAATGATTGAAGAATTCTTCAAGCTGGAGCAGGGCAACTCATCTGTGGTAGATTACGAGAGAAGATTTTCAAAGCTGGTTCGCATAGTACCGTTCATAGTGAATGATGAGGAGCAGAAGGCCAAGAGATTTGCAGCAGGCCTGAATCTGAAGATTCGAGCTTATGTAGCATCAGCAGCTCATTCGCAGTACAATGAGTTGGTAGAGGCAACCATCAAAGTGGAAAGAAGCATTGAAGCTATGCCAAAGTCAAAGAAGATGATTTAGAAACGCAAATGGTCGGGAAACTTCATCGGAGGACCTAGCAAGTTCACTAGGAGCAGAGAGTCATCAGCTAGATCAGGTAGTCGAAGGTCAAGCCAAGGGACTCAATCTAACCAAGGCTCAATAAAGCAATCAGTAGGCTCTGGGAGCAACAATGACAGTTGGAAGAACTGGCCAGTGTGCAAGAACTGCGGAAGGATGCATCCGGGCGAATGTTTCAGAGGTAGCACCAGATGTTTTAGATGCGGGCAGGAGGGCCATTTTATGAAGGACTGCCCAAATGTAGTCTCAGCTACTAGACCGGAGACTAGAGCCGTAGCTCCAGAACAGACTAGTGGAGGTCAAGGATTCGATCAAAGGGGATCCCAAGTCAGATGGACCTCCAATTCTGGCCAGCTTAGCAGAGTATCAAGTAGAGGTGTACCTTCCCGAGGTCAATTAGGCAGACCCCATACCCAGGCCAGAATGTTCGCGGTGACCCAACAGGAGGCAGATGCTACCCCGAAGGTCGTGACAGGTATTATTTTAGTCTTCAACTGTGACACATATGCATTAGTGGACCTTGGGGCTACCCATTCATTCGTGTCTAAGAGGTTTGCTAAGGTTAGTGGTGTCAAACCGGAACATCTATATTGTAGCATGGTAGTGTCTATCCCTACGAGAGGTTCTCATCAAGCAAAAAAGATATTCCGAGGAAGTATAGTAGTCATCGAAGGGGGAGAGTTCCGGCGAATTTGATTGTATTTGACATCCATGACTTCAATGTCATATTGGGAATGGATTGGTTGTCAATGTATAATGCCTGGGTGGATTGTTTTCGAAAAGAAGTTAGATTTCCCAAAGTTGGAGAGTCAGATGTTATTTTTCATGGGATACAAAGATTGCTTTCTACCAGCGTCATATCAGCTTTAGAGGCCAGAAAGATGTTTATGAAGTCTTGTCGAGGATACTTAGCCTATGTCATAGAGGAAAGGTACGACGGAGCGAGCTTGGAAGACATTCCAGTAGTTAGAGAATTTTCAAATGTGTTTCCGGAAGATCTTCCAAGATTGCATCCAGACCGAGAAATGGAATTCTAGATAGATTTGTTAACAGGAACCGAGCCAATTTTTATTGCCCCGTACAGAATGGCGCCAGCTGAGTTGAGAGAATTGAAAGTACAGATGGAAGAATTGCTAGATAAAAGATTTGTACGATCCAGTCATTCACCTTAGGGAGCTCCATTGCTATTCGTCAAGAAGAAAGACGGGAGCTTAAGACTATGTATCGACTACAGACAGTTGAACAAAGTGACTATAAGGAATCAATATCCGCTCCCATGAATTGATGACTTATTTAATCAACTATAGGGATCTAGAGTGTATTCAAAAATCGACTTGAGGTCAAGCTATCATCAGTTGAGGATTCGTGCCGAAAACGTTCCTAAGACTGCTTTCAAGACCAATATGGACATTATGAGTTCCTTATCATGCCATTCGGATTGACTAATGCCCCAGTAACATTTATGGACCTAATGAAAAGGATCTTCAGGCCATATCTAGACAAGTTTATGATTGTGTTTATCGACGATATCTTGGTGTATTCAAGCAGCTATGAGGAGCATGCAGAACATCTCTGGATAGTGCTACAGACCCTGCAAGAGCATCAGCTATATGCAAAGCTTAGTAAATGCTAATTCTGGCTGGACAGTGTCACTTTCTTGGGTCACGTAGTATCAGCTAAAGGAATCAGTGTAGATCCTCAAAAGATAGAAGCAATAACGAGTTGGAGACTGCCTACAAATATTACTGAGGTTTGGAGTTTCCTCGGATTGACAGGTTACTACAGGAAATTTATAGAGGGGTTTTCTAGGATAGCAGCCCTACTGACCAGGTTGACCAGAAAAGAAAAAAGGTTTGAATGGTTAGACGCTTGCCAGTAGAGTTTTGACGAGCTAAAGAGAAGATTGACATCAGCTTCAATGTTAACTTTACCAATAGGGGAGGATGGATTCACTATCTTTAACAATGCCTTAAGACAGGGTCTAGGGTGTGTTCTGATGCAAAATGGTAAAGTCGTAGCATATGCTTTTAGGCAGTTGAAGCCACATGAACAGAACTACCCTGCCTACGATCTAGAGCTCGCAACAGTAGTATTCGCGCTGCGAATATGGAGGCATTACCTCTATGGTGTTCCTTGCCAAATATTTACACACCACAAGAGTTTGCAGTATCTGTTCACTCAAAGAGAGCTAAATATGAGGCAACAACGGTGGTTGGAATTGATTAAAGATTATGATTGTACAATAGAGTACCACCTCGGAAAGGCCAATGTAGTGGCAAATGCTTTGAGTCGATGACTTGCGAGTTCCCTAGCTTATTTGAGGACAGTATATCTACCACTTTTAGTGGAATTGAGATCATTGGGAGCCTGGCTAGGTGTAGCAGATTCAGGGGCCTTATTAGCTGCATTTTATGTTTGCCCCATTCTGATAGACCAGATAAAGGAACAACAGTGGCAAGATCCCCAATTGGTAAAGATAAGACAAGAAATCGGAGAAGGACCAAAGCGAATTTTACGATCAGGGAAGATGGCATATTGATGGTGGGAAAACGTCTATGCATGCCAGATATTAGTGATCTGAAAAGAGAAATCATGGAAGAAGCTCATTCTCCAGCATATGCTATGCATCTGGGCAGCACGAAGATGTACCGTACCCTGAAAGAGCATTATTGGTGGAAAAGGATGAAGAGAGAGATCGTTGAATTCATATCCATTGTCTCATCTGTCAGCAAGTGAAAGCAGAACATCAGAAACCGACAGGATTACTTCAGCCGCTTTCCATCCCTGAATAAAAGTGAGAGAATATCACCATGAATTTTGTTGTAGAGCTCACATGCAGTCAAAGGGGGCATGATGCCATATGGGTGATAGTAGACAGATTGACGAAGTCCACGCATTTCGTGCCAATCAAGAGCAATTACCCCCAAGCAAGTTAGCGTAACTCTACATAAATGAGATCGTGAGACTCCATGGTATCAGAGAGAACCATCCAGACGCTTGAAGACATGCTTAGAGCGTGTGTTTTGGAATTTAGAAGGAGTTGGGATACATACCTACAACCTATGGAGTTCGTATAAAATAACAGTTATCAGGCCAGCATAGTATGAGTATGAAGCTCTATATGGAAGGAAGTGCCGAACTCCAGTATGTTGGTATGAGGTAGGCGAGAAGAAGCTGATAGGTCCTGAGCTTGTCCAAATGACTTCAGATAAGATTAAGATCATTAGGGACAAGCTTAAGATAGCAAATGACAGACAAAAGAGCTATGCGGACAACTGCCGTAGGGACCTTGAGTTTGAAGTTGGGGATAGAGTATTTATCAGGATATCCCCGTGGAAGGGAGTGCTCAGATTTGGGAAGCATGGGAAGCTGAGTCTGCGCTATATCGGTCCGTACGAAATCATGGAGAGAGTAGGACCTGTGGCCTATAGATTAAAGCTGCTTCAGTAGTTGAGTAAGATTCATGATACCATGTATCCATGCTCCGCAAGTATGTTGCAGATCCATCCCATATACTTAAGGAACAACCGGTAGAGCTAAGAACGAATCTGACTTATGAAGAGGAACTGGTGCAGATATTAGACCATAGAGAGCAAGTGCTGCGAAGTAAAGTTATCCCTTTAGTGAAAGTATTGTGGAGGAATCATGAGGTAGAAGAAGCTACTTGGGAGCATGAAGATCAAATGCATCAGAGGTACCCCCATCTTTGTCAGTGTAGTATGTAAATTTCAAGGAATTTTTGTAAGGGGAGAAGAATTGTAATACTTTCTTTCAAGTTGTACTGTATTTAGGTGTGGGCTGAGATAAATTTTATTTATAAAATAATAAAAAGGATTTTTAGAGTGTTTGAAAATGCAATTTAATTTTTATAGAGTTTCAAGGATAATTGGAAGAAAATTTAAATATTAAAAGTTGAGGGTAAAATGGTAAAAATAAAAGATTTTATAAAAATGGTAAAATTGTAAATATGAGAAAAGGACAAGGATATTGGGGAAAAATGAAGAATTCTCTAGAATCTGGTAAAAACATAATTTTAAAGAAGTTCAAGGGTGAAATCAAGTTAACACACGTCTATAAATATAGGTGTGTGGTGGGTATGTCAGCAGAAGAAAAATCTAGAAAAAAAGAGAGAGGAAGAGAAGCTATCACCAGCAAAAGTAAAGAGGATAGATCTGCAACTGGGCCCAACTGATTTCTACCATTTTTTAGGAGGATCAAGCTATTGGAATGTGAAGAACAGATTTAAGGAGCAGATTTGATCTGGTGGTTTGAAGCTGTAAGCGAGAGAGAAAGCAAGGCAAAAGGTTGAGCAAGGGTCTGGTGACAGCGAGCTAAGGAGAGGTTGCTGAGGTGGTCACGGAAGCAATGGTGCAAGTGAATAGAACAAGTAGTGAGTATGAAAAGATTTTCTTGCGTTAAATGCTTTTCAGATTTTTCTACAATTATTATATAAATTCTCATAAATTATTTTTAGTCCATCAATAGTTCATGATTAACATAAAAGATTAGCTTATTTGAACTATAGAAAAGTTAAAAAAAAAAAGTAAAGATTTTCAAGGACTAGTGGAACGACCCAAGCTTATCGGTAGACATACCTTCTAGCATTAGATCCGACCGGTATACCCCACAGTATAGGTCAAGTGTTGGGAGGGTTAGTCCTGCTAACATCGGGGGGATAAAGTCTATCATGTCTGTTGAGTTGCCCTTTACACCGTGGGGTATTGTCTCGCTTGTGGTGTGCGATGATAGTTCCGCCACACAGTAGTGGATTGTTTTTGTACCTTTGTCACGATGTGCGATGATAGCTATTCCGCCACATGATCCCTCCTACCCTGAGCTAAGTTGGTCTACCCGTTCATGTGGTTGTAGTTTTCCTTAGGTTCCCCATTAGTACAGATTTTAGTAAGAGCAGCATACCATTGAAAAGCAGGTTTCAGAAAGAAATTATTTTAGAAAAAACTTTTGAATTCTTAAAGAAAATTTATAAAACTCAAGTTTTCGAAAATAAATTCTTTTTAAAGAAAAAATGTTTTCATGAGGTATTTTATAAAACTTAGTTTAATCAAGCCCTCACAGTCACTAAACTTTATAGCTTATAATTATTTTTGATTCTATGTTACAAAATATCTCAGGTGTAGGAATAAGGAATTAGGATACCAGTTCGCCGCGATCAGGCTAGGTGGGTCAAACGACTGACAACACTGCATTGTTTCTTTTGTGAACACTGTGCTTCTAATGTTATTATCAATTATGTTATCGTGCATATTTTAAAATTTAAATAATATTTTGTAGAATTTTTATATATAACCATGACGATATGCCTATTTTAGATCTTTGCATATTCTTGATAATATTTTTAATCATAACATGATTGACATGGATGTTGAGAAGAAATTTTAAGATAGATGGTTTTCTTGTTTAGCAAAGTTACTTATCGATACGGGTCCGCTCCACGACATCCTTTTGGGTCTTAATAGTTAGACTTCAGAAGAGCCTCGTAGGGTGCCCGACAGGACCGTCGGGTTCATTAGAAGAAATCCGGGTTGGATCTTGTCACGCTTGTCACTATTTCAAGCTTTCTCTTTGGCACTTGTCATTAAACTAATTTCACATGTTAACCCTTATCTCTCATGCAAGCACTCTTCCTCTCTTTTCATGCCACCTTGCATGCATTCTCTCCCATTTCATGCCACATGTCTCATGCATTTATTCACACTTTTTAATTTCATAAAATGAACTCATACATGTCTTTTGCCATAAAATCTAATCATGTCCTTTTTGGTAATTTCCTTGAAACTAATATATTTTAAATCCTGTATTAATTACCAAATCGATTTCGTATTCGAAATCATTTTCGGTCTGTCCAAAAATTCTATTAGAATTCGATTACACATCCAGACATTTTAAATTATTTGTTACTCCATAAATAAGGGCATTTGTGCAGTACTAAAATCAGAAAAGGGTATTTTTTGTAATTATTTTTTTAATCTAATAAACTTCGAATCACTTACAATCTATTTGAATAGACTTATTTTCGATTTGTTTCGGCTTTCTTTAACACTATTATTAATTTCAAAACTTTCGATTTGTAAGGTCTTCTTTTCAAAAATTATTATTCATACAGATACTATTCATCCAGAAATACTATTCACTAGAAAAATTTTATTTCTCATAATAAGAGAATTGTAACACCCCTTCCCAATTTTTACTATTGTACATTTGTACGGAATAAGGTATTGTACGGATGTACGTTTATTTGTCATATAATAAAAAGGATTTTTAAGTGTTTGGAGGTGAAAATAAATTTTTATTAAATTTCCAGAAGGATTGAGAATAAATTTGAATTATAACAAGAGAATTGTAACATCCATTCCCAATTTTATTGCTGTATATTTGCACGGAATAAGATATTTTACGAATGTACATTTATTTGTCATGTAATAAAAATGATTTTTAAGTGTTCGGAGGTGAAATTAAATTTATATAGAATTTCCAGAAGGATCGAGAATAAATTTGAATTATAAAAGGTTGAAGGGAATTGTTGGAATAAAGAATTTTTTTATAAGAATGGCAGAATTATATAATAATGAGAAAGAAAGGACAAGAAATATTGGGGAAAAGTGGAGAATTCTCTAAAATCTAATAAAACCGTAAATTTAATGAAGTTTAAGGGTAAAAAGCGAGCTTGACCTATGCCTATAAATATGAGTGTGTGGTGAGTGATTGTCGAGAAAGTAGAAAAAATCTAAAGAGGAGAGAGAAAGTTATCGGTAGAATAAGAGGAAGGCAGACTTGCAGCTATTCCAGGCCAGATCTCTACTATTCTTGAGAAAATCAAGCTGCTGGAAGGTGAAGAACGGGTTTAGGAATCAAATCTGGTAAGGACTAAGTGGTAAGAACAAGTTTTCATGGTTTCATGTTAATAAATAGTCTATTGAAGTAGTCTCTGAATTGCATTTGATATCATTGAGATTTTGTGTATAGATCTAGTGATTTGAAGCTACAAATGAGTGGGAAAGCAAAGCAAGATATTGAGGAAGAATCTGGTAAGTGAAGTAGTTGAGAAATAATATTGATCTGAAATAGTTTGATTGTTGTTAAAATGTTTAAATGCCCGTCGCACAACCCGTGTGGTGTTGCGACATGGTTTTAAGTGATGAAGTGATAAAATATTGTTGAGAGTATATATATGAAAATTTATGAGGTCGGAATGTGTAAATACTTGTAACAAAATAAAACTTGGAAAATAAGTGTTATAAGTGAGCTCGCACGAGAGCTCGTTAAGTGCGAGGAATGATACCAACAACCCTAAGTGCTGGTCAATTGAAGAGCGAGCTTACAAGGAACAAGCTGGGTAATGCCTATTGCTCTTCATCGCACTAGTTCGAGCTAGATTAAAACTTTGCGTGACAGGACCCAATCCCAAACCTTATCTAAGCTCTCATCTAGAGGATCCTGCCGGGCACTTCAACGGACTCCTCGAAACCGACTCGTCGGATCGAAGACATCCGGGAAGCGAACCCTAACTTTCTGTTCCGGTTTACTCGTTAAAACTTAGTGATTTAATTTTATCTGTAACTGGTTGGGAGGGATAATCTTTTCTTTGATTCTATTTCAAATCATTTATAAAAATTTCGGTAGCATAACGGCTGCGTTTTTTAAACCAAAAATTTCACCTATCATGAAAATACACTTCGACTATTTCTGAAAACCTCTCAACTTCTATATCCACAACCATGCAATATTCATCACATTTCCATAAGCATAAACAATAACTTTAATGCCAAGTATACATACATGAATCATATATATGTAGTATGCATGAATATATTTACATTTTACAAATTCAACATCATTCGCGATCAAAATATACATGATTAAATACATATACAAAATGTTTCTAAGCGTTTTGCGCGATCGCCCACCTATGAATGTATATACAAACAAAAGCCCGCGATCTCGTCCGACGGCGGCACGCAATAAAACTCAATAAGCTACAAAATAAACAAGGAGTTAGTGCAACAAGGATATACAATATCACATACACTAACATAATAATTCGTTATTAACTCAAGTTTTACAATTTCTTTAAATTCTTCCATGTGTATCCTTGACTCATTCTAACCATCACGGCGATTATAACTAACGCCAATCGTGAAGCTACTAAAGTGTCTCGACCACTACGTTACGGAATTTACTGCATCGTACGTAGGGCGCTAAATCTATTCACTGAGCAACTACAATGCGGAATTCTCTGCATCGCAAATGTAGTGCTAAATCTCTAGACAACTACGAGCGGAATTTACTGCATCGCTTCGTAGCGCTAACTGTCAACTAACCAACTACGTGCGGAATTGTCTGCATCGCAACGTAGCGCTATACTTTTCTATAAACTGAGCGATTACTGACGGAATTCTCTGGGTCGTCACGTAACGCTAAATCTCATTAACTTATAAGGTATACACATGAGTTTTCATAATACATTTCTTTAAGTGCAAAAGCACAAACTCACTAGTTTGAAAATCTTGAAAACTTTTTTATTCCATTTTCTCTACATGCAACTCATTATTATTTTCTAGAAACATATGGATTCCATAGGAATCCATACGCTTAACTTTAACTATATCATTATATATTATTTTCAATTTTATACGTTTAACATAATCGAGAATTTGCATAACAATTTGAAAAGTTCTTAAGTGGCGAATCACTTACCTCAAGGCCGCGTCTCTCCGCGTCAAGCGTCTCAACGAGGCTCCTGGACGCCGCTCACGTGCTCGTCACCTACACAATATTTTCTCTTCATTACTATTAACAAAAACCTCCATTTCTCAACTATATGCTAGGAATTCCCAACTATGCCCAATTCTCTCTATATAGCTTCTAACTCGTTTCTAATTCAACCGAGACTCTTAAATCCCGATTTTTGTGAAAAAGTTTTAGTTTTGGACCCCTAGGGATATCCCCACACGGTCCGTTTACTTGTCGGAGGCTTAAAACGAAAAATCATAATTTTATTTAAAATGGATAGCCCTTGACAGAACAGACGATAACCTGCTGCTCGGGGCTCCGTTTTCCTTCGTTCTTTTTCCTATGGCTCACTTATATCCCATTCTAGTCACACGTCAAATTTCTTTGAGAAATATTATCGTTTGCTAAGTCAAATATAAGGAAAACATCTGTTTTGGACACTTTCGGGTGCGTTTTAGTGCACGTTTTGCAAACTCTTGGTTTCGGGTTAGCAACGCTAGTTTCTCTTCCACAACTAAGCTTCATTTAACTTATAATAGCTAACTAAACTCATTTCATGCCATAAAAATTATATTAAGCTAGCCGTTTCATTTCTCAGAGCTCTAACGGCACTATTTTGTGCATAACTGACACTATTTTGTGCATAACTTGCACAATTTTTATCGGATTCAAAACCTATGATTTTCTATGGTTCCTAGGCATCATTTGAGGTGTAGAACACTCCCAAATAAGTGAAATAATTTCAGGTTTTCTAGAGCTCAAAATTTGAGCTCGGGAATGATATTTTTTACTATAACAATGTCTTTGCAACTCTAAACACTTCTCTAACTTTTCTAACCTCTTTAAGGCTTAAAATTGGTTTCAAAACCATCTAATTTCAAGGTCTAACTACTGCCCTTCAAGTCTCTAATACATATATAAATCTAACTTGGTCATTTGAGTGCTCAAACTTCACTCAAAACTTTTCTCAATCACTTGGTGTGCATATATAACCATTTTCTGTTTCTATTTCGTTTGTACATATGACAGCCCATATTTACATCTTTTATGGCATCCATTACATACAACAATCATCTCTTTTGATTCCATAATACTCACATGAGGTTCTAACAAGATTTAAAAGCAATCTAACCCCACAATCAACAAAAATTCTGCATCAAACTTTTCAGCAACATTGCTAAAATTTTCAGCAAGAAAAGATTGAGAACTTGATTTTCTTACTTGGTTCTTTGTTTAGAGAGTTGAGAGAGACTTGGGAGAAGATTGAAAGAAGGATTTGGAGGCTTGAATGGGCTGGAAAGGGTTTGATTTCCTCAAGTTTCCTTTGCTGCTCGTCCAGCTCATCACTTTCGGCCTCTATTCTGTTTTTCGCTTCTATTCGCGTCTTTGCTCTGTTTCTCATGACCAGCAGCTGCTGGTGCCTCTTCTCCTTCGTGTCTCCTCCCTCTCCTCTTTCTTTGCTATCCAGCTTGCTGCAGTTCACAGCCAGGAGCTTCTTCCCTCGCGAGCTACTCTTGCGCGAGCTGTCCTGCGTGTCTGGTTCTGCTTCTGCTTCCACGTCTAAACTGTTTTGGTTCAGCTGCTGTCTCTTGCTCGACTAGCAGCTACCTTGCTCTCCTCTTGCTTGCTGGTTGCTTCTCTTCTTCTCTTCTGGCCTTCTCTTCTGGTTCACAGCAGCAGCTCCACTCTTTCTCTCGTGAATTCTCTCGATTTCTCTATCTCTCGGCTGTGACTGATTGGTTGCTGAAAAATTTCAGATTTAGCTTTGTATTTATACTAATCCAAGTCTTCTTATTTGCATCTTGCCCCAACTCTCTTTAATTTCATTCTTATCTCCTTTTTTCTTGGTACTTTTTCATGGTCATCCCTCGTTGTTCTCCCGTGTCTCTTTCATTTCTCATTTGATTTAAATTTCGTCTCGCTAGAATTTATTTTAAAAACGCTAAGCTTGTTTTATTAATCTTGGCTCTCTCTTTTAAATCGAATTTTAATTCGATTATTATTTACTAAAATCTTGGATTCCCTAACTTGAATTTTCATCGACACATTACTAAACTTTTAAAATCGACGATTTTCATCGTATTCTTAATTTAATAAGTTTCGGAGGCTATAAAAATTCAATCAATTAACTGTAAAGAGTTATATTATCTCTCTAACTTAGTTTCTAACGTTGGGACTTTAGAAGTCGGAGCTAGGGGTTTACATTGCGAGTTGAGCTGAACCCGTGAATCGGGTTAAGTTAGTAGGTAGCAGCTCGCTGAAAAAGGGAATAGTGGATGCTCGCAAGATGGGCTGAGTTGGAGGAAGTGAGAGCTCGCTAAAAGGATGAGCTATGCGAGCTCGTAGCTCGAGCTGGACTGACAGCACTTCAATCCGTAGTAGCTTGGGTGAAAGCATATGTAAAGATAATAGAAATGACTTAGACTTAATGTATCCTCCGGATTGAGTGGAGATTTCATTGTGATTAAGTGTAGGTGAATAGGCGAGCTGAGGAGGTCGCTGAAACAAGCATGATTCAAGTGAATAGGACAACAAGCAGTGAGTGTGAAAGTATTTTTATAAATGTTAATTTCTTTTAAGTTTATCATGCAAGTATTTTATAGACTTTTATTTTTTATTTTAGCTTACAAATGATTTATGCCTTAGCATGAAAAGAAATATTTTATGAATGAATTGATATGCTAGTATATTTTATGAAAAGAAATTGATTTGAATAACATAAAAAGAAAAGATTTTCAAGAATAACAGAAAAAGAAAAGATTTTTCAAAGACTAGTGGAATGACCCAAGTTTATAGATAGATAGACCTTATAGCTTTAGACCTGGCCTGTATACCTCGCAGTGTATGACAAGTGTTGGAAAGGCTAGTCCTGCTAACAATGGGAGGATTAAGTCTGTCACATTTGTCGCGTCGTCCTCTACATTTGTGGGGTATTATCTTGTTATACTGCGTGCAATGGTAGTTCCGTCATATAGTAGTAAGATGTCTTTGTAGCTTTGTCACGATGTGCAATGCTAGCTTTTACGCCACGTGACTTCCCATACTGAGCAGAGTTGGTTTGGTCGCTCATGTGGTTGTAGCTTCCCCTGGATTTCCCTACTAGTGCGGTTTTTAGACAGAGAAGCATACCATTAAAACGAATTTTAGAAAGAAAAACGTTTTAGAAATATTTTAGAAAACTATAAAATATTTTAGCACCTTTTGAAAGTTTTTAGAACTTTAAAGTGATTTTATAAAACCCAAGTTTTTAGAAATAAATTGTTTAAAAGAAAAATATTTTCAAAAATGTCTTCGGAAGGTAAAATTTTATAAAAGATAAATTTAAACAAAAACCCTTACCCACTCATTGAGCTTTGTAGCTCATAACGTTTTTGGTTTTATGTTACAAAAACCTTCTAGGTGTAGTGATAAGAGACGAGGGTACTGGATTGCCTTGTTCTGATCAGGTGGGCCAAGACGACTGATGACACCGCAAAGTTTCATTTATTAGCATTGTGATTTGGATATTAATTATATGTTGAGTGAATTTTTGATTTCGAATAATTTTGTAAATTTTTCACATTATGAGAATGCATGCTTGTTTTAGATTATTTAAATATTAATGATAATGCTTTTAGTGATATTCTTATTCCGCTTATTAGAAATGAGATTTAAAAATGCAGAATTTTTATAATCAACAAATCATTAGTAGTTACGGGTTCGCTCTACGACATCCTTTTGGGTCTTGATAGTTAGACTTTAGAAGGGTTTTGTGGGGTGCTTAGCAGGACCACTAGGTTCATTAGAGAAAATCCGGGTCGGGTCCTGTTAAGAAAATTCTAGGCTTTATCGCTTCTCAAAAATCACTATTTACTTGAAAATACGATTCATACAGAATACTATTCACACAGAAATACTATTCATAGGAAAATTTTTATTTCTCATAAAAAGAGAAAATTTTGGGCTTTACATAAACTTATACTAACATCATGACATTCTTTTGTTTTCATTTTCTTTGTGCAAATTTGCTTAATTACATGCATAACCTCATGAAAACACATCAAACAATTAAATTTCTACTTTGAACACCAACATGTCATCTTGACCGAAATTGCACATAAGAGCATCCAATCTAATTTTTTCATTTTCATGACCATCAAAAGCATTAAAATCATATCAACATTCCTCTAATGCCCTAATATCAACTCAATCTAAGTTTCGTTGTAAAATTGCATAAAACCCTAGAGTACATACATTGATCACTTCCTTGCCTAATGGCTTTTTTTTGTGTTTCCTTTCAATTCCACACTTGAATATGATATAATCTACTTCTAAACATTCCTAAAATTACATAAACTCATCAAGTTATCATACACCCAAGAAAACATCAAAACACCATGGAAAATCAACTTATTTACCAATTTCTCTTCACTTTCTTTGCTTAAGTTTTTGCCCTAACACTTATTTAGTGAAGATAAATCAAGTTTGATATCAAAAAGGGGTTAAACTTTTCTTGTTTTTCATAGTCTCTCCTTAGTCAAACCTTGCTCTCCCCTCTCTCTCAATTTTCTTACCAATTCATGCACAATTCACTTTATATTTTATACAATCTCCCATTAATTGATCAAAATGCCCTTAAACTATTTCCTTAATGTCAAACAAATCCTTAGTTACAAATAATGGCATTTGATTAGTCTATAGGCTAACTAATCATTAAACTAACTAAATTCCACCAATTTTTAGTTGCATGACAACTAACTAGTCAATTTAGTAACTTCTATGTGACCTTCCCTTATTGGTTCATTTTGTTTCACATGGTGTAACACCCCTTCCCAGTTTTGCTACTGTATATCCATATGGAATAAGGTATTGTACGGATATACATTTATTTGTGATATAATAAAAGAAAGTTTTAAGTGTTCAGAGGTGAAATTAAATTTTTATAGAATTTTTGAAAAGATTTGAAATAAATTCGAATTATAAAAAGTTTAAAGATATTGTTGGAATAAAGAATTTTTCTAGTAGATGACAAAATGGTAAATAAAGTGAAAAGACAAGGACATTGACGAAAAGTGAGAAATTTTCTAGAATATAATAAAATTATAAATTTAAGGAAGTTCAAGGGTAAAGGTGGAGCTTGACCTACGCCTATATAAATGTGTGAGTGGTGAGTGAGTCGGCAGAGAAGAAGAAAATTCTGGAGAGAGAGATAGAGAGAGAAAGAGCTGTCGACAAAAGTAAGGAGGGTAGATTTACAGTCGTTCCAAGCCGAACGTTGCTATTGTTGGAGGAAATCAAGCTGTTGGAAGGTGAAGAACGGATTTAAAAATCAGATCTGGTAAGAATTAAATGGTAAGAGTAAGTTTTCCTGGTTTTATTTTGGGTAAGAAGTCTGTCAAAGAATAACCATGGTCTATATGTGTTTAACGAGATTTTGTGTATAGATCTGGTGATTTAAAGTTGCAGACGAGGAGGAAAGCAAGGTAAAAGATAAAAGAGAAAATTGGTAAGTAAAATAGTTGAGAAAAAATGCTAATCTAAAATGGTTTGATTGTTGTTTGGGATATTTAAGTGCCCGTCGCACAACCTGTTGTGGTATTGTGACCTACGTTGAGTGATGAAGTTGATAAAATGTTAAAAGTATGTATGTAAAAACTAAATGAGGTCAGGGTGTGTTAATGAGCGTGTAAAATGTAAAACTTGGAAAAAAGAGGTGTTAGAAATGAGGTTGCATAAGTTAGGGCAAGAGCTTGTGAGGTGCGAGTTGAAGGAGGCCCTTAGCCCATTTTTAGTAGGTTAAGATGGTTGATTAGGGAGCGAGCTAGGTTGCGCCTGTTGCTCTCCATCTTACTTGTCTAAACTAGGCTGAAGTGCGAACTCGGCAATGCCCGTTGCTCTTCATCACATCAGTCCAAGCTAGGCTAAGGCTTTGTGAGTTGAGCTGGGCCGTGAATCAGGCTGAGCTGGAAAGTAACGGCTTGCTAAGAAAAGGGTGAGCTGAGCGAGTTCACTGGAATAGTAGATGCTCGCAAGATGGGCTGAGTTGGAGGAAGTGAGAACTTGCTGAAAAGGATGAGCTGTGCTAGCTAGGGTGCGAGCTTGCAGCTCGAGCTGGACTAGCAGTACTGCAGTCCGTAGCAACTTGGGTGAAAATTATAAGTTGTAGAAACAGTAGAAATGACTTGGGATTGAAGTGTTCTGCGAGCTGAATGGAGATTTCAATTTGTGATTAAGTGTAGGTGAGGAGGCAAGCTGAAGAAGTCGTTGAAACAGATGTGATTCAAGTGAATAGAACAACAAGCAGTGAGTGTATAAATGTCTTATTAAATAATTTTCAACTTATTATGCAAATATTTTATAACTTTCCATTTCTTGTTTTAGCTTATAAATGCTTTTATATTCTAGCATGAAAATAAATAGTTTATTTATAAGATGGTATGCAATATTATATTTATAACATGAAAGAGAGTTTGATTTGAATTATAGAAAGAGAAAAAG
The DNA here is from genome assembly GCA_019925255.1 of Litchi chinensis. Taxonomy (NCBI): domain Eukaryota; kingdom Viridiplantae; phylum Streptophyta; class Magnoliopsida; order Sapindales; family Sapindaceae; genus Litchi; species Litchi chinensis. The sequence goes on along the minus strand of CM034470.1, from coordinate 21,646,066 downwards.
ATTTTTCAAAGACTAGTGGATGACCCAAGTTTATAGATAGATAGACCTTGTAGCTTTAGACCCGACCGGTATACCTCGCAGTGTATGGCAAGTGTTAAAAAGGTTAGTCCTACTAACATCGGGGGGATTGAGTCTGTCATGTCTATCGTGTCGCCCTTTACACTTGTAGGGTATTATCTCGTTATGCGGTGTGCAATGGTAGTTCCGCCACGTAGTAGCGGGATGTCTTTATAGTTTTATCACGGTGTGCGACGCTAGCTTTACGCCACGTGACCCCCCACATTGAGCGAAGCTGGTCTACCCGCTTATGTGATTGTAGCTTCCCTTGGGTTTCCCATTAGTGTAGTTTTTAGAAAAAGAAGCATACCATTAAGGCAAACTTTTAGAAAGAAAATGTTTTAGAAATATTTTAGAAAGCTATAAAATATTTTAGCACTTCATGAAAACTTTTAGAACTTTAAAGAGATTTTTATAAAACCCAAATTTTTAGAAATAAATTGTTTTAAAGAAAAATATTTTTAAAAAAACGTTTTCGGGAGGTAAATTTTTACAAAAGATAAATTTGAATAGAAGCTTTTATGCACTCATTGAGTTTTATAACTCATAACGTTTTTGGTTTTATGTTACAAAAACCTCTTAGGTGCAGAAGAGAAGACCAGGGTACCAAATTGCGTCGTTCTGATCAAGTGGGCCAAGACGACCGATGACGTTGCAAAATTTCAGTTATTAGCACTGTGATTTGGATATTAAATTATATGTTGTGCGAATTTTTTATTGTGAACAAAATATGTAAACTTTTCATGTTATGATAATGCATGCCCATTTCAGATACTTGGATGATGCTTGAAATTTACATTTTTATTTACTTGAAAGTTTAGAAAGAGAATTTTTAAATGTGTGATTCAGGTGTTAGCAAAGTATAATAGTTACGGGTTCACTTCATGACATCCTTCTGGGTCTGGTTAGTTCGACTTCGAAAGGGTTTCATAGAGTACCGAACCGGACTGTTGGGTTCCGTAGAGGGAATTCGGGACGGATCTTGTCACGTGGATTGCGTTTTTTTTGTTAGATTTCGTTCCATATAATACTCATATGTAATTTATGTGTGTTTGAATTTGAAAATGTCTACTTTACCCTCTAATGAATTTAATTATCATTCATGCCTAAATGTCCATTTTGCCCTTTAATGCATTAAATTCACATTCTAGCCTAAATAAATTTCAAAATATTTTGTAGTCATCCAATCATCCAATTGATCATATAATACTCTAATTGGGTCTTTATTGCTCAATTTCACACTTGGAAAAATTTAAATGGGTGTAAAATCATTAATACCCATTATTTCTCAAAAATGATATTTTTGTCAAATAAACTTCAGATCACTTAATCTATTCAAATGAATTCATTTTCGATCCATTTTAGTTTCTTTTAACACTAGTACTTATTTTGGAACTTTAGATTTATGGGGTCCGTTCTCCTAAAATCACTATTCACGTGGATACTATTCATCCAAAAATACTATCCATCGATTTTTTTTTTTAAATAAAAATAAAATTTTGGGTTTTACAAATTATATATGATATCTTTGAAATTTTATGACTTAGAGTTTTAGATAATCAAAATTTTAGAGTAGCAAATAAAGTTCTAGATCAACTCTTGGTATGTGTGTAAAGTTATATAATTATTTTGTGGTGTTAATGATGAAGTGAGTAAGGCATTTTAGTTTAAGTGTGAAAGTTGCGTAGTGAAAGTATGGTATTAAATCTTTTGTTCTAGAAAATTGAAGCAACATATATGAAATTTGAGATAATTGGATGAAATTTATATGAATGTGATATAATGTTGATGTCATACGGTATGATTTTAAATGATTTATTTGCCTATGAAAAGTATATATAGAAATGATAGAAAGATAAATGGTTATTATTCTAAATAGTTATAGGCATGATTATTTTGGAAGTGCACAACTATTATCATTGATGAGATTTTAATTGAAGAATTTTGTTTAATGATTGTCTATTTAGGTGTTAATTGTTATGGTTTTAGATATTATATATTAGGAAATTTATAGTATTAATTGAAGAGTTTTGTGTAATGATGGTCTATATAGTGTAAATTATTGTAGTGTAGAATATACAATCTTATATATGTGGAGAAATTGGAAATTAATTGAGAATAGAACTATCATGGTTATTGAAAAAGGAAATGAAACTAACAACGTTAGTGTGAAATGTCTCTAGTTGAGATCATTCATAAATTTTCAAGGCGAAATTTCATAAGGGAAGATGATTTGTAAGGCCCCAATTCAAGTAGATTTAAGAGATTAATAAAAATCTAGTTTATTGTTATTAATTTGGTTCAGCTTAAGTTCAGAAACAAATAGGTACATGGATAAATATTCATTTGGTAGATATTTAAAAAAAAATCAAGAAAATGGGGCATAAAATGATAAGGGTCATTGCAAAAAGTTGGGCACAAAATGTAAATTTACAAGTGCTAACGTGGTGGGCCGTGTACATGGAAAATTAAAAAATAATAATAAATAATAATAAACAAATGAGAGTAGAGTGGTTGTGAAAGAAAATAGTGATTTTTTTTTTAATAAAAAAGGGGTAGGTATTAGCATGAGAGTAGTTTTGTTTTTATCTTTTTTTTTTTTTTTATATATATAGAAGAACAACGATTAAAGTGGTGTGTATATGTCTTCAAATAGAAGCAAATCAAACACACGAAACCAAACCCTATAGCAAAACAAAAACAAAACAAAAAAAAAGAGAAGAAAATAACAAGCTGAAGAAGATGAAAAAGAAAAAAAAACAAAGAAAATAGAAAATAATTGGAGTTGATTTCTTGGTTGATTTAGTGTGCAATAAATTCAATTCCAGGTTTAATATTTTTATTTTTTTAATAGATTCTAAATAAGTTTTTGTGTTATTTTTTTGGTGGAAAGGAAGTCAAGGATAATTTGAGTGCTAGCTAGTGGTTTCTATTCAAGCTTGACACCAAATTTGTAAGTGGATTATTTTATTTAAACTGAATTAATTATTTACAATCATAAATATTTTAGATTTTGTAATTTATTGATTATTAGAATTGAATTATTTGATAGTTAATTAATTTCTTAATTTTGCTATACGTTGGAAATTAGAATTTAATTGTGTATATATATATATATATATGTATTTTCATATTAGAAATTCCAATAGGAATTTATTGTTTTCTAGCTTGAGTTTATTATATGAAAAGTTTTCGAATATTTTAAATATTATATGTATATTTAGAAAAGATTTGAGAGAGGAAAATAAAAATGTTTTAAAACACCAATATTGTACCCTCCCCTCTAATAGCCAAACAAGCTTCAAGTGTGTAAGTTCAAGAGAGTCACCCAACATATGTATAACAGATGTCTGGGAGTCATTAAATCACCCTGTACGTGTATGACAGATGTTATCCTTCGCTCTGTGTGTATGTTGAGTATCTTTACCATGATGACAGATTTTTTTGGTACTAGTTGGTGTAGATTTTTAGATTACAGATGTTATATACTGTGTTAGATCAGTACAGGTAGAAATTTACAGAAAATCAGATTTATATAAATAAATTCTAGAAAAATTTTACAGATTATATTATTATAGAAATAATTTATATAGAAGTTATAGTTTTATTATGATATAAAAATTATTTATTGTTACCAACAATAAGTTTAGTTTTAATAAAAATATTTTAGAAATGTTTTATACACTCATTGGGTATTAGTGCTTACTCTTTTATAAAACTTTTTTTTTTTAAGGTATTCATTGCAGGTTTATGTAAATTAGTGCATATGTGAGAAAAGCCACATGGTGATGGCCAAATGCATTCATATTATTTTTATATAGAAATATTTTACATTAATGTAGCTTTAAAGGAGGATTGTTTTCAATATGTTTGAATTTAGAAATATTATTTGTGGATATTTGAGATTTATAATTTTAGATGATGATATGAATTATATATAATGTCTTTAAAAGCTTATGACCTAACATCGTGGGCTGTGTCCACGACAAATTGAAATAATAATAATAATAATAATAAACAAATGGTAGTGGGGTGGTTGTGAAAGAAAATGATGATTTTTTTTAATAAAAAAATGGGTAGGTATTGGCGTGGGAGTAGTTTTTTTTTTGTTTTTTTTGTTTTGTTTTGTTTTTGTTTTTTTTTTCTGTTTATATATATGTAGGAGATCGATAATGAAGGTGGCATGGTACATATATATATGTCTTCAAATAGAAGCAAATCAAACACACGAAACCAAACCACATAACAAAACAAAAGGAGAAGAAAATAACAAGTCAAAGAAGAAGAAAAAGAAATGAAAAGGCAAAGAAAATAGGAAATAATTGGAGCTCATTTCTGGGTAGATTTGGTATGCAATAAATTCAATTCTAAGTTTAATTTTCTAATTTTTTTTTCTTTTTAAATTCTAAATAGGTTTTTGTGTTATTTTTAAGTGGAAAAGAAATCAAGGATAATTTGAGTGCTAGCTAGTGGTTTCAAATCGAGCCTGACACCAAATTTGTGAATGGATTATTTCATTTAGACTGAATTAACTATTTACAGTCATAAATATTTTAGATTTTGTTATTTATTGATTATTAAAATTGAATTATTTGCTAGTTAATTAATTTTTTGAATTATTAATTTTGCTATATGTTGGAAATTAAAATTTAATTGTACATATATATGTTTTCATATTAAAAATTCCAATTGGAATTTATTGTTTTCCAGCTCAAGTTTATTATATGAAATGTCTTAGAATATTTCAAATATTATATGTATATTCAGAAAAGATTTGAGAAAGGAAAATAAAAATGTTTCACAACACCAATATTGTACCCTCCCCTTCAACGGTCAAACAAGTTTTAAGTGTATAAGCCCGAGAGAGTTGCCCAACATGTATATGATAGATATTATCCCTCGCTCTGCATGTGTGTTGAGTATCTCTATCTCAATGACAAATTTCACTGAGTATCAGTTGATGTAGATTTTCAGATTACAGATGTTATATACTGTGTTAGATCAACACAGAAAGAAATTTATAGAAAATCAAATTTATATAAAAAAATTTAGAAAAATTTTACAGATTATATTATTAAAAAAAAAAATTATATAGAAGTTACAGTTTTATTATAATTTAAAAATTATTTATTATTTCCAACAATAAGTTTAGTTTTAATAGAAATACTTTAGAAAAGTTATATTTACTCATTAGGTGTTAGCGCTCACTTTTTTATAAAATCTTTTTTTTTTTTTTTTAAGACATTCGTTGTAGGTTCATGCAAATTAGTGCATATTATGAGAAAAGCCACATGATGATGGCCAAATATATTCATATTATTTTTATGTGTAAATATTTTACATCAATGTAGCTTTCAAGGAGGATTGTTTGAATTTGGAAATATTATTTGTGGATATTTATGATTTATAATTTTGGATGATGATATGAATTATATATGATGTCTTCGAAATTTTATAACTTAGAGTTTTAGATAATCAACATTTTAGAGTAACGAATAAAGTTCTAGATTGACTCTTGGTATGTGTGTAAAGATATATAATTATTTTGTAGTGTTAATGATGAAGTGAGTGTGACACTTTAGTTAAGTGTCAGAGTTCCGTAGCGGAACTGTGGTATTAAATCTTTTGTTCGAGAAAATTGAAGTAGTAGATATGAAATTTGAGATAATTGGATGACATTTATATGACTGTGATATGGTGTTGATGCCATATGGCATGATCTTAAATGATTTATTTGTTTATGAAGAGTATATGTCGAAATGATAAAAATGGAAATTATTATTATTCTGAATAGTTATAGTATGATGATTTTGAAAGTGTACAAGTATGATCATTGATGAGATTTTAATTAAAGAATTTTCTTTAATGGTTATCTATTTAGGTGTTAATTATTATGGTTTTAGATATTGTTTATGAGGAAATTTACGATATTAATTTAAGAGTTTTGTGTAATGATGGTCTATATAGATGCAACTTGTTATAGTGTCGAATATAAGATTTTATGTATGTGGAGAAATTGGAAATTAATTGAGAATAACATTATTATAGTTATTGAAAGAGTAAATGAAACTGACAACATTAGTGGGAAATGTCCCTAGTTGAGGCCATTCGTAAATTTTGAAGACGAAATTTCATAAGGGAGGATGATTTGTAAGGCCCCAATTCAAGTAGGTACGAGAGATTAATAAAAATCTAATTTGTTGTCATTAATTTGGTTCGGCCTAAGTTTAAAAATAAGTAGACATATGGATAAATATTCATTTGGTAGATATTTTTAAAAGAACTCAAGAAAATGGGGTGTAAAAGAAAAAGTTTATCACAAAATGTTGGGTGTAAAATGTAAATTCACAAGTGCTAATATGATGGGCCGTGTCCATGGAAAATTAAAAAAATAAAAAATAATAAAAAATGAGAGTGGGGTGGTTGTGAAAAAGAAAGGTGGTTTTTTTATTAATAAAAAAAGGTAGGTACTAATGGGAGTAGTTTTGTTTTGTTTCTCTTTTTTTTTTTTTTTATTATATATAGGAGATCAATAATAAAGGCGGTATGGTGTATATATATATATATGTGGTACGTATATATATGTCTTTAAATAGAAGCAAATCAAACACACAAAACCAAACCACATAACAAAACAAAAGGAGAAGAAAATAACAAGCCGAAAAAGAAGAAAAAGAAAAGAATAGGCAAAGAAAATAAGAAATAATTGAAGCTGATTTTTGGGTTAATTTGGTATGTAATAAATTCAATTTTAGATTTAATTTTCTGATTTTTTTTTTCTTTTAAGATTCTAAATAAGTTTTTGTGTTATTTTTAAGTGGAAAAGAACTCAAAAATAATTTAACTGCTAGCTAGTGGTTTTAAATTGAGCTTGACACCAAATTTGTGAGTAGATTATTTTATTTAAACTTAATTAATTGTTTACAGTCAAAAATATTTTAGATTTTGTTATTTATTGATTATTAAAATTCAATTATTTGCTAGTTAATTAATTTTTCGAATTATTAATTTTGCTATATGTTGGAAATTAAAATTTAATTGTGTATATATATGTTTTCATATTAAAAATTCCAATTGGAATTTATTGTTTTCCAGTTTGAGTTTATTATATGAAATGTTTTAGAATATTTCAAATATTATATGTATATTCAGAAAAGATTTGAGAAAGGAAAATGACAGTCCGAAGTGTTGTGTCCAGTTTCATTGTGATAGACATAAAATTTCCTTGGATTTTTGAGCTTGCTTGGGACACCTGTGGGGGTGGGCTTCCCGAAATTCTCTCTGCTTCTTTTCGTGGCGAAGATCTGATCCTATATGTCTGACAGGACGTTGTAGTTTCCATATTTACCTTGATGCTGAGATCCCTCCCTTCTCGACTCTAGCTTAGCTCGCTTTGCCACTACATTAGCAGAGCGATGTCTCTGCTCGTCATTTCTGTCCCCACCGTAACCTTTCCTTTTTCCTTGGTGGGAACTGCTTACTTTACCTCGCAGATTGCTGGACTTCTTTAGTCCAAAAGCCTTTTTCTACCTTATCTCCTTAACAGCCCGCTCGTAAAATTCACCCAGGTCTTTTACTAGGGACTTATAGATACTCTCATAGAGCTTTCCGTCTTTTCTAAACCTTGTTGAGATCGCGGTCAGGATGCTCTCATCTGAAAGTGCTTCGACATTGCTCACCTCGTTTTTGAATTGAGTGATGTAATCTTTGAGGGACTCCTTTTGCCTCTAGAATACCGTAGCAAGATGGCATGGAGGCATGAGCTGCCTCCTTAGTGCTTTGTATTGATTGAGGAACTTTTGTTGACACTCTTTCCAGCTCCTATACTGTAAGCTGGGAGGTTTTTGAACCAAGCTTACGGGGCGTCCTCTAAGGTGGCTAGGAAGACTCGGTATTTGACCAACGAGTTGCTTGTTTGGAGGTCCATTTATACATTGAATGCGTCCAAGTGGTCATAAAAATCGCTTTTTCCATTAGAGGGTGGAATGTTTGGGAGTTTAAACTTGGGGGGTAGAGGCTCTGTTTCGATCTCTTTGGTAAATGAGACCTTTTCATTGTTTTGTTCTTCTTGACTCTGGGGTCCAGGTCGGGCCTCTAGCTACTTGACCCTAAGTAGTCATTCCTCCACCATCAGACCCCGTAGCTTAGATTGCTTGATGCGGCTCCGCCTATTGGTGCTTTCCTATTCATCTACATGGCGATCTCGCGACCTATGCATCCAATCAAAATTCTCTACCTATCGCAAGCCTCTTCGTGGGTCATGTTCATAATCACCACGATACCCGTGAGCTCATTCGTGCCCACGACTGACTTCTACCTGCCGGTTACCATCATGATTCACCATTACCTTCAAGTTTGTGAAGTGAAGCGTGGTCTCCTTTTCTTGAGCACGTCCTCCGCCCCTTCTCGAATTCAAGCTTAAGGAGCGTACTAACTCTTCTGACAATGGCTTTTCTTTACTAGCTCCCCCTTTTGGAGTTAGGACTTCATCTGCGGGCTGCTAGCGAGCTTCTTTGGGAGGCACGACCTTCTTCCGTCTCTGCGCGGCTTGAGTTTGAGCTTTTGTCAACGCCCTAACCGCTTCGGTCAATTGTTCCATAGTATCTTCTAAGGCTCGTTGGCGTTGTTGCCACTCCTGAGCGGTATCTTCCCTGGAAGGTAGGGTGCTTTGCTGGTTCTCCTGACCTTCTGGTCGCTCATCTACCATACCAATGCTCCTAGTCGTTCTTATCTTAGCTATTTCAGTTCGCTGAGATTTGAGTGGTTAAGGAGAAAGTTGCTAAAGAAGAAGTTACAAAGTTGCAATTGGGCCCTCCTTCTAGTGCCAAAAGATGTCGACGTTCAGAATCAGTAGACCTAGAGATTCAAAGGCCCAGACTGCGATTCTGATAATAAATAGTATTTAATATGGTTTAAGGTTGGTAAATGATAATAAAAACAATTAAATGTTGGTTAAGGTAGATGAGTGATAGTAATGGAGTAATTAATGACAAGAAAATGAGAGAAGGAAGAATGCAAAGACAAGAATTTTTACGTGGTTCGGCAAATGTGTTTACGTCAACGGTCACTCTGAATATATTTTGGCAGAGTGACAATAATACTGATACTAACTTATTTTTATAATAAACATCCCTCCTATTTATAGAGAATGAGAGTGATAATTGAGTATTTTACACATTAAAAATCATCATTATTTTCAACTAATCTGATTCAAGTCATACTGCATTTATTGCTATAGCAATTATTATTTTACATGCTCATGCTTGTATTAAATGCTTCAAGTAAAGTCTCCTCTGTATTAAATGCTTAGGTGCCACAACATTAAATGCTTCTCGGGAACTGTAGAGATTGTATCGGCGTGAAATCCAAAAATTAGGATGTTCTAGCATTGGTTTCTCAAAATACTGTCTGGCATGAGCTCATCAATCTGGTCTATTCATCTCTATGAGCTGAAGGTAGGCTGAGATAAACTTTGGTTGTGAGCTGAGAATGCATCAAAGTAAGCTGGTCACAGACACAAGCTGGAAGTGTGCCAAAACAGACTTGCTATAAGTGCGAGCTTGAAGGTCCAGCGAGCTCATAGTCGCGACTCGAGGAATGGGCTCTTTGGGCATTTCACTACTGTACGCTTCCTTTAGGTCTTTAGTGGCCCATTTGCCTAGGTCGTGAAAACGGCCATAACACATTTCACAACCCTAAATTCATGTGAAACCCACAATTTTATTCCCGTTGCAGAATGATTTTAAAGCATGTAAACATCATCAATCATTCATATTCTCTATTATCATTTTCTAATCTATCAAGTAAATATACAGTTAATATTAGAGATAGATTAGCTAGGGGATCCTCATTAATTAATCTTATATATTCGTGGTTGACAAAAAAAAAAAAATAAATCTAATTATCATCGTTTGAAAACTTTCATATCATTGACCGGCCATGCAGCAGCATTTGAAGGCTTGTTACCTCATGATTATAATTTTTTTATTATAAGACAGCCTACATATAACAAAACAAACCACAGCAAGAATTGGAGTCAAACTACGCACTAATTATTATTATTTTTCATACCATTTACAATATACCGATTGAATTTGATGTAATTTCATATTCAAAAGATTCTATCATTAAGTGAAACTGGATTGTGATACACATTTATTTTCTTTACTTACTTTCTTTTTAAAAACAATATTAGCAACTCTAAATTTTAATAAATAATTTATATTTTATCCTTTCAATATATTAATATATGATTTTTTTTTTTAATCTTAAGAAAGCAACTAAAACTTTTTAAAAGTTCTTTAATTTTATTTTATTAAGTAAGAAAGTAAAATAGCCTTTTTATAATGTTTATGAATTTTTCTTTAATATAAAGATTTATTTATTTATTTAAAAAATACATTATAGGTCACCAAATATATTAAACATTTATTTATTTTCAATTTTTTTTTTATTATAAATTGAGTTGGCTGCATTTGGAAAAAAAAAAAAAAAAAGAAAAGGCCTAATGTTAAGCCTTTCCCACGTATACATTAAAATACCAATATATTTAATACTTTAATATTTAAATTAAAAACGTTGTTTTTTTTTTTTTTTTTTTGAGCTAATCATATCTATTAGGACCACTATAATGGACATTATGGTACCATTTGGATTATAGATCCTTATTTAAGGGAAAAATTAGCCTTATCACCTTAAAGGACTTATCCGTAATTTATCCACACACATAGAGGGACCTAGTGAAAATTGTCCCTGTTGCTGTAGATGACACTCGAACCTACTTACGCACTAGGTGTGCTATGCCGTTGAGGCATAGCAACTTAGGAGTATTAAAAATGTTGTTGACACATCACTTAGATATACGTAATGACCATTTAAAATCTAAGTAAATAACTCATGTCCACTTATTAGATACCTCGGGAACAACTTCATCTTGCCTACCAAAAAAATAAATGTAACAAATTTGAAAAAAGAAATATAAAAACTGCTTTTTATTAATTTATAACCAGAATATCTATACAAAATAAAGAAAAAAATGTAAAGATGAGTCCTGATACATTTTTAAAATGATGTTTTTGAAAAGTATTTTCAAAAGTGAAAAACATATTTTGAAAATGATGTTTCCATAAACGATAATGCGTTTGGTAGTGTTTTAGAAAATATATTTAAAAAAAAAAATCATTTTTTACTTCATGCATTTGAAATCGTTCTTAAAATGATATTTTTAAAACTATTTTCAAAAATGAAAAATATGTTTTAAAAATGATGTTTTTGAAAATATAATGTATTTGGTAGAATTTTTTAAAAATTGTTTTCAAAAACAGAAAATGATGTTAATATATTTGAGATTGTTTTTGAAAATAAATAAAATAATTGTTTGGAGGGAAAAATAATAATATTTTTTAAAATATATTTTAAAAATGGTGAAAAATATATAAGTTGTTTTTCACTTTTTAGTTATGGTTTTCAAAAATGTGTTTTCCATTTTCAAAAACACATTCTACAAAATGGTCTATCAAACGCTTTTTATTCATTTTTTGTTTTTGAAAAAAAAAACATTTTATAAAATAAACCCAAACATATATTTGAAAACATATTTTTCATTTTCAAAAACATACTTTTAAAAATAGGTTACCAACATATTTTCATCCATTTTTTATTTTCAGAAATGAAAAACCATTTTTGAAAATAGAACCAAACGGTCCAAACACCACCTACTGTTCCCCCACCCGCCAGCCAGAACACATAATCAAAGAAAGAAACAAAGACAATCAAATTCCCTAAGCTTATAGAGTACGTCAAAAAATGTACCAAATCACCTTTGGTCCCTTGGCAGCCAAGTAATCACCTTCGCGCATCTTTGGTAAAGTAAACAACAAGTAATTAATATCAAAATTTCAATACAACAAAAAAGGAGTACGTATTGATTGACTGACAGTAAGAGAGCTAACAAACACCTCTATAAGAGTTCAAAGTATCCAATATCAGAATCTAAAGTACAAGTTCAAAGTATCCAATATCAGAATCTAAAGTTGTTGGAGTATACGGCTTGATGGGTTGCTCACCAACATTATCTTGGCCTCTGCAAGACATGTGTTATCCAATAGGGAGGCCCAACAGTGAAGTGGGTGTAGGAAGAGCAAATGTGAATTTAGCAACATTATGGCTCAATTCCACACGCTTAACAAGTTTGAATTCCTTAAAGCTTTCAGGGTCCAAGCAACCTGCGTTGCGTCTCAAAACATGCATCAAATCAAGTCAAACCAACATCAATTCAAAAATCAGTAACAAACAAACCTTTGGGTTCCCTGGTGACGTAGAAATAGTAAGCAGTACTAGCTCCAATGGTTCCATCAATATCGGAGATTCCTCGCCCGAAACCCACTCCGGCATCCACGTTGTCATTGTTGGCGCCGGTGTGGCTGGCGCTGCTCTCGCTCATACTCTTGGCAAGGTCCTTTTTCGTTTTCCTTTTATGGGTGTCACTGTTTGTGTGTTCATATAAAATTCTTTGAATTTTAATTTTGTTTGTGTTTGTATATATATACATGTGAATTATAATAAAGGATCTGGAATTTTCTCCGGAAAATATCCCTGTATATGTGTAGAAATTTGGCTGAACTGGACTTAAAAATCAATTGATAGCTGTAACCCATAATGGTTTTATGTTTCTTCTAAAAAACAAACTACATAGATTTATTTGACTATCTTAATATGTAGCATTACCTATTAAGAACTTGAAGATCTATTTATTAGTTGCATCTTTTAAAAAGTTTAAACTAGTCAATGGATTACTTTTCAGTTGGTGAAGAAAAACTTGGTAGTTGAGTTTATATATTTTGTTTACTTGCAGGAGGGAAGACGAGTTCATGTCATAGAAAGAGACTTGAAAGAGCCGGATAGAATTGTTGGTGAATTGCTTCAACCTGGGGGGTATTTGAAGCTAAAGGAATTGGGCCTTGAGGGTATGTATTAAAGTTAATGTGTCTCTTTCATTTTTTAGTAGCCTTCTAAGAGATGGTAGGTATTGATTACTGTTTTTTGCAGATGATATTCTAAGTGGCTAAGAACTAGTTGGTTGTGTGACGGACTAACTTTGTGTTTATGATTTTGTTTTGTTTTGTTTTGTTTATTTGTATTTTTTTTTTTTTTTAATTGCGCGCATATAACATGTGTGTTTACGTACTGCAGATTGTGTGGAAGAGATAGATGCCCAGAGAGTGCTTGGTTACGCTTTGTTCAAAGACGGAAAAAATACTAGGGTGCCATATCCGTTGGAGAAATTTCATTCAGATGTTGCTGGTCGGAGCTTCCACAATGGGCGTTTCATTCAGAGAATGAGAGAAAAAGCTGCTACTCTTCCCAAGTATACATTCTTGCCTCATTGTTATTACTGATTGCATTTGCATGATAGTGATTGTTGCTTACTGGTTCCCCAACACATAATGACTTGTTAGTTCGCCATGGAACATCCATATTTTTATTTATACCATTGTTTTACATTCTGGGTAATGCTTATTACTTCTTTTGTTTTCAATTTAATTCAGTGTGCGTCTAGAACAAGGAACGGTAACATCTCTGCTTGAAGAGAATGGGACTATAAAAGGGGTTCAGTACAAATCCAAGGATGGTCAAGAACATAGAGCTTATGCTCCTCTTACAATCGTCTGTGATGGTTGCTTCTCGAATCTGCGTCGGTCTCTTTGCAAATCTAAGGTGAACTTGCCATCTTGTAACTGTTAACTGCTCTTCTTTTTTGCTTAGTTAATTATTGTGTGTACTTAACTGCTATTGATCTGAACTATTAAAAAAATGTTGTAAGAATTCAACATTTTGACAGGTTTATGTGCCTTCCTGTTTCGTGGGTTTAATCTTAGAGAACTGCCAACTTCCATTTGAAAACCATGGGCATATTATTCTAGCTGATCCTTCACCAATCTTATTTTATCCAATCAGTAGCACAGAGGTTAGATGCCTGGTTGATGTACCTGGTCAAAAACTACCGTCTGTTGCTAGCGGTCAGATGGCCAATCATTTGAAGGCCATTGTGGCACCACAGGTATCTCTTCACTTTCTTCAATTTTTTTTCCAGATCATGACCAATATGAGGAGTTCCTTTGTTTTTGTTGGGGTTACGTTTTATATACTCTTGTCCTTTATTAAGAGCTTCCAATGCTCGCATCAATCTTTACCATGATCAGGTTCCACAAGAGCTTCGTGATGCCTTCATTGCCGAAGTTGACAAAGGCAATATTAGAACTATGCCAAATAGAAGCATGCCGGCTGATCCCCAACCTACACCCGGAGCTCTTCTGCTGGGTGATGCTTTCAACATGCGTCATCCTTTAACTGGTGGTGGAATGACTGTGGCTTTGTCTGATATTGTTGTACTACGTGATCTTCTAAGGCCACTGAGAGACTTTCATGATGCAGCTTCCTTGAGCAAATATCTTGAATCCTTTTACACCTTACGCAAGGTAAGCTGGTTTAGTGTGCTGATGTTTGTTATCGACAACTGAAGCTGTAATATTTGGAAACGTACCTCAATTTAGGCCCACACATTTCTCTTTTGCAAAATATTCAATATATAACATACATAATTTTCTTCTTTCAGCCGGTGGCCTCTACAATTAATATTATGGCAGGTGCCCTTTACAAGGTGTTGTCTTCCTCCACTGATCAAGCAGGAAAGGAACTGCGCCAAGCAAGTTTTGACTATTTAAGCCTTGGAGGTGCTTTTTCAAACGGACCAATGTCTGTATTCTCTGGTCTGAATCCTCGGCCGTCAAGTTTAGTTCTCAATTTCTTTGCGGTGGCAATATATGGTGTAGGTCGTTTGTTGCTACCATTTCCTTCACTTAAGCGTATGTGGATTGGAGCTAGGTTAATGTCGGTAAGTTTGTCTTCCATCCTATCCTTCAACAGTTTAACATTAAAGCATGTTTAAGTCATAATTTCTTTACAACAATAAATAGTCAGAAGTTTCCGGAATCTCACATGAACTTATCATTTTACAGAGTGCATCGGATATTATTTTCCCCATCATCAAGGAGGAAGGAGTGAGGCAAATGTTCTTCCCTGCTACTGTTCCAGCCATATACAGGTCTCCTCCTATCGCTGATTCACGTGTTAAAAAGTAAGGTAAATATATTATAGCTAGAGCTTCATTGTTATCAAGATTATCTAGCTTTTAGCTTTTGAAAGCATAATGTACTATATATGTATGAGGGAAACCTTCCTCTAAAAAAGTAAAAACGACACTGTACAATTATTTTAGGTTTGGAGGAGGGCTTATACCAGTTCTATAGTTGTATGATAATTGATATTGTGAGACTTGAAATATCTGTCTCTCTAAGTTGAAAATAAAATTTATTTATGTTAAATTAATAACTTGTTTAAAAGAACCTCGTTCTATTATTTACCCCTTCTGATCCAAGCAGAATCCAGCCAAACTTTTCGTAAAATATTGCTCTAAGGAGACATCAGATGAGTAGGTAGACAACCAAAGCATGAGAAGGTGTCTGGTTTAGTAAATATATGGGGATGGTAAATTGGTCTGGTTTTGATAAGTTTAACCCAAAGTTGCATTTTGACAAGTCGGTCGTTGCACCTAGATTCCATAGAATTAAAATGTTTGGATGCAGTGATGGTGATGGTGATGTTTGTATTACACGGAGATCCAGTGGCCACCTTTTGTTCTTTTTGGACACAACAACGGGACTAAATGTTCGAACTATACATAATATTTGACAATTCGACATATCTTGGTGTTTGTAATATTTATTCTGGATAATTTTCAATAAATTTACTACTATTAGTGTTGGTAGATTTTCAATTAACATATAATTGTATATAAACAATATTTTCTTATAAACTTCATATATAATTTAATTATTGTTTTTAACATTTAACATGCATCTTTACATGTTAAAAAAATTCATTTTTATTTAAATTACTACATCAGCATGTGTACATATAAAGCATACTATTTTCTAACTTTGTTAAAAAATTTTAAACCTTTTTAATAAATTCAATAAGGGGTTTGTGGTATTAAAAAAAAAGTTAAATTAAAAAAAAAAAAAATCGAATGTTATACCACTAGTATCGTGTGTACGTCTTTTTAAAAACAAATAAATAAATACGAACATTTATGTTCCATTTAACTTGTAGATATAGAAAAGAATCTTTAGATTTACCTTTCAACCCTTTTTTTTTTATGAGAAGCTTGAAATGAAAGATCCTTTCGTTTCAAAAAAACAAAAAAAAAAATGAGAAGTCCTTTGTACGGTCTATATTAACATATCACCTCAGAAATTTTCTAAGAAACTATTGTCCAGACATGTGACATAGATCCAATGGTGCACTTGTCTTTCAATTTCTATGGATCCCACTTTTATGTTCTTGAACCCATCTCTAGATCAGAATAATCACTGTAACTAGTATATGTACTTCAATACAAATTTATATTCTCAGCAATAATAATACAAAACTTCACTAAAACAACCATCATCACAATAGCATGACATGTGATCATATCATCGGCATTCAACGGCCACGATTCTTTAGATGGTAAGGTTTACGATTTTTGACAAAAAAATTGTTACATATGTTTACTAAATAAGGCAAATTGCACAAACCTCTCTTGAGGTTTGGTGAAATTATACCAATAGTTAAGCTTATGGTCAAATGACAGAATCTTCCTTGATGTTCATAAAACTCAACACAAATAATCTCTCCTATTAATGAGCCATTGGATCAAACAAATGATCAAATAAAAATCAAGATAAATATTGAAATCATTGTTTAAAAACTCAGCTAGTTTCACGGAGTTCTCACTGGGTTCTCACTGATCTGCACTCCATCGATTTGAGAACTCCTAGATTAGAGGTGCTGCTCGCCGGAAGTGGGTACTTGGCCTAACTTGGTCTAACTCTGTCGACTTAATCCATCACAAAATTGGCCAAAAACATCCAAAAACCAACCAAAAAAATCAAAATTGAGCTATCAACTAATCAAACAAACCTAATATCTAATAATTCAAACTAAACGAAATAGAATCGACTCACTTCTGATAATGTCGTCAACCATATAGCGAACGGCGAGGCCATCAGTGCACTTAACGTGAAAAATATAGCGATCGGAGAGTAGGACATGTGGTTGTCATTATTCCCCGGCATCTTCTCCAATATTTGCTTAGTGATGACACTAGTGTTCTTCACCATTGACTTGTACTCGATCGGTACCAACGATCCATATGCCATCAGAGCGTACATTGAAACGGCAATGGCGATGGCTCAATAGAACAGCAACGATGACAACGATGTTAGAGAGAGAAAAGAGATGAGAGAGGAGAAGGGAGAGAGAGAGAGAAAAGAGAGAGAGAGAGAGAGAAAGAGAGATATGAGGGTTTTGAGTTTTGACCTTAGGGAGGGTTTTATATAATGAGGATAATTTGGTCATGACCCCTAATGTTTAAAAAAATTTTAATTTACTCTTTCAAATTTTAAAAATTATTTTTCCCCCAAATAGTGCTTTCGAGTACTCGCCGGTTACTCACTGAATTACCAATTACTTACTGCTCATTAGATCACTAGTCAAGCAATGAGTAATGAGTTTTGGCACATTGATTAAAATGCCCTTATAAAGTGATCTGACCTTACCTATTTCACTTGTCATCCAATAAAGTTATTTATTATTATTACACAAACCTCTCGTTGATATTCATAAAACAATCGTCATCACAATAGCATGACATGTGATCATATCATTAGTATTCAACGGTCACGATTCTTTGGATGGTAAGGTTAACAACTTTTGATTAACCAAAAAAAAAAAAAACTTGTTATATATTAATAAAATATAATGACTCCAATTTATAATTTTACTAATATAAATATGTGTATAATTTATCAACAATCTTAACTTCACACATGCGCATGTGTGCGCCCGCACACACACACACACACACACACACATATATATATATATATTAAAACATTACTTTTCCAAAAAAATAATAAAATATATGAAAATCATGTACATTAAACAATACATGCACAACTAACTATCAATCTCACAAAATAGGGAGAAATTTCCCCACATATATTAAAGGGTCGTGTCAAGACCATCTCAGATCTGTATCTTAAATTTGAGAATATCCTAAGATAGTAAAAATTTTGACAATTTCTAAATTTTTTTTCAAACAAAAATTATTTAGGAAAATCGATAAAGAATAGGATGATTTTAACAAAATTTCAGTAGCATAACGACTATTTATTAAGCTATTCCACCCTGTTACAAAAAAATATATATTTCTAAAATTTATTTCTATCCTCAACTACTTAGGACCTTTGATCCTATTCCTAATTCTCATACCAACACAATGTCACATTTCATAATTATAAATAAGTAGATTAAAATATTCACATCATCAAAATAAATGTTTACCCAACTAACAAAAGTTTCGACACTTTATAATGCTAATGCATACATGTACATGCAAAACATATATTCCAACATGTATTATGAAACGATCAAGATGCACTTAAAATATCAAAATGAAATTTTCATGCATCATTTGCTTGAGTGGCCCACCTTCACCCATTCGAATGCTTCCTCTATGACTTGACGAATCCCTGGAAAATAGTTTTTATTTTAAAAAGTGAGCACTAATGCTTAGTGAGTGGATAAAGTTATTTGAAAACTAATAAAATCTTGATAACAAAAACTAATGTAATATAAAACATATTTTTGAATAATTAAATTTCTTACTAAAATGTTATCTATAACTTCATCTTATACCAACCAAATTTCATTCACATAGATTGTCTTAAATAAAATTTATATTTGAGTTTTTACACTAAACTAGTACCCTGGAATTCTGTCATACGTGGTGGAATTTCTCATCACACATGTAGAGAACGGTGATAACTTCTGAGGGTAGGGGGAATTCTACCATACATTGTGGAATTTCTCATCACACATATAGAGAGCTGAGATTTTGCCATCCACATACTTGGCGACTCAATGACTCTGACTTTCTCTCAATCCCAATGACTCAGTTTTCTGACTTCTGCCAAACATATGTTAGACAATGTTCTGATTTCAGGTGTTACTCACATGATGCTTATTCTGACCATTAAAGGGCAGGGTACACGTTGGTGTTTTAAAAACACATTCTTTTCTCCTTTTCTTCTCAAATCTTTTCTAAAACATTTTTACAAGTAATTGCAAAACTTTCCACCATAAATATTTTTAGTTTCCAATCCAAACCTTGCTCATGCATATACATTTGTATATAAGCAAAATCATGATTTTTCATGCAACTTATGAAACATACTACAAACTTTCTTAAATCAAATTTAAATTCACAAAGTACATGATATAGTTTACAAATTAAGTCATAAAACCTATTCTAGAATCAACACAAAACATAAATTCACAAAATATATGGCATGATTTACTTTGTCAAATCATAAAACCTATCTTAGAATTAATACAAAACATAAATTAACAATTTAACCAACATGATTTGAAATACCCAAAATGCCATGGGTTCTAGTTTCATGGAAAGTGAAAATGACATTCTTTGTAGTTTCACCAATTATTTAAAACCACTAACATAATCTTAAAATTTTAACCTACAAAATATACTTTATGATTTTACAACAAAATTCACATTTCATAAACCATAAATCATGTCTTAGAATTTAGAAAATATAATCTAAATTCGGAAGCTAGCAAACACAATTTAAAGTTCCAAAACAACATACTAAAATCTCATTTCTCATACAATATCCATACTAAATAAAATCCATCTTTCTCAGTTCATAAAACATATAATAAAATCTTAAAACATACTTAAATTACTAAAATATACTTCAAAATTCTTATATCACGACACATACTTAAGTTTCAAAAACTAAGAAAAGTTGAAATATATTAAAAGTGCTTCCAAAAATCAAGTTAGGGAAAAGCATCCATTCACTAGTTTTCTTTCAAACCCTATGGAAGCTGTTATATGCATTTTCTGGACTCACTAAATTGGCTGGTAAAAGCCCAACTTAGGCCCAATAGAAGCCCAATAAAGTCAAACCAATGAAAGCCCATCAGACAAGACCCATATTTAAACTCCAAGCCCAGTGAGCTCTACAGCTCGTCCCAGCAACCTTCTCAGCTCGCAGTTATGAGCTCATCTCACAGCTAAGTTGTAGCTCGTTCCATGGTTTGCCTTATTCATAGCTCGCCTCTCAGCGAGGTCCAGCTCGAGGTCGCAAATCGCCATACACAGTAAACAGCTCATTCAGAGGACAATCAATAAAGTATCTTCCAGAACGGGCAATTTCTTGATCTAATTATGATTCTCTCACCAGATATGGAAGTTAATTCAAATTCAAACTCAGTCAACATTATCTCGGATTTTATGGAGCAGTTTCCTGATTTAATTCTAACTGATTAAGAAATGTAATTAATTCATGATTCTCTTCCTATTTTATTGCTTGCTAATCTGTAACAACTCTTCTCCTATAAATAGGGGTTAAAATCATTGTAATGATAGATTGAATAACATACTGTCACTTTGCAGAATTTTAGAGAGACAGCCGTAGACGTAGGCGCACTCGCTAAACCACGTTAAAAACCCTTTGTTTGTTCTTGGTTCTTAATTATTTTCTTCTCGATTTTTGTGTTTTCTCACATTGATTGCAGGTATTGGACATTGAATTCTCGTCGGCTAAGTTTCAATGTCGACAGAAGCCCACTTATGTTTGTCTTCTTCTTGTGTCCTTTTTCACCTAAAACAACACCAAAACTTATTTAGGGTTTATAAAAACTAAACCAAGAAAATTTAATCTAAATTGCAACTAATCTCACACTAAAATTTCTTATCTAAGCTTCCTAATTCTCTTTCTTTTCTTCTTTCTCTTTCTTTCTTCTCCTTCCTTGTTTTTAGTTTTTCTTTCTTCTTTGGACAGACGGTTGTTCGACCAGCCTTCAAATTGGATGAAAGATTGCTTTTTGTTTCACAAAAAAATCATACATATATATGGTATCATGCATGGTAAAAATTTAGGTCACTTAACCCTCATTTCCACCACTCATTTCATAATTATCTAGTCATTTATTTTCTTACATTTCCACTTTTGCCCTCTCCATAACTTTTCATTTCTATACTTATCCTTTCTAGAAATCTCTTCTTGTTCCATCCATTGCCCTTCACAATTCCTATCATTCCATATTCCTCCTCTTTTGTGAATGGATAATTCTACCATTTGAACTTTCTTCCTTTTACATTTTGGCCTCAAGTGGGTGTAATTAGAAAGCCAATTGGATATGTTTAGAAGGTTAATTGGGCCCTACTAATATAATTGGGCTCACACTAATTTATTTCTCATTTGGGCTTTCTAATAAAAGTTTTTAAACAAACCCCTTTGACATTTTTATTTGCACCCAATCTAATTTCAATGAGAGATATATACATAATTATCTATCCTATTAAACCGGTTCGAATTTGGGGGGTTATAGGTCTTTTTTTTTTTTTTTTTTTTTTTTTTTTTTTTTTTAAGACCAAACAATGTTGAAATTAATTGAAGACTAAATAGTAACTAAAATCTAAATCTTGAACAAAATGTTTGTTTCATTTTTTCCTTATTTTTGAATATATTCTAAAATTGTTTATTTTTTAAATTTAAAATTATCTAAAAAAAATAATTTGATATTTATATATTTTTTACTATTTATTATTATATAATTTTAATTAATTTAATACAAATAACTGAAAATAAATAATTTAATAAAATTTAAAACATTTTTATGCATATATTAATAATATTTTATTCATAATTAAAATATGATTAAAAATATATATTAACATTAATCATATTAATATATTTTAAGTAAAAATATCAAAACTAACCATTTAAATAACATAAATACATTTTTACCCCCCAACTTTTAAAAAATTATATTTTAACCTCTTAAACAAATAATTTGCATCCTATACCCAAGATATCCAAATTGCCCCTAACGTAAAATTATAAAATTGCCACTCCATTTCAAAATTAAAAAAAAAAAAAAAAGGGAAAACGAAAATTATGAAACTGCCCTCTATGTATAAGTTTTTCAAATCGGTGTGAAATAGGAGAGAAACGCAACCCGACCATCCATTTACACCACTGTCTATCAAGCCACACACCCCAATGACCAGTTTGTATAGTCGCCGACCATCTCACATCGTCGCCGTTGTTCTATAACCACTGTACACTGTCGACGAGCACGTCGTCCTATCCATTGGTGAAGGTATGCCGATTCGACATAATATGGCATAATTTTATGAATTTTTGAATTTCTTGTCATTTGTAGAGTTGATTTGTGTTTTTATACATTGGGCATTGATGATTATGGTGAGATTGTGTTGTATTTGGTTAGAATGTGGTTGGATTTGTATTGAATATGCAAGTTTAGTAGAATTCATACTGTGAGAAGCCAATCAGTTTATATGTGGAAACATAGACCGACATCGGTTTACGTAGACCAACAAATGCTGAATCGGCTTATGTTGGATACCTTATATCGACGTCGGCTTAAGTTAACAAACAAAAACCAATCAGCTTTATAAAGTTGTGTTCATTGGGTATTGATGGTTAGGGTAAGATTATGTCATATTTTGTTTAGGATGTGGTCGGAATTGAATTGAAAATGCAAGTTTGGTTAAGTGATCAGCTTGTGTTTGGAAACATAGGCCAACATCAGTTCAAGTTGACAAACAAATGTCAATTCGCCTTATGTTTGGAAACATAGACCGACGTCAATTCAAGTGGACAAATAAATGCTAATTCGATTTAGGTCTGGTAATATAGGCCGACGTCGGTTCAAATACATCAGCATATTTTGATTCAACTTATGTTGCACAACTTAGCTCGATGTTGGTTTATGTTTGATATCATAGACCAACATCGGTTTATATACATTAACATAGACCGGTCAGTTTATTTTGTTAATAATTATTTTAATTAGTTTAATTTGATTTATTTATTTTTGTTGCTTTTCTCTCCTACAGATGCAATTCAATTATAGGTACCCGATACAACATGTTCCAGAAGGAACAACAGAGAGTACACATGATAGTATAAAGCCTATTGATTATCTAAATGGATTTCTTTTATAGAGACAGCTTCTAGACAGGTTAAAGCAGAGAGTTCGATTACGTATTTTATAAAAAAATACGGTCAACAGCTGTTAGTCACTTCCCTTATGCTAGTCATTCTTGTTAGAGAGTTAGTAGATTATCCTAAATTAGGCCCTGATGAGATGTGGTTTGAAATTAGAGGAAGACCATATAGGTTTGGAAAGCAGGAGTTCTTACTAGTAACAGGACTCTAGTTTGGGTATCTTGACTTACATGTCCTTAAGTGGAACAATCAAATGAGGATAGTCTCCTGTGGCAACTTTTTAAAAAAATACCGCTGAGATTGGCTGAAATTATGCAAATGTTAAGGGTTCGAGAAAATGATATAAGTGATAAGGACGTCTTGAAGTTGACTAATATAGTCATTGCTTATGATTTATTCTACGACTATGATGATCGGTTTAGGGTGGACAATTATCTATGGATCTTGATAGAGGATCTTAATATATGGAATAAGTTCCCCTTCGATATAGTCACCTATAGTAGGCTTATAGAGGGCCTTCATAGGGCGGTTGATGAGGATCAACTTATGAATAGACGTAACATTAATTTGTATGACTTTATTTGGGTATTTCAGGTATGATATTTAATATATTCTCTTCATAAATAATAAAAATTGTATAGTGTTTATATATATACTAACTAATTGTTTATCAAATTTTTGTTTAATCTAATGAAAATTACAGTGGTTGTTGGTAGAAATGTTTCTATGGTTGAAAAATAGGGTAGGAAAGAGAGCCATAGGTGGCGATATGGTGCTACTAAGGTGTGTGAATTGGATGTGTAATAACATAAAGCAAATAAGGTGGTCTAATGAGCTTATTCGTGTAAGTATCTAAACTAACTTACATTTATTTCCATTTATTGACTACTATTGTTTGTAATTATAATATTAAGTATATTATATATATTGTGCAGTTAATAGAAGAAACTAGCACCCTTGAGCCACTGATGCAAAGAAATAAAAGGATTATTGAAAGTTTTTCAACCCTAGGCATTTGTTTAAGGAAAATGCCTATAAAGTAAGTGGTAGAAGGGGTGTTGATGAAGCTACAGATGATGATTCAAATAATGAGGAGAGTAAAAGGGAGTCAAATAGAGAGGAGGAGGGTGAGAAGGAGTCAAATAGGGATAAGGAGGGTGAGAAGGAGTTGACTAGGGAAAAGGAAGAGGAGCAGCATCATTATCACATCCCAGACCCATGAGTCGACTCAGAGAGTACATATCCAGAGGCAAGGACAAAAAGAGCACACGAGTTTAGATGAGATGAGGATCAGCACGATGACATCGCAGTCCCAAGAGGTCGCAGCATGGCCCCTGGACCTTATTAGCGTCAGGTGCGAACTTTGTATGATTATATTACTGTATTTTATTCTTACATGACTATCCATTTAATTATTATATTGTTATTTAATTAATTTTATAGGAGCCTCAGATTAAGGTGGGCAAGATTATAGCCTTGTTGGAGTTTATTTTGAAGACACAACAAGAGCAAAATGAGAGGTTGAGTAGGATTGAGAGGATATTGAAAATCCGTGTACCTCCGGATGGCGGGAATGACCTGAATGATGATGATGATGATGATGATGATGATGATAACGATGACGATGACGATGATGACGATGATATGATGATGATGATGATGATAATGAAAGCTCTATCTTGAATGAGCACATTCATCGCTCTTTACCACCAAAAAGTGCGTCACCATGAGGACCTGCTGCTCCATCATTACCCACCATTCCAGGGAAAACCGTCACGGCCTAAACAAAAGATTAAACTGTCGGTATCTCTATTGTCACTATACACAGATCCTGACGCGCGAAAAAGAAGAAAAAAATGTCAAAGGAGCAAGTGGCGGAAACTGTATTGTTGGGGGATGATATGGTTGAAAATATGTACAAGCAGTTCAAAACTTCCTCTTCTTTAGACCTCAAGTATTGGTAAAAATATTTATTATCTTTGTTTAATCTGATTACTAATCTAATATAACTAACTTTTAATTCTTGTTTTGATATTAGGCGCTGTGTCGACGGTTATCCGCTGACATTCACCCCTGAAGACTTTCGTACCATTGAAGATTAGGATAGTTGGTTGACATCAAAGCATATCGACGGTTGTTTATAGAGCCTATGGATCAAAGAAAGTGAGTGGTGGGATGAGACTCATGATGAGAAATATGTAGTGCATTGATCGACCTTTTTTGTGAGTGTCTACATTTCATAATTGCTCAAATATTTTTTTCATCTTTTTCATATTTGTTAAGTAGTAAATAATTTTATCACTTGCAGGCAGACTTGACAATAGTTATAAATAAGGAATATGTTAGTAAAGGAAAGACATTTGATCCCGCTATAGTCGTGATCCTCCCACACTGGATAAGGTTTGCTAGCGGTTTGGAAGACGCTAAAATCCCTTAGTGGTCTATTCATAATGTAAGTGTCGTCGTACGAATAAAAATTATTATTTGATTATTTTAATTAGAACTATATCACTAATGTTCTCAATATACAATTGTTGCTCCTGTATAGTCTACATTAGACCCATTGAATAGTCTGCAAGGTGTGCCTAAGAAAGCAAAAGATTGTCATATATGATTCTGCTATAGATACAGAGTTTGTCCATAGGAGAAATGCTATTGAGCAGTTGGTCTACTATAAACCATTGATCTTACGGTCGATTGATTACTATGGGAAGACCAACACAAAAATGCCACTTATAGAAAAAATATGGGATGTGGAGCATATGGATAAACGGATTGTGCCTTGGCAACTTGATGGGTAAATATCTTTTTTTTTTTTTTAATTATATATTTAGATAATAATGTTTTTAATGAATTATTTGACCCAAATCTATGCGTAATATAGGAGCAGTTGTGAGGCATATTGTGTAATGTACATTCATGACATCTTATGCTCTCTAGAGGGTGAATAAAAATCTATCCAAACCAAGGAAAACGTCTGTCGAATAAGGGCGCAGATAGCATCAGATATATATATATATGTATTCCACCCCAAGGTACAGGGCAGACGAATGGAGGCGATAGATATTAGATGAGGATGACAATGTTGTATATGATTGATGTGAATATTTGTTTACATTTGATTCATTAATTCATTATTTAGTAAATATTTTTAAATATTGTGTGGTAGTATGGAGGTGGATTAAGAGACTGAGTCTCTAAAAGAAATAGTCGAAGTGTTATTTTTTATACAGATTTACTACTTAGTTTATGAAAAAACAAAGGAGACTCTATCAAATTTTTCCCAAATTATTTCCTAAAAAAAAAAATCGGATTAAGTGACATAATGAAAGTCGTTATCGGTTTACATATAGAAACATATACTGACAATGGGTTTAATAAGAGGAAGTAGATCGATTTTAGAGATCAGGTTAAGCAAGCCACCATAAATCGATATGGATTTTAATGTGGACACAAAACTCGACGTTGATTTTTGTCAATTATTGCATATCGATTTTCAAATTTTCCTACTTAAAATTCATAATTTTTGTCAATTTTCTTTGTTTCCATTGATAAAAAAGGCCTACAAACTATAAATTTCATATTATGTATAACTACAACACGGGAATGGAGACAAACATGAGCCATTGTAGCTTGAGTTATAATGTGTACTTTAACCTAATGACATCTCATAATCCAATGTGATCAATATAGTAAATATTGCAATATATTTCATTCATTTAATTAAATTAACATAATTTAAAGCCAATAGAGAGTATTTTTGGACCACCACAACATTAGACAGTGGTAAAACTTAAAAAAAAAAAAAAAAAAAAAAATCGGTTTTCTAGGCATTGCTCACACTGACACCGGTGTTTATGGTGCCATAAACACCGACATCAGGGTTAAGATGTGTCACTAGGCCTGACGTCAGTTTTTGTCAACTATTGCATACTGATTTTCAAATTTTCCTACTTAAAATTCATAATTTTTGTCCATTTTCTTTGCTTCCATTGATCAAAAAGACCCACAAACTATAAATTTCATATTATGTATAACTACAACATAGGAATGGAGACAAACATGAGCCATTGTAGCTTGAGTTATAATGTGTACTTTGATCTAATGATATCTCACAATCCAATGTGATCAATATAGTAAATATTGAAATCTATTTCCTTCATTCAATTAAACTAATATAATTTAAAGCCAATGGGAAGCATTTTTGGACCACCACAACATTAGAAAGTGGTAAAACTTAAACAAAAAAAAAAAAAAAAAAAAAAAAGAAATCGATTTTCCAAGTGTTGCTCATACTGACTTCGGTGTTTATGGTGCCATAAACACCGACATCGGGTTAAGATATGTCATTGGGCTCGACGTCAGTTTTTGTCAACTATTGCATACTGATTTTCAAATTTTCCTACTTAAAATTCATAATTTTTGTCCATTTTCTTTGTTTCCATTGATAAAAAAGGCCCACAAACTATAAATTTCATATTATGTATAACTACAACATAGGAATGGAGACAAACATGAGTCATTGTAACTTGAGTTATAATGTATACTTTGACCTAATGACATCTCACAATCCAATGTGATCAATATAGTAAATATTTCAATATATTTCCTTCATTTAATTAAATTAATATAATTTAAAATCAATGAGGAGCATTTTTGAACCACCACAATATTATAAAGTGTTGAAACATAAAAAAAAAAAAAAAAAAATGAACTCGGTTTTCCCGGTGTTGCTCAAACCGATGTCGGTGTTTATGGCGCAACACCGACATCAGATTAAGCCGTGTCGCTGGGCCCAACGTCGGTTTGATTGATAGCTACTTAAAAACTGACATAAGATATTACGCAGAAAAAACCAACATCGGTTTAATTTGCTGATAAAAAATCGATGTCGGTTTAATTTCCCCATTAACAATACCAAACACAAACATAACCCGATGTCGGTTTAAGTTGTTTATCAAAAACTTTTTTTCTTTTTTCTTTTTTTTTTGTTATTAAGTTTTCTTTTTCTTTTTTTTTTTTTTCTAATGTTTCCTTCATTTGTTTTCTCATTTTTTAATGTTTCTAATGAAAAACTGATATCGAGATTATTACTTGATTTTTTAACCCTAAACCAAAATAACACAAAAAATTTCAAATTTTAACAGAACCTCTTCTATTTTGTTTTTATATTAGAGACGATATGACCAAACCTGTAATATCATATTAATTATTATGAATATACCACTACGATTACCGCTAAAATTGAAACAGACTTCGTTTTAATATCAAATTTTGACAAACAAATATGATAAACCATAAACATCATTTCTATTCATTACAAATTTTCATAATTATCACCATTTTCATCATCTTCTGAGGGTGGAATAAGGAATCGTGGATCATATCGACGTCGCGTGTGTCCAGTCACACCATAAAGGTTGCATTTTTGGGAGATTCTAACACATCCAGTAGGGGCGTCATTCTTTCAAGCCTCTGTATCATCTTCTGCCATGCTTCCAGTAGATCTAGCAGTGGCAATGGAGCTAGTTCTAGTCTCTCTAGCAACTTTTGTGTTGGTTCTAGCATCTTTAACAACTTCTGCATTTGTCCTAGCACATCCAGCATGACCTACGCTCATATCTCCGATGGTAGGGTTAGGACAACAAAGACGGTTGTGTCCCTTTTTACCATATTTTTCACATTTTTTCTTTCGATGACTTTCCCCAGCTAAAGGAATTCGTGCCTCTTTTGGTTTACCTACTTGTCGTCTTCCTCCGGATGATAGTATAATTATACTTTTGACTTCTGAAGGAACATGCCAATCTTTTAGGCCAAGAACAAGATTGATCGGATTTGCATATGTAGCTTCTAGCCATTCTTTACTATAATAATCATAACGAAATGTATAATAATGAATACCGTTGACCTTGATATATATGACAAAGGTATAAGGTTACCGAATGACATTAAATAATGAAAACATAATAATAAAGTATAATTATGATACTTGACAACAGCAATTGCATGATGACATGACAACTGATCTAGGTCTTAATGTCGATAAGTGCATGTTCACTCAAAAGGATGACAACATATGTCTTAGATATTCATGTGCGGTTATTATTAAAAGCTGATGTGCTTTCATCATGTATTTGTTCAGTGACTCTGTAATGTTAGTGGTCATCATACCACATATTCTTTTAGGAGAATATGTACGTGATGATTTTGTCACTCCAATATTAACCAATTTTTCATGCATTTGGAACATACCTGTTGAATTTGTTCCAAATATCTATCACAATCTGGTTTTGTATAATAATATGCTACAAGGTAAAACATATCCTCCACATCTTTTTGCTTTCTAAAGTGTTTCTTCAGGTTTTGCTTCAAGTGGAAGAAACAGAACACTGTGGGACTTCGGGAAAAACATCACTTATCGCATTCGCAATGCTTTTATAATGATTGGATACGATAATCAAATCTTATGGCAAATGTTGTCTCCCACCAATAATCTCTCTCAATCTACTTAAGAACTAGGTCCATGAATTGTCCGACTCTCCATCACCAAATCCAAAAGCGATAGGATAAATCATCTCCTCCCCATCTTTGCATGCAACAATAAAAATCACTCCTTTATATTCACCTTTCAAATGAGTGGCATCAACCGCAATAACCGGTCTAATGTAAGATCGAAAACCCTCAATTAAGGCTCCAAGTGCAATGAACGAATATAAGAATAAGTTGTTTCAATCCATCTCAATTGCAGTCACTATACCAGGGTTTGTTTCTTTTAACATGTAAAACTATAAAGGAAGTTGCTGAAATGACTCATCTGTTTTTCCATATGCTAGTTTCTTTACATATTGTAAAGACCTCCAAGCTTTAGTGTACATGATCTGCACACCATATTGCTCCAACATTTCTGCAATCAAAAATTGAAGTGTTATACCATCAAGACCCACTTTTTTTCTGATACAATGTTACTACGACAACAGTCTTCACACTGCATCTATGTGACTCATAAGCGTCCTGACAACATGTGTGCTCTGGCACATATTTATATACATACCACATAGAACTACCTTTTTTACATCTTGCACGAACCTCAAAGGTGTAGCTTAGATCCTTGCAACCAGCCTCATATCTAATTGTGCATGAGTGTCTGACCTTATATTAATTCTTGGAATTAAGCACACATTTTCCAATGGTTACATTAAGTTCATATTTACTATTAAAAAATGCACCTTTATACAATGTATCATGTTGGATGAAGGTCGACATAGCAATTGACATAGCCTCAATTTCACACTAATCTACACCGAAAACAATCCAATATGGTTATGAAGGGTTGGTTTCAAATTATGAACCCGAAAATCTAACTTCTGGATACTCCACAGTCTCTGTATCAGCTCTAGTTTCAATGTCATCACCTAGAGTTTTCTCATTATCATCTCCACTGTTCGATGTCTCATCACCATCACTATCTGCATCTCGATCTTTATCATCATAATCATTTCTACCAAAATCAAAATCATACATTGGACTTTTTACAGATGTAAATACAACGATATAAGCTAAAACTTGATTGCTACCACTAGAAGAAATAAAACAATTTTGATCTTCACCCATAATCAGGCTTGCAATTCTATATGCGTATGTCTCCATATGTCCTGGATCTAATATTGTGTTGATGACAAATTGAGGGACAGTAGAGCTAATACCTCTAGAATTTCTCATAATCTTATCAACATAAAGCTCTCTATAATAAGCTTTTTTGTCTAAAATCACACATCGGACACTAAGATCAGCACTGATAGGTATCTTTACTACGAGATTCCCCTAACTCGAAGTAAATAATGCAAATGAATATCTCATATTCTTTTATTAATGTCAGTCACTGTGTAAACAAATTCCATCAATCGAGAAAAAGACACTCTTAGGGGCCCCCATCATGAATGTCTCACTTCTAACATAGTTATTCTCATTCCACTCTTCGTTACATTTGACTATTATTAGTATTTCACTCATTCCTATAAAATTTAAAGTATAAAATAAATTAGTATAACACATACTCTCGTCATATTAAAATTTAATATCTAATTTCATATTACCCAATTCATAAAAATCCAACCAAATATAACCACATCTAATCAATACCAAACATACAGAAAAAAAGAATTAAAAAAAAAACCAACAAAAGCCATTCAAGTAACCCAAATCGAATTATTTGTATCTATAAAACCCGAATCGGGTTTTGTGAATACATATAACCCGATTTGGTTTTTATTGTAACATACTCTTTTGGAATCCAAGTAACTTCTTAAAACTTACCCCTAGGTATGGAATTGTAAACTATTAAAATATTCGAATCTAGATAAATAATTAGATTTTCGTAAAAATTTCCGAACGGGTCCGGAGTAGGTTTAGGATTTCAAAATCCCAAAATTTATTAAATCGAATGGACTCGGATAATCATTCGAATATTAATGAGGTTTTTGAATTTGAAATTGACTTTTAATAAAATTTTCAGATGGACCTGAGAGGATTCTGGATGCAAAAAGAGACTTTTAGGAGCTTGTAAGGATGCATGAGACAAGTGGCAAGGACAAGCTAGCATGCAAATGAAAAGTGTCAATTAGAAACCATGGATGGATGACACTTGTGAGATAGGCATTAAAATCAAATGACAAGTGTCAAGTAAGTGTGATTTATAATATTTAATTGATTAGTGATATAAAAGCAAAATAAAAAACAATTGAAACATTTCCATTTTCCATTGTTTCATGGTCAACATCATTTTCCCCATTTTATTTGCACGGTCATCTCTCCATTCTCTCATCTCTCTCAAAGCTCTAAACTCACGGCAATCTCTCAATTTCTTTTATCTCATGTCACGGTTAAGCTCTCATCTCTCATTTCTCTCTTGATCTCACGTCTCTCAATCTCTCAAGCTATCATCCACAGCTCTCCTCACTTCAAGCTCACGGTAACTTCCTCTTCCTCATCTTCACTCTTGGTTTTCATCATTTTCATGAGTTCATCTCTCATTCTCCCTCTAAACTCACGACATCCTCTTTCAAATACTCTCTAGTTCTTGGGTTTGAAAGGGATTCAAGGAAACAAGAGACAAAAACCAAGGTGAGGTCACGGTTAAGGAGATAACTTGTTGATCAAACCCATGCTTGAGGTGATGGAGGTAGTTTTAGAGAAATAAAGCATATGTAAGAAGTTTGAAGTCCTTTCGGAAGTGTTTTCGATGATTTCGAAAAGTAAGATTTAGTTTCCCAGTAATTTCGAAAAGTTTTCGGAAAGATACTTGTTAGTGCAAAGGCTGCTTTGTCGATGATTTGGATGATGAATTAATTTCGAAAATGGATATGTATATATATATATATATATATATAGATTCGACCACTAAGGAGTGTTATGGTTCGATTGGATTTTGAGTGGTTCTGATATGTTTTAGAGGTATTTTGCATGAGTTTAGTGTGTTACGAATGAGTTAAATGCTTTGGAATGATGATTTTTGGAGATGTATACATATTCGGTCACAGGGTATTTTGGTCATTTAAAAATTGTTTCGATTGGTTGACATAATTTTAGAGAATTTTTAAATGTTAGAAATAGTGAGGAAATTGAAAAGAAATCGTTGGACCTTAATTGATCACTTCGCGATTGAATATATCATAATCGCTCGGAAATGATATTTAATGATCATAAATGAGATTGTGTTGATTCTTGATATGTTCGAATGTAAATTGATGTGAAAATGTGAAAAGAATGATGATAAGGCCATGTATTGAATTCGGTCAAGTGAGAAAGTGTGGTTCGAAATTATCATTTAAGTTTGTTCACGTGAAGTTAATTTCGAATTGAAATATTTATAACATCTAAATAATCAGAATTGCGAACGAATGTCAAATGCGAGTAATTGAAGCTAAAACAGATTAAAATAGAGTGTTTTGAGATATTTGATTAGTTAATTATTTAGATGGTTGATGCATAAATTTATTTACTTGCAAATTACGTTAGTTGTAGAATAGTCTGAAAATAGATTGCAGAACTGTATAAGTTATTCAGAGGCAACGTAAAATATCCCGTTGGTTAGAGTAAATAACGAGCTAGCAATCTAGGTAAGTGTCCTAATGAAAATATTTTAAGATGAGATTATTTCCATTCACATTAAATTTGTATGTTAATATATATTCATGATGTTGATGATTGTAAATTGATTTTTATATGAAAAACGAGTTTTTCGAATGAGAACTAAAATGCATGAATTTTTAAAGTTTGCATGAAATGTGAGTTTTGAAATAAAAAAACAAGCGTTTGAAATATTTTATAGCGATGTGTGATTGGTAGAGTATCGCTATTTTCGGTATTGGTAGAGTACCCTTAAGCGATGTGTGATTCCACTTGGGAGACAATGTAGGATTTTGCTCCCTACAGGGTATGTTAAGAGCTAGCTTACTACCTGAGACGGTAGGATTCCGCTCCGTAGCGATGTAGGATTCCGTTACATAATACCGGACATGTATAGCTTAAGACGATGTAGGATTTCGCTCGGCCATACGGTATAGCCTGAGACGATGTAGGATTCCACTCGGTCATACACTTATTTTAGAACACCATATGGATTGAAAATGATAGTGATTGACCTTTTTTATATAAAAGCCTTTCAAAAATCTGAATCGTTATCACTGATATGTTTTAATAATAAGAAAAGTGAATGAAAGTGTGTGAGATATTGTGCTACTCACATTTCGTTAATTGAAAAGCATTTGAAAGTAAATATTGATATTATAAACATTGCTTTTCAATCTATTATTTCAAATATAGTTTATAATGCGTATGTTGTTGTAAATGATCATTTATGTTTTAAATTATGTATGGTTCTCAAAATATTTATTTAAATTTTACAACATGACTTTAGTCATTAAATGAAATTACCAAATGTTTTAGGTAGGAATACCTGACACTCACTGAGCCTATTTCGCTCACCTTTAATTCGTTATTTCTAAATAAAACCTCCCAAGATCAGGTACAAATGCAGACGCTTCAGCAGTCGGGACTTCGCATCCAGAGTAGATAGATTTCTATCCAATGTAGTTGTGTTTCTTTTAGCAATACATGCATGATATTATGTTTTAAATCATGTGAAATATTTTGTATGTAAATATACTCTTCTTTTGATTTATGTATATATTCATGCATATCATGTTTTGAAACATGAAATTATTTTAAGGTTGATGCATGTTTATGGGTTGTGAATTATGGAAAAGGGGCTTGAGACACAGTAGTTGAGAAAATGAATGATTTTGAAGTATATAATTCTTTTAAATGTGATTTTACGATATTTTAAGAAAAACAGCCGTTGTGTTGCCAAAATTTTTACAAAATTCTGTTTATAAATGCAAATTTTAAATTGAAAAAGTTCCCACCCAAATTCCGCTGGCAACTAAACTTTTTTTTTTAAAAAAAAAAAAAATTTAAAATATAATTTTAAAAAGGCTTAGCTTCACGGGAGTTTTTCAATCGTAGAAGATCCCAACTGCCATGAGGTATCGGGTTGGTCACTTTAAGAATAGGAGTCGGGGCTCGTCAACGTTGGTATCAGAGTTAGGTTTTCGAAATAGGGTTGTCTCTTTTCATGTTATGATTTTATAAGTTTTACAGGGCAACTCGAAATGATTTTAATATCCTCATGCATACATTTTAATAATTGCATATATTTATAATCTTATCCTTATTGAAGTCACAACGATATGCCCCTACGAGATTGTAGATGTAAACCCTTAGTCTCAAATTCTAAACGTCCTAGTGTCGGAAGCTAGATTATAAAATTAAAATAATAAATCTAGTCACCAATAAGCTAACCAAGAACAATTGAGAGTTAACAACTGTTATAGAACTATTCGATAATTGTTCTAATAAGAAAAAGTCAAATAAGGGTAAAATAGTCCTTTATAAATAAAAAAATAAATTATAAGTGGTGATATAGATAGGTCCCAAAAATACGAACTAGAAGATTTATTATTTATTATTAGAATTAATAGTCATTTACTAATTGTATTAAAGTAATATATTAGTAATGGTCAAAACTAGTCAAAGGGACAAGCTTGTCATTTTAGGAAATGTAATTTCTATATATAAGCAACATTTAGAGGAAAAAATTGGATGAAACAAAAGAGGCAACTATGAGAAGCAAATGTGAGAGAGAGAGTGGTGTGAAATGAAAAGTAAAGAGGACATGGAAGTCATTCGGGAAAAGTCAGTTATACATATACAACACTTAGACAATTTGGAAGAACGAAAAGAAGCAAAATCGTGAAGTACGGAGAGAGGGAGAGGGTGACGCACGACAAAAGCAAGAGGAGAGGAAATCAAGTTTTCTCAACCAAATCCAAGGCTCCAAAACAAGTTTTTGTGTTGATCCAAGCTAGAAATGCAAAACCTAACCAAGATTTAGGTAAGATATCATCTCTCTCTCAATTATGTTGATAGTATGAATTTTATGGGTATGATGACAAGTAGGTTGTTATAGTAGATTGTGATTGATGTTTTGCACATAAAACTAGTGTAGGGCCCTAAGTGGGTGCTATGGAAGTTTAGATGATATGTTCTTGTATGTGAATGATAGGTTAGGGTTTATGGTTATCAAACTTTAAAGTGTGATTTAAAACATTAAAATGTCAAACAAGTTGTAGTTAAGTTGTTTGATAAAAGGTTTGAGAGAGATTTGCAAGTAGAATTATAAAGATGTACACTTTGATGTGTATGTGTGTGTGTCATGACTATGAAGGACAGTAGATAACCTCTGAATTTTGATTTATTTGAACTTAAATCCAAGTTTATTTGAGGTTAGGAAAGCATATAGAAGTGATAGGATTGAAAAAAGAGTAGTTTTGAGCAAAAGAGAGATTCCCGAGTCAAACAAAGGGACAGTGATGACCTGCACAAGTCTAAATTATTTGGGGTTGTTTTAGACCTTAAATCATGCCTAGGAGTCATAGTAAATCATTGGTTTTGGAAGGGAACGATTCCGATAAAAATTACGCAAGTTATGGTCAAAATAGTACGGTTAGAGGGTTGTAAGACAAAATATCAATGTAAATGCATTTTTTTATGTATGGAATGAATATATTTGATCATATTAGGTAAAAGAACCTTAGATACGAAAGAAATAATATTGTCGCTTGTTCGATGCGAAAACGTGCATAAAAAAGTGTAGAAAACTAGACGTTTTTCATATGTTTCACCCCTCAATACTTAGAGTTTTTCGAAACCATTTTACGAATGACCTAAGTGAGAGATAAGAATATGGCACAAGCAAAAATGGAGGCGAAACAGCCCGTAGAATGGGCTGTGCGCACTGTTCTGTTGTAGGGGGTCCAAAATTTTGATTTTTCGTTCTGAGCCTTTAAAAATTATACGGACTGTGTGAGGGTATTCCTAGAGATGTAAAACTAAAACTTTTGCAAAGAAATTGGAATTAGGAAGCATCGATTAAGTTAGAAGTTAGTAGAGAAAGTTGTAGTCAAAAAGTGCATTGTATTGAATTTTTAAAGTTTAAAAGCAATGTGTGTAACTTATGTAGCACATTGTAGCGTATTTTAAATAAGAAA
Source organism: Litchi chinensis (assembly GCA_019925255.1). Classification (NCBI taxonomy): domain Eukaryota; kingdom Viridiplantae; phylum Streptophyta; class Magnoliopsida; order Sapindales; family Sapindaceae; genus Litchi; species Litchi chinensis. The sequence continues at coordinate 21,609,234 of CM034470.1, read as the reverse complement.
GTGATGTGTAGGTGAAGAGCGAGCTAGCGAGGCACGTGAGACTCGTGGAGGCACTTGATTCGGACTCTCACAGATTGAGGTAAGTGTTTCACAACTTGCGTTTGTTTAAGTTCTATTTTAAGCTTGCATATTGTGCTAAATGAAAATATAAAAATGACTTTTAAATTCAAAGTTCAAGTTTTGAGTATATGGGTTTCTTATGGAAACCATAAAGTGATTGAAACCAATATAAAGTGGTTTTTAAACTAATTGAATCAAGAGAGTTTTTAAAGTTTCAAAAATAAGTAGTTTTGTGCTTTTGCACTTGATGAATTTAGTTTTAAAAAAACTCATGTATATACCTTAAGATCATATGAGATTTAGCACTATGTGACAACACAAAAAATTTCGTCCGTAGTCTATCAGTTTATAGAGTAATTAGCACTATGCGACGACGCAGAAAATTTCATTCATAATGGCTCAGTTTTCCTAGAACGTATAGCGCTACGTTGTGGCCAAGAAAATTTTGCACGTAGTTGGTTAGTTTTACAGTTTGGCACTATATGGCGATGCAGTACATTCCGCTCGTAGTCGCCCAAAGTTATAGCACTACGATTACGATACAGAAAATTTTGTATTGTAATTACTCAGATATGAGATTTTTCATCCTATGTTGTGTTGTAGTAAATTTCGTATCGTAGTGGTCGAGATACCTTAGTAGCTTCACATTGACGTTAGTTAAAATCGCTCGTGATGGTTATAGTATTTTAAGGGTATACATAGGGATTTTGAAAGAAAACTTTAAGATTTTAAAATTTCTAAGGATGAATAAGATTATAACTTATTACATTAGTGCATGTGATATTACATGGTTTTGTTACACTAACTTGTTTATCTGTTGTGTAGCTTATTTATACCTTGGGTATTGTCGTAGGACGGTGTGACGACGACATTTTTATTTTATATATATCTAGGTGGGGCAAGTCACAAAATATGGCTATATAAATTACGCAGTTGGATGAATATATTGATTATGGAAAAACACTTGTATTATATTATAACTATGACATCTTATATTTTGGAATTATATTTATGTAAATATGATTGTAAATTGTTATGAATTTTCATGTATGATGGATATATGCATATTCTAGTATGAGTTCATGCATATTGTTGTGGAAAGTGTGATGAATATATATGTTTGTGGATAAACGAAGTTGGGAGGAAATGAATACATAGTCGAAGTGTGTTTATTTGCAGGTAAAAATTTTGGAAACCTTCAAAATGCAGCTGTTATATTGCCGAAATTTTTAGAAAATCGTTTTAAAATGAAATTGTGAAAAATTTTAACCATCCAACTTATTTTCAAAAGTAAATAATACAAGTGAAGTAATAAGAAAATCGAAAAAGAATAAGGGGTTCGTTCTGCGGATTTCTCCATTTCGATAAGTTGGATTGAGAGAAGTCCGTTGGAGTGCCTGACGGGACCCTCCAGATAAGAGATCAGAGAGAGTCTAGGTTGGGTCCTATCAGTATAGGCCCCAGAGGAGCTTTCCAAAAGTTTTAGCACTTGATGTACCATCATCGTAGGAGGTCGAACAAGCAACGACTTTTCCAAATGCCTTCATGAATCAATCCTAGCCAGGACCATCAAGACCAGCTAGTGGAAATTTCAATACGTAACAGGTGATGCAAATTTGATCGTAGCTATGCATCAAATATGAGAGACTCTAGAAGCACCAACGAATACAATTGAAAGAGCTTGTAAATTGGGTGCTAAACCATTTGATGGTAGTGGTGATCCGGAGAGTGCTCTGGCCTGGTTGGATAGGGTTAGCAAGATATATGGAGTGATGAGATGTTCAGATGATCAAAAGGTTTTGTTTTCCACCTTTCTCCTAAAAAAACGAGCAAAGGATTAATCGAAAGCATGGGAGAGACGACATCCAACTAGGGTGTCTTAGACCTTATTTCAGAAAGAATTCATCGACAGGTTCTACTCGAAGAGTTATAAAGATGCATGGGTAGAGGAGTTCTTCAGACTGGAGCAGGGCTCGGCTTCAATGTCAAAATATGAGAAGAGGTTTTCAGAGTTAGTCTGGATAGTTCAATACATTGCAGAGGATGAAGAATAGAAGTGTAAGAGATTTTGGGTAGGTTTGAGCCCTAGCCTTAGAGTTCATTTATCTCTAGCCCCTTAGATGCATTATAGGGAACTAGTAGAGGTTGTAATGAAAGTGGAACAAAACATGACAGCCATCACTCAGGGTGGCAGATCAGAGGCCAAGCGCAGCGGATCCAATTTGCCCTAAACAGGACCCAATAAGATGGTCAGAAAGAAGAACAGGTCCAAATGGGTTGGTGGTAGGAGGATGAGTCAGAGGGCATCATCTAGTCAGAGTTTAGTCAGATTTCCTCTAGCATCTAAAAGCTTCCAAGATGCAAGAACTTCATGGCCAGAATGCAATAAATACAAACGCAATCACATGGCTGAATGTTAGGTGAGTGGCACAACTTGCTATCAATGTGGGCAGAAGGGTCACTTTATGTAAACCCCTAGTCTCGATCTATAACTTTTTAATGTTAAAAGAATAGATTAGAGAGTTACTATAAATCGCTAGATTTAATTAATTGAATCTCACGACATTAGAAGATTTAATAAGTTGAAGATTGAAGACGAAATTCGTCAACTATAAAAGTTCAAGTAGCCAATAGCAAATTGACTTAAAAGTTAACTAAAAGAGAGAATTTAACAAACAAAAGAGGGAGATTTGTGAAATTAAAAGATGATGGGGTAAGGATGCAAATTAGAGAAGTGTAACTAGTATATATATGAACACTTGGCTGAAAATCTTTCAGCAAACCAGCAACCACTTCTGTCGAGAAAAAGAAAGAAGATTCGCGAGAGCAAAAACAGCAGCAGTGAGAAACCACCAGAAACGTGCAGAAACCAGACCAGAACCAAAGAGGATCAAGACCAGAAGTGAAAGGCAAGGAGAAGAGGAGAAGAAGGCACGAAAAGAAGAAGAAAATAGCTGCTGGTCATGCTCAAGTGGAAGCAACCAGCAACAACAGCAGAAGCAAAATCGAAAAACAGGACAGCAGAAGTGTTGGATGCCAAACCAGAAAAGTGGAAGAATAAGCAACCATTCCAGCCCTTTCAGACCTCAAATACACTTCTCTAAGACCTCTCTCAAGTCCCTCTCACTCATCTAAACAAGGATCAAGTGAGATATATCTTCCATCTTTTTTTATTTGCTGAAAACTGCAGTAAGCTGCTGAAATTGTTATTGTGCAGAATTTTTTTAGTTGTGTTGGTGTTCTACACTTCAATTAAGTGTGGAACCCTAACTAGATGATGATGGGCTTTAAATAACATGTTGTTGTGTGTAAATGATGTATTAGAATTGTATTTATGGGCTGCCACACTCTTGATTTAAATGGAAACAAAATCAGCTCTCACATCCTCCATCTAGTTGATGAAAAGTGTGAGTGAAGTTTGAGTGTTTGAATGACAAAATTTTGTTTGTGTGTGTGCTAAAGACTTGGAGAGCAGTAGATAAGCTTTGGGATTAAGTGATTTTGAACCCAAGTTTGAGCATAAAAAGAGCTAGGAAAGCTTAGAGAATTGTTAGAGTTGCAAAGAGATAGTTTTAGGCAATTTTGTGAAACCCGAGTTGAAGTTTATGCTAGAGAAAACCTGAAAGTTCAAATGATGCCTAGGAACCATAAAAAACCATAGGTTTTGGAACGGATCGAATCCGATAAAAATTGCGCAAGTTATGCGCAAAATAGTACCGTTAGAGCTCTGAGAAGTGAAATAGCTATGTAAATGCAATTTTTATTGCATGTTTGAGTTTAGTTGGTCATAATTAGTTAAATGAAGCTTAGCTATGGAAGAAAAACTAGCATCGCTAAATCGAAACGAAAAAGTGCACAAAACGCGCACTAAAAGTGCCCAAAAGTGTCCGAAAACAGACGTTTTCCTTAGATTTGGTCTAGCAAACGATAATATTTTTCAACGAAATTTGACGTGTGACTAGAATGTGAGATAAGTGAACCGTAGGAAAAAGAACGAAGAAAAACGGAGCCCCGAGCAATGCGCAGCAGTGCGTTCTGTTATGGGTTGTCATTTTTCGCTCAAAAATTTGATTTTTCGTTTTGGGCCTCTAACAAGTATACGGACCACGTGGGGGTATCCCTAGGGGTCCAAAACTGAAATTTTTATGAAGAATTCGGAGTTAGATAGTTTCGGTTGAGTTATAAACAAGTTAGGAGGTTATATAGAGAAAAAAGGTCTTAGTTGAAAATTATGAATTTAAAGTTGAGAATTTAGATTTGTTGCTAGTAATGATGAGAAAATGTTGTGTAGGTGAAGAGCGAGACACCGAGGCCCCTGAGATTCGTCGAGGCACTTGACGCGGCTCCGAGGTAAGTGGTTCGCCACTTATGATCGCTTAAATTCTATGTCAATACTTGATTGTTGTAATAAGCATGGTATCTAAGTAATAAATGAGAATGAGAATGATTTCTAATATTGAGGTTAAAGTTTGAGTGTATAGATTCCTATGGAATCTATATAGTAATTGAAATTAATACTAAGTTGCATTTAAAAAGAGTTGAAATGAGAAAGTTTTTAAAGTTCCAAAACTAGTTAGTTTGTGCTTTTGGCACTAGATAAGTTTAGTGGAAAAACCCATGTATATGCCTTAAAAGTTTATGAGATTTAGCGCTACGTGACGACGTAGAAAATTCCGTCCGTAGTCGCTCAGATTATAGAAAAGTATAGCGCTACGTTGCGATGTAGACAATTCCGCACGTAGTTGGTTAATTGATAGTTAGCGCTACGTAGCGATGCAGTAAATTCCGCTCGTAGTCGCCTAGAGTTTTAGCACTACACTTGCGATGCAGAAAATCCCGCATTGTAGTTGCTCAGTGATAAGATTTAGCGCCCTACGTACGATGCAGTAAATTCCATAACGTAGTGGTAGAGATACCTCAGTAAGCTTCACGTTGGCGTCAGTATAATCGCCCGTGATGGTTAGAGTGTGTTAAGCATATACATGGGGATTTCGAAAGAAATCATAAATTGCTATGTTAGTGTATGTGATATTTTATATCTTTATTGCACTAACTTGCTTGTTTATTTTGTAGCTCATTACTTCTATTGCGTGCCTCGTCGGATAAGACTACGATATTTTGTTTTGCATATATATATATATATATATATATATAGGTGGGCGCAATATGCTAAACAATTATGTATATGTATTGAATAGATTATACTTCGAAACACATTGACGTTCGAGATTGTAAATTGTAAATAGTTGGATAACTTGTTATATTTTTAGATTGATATGTAGTTATGCATTACATTATGAATTGCTTACATTTGTGGAAATTGTGATGATAATAATTGTTTGTGGATAAAGAAGTTGGGAGGATATTGAGATCATAGTTGAAGTGTAATTTTCATACAGGTAAATTTTGGTTTATAAAAAAATGCAGCCGTTATGCTGCCGAAAATTTTATAAAAAGTATTTGAAATAGAATCGCGAAAATTTTTATCACTCCCAACCAGTTAAAGAAAAACTAAAGTAATAAGTTAAAAACGAGTAAACCGGTGTAGCAAAGTTAGGGTTCACTTCTCGGATGTCTTCTATCCGACGAGTCGGGTTCGATGAGTCCGTTGGAGTGCCCAACAGGATTCTCCAGACAAGAGTCTAGATAAGGTTTGGGAAGGGTCCTGTCACTTTATTAAAGATTGCCAACAGTTAGTAGCACCAGTGAGTTCAAAGATCAGATCTGAAGCCTTGATTCAGGCCAGTATAGGCCAGAGACAGAGAGGTAGAGGCTCCCAGATTAGAGGGCGGAGTACCACAACTCCGGGCAGAGGTTCAAGAACCAGAGGAGCACCTCCTATTAGTTAGCCAGGTAGACCCCGTACGTAGGCTAGAGTATTTGCAATCACTCAACAGGAGGCTGATGCTATTCCAAAGGTGGTCACCGGTATGATTTCTGTATTTGATCATAATGCTTATATGTTAATAGATCCCAGGGCCACGCATTTTTTTTGTGTTTGTGCATTTTTCTACCAAGTTACATGTTGAGTTGCAAACATTAGACTACAGTATGATCGTTTCCATCCCTACTGGAGACTCGCTAGTAACAGAAAAAGTTATTATGGGAAGTAAAGTAATGATAGATGGCAAGAAGTTCCCAGCAAACTTGATTGTGTTAGACATTCGGGATTTTGATGTGATCTTAGGGATGGATTGGTTGTCTCAGCATAGAGCCACAATTGACTATTTCAAGAAGGAACTCAGATTAGTCGGATCAGATAAGTTAGAGACAGTGTTCCGTGGAATACGAAAGGCACTGGCCACTAGTATAATGACAACTATGATAGCAAGTAAGATTCTCCGAAAAGGGTGTCGAGGGTATCTAGCTTACACGATTGTACAAAAAGATGATGAAAGACATTTGGAGGATATCCCGGTGGTCAGAGAGTTCCTTGATGTGTTTCCAGAGGATCTCCCAAGTTTACCTCCAGATAGGGAGATAGAGTTTGAGATAGACTTGACTCTGGGGACTGAGCCGATATCGATTACTCCCTACAAGAAAGCTCCAGCTGAAATGAAAGAATTAAAAGTTCATATGGAAAAGTTGTTAGACAAGGGTTTTGTGAAACCTAGTACTTCACCTTGGGGGGCTTCAGTTTTGTTTGCTAAGAAGAAGGATGGGAGCTTGAGGTTGTGTAACGACTATAAGCAACTTAACAAGGCAACCATACGGAATCAGTATCTACTCCATAGGATTGATGATTTGTTTGATCAGTTGCAGGGATCCAAAGTATATTCAAAGATTGATCTAAGATCTAGGTATTATTAATTGAAAGTTCGCAATGAAGATGTTCTGAAGACTGCTTTTAGGACTCGGTATGAGCATTATGAATTCCTGGTTATGCCTTTTGAGTTGACGAATGCCCTAGAAGCATTTATGGACTTGATGAATAGGGTTTTCCAAGCCTACTTGAATAAGTTCGTAATTGTGTTCATTAATGATATTTTAGTGTATTTGGGCAATCATGAGGAGCTTGCAGAGCATTTGAGGATAGTGTTATAGACGCTACGAGAGCAACAGTTATATGCGAAGTTTAGCAAGTGCCAGTTTTGGCTAGATAGGGTGGCTTTATTGGGTCATGTGATATTAGCTGAAAGACTCAGTGTGGATCCTCAGAAGATTGAAGCCATTAAGAATTGGAAATCGCCCGCCAAAGTGACTAAAGTCAGGAGCTTTCTTAGGTTAGCAGGTTACTGTAGGAAGTTCATTGAGGGGTTTTCCAGAATAGCAACCCCACTGACCAAACTGACAAGAAAAGATGAAAAATTTGAATGGTCAGATGTCTGTCAACAAAGCTTTGATGAATTAAAGAGAAGATTGATATCAACTTCTATATTTACATTGCCTACAGGGACAGATGGTTTTACTATATACAGTGATGCCTTGAGATAGGGCTTAGGGTGTGTCTTGATGCAGAATGACAGAGTTATCATCTATGCTTCTAAGCAGCTGAAAAAGCATGAGCAAAACTACCTTACCCATGATCTGGAACTTGTAGTGGTAGTGTTCGCACTAAGGATATGGAGGCATTACTTGTATGGTGTTCTCTATCAGATCTTCACGGATCATAAGAGTCTGCAGTATTTATTCACGCAGAAAGAGCTCAATTTAAGACAGCGGAGGTGGTTGGAATTAATTAAAGACTACGATTGTACAATCGAGTACCATCTCGAAAAAGCCAATTTAGTGGTAGATGCTTATAGTAGGAGACCTACCTGTAAGTTAACGCAATTAAAGATGGTATATCTTCTGCTTCTAATGGAAATAAGGTCTCTAGAAGTACATTTAAAGACAGCAAGCTCAGGAGCATTGTTGGCTTCATTTCATGTTCGCCTCGTCTTGGTGAATCAGATTAGAGAACAACAGAAGCAAGATCCCCAGTTAATGAAGCTAAAAAGGAAATCGAGAGCGGGCAGAGATCTGATTTTGTGATCAGAGATGATGGTACAGTGGTGATGGGTCAACGATTATGTCTACCGGATGTAGGAGATTTGAAAAAGGAGATTATGGAGGAAGCTCACTCCTCAGCTTATGCTATGCATCCGGGTAGTACAAAGATGTACCACACTTTGAAAAAACACTTCTGGTGGAGAGGAATGAAGAAAGAAATAGCAGATTTCATCTCAAAATGTTTAATTTATCAGTAGGTCAAAACAGAACATCAGAGACCCACAAGGTTATTGCAACCCTTCTCTATTTCGAAATGGAAGTGGGGAGGATTACTATGGATTTTGTGGTAGGACTTCCAAGTAGTCAAAGAGGGTACGATGCCATATAGGTTATTGTAGACAGATTGATGAAGTTAGCTCATTTTCTACGAGTCAAAAGTGATTATCCTTTAAGCAGATTAGCCTAACTCTATGTTGACGAGATAGTCAAACTTCATGGTACGCCAGTTTCCATTGTATCAGACTGTGATCCAAGGTTTATATCAAAGTTCTGGTCCAGTCTTCAGAAAGCTTTAGGTACACGGTTGCATTTCAGCACAATATTTCATCTCAGACCAATGGTCAATCAGAGAGGATGATTTAGACTCTTAAGGATATGTTGAGGGCATGTGTCATGGAATTCAAAGGGAGTTGGGACATATAGCTACCACTTATGGAGTTCGCCTACAATAACAGCTATCAAGCTAGTGTCGGGATGGCGCCTTATGAAGCATTGTATGGAAGCACGTGCAAAACTCCAGTATGTTGGGATGAGATAGATGAGAGGAAATTGATAGGTCCTGAGCTTGTCCAGATTACTTCAGAGAAGATCAAAATTATCAAAGACAAACTGAAGATAGCAAATAACAAGTAGAAGAGTTATGTAGATAAATGCCGTAGGGATCTTAAGTTTCAAGTTGGTGACAAAGTGTTCCTCAGGATCTCCCCATGGAAAGGTGTGCTCAGATTTGGAAAGCGTGGTAAATTGAGTCCATGCTATATTATGCCATATGAGATCATGGATAGGGTTGGATCTGTGGCATACAGGTTAAGGTTGTCATCGCAGCTGGCTAGGATCCATGATGTGTTCCATGTATCTATGCTTCGGAAGTACATTTCTAATCCCTCTCATGTACTTGAAAATCAACTTGTGGAACTAAAGGAAAATCTTACCTATGAAGAGGAACCTATTCAGATTCTAGATCACAGAGAGCAAGTTTTACGCAACAAAATTATTCCCTTAGTGAAGGTTTTGTGGAGGAATAATGATATGAAAGAGGCCACATAGAAGCATGAAGATCAGATGCGCTGTCCATATCCATACCTTTTTTAGTAAATGGATCATTGAAATTTTGAGGATGAAATTTCTAAAGGGGAAAGAATTTGTAACATGCTCTCCTGGAATCCAGGTAACTTCTTAAAGCTTATCCTTAGGTATGGAATAATAAAGCAATTAAAATATTTAAATTTGGATAAGTAATTAAATTTTCGTAAGAATTTTCGGACGGATCCATGGTAGGTTTAGGATTTCAAAATACCAAAATTTATTAAATCAAACAGACCTGGATAATCATTCGAATATTAATAAAGTTTTCGAATTTGAAATTGGATTTTAATAAAATTTTCAGATGGATTCAAGAGGATTCCGAATGCAAAAAGAGACTTTTAGGAGCTTGGAATGACATGTGAGACAAGTGACAAGGACAAGCTAGCATGCAAATGACAAGTGTCAATTAGAAACCATGGATGGATGACACTTGTGAGATATGCATTAAAATCAAATGACAAATATCAAGTAAGTGTGATTTATAATATTTAATTGTTTAGTGATAAAAAAACAAAATAAAAAACAATTGAAATATTTCCATTTTCCATTGTTTCACGGTCAACATCATTTTCCCCATCTTATTTGCATGATCATCTCTCCATTCTCTTATCTCTCTCGGTTTTCATCTCTCTTAAAGCTCTAAACTCACGACAATCTCTCAAGTTCTCTTATCTCATGTCATGGTCAAGCTCTGATCTCTCATTTCTCTCTTGAACTCACGGCTCTCAATCTCTCAAGCTATCATCTATGGCTCTCCTCACTTCAAGCTCACGGTAACTTCCTCTTCCTTATCTTCACTCTTGGTTTTCATCATTTTCATGAGTTCATCTCTCATTCTCCCTCTAAACTCGCGACATCCTCTCTCAAATACTCTTTAGTTCTTGGGTTTGAAAGGGATTCAAAGAAATAAGAGACAAAAACTAAGGTGAGGTCACGGCTAAGGAGATATGTTGTTGATCGAACCCACGCTTGAGGTGATGGAGGTAGTTTTGGAGAAATAAAGCATATATAAGAAGTTTGTAGTCCTTTCGGAAGTGTTTCTGATGATTTTGAAAGGTAAGATTTAGTATCCGAGCAATTTCGATAAGTTTTTGGAAAGATACTTATGAATGCATAATTGGGTCTTAGGAATTACCACCTTGTTAGTGTGGAGGTTGGTTTGTGGATGATTTGGATGATGAATTAATTTCAAAAATGGATATGTATGTATATATTAGATTCGACTACTAAGGGGTGTTGTGGTTTGATTGAATTTTAGTGGTTTTGATATGTTTTAGAGGTGTTTTGCATGAGTTTAGCATATTTCGAATGAGTTAAATGTTTTGAAATGATGATTTTTGGAGAGGTATACATATTCGGTCATAGGGGTATTTTGGTCATTTAAAAATTATTTTGATTGGTTAACATAATTTTAGGAACTTTTAAATGTTAGAATTAGTGTAGAAATCAAAAATGAAATCGTTGGACCTTAATTGATTACTTCACGATTTAATATATCGTAATCGCTCGGAAACGATATTTAATTGTCATAAATGAGATTGTGTTGATTCTTGATGTGTTCGAATGTAAATTGATGTGAAAACATGAAAAAAATGATGATAAGGCCATGTATTGAATTTGGTCAAGTGAGAAAGTGTGGTTCAAAATTGTTGTTTAAGTTTGTTCGTGTGAATTTAATCTCGAATTGAAATATTTATATTGTTTAAATAATTAGAATTGCGAACGAATGTTAAATGTGAGTAATTAAAGCTAAAACGGATTAAAATGGAGTGTTTTGAGATATTTGATTGGTTAAGTATTTTGTTGATCGATGTATAAATTTATTTATGTGCGAATTACATTAGTTGTAGCATAGTCTGAAAATAGATTGTAGAATTATATAGGTTATTCGGAGGCAATATAAAATATCTCGTTGGTTAGAGTAAATAATGAGCTAAGAATCTAGGTGAGACGATGTAGGATTCCGCTGCCTACAAGGTACGTTATGAGCTGGCTTACTACCTGAGACGATGTAGGATTTCGCTCTGTAGTGATGTAGGATTCTACTATGTAATACCGAACACATATGGCATGAGACGATGTAGGATTCCGTTCCGCCATACGATATAGCCTAAGACGATGTAGGATTTCGCTCAGTCATACATTTATTTTAGAATACCATACTGATTGAAAATGATAGCGTTTGGTCTGTTTTATGTAAAAGCGTTTCAAAAATCTAAATCGCCATCACTGATATATTTTAATAACAAGAAAAGTGAATGAAAGTGAGTGAGATATTATGCTACTAACATTTCATTAATTGAAAAGCATTTGAAAGTAAATATTGATATTATAAACATTGCTTTTCAATCTATTATTTTAAATATAGTTTATAATGTGTATGTTGTTGTAAATGATCATTCATGTTTTACATTATGTATGGTTCTCGAAATATTTATTTAAATTCTACAGCATGACTTTAGTCATGAAATGAAATTATCAAAATGTTTTAGGTAAGAATACCTGACACTCACTGAGCCTATTTCGCTCACCTTTAGTTCGTTGTTTCTAAATAAAAACCTCTCAGGATCAGGTACAGGTGCAAACGCTCCAACAGATGAGACTTCGCATCCGGAGTATATAGATTTCTATTAGGTGCAGCTCTGATTCTTTTAGTAATACATGTATGATGTTATGTTTTAAATCATATGAAATATTTTGTATATAAATATACTCTTTTTTTGGTTTATGTATATATTCATGCATATCATGTTTTGAAACCTGAAATTATTTTTAAGGTTGATGCATGTTTGTGGATGGTTGTGAATTATGGAAAAAGCGCCTAAGACCCAGTAGTTGAGAAAATGAAAGATTTTGAAGTGTACAGTCGTTATACTGCTAAAAGTTTTACAAAATCATGTTTATAAATGCAAGTTTTAAATTGAAAAAGTTCTCACCCAAATTCCGTTGGCAACTTTACTTTATTAAAAAAAAAAAAAAAAGGGATTTTCAAAATATAGTTTTAAAAATGTTTAGCTTCACAGAAGTTTTTTGGCTATAGGAGATTCCGACTAGAAGGCTATCATGGGGTGTCGGGCGGATCGCCTTAAGAATAGGAGTTGAGGCTCGTCATTTATGATTCCACATAACCCGATTAGGGTTTTGTGGTTTCACATAATTCGATTTGGGTTTTGTGTATACAAATAACCCGATTCAGGTTACATGTATACACGAAACCCGACGAGACGTAGAAAAATGCAATTCCTTTTTTCTCTTCGTTTTCTACAGATCTCACTCACTTAAAGTTAAATCACAATCAAAAGTCAATTTTATAGCCTAAAACTAAGCAATGTGAATAAAATAAATTGAAAATCAACCAACAACAATCATATACCTTAAAACTTGAAGAAAAACTTGAATGTGAAGTTTGTTAGAGACAAAAAAATCTTGAATGTGAGTTTTTATGAGTTAAAGAACTTTTAATGGGTGCACAAATAATCTTGAATAGATGAGAAAAAAAAATCGTAGAGAATGGAAAATATGAGAAGCATTTGGAAGAGAAAAGGGAAGAAGAAGAAAGAAAAGGGTAATTTGGTAATTTCTAATAAGATTATAACGGAAATTTTAAATTGAAAAATATTTAGGGGTAATTTGGGTAATGTGGGTATAAATAGTAATTAGTTTGTTTGAGAGAATAAAAATGAATTTTTATAAAAAAAATGTGTTAAAAACATATTTTTCTTTTTGTTATGGACTAAATTTGAAAATCACTCTATATTAATGTGAGCAAGTAGAAAAATGAATACTTAAATTATAAATTAAAATACAACAGTTTAATTCTAAGATAATTTAGGATGTAATGTATTTAGATTTTGTTTTTCAAATATATATTTTTATCAATAAAGAAATTTTGCAATGTAAAATTATGATAAATTTGAAAATATATTATCGTAGGGAAGATAGACTTGGAATAGATCTCTTAAATATCTTTTTTTTTTTTTTTTTTTTTTTTTGTCATTAAATGAAAAGTTAAAATATTTTACTTTCCTTTTTCAATTGTTTTTGGATAGCTTTAAATATTTTTCAGTGATTTGTAGATGGTTTGAACACTTAAAAATAAATAAACGAAAATAACTTAATAAGTACAATTCAATACTATAAGTCATAAGTGAAAAAGAAAAAACAAACGATTCCTAAGGTGGTGTACTTGCTTACATTTCATGTAAGTTGTTTGCTAATATTTCTTGCAAGTTATAATTTCGGTAACAAATGAGTTGAATTTTTTGTGTGTATACCGGTGATAACTATCCCTGAAAGCATCCATTGAATGGGTGGATACTTGAAATTTTAGGCCTTATAAGTTAATTTCTTACCATTCTATTGCTAATATTGATTTTAATTTACTGTCAATCCCTTTATTGTAATAATAGTTTTTCCAATAAAAAAGAGATATTGAAATTAATCTATTATTTGATACTTTCTGTCTCAACCATCTCTATTTTCACTACATGCATGTTTACTTATATATTCATGTTTGAGGATCGTTGATTCTATCTTTTTTTTCAGGCAGATCTTTTGTTGTCGTATGGCTATGAAGATTATCTGAAAGCTCTTACAGTTCTTGTCCCAGGAGGCTGTCAGTGCCTTCTTATGTCCGCTACCTCGTTATGTGGCACTTCCTTTTCATTCATTCATTTTTTTTTTTTTTTGGTTGTCGTTGTTTTATTTGTTTTCTATTTAAAGATTGTATGATGACATAACTTTTCTTTGCTGCACAACACTGAAATTAAGACAACCCCAACCCTATTCTATCCTTTTATTATCTGAAATAATAATCAAGTGCCTTATAACATATGGGCAGTCACTCTGTATTGCCATTATTTACATTTCCGATGGACATTTTTATCATCTGGATGTGATTTGTATACATTAGTTGATGCTACTCATAAGCATACCAATCAGCTAAAAGGAATTAAGCCCATCTGAAATGGCCATTCTTGCGCGCTTTGGATCTGTAAAAAAGGTTTTATGGAGCCTTTGCATTACTTGTAATAAATTCAACTTTCAGGACTGGAATTTAACTGTTGCACCATGTAGAAGTTATACTAACATCTCTTTTTACCCTTTTTGACAACACAAGGTGATCGATATATTATATATATTGCAATCCTGAGATTTGGCAGTTCTGATGTGGAGAAATTGAAGAAGCTGATTTTGCACAATCCCTTTATTTTGACTTTGCCTGAAGTTGGAGATGTTAAAGATGGGGTTATTCCCAAAAATATTCAACAATTCTGGGTAAGAACTAGCATACCTTATCATGAATTTAATGGTATTTTAATTTTTTGATGCATCTATTATCCTGGAACTAAATTTTGCATGAAATTTCCAATCATGTCTTTATCTTTGTGGTGGACCTACTTATGTTAGATTCTAATGTCTGCAATGTGGAAACTACATAGTCGATTATAGATAAAAAAATTTTGCTAATTAATTTGTAATAGGATATTCAACTTCCTGTAATACACCTTTGGCATCATTGACATCTGTGTATCGCTATGATAAGCAGTACTTAATGTATGCATATTATCTGTGCCCGAACAAGGTTAGTAGAACTTTTTTTTTTATTATTATTATATATATATTATTTGTTTTAGATTTCCTGCAGTGCACGTGATAAGTTGCTCTACATTCTTAATTGCTCTCTCGAAGCTGGAGTTAGTTTAGAAAAAAGCTTTGATATTTACTAACACCATTGATATGGGTTTCAAATTGAAATTATTCCTGGAAAAGGTATTTTCCATGGTGCACTAATTGAATAACACAATTATCTTCTGCTTTTTAAGTTTGCTTTCAAGATTCAAAATTTTTTAATACTAGATTGCTGTTTGTCTTTCTACATGCTGATGGTATTATTTTGGTAAAGACGGATATTTATTTTCTTTTAAATAAACATGGTTGCAAAGTGTTGGTTTGTTCATGTTTTCATTGCTTGCTTAAATCCCGTTGACCCACGCTGCCAATAAGATGCCTTTTCTTTTACATTTACCTCCATTCATCTTCCCGTCCTGTTTTCCTGTTATCACCCACCTGTTTGATTCACTGTCTATGTTTACTTAATAGTCATTTCATTTTCTTTTTCTATCTATTAATGTTATCAATTTTTTGACAGTTTGGTATTAACAGTTCTATAAGGTGGTGAATGTGGTCTGGGACAAATATGATTACTCGGCATATATTCCTTTCCTCGAAATTGGAAATGGCTATGAAAAGTAGCTGTTGAGCTTGGTGCTAATGCTTACCGATTTATAACTCTGCTTGATAATGATTTAAGTTATTTTCATTGTAGCTTTCCATCATTTGTCTTCTAGATTTCATCTTTGTTTTTTTCAATATTTTCTCTGATGGCAGATACAATGATCTCCTTTTCCAAGTTATAAATTTTGAATTGCCTCAAGATGCTGCAGGATATGTACATCGAATTGGACGTACTGGTACAGCATACAATACTGGTGCTTCAGTTTCTTTGGTGAGTTGTCTTACAAAATTAAGACAATTCTTTGCTGTAACAACATTTTAGCTGAATGGTTATTGGTTAATTTGGTATGCATCTAAAAATCATCTCAGTGGTGAACATTATTGATACTAGTGGATGCTTGGGCTCGTATACGTAAGATTCATTGCATAGCTTATACATAAATTGCTCAGTATGTTGCCACTCTAATACTACTGTTTATAGGTTTCTGAAGATGAGATGGAAATCTTCGAAGAAATAGTCCTTTTTAGGTGATAAAGAAAACAAGGACTCAAATGTTATTGCACCATTTCCTCTGCTTACAAAAAGTGTAGTGGAGTCTTTACGTTATAGAGCTGAGGCGATTTTATGTTTCCTCTATTGCCTTCACACTTCCTATATATTTGATCAATGAGTCTTTGCGATATAGAGTTTAGGTGATATTTTTTGTTCCTCCATTGCTTTCACTATTTCATGTTGGAGCATAGGCATATGCATTCATAGAACACCGATTTTGAGCTGTATCCTTGGTAGGAGTTGATAAATACTTCTCCTCACCCTAAAAGGTCAGGGGTTCTAGTTTCATCCTTAGTGGTATGGCTGAAAGTAGGGGAAGAGTCAGAATATGAGTACCATTATTTGGCAAAATGAGAAAGATGCATTGAAGATTAGTTTGTTTGTGTAAACATAGTACATGCAAGAATGCAATTTAATCATGCTAGCGGTTTTGTCCTTAATAAATTAGATGAGAAGATGAATGCAAACTTTTGTTTGAAGAATTATATGCAATATGTACAGATCTTCCTGTCATTGTCTAACCAGTCTATTGTAGTAAAAGGACCAGCATGCTACACATTTTTTTTAGCCTTTGTTCTTTCGCTGTTACTTCGTTAAGATATTATTTTGAGGACAACGGTTTCTCCAATATTTATGCTTCATTAAGCTGATAAAGATAAAACATTCATGAGTTTCCTTTTTAGCTTTGTCTCTTGGTTCACTTTTTTGAATTCTGGGATGGCGTCATATGCAGATATCATGATGAAGGATGCTTGATCAATCATATTCATAATTATCTTGCACTGAATATATATATATATATATATTTTTTTTTTCTCACTGGTAGTTTCAATTGCCTTGCTCAAACTGTTCAAATTTTGTGATGGGATTTCATATTATGGGCAAGTGACTACAGGTTAATGGCTGCTGGAGGAAGCACAATTATTGATGGCAAGTATTAATGTTGCAGGATGTTGCAAAGAGTGTTACTGAAGTTGCTGTGAGGGAATCTCGGGCTCAGGATTTAAGAATGAGATTATCAACTCTGAAAAGTGAGTATTACTCACTTTCGTCATTCGGGCCATTTCCACCATACCTTGTTATATGTTTTTCAAAAGCGTTGAAATTCTAAAATCAAGTCTGCTTCAGCTTGAGGTCCAGTTGTAGCTTATTGTTTATACGTTGTTCGGATAGTTCTAGTTGTCGTGACATTGAACTTTTTATTTTTAGCCTTTTTGACTAATAATATTTCTGTTGTTGTAGGTTCAAGGCTCATTCTGAAGTTAATCCAAAGGACTTAGGTAATAAAAATTATAGGATGAAATGTGTTAGTGCTTGTTTTTCAATGATTTATTATGATGCCCTTGCATGTGTTTTGAAATCATAATAATTGTAACTGAACTTGTCAAGCAGATTTATTGAAACATGACAAGGTTCTGAGTAAGAAACCACCTGCTCCGCATTGACGAGATGTGCCTGACTACTATTAGACCCAACAATTCAGGAAGCCTGTAAGATGTTTAAGCTTGCAAGAGCTGCAATGGGGAATAACAACTTTGCTCGCCACCGTGGACCTAAGAAAAAATCTAGAAAGCACGGAGATCCTCTCAAGACTTTCTCCGCTAAGGTATGTAAACAGCTTCTTGATTGTTCTGAAATCATTGGTTCCAATTATGCTATACATATTTTGTAAAACCCAAAATTCCGTTTTATGAAAAATAATTAATTTTTCTGACGAATAGGGTTTTCGGACAGAAAGGGAGTCTGTATGAGTAATATTTTTAAAAAACGGATTTCATAAATTAAAAGTTTTGATATTAATATTAGAATAAATGGAAACTAAAATGGAGCGAAGATAAGTCTATTTGAAGAGATTTTAAGTGATCCGAAGTATATTGGACGAAAATACTCTATTTGATTAGTGTCCTGTATACAATATCTGTAGAGAAATAAAATAATTTTCAGTACCCGAATGTGAAAATTTAATTTTAGTAGAATTCCGGATAGGACCAGAAATGATTTCGTTTCCGAAGTAATATTATAATTGTTTTTAGTGACCGTAGGTGTTAATTGAATTTTAATAAATTTTCGGAAGTATTAATTTAGTTCTCGTATAATTTTCAAATAGATTGGAAATTGATTCGAATACAGAAATAGAAAAGTGTGAATGTAATGCATGAAAAGGTGAAATAGGAATTCAAGCTTGCCAAGTAGCATGTAAGCTTTTAAGGATGAAGACAAGTGTGTGGTGGATGGAGAGAAAGAGTGAAAAGTGGCAAGATCATGTGGAGTATATATATATAGTCAAATTAATCAAACAAAAGGCAACAAAAACAAGAAGCAAACACATTCGGTCTTCAAGGGATGTGTGAGGCGAGAGCAACAAGAGAGTAGAGAGTAAGAGCTGCATGTTTCTACCCTGAATCAACCAAGAGGATAGCAAGCTTTCTTGAATTTTTTTAGTGCATTTTTGGAAGGATTTCATCATATGCAAGGGTTGTGATCAAGTCTTGGAGCAAAGTTTGTCCATCCTAAATTGTTTCCAAGAGGTAAGTGTTGGTTTTTATGATTTTATTTGAGTAAATGGATGGATTTTTGTGAGATTATGTTTGGGCTTGAATGATTAATGTCTCAAGGTGATAAATGATGGCTTGCATGTGATTTTTTATGTAAGAAGTGAGGAAAATTTTGATGTGGCCATGTGTTTTGGTTCAACCAAGTGAGGTGTTTGTGGTTGAATTGTTATTTGATGATTTTTACATGAAATATGTTTGGGTTTTAGGATTTGAGACCTTATTAATGAGGAGGTTGTGATCCCTGTGAAATTTGTGAGATGTTTGATGATGAATGCTTGTAATGGTTCGACCAAATGATGAGAGTATAATGGTTTAGTGAATTTAATTGTTTTGCCATGAATTATGTTAAGTTAGGATGAATTTTAATGGTCTAAAACTTGAAAGAATGTGGTTGTGTGGATGCATGAATGTCTCAGCCAAACAAGGGTTTTATGGTTTGTTTTGAGTTTGACATATTTGAGTGAATTCCATGCATGTGACTGTGTTGAAATATCAAGATTTGATGTTAAAATAAAAAGCAAAAATTGGTGTTAAAACTTGAGTGTATTCGGCCAAGGTGATGATGTTGTGATAGAAAATTGTTTTTGGTTGGGTTGTGTGATTTTATGGAGTATTTGGACGATAGAATTAGCTTGGAAATTGAAGGAAATGCATTGATATGTATATAGCATTTTGCAGCAAAACTTTTTGAAATTTTGAAAGTATAACGTTTTATAGATTTGATTATAAATTACATCATATTGGTATGTTTGCGTGTTTTTGTAATAAAAAATATTGATTTGAATTGACGACATAAAAGTTGGTGAATAATCAGCCAACATAGGGTAAAATAATCCGAAAACACGATTGATGCGTTAGTACAAAATTTAGACTTAATCGAAACGATTTTCATGTGTGAATGTTAAGGAATTCAGTTGGATATTGTGTGCGATTAATTAAAATTGTTATGACTTGGAAACAATATTTCGACATTCTCGCATAGTTAAAGTGATAGGCCCCTCTCCTTACTAGGCCTGTCGGCCGCCTCACAGTAGCCCTCCAGTGGATATCTGATCCAACTGAAAGGTTCCCGTAAAGCTACGCCGTTTACTTTTCAAAACTTCTTTTCAATGCGGGAACATGGAAAAAATTTTCTTTTTCTTTTCTTTTTATTCCGAACATTTATAAATCGAATTTATAAAAATTTGGATAGTATAACGGCTGTTTTCCGAACATGCCACCGTGCAAATATCAAAATTTAACACTTCTGTAACAAAACTTTTCAAAACTTCTTTTTAACGCGAGAACATGGGAAATTTTTCTTTTTCTTTTCTTTTTATTTCGAACATTTATAAATTAAATTTATAAAAATTTGGATAGTATAACGGTTGTTTCCCGAACATGCCACCCTGTAAATTTCAAAATTTAACACTTCTGTAACAATATTTTTCCATTACTATGCCTCAGGCTCTCAAATCGTTTCCACAATCTAACCACAAGCATTTTTCAATTTGAAATCCATAAATATACTTTATTTTCAGTTAACATAAATATATAATTTCATTTGCTAAAAATTTAATTTTATAAATACAAAACGTTATATACAACCCAAAAGATAATTTACAAATATATTCATCAAAAGTTGTATGTAATGCATGACATACACTTTCAAATGTAAACCTATGCAGTGATATCTTTGTGTCAAGCCACCTACGTGTCTAATGGAGTCTCTTCTGATTGACAGCTCGTATCTACATCTGGGAAGGATTTTTCAAAAACATATAGAAAGAATGGTAAGTATAAAACTCAATGAGTGGATAGCTTTCTTAACTAAAATATCATTTTCTAAAATATATATATCATCCCAAAATAATTTGTAAAACTAATAATTTATTATAATTTTATTAAAACTACAATTCTAATTAAATCTTATAAACTTTTCTTTATTTCTCGAAATTGGTAATAAATTTATGATTTAATAAACTTCACGTCTATTGACGTGTTTTTTTTTTTATCTTGCCAAAGGCAACCTAGGGAAGCTTAGCCCTATTGTGATGAAATTTCTTATCGCCACTAGAGCTCGGGAATGCTACCATGTGTAGTCGCAGATGTGAGAAACTCTTGGGGTCGCGATTCCTCTCCCAAAATCAAGTAGATCTACACTATCATATACGTGCAGAGGGCGACTCACGGACTCAGACTCATACCCCTAAGCTAGTAATGATCCTAACCATCTTGCCATACATGCAATGGTACTGTGGCCTATATACTGGGAATTAGGGTAAACCAAAGGTATCTAAAAATCTCTTTCATAATACTAAAATTCTTTCTTTTCTTTTGGCATGTTGCTTGAAACTAAAATCTCATTTTTCTAAGGCCAAAGCCTAACTTTCAAAGCTACTTTAGCATGTCTATTCAAACATATAAATACATATACTCAAATATACTAAATGATTTTAATACTAAAATGATTAACATGCTAAAGTTTAAATACATCACAATTATAAAATAGATAATTAAATAAAATGGTAACTTAACCATTATAAATTGGATACTAAACAATAATTGAAGCAATAAATTGTAAATAATCGAAAAGTACATAAACACTTTTAAAAGAATTTATAACCACTCACAAATTTACTTTCAACTACTCCACCACTCCTTCAAAACCTCCCTTTGATTCCTTTTGCTTCCAAGTCACATAAATTCACATTCCACCATAGATTCATCACCCTTTTCCACTTGAATTTAATGTCAATCTCAATTATTTCTTCAATTTGAACTCCAATGTTAATATACAGATAATATACAATATAATTCCAATTCTTGACATAATCTTCCAACCAACTTCCTTAACCAACATTTTGTATTTAAACTTCTTCAACTATTCAACAAATCACTCAATTAAATATTTAACAAAATAAAATGTCAATTAATCATTTAATCCATCTCAATATATATTTATTTAATAAATTCACCACTTCACCATATGTTTCACTAATAATCTCACATCCAACTCTCTTAATTTCTTTAGGACCAAAGCACTCAAACACCTTATAAACATCATCGAAACACATTAAAAAAATTGGATAACAAATTTACACCCATTCTTAACTTTAACCAACATAATCACCCAAACTTTCTAATTTCATTTTTCTTCCACTTATTTGATACCAATAAACTTATTTTCATTCCAAAACATCATACAACCATTCAAACATTAAAATCAACACAAACACATGCAAAACACAAGTAGTCCACACACTAGTATACTTGTCCAACAATTCATTCACTTGATTTTTCTCTCCAAAATTCATCTCAAATAAATCTAATATCAACTATAAACTCATTCAAACACTAAAATACATTCAATTATCAAATCTTTTCCAAATTAATCACATACTATTATATTACACAAACAACTTATTCACTTCATTCCAAGCTCAAAAAAATCACACACAATAGCATCAAATAATCCTCAATAGATCAATCAAAGTCTTAAAGTACCAAATCAATTTAATTTCATCAATTTAATATATCAAACCCTAACTCACCTTACTAAAATAGCTTGATCAACACTTGCTTCACTCTCCTTCCACTTCCAAGCTCAATTTAAGGATGATCAACCTCTAATCAACCCATAAAATTCCATCAAACTCTCATTAGATCAACAAACCATAAAAACCCATCAAACTAATTCATAAATTCATCACTTACCTACACTCTCTTCACTTTATTTTCTTGAAAAATCTTGATGGATTAGAGAGAGAAGGATAGATAAACACCTTGGGGACTTCCTCTTCTTCTTCCTTCCTTCCTCTTCTTCTTCACAGCTGGAATTTCTTCCCTCTCAACCTGCACTCACGGTTCCAGCTTCACTTCACGTTCTGTTCTCTTGTTGACCGAATATCTCACTTGGTTCAACTCTCTCATGCATTCACTTATATATACTAATCTCCCAATTGTCTAAATTGTCCTTGGAATGATTTTAAAATCACACAAATGCCACTAGTTATAAATAAAATTATGTGATTGGTCAAAAATTCAATCCAATTAATAACTAACCAATCCATTCAATTTTTTATTCAACATCAACTAATCACTCTTACTTTTTGCCTTACTTGTGTCAACACTTCATTGGTTTTCACCTAAGCACATGGATTGTGCTTCTTTGATGATTATCCTTGTAACACCCTCTCTCAAGTTGTACTGTATCTAGATACGGGATGAGATAAATTTTATTTATAAAATAATAAAAAAGATTTTTAAAGTGTTTAGAAGTGCAATTTAATTTTTATAGATTTTTTGGGATGATTGGGAGAAAAATTAAATATTAAAGGTTGAGAGTAAAATGGTAAAAATAAAAGATTTTATAAAGAATGACAAAAATTGTAAATATGAGGAAAGGACAATGACATTAGGAAAAAATGAAGAATTCTCTAGAATCTGGTAAAAGCGTAATTTTAAAGAAGTCCAAGGTGAAATCAAGCTTAACCCACACTTATAAATATAGATATGTGGTAGGTATGTTGGCAGAAGAAAAATTTGGAAAAAAAAGAGAGAGAAAGAGAAACTGTCGCCGGCAGAAGCAAAGAGGGCAGATCTACAACTGTGCCGAGCTTATTTCTGTCATTTTTGAGGAGGGTCAAGCTGTGGGAAGGTGAAGAACTGATTTAAGGAGCAGATCTAGTAAGATTTAATTGATAAAAATGAGTTTTTATGGTTTTATGTTGGTGAAAAATTGTCGAGTAATAGCTTCTGGGTTGTAAACATTTAACGAGATTCTTGGTATATAGATCTGGTGGTTTGAAGCTATAAGCGAGAGAGAAAGCAAGGCAAAAGGCTGAGTAAGGGTCTGGTAAGTGAAATAGTTGAGAATGATATTAATTTGGGATAGTTTGATTTTAATTTGGGATGATTCAGTTTTTGTCGCTAAACTTGATGAGGTCGCAACTTGAGAAATTGGCGAACTAATGATATGTTGATTTATTTTGTATGTGTGAAATGAGGTCGAGATGTATTTATAGTAATGTAAAATGTAAGTCTAAAGAAATGAGTATTAGGAGTAGGCATGCGTGAGTCAGGGTATGAACTCATCAGGTACGAGTTGGAGGAGGCCCTTAGTGCATTCAGTTGGTTAAGATGGTCGACTTTGGGGCGAGCTGGGCTATGCCTATTGCTCTCCACCTCGCTTGTCTAGACTAGGCTGGAGTGCGAGCTCGTAAAAGGAGTTGAGTGAGGTCGTAGCTCATCAAAGGTGCCTGGTCGAGCTAGTCGACGGCTGTAGCTCGTAAGGGCGAGTTGAGAGGTATGAGGAGCGACTTGAGCTAGAAAAAAATCTCAGCTCACTAAGGGAGTGAAGGGAGCAAGCTCGTTGAAGGTGGATGCCCTTAGTTCGGGCTGTGCTGAGCGAGGCAAAAGCTCGCTGAGGTGTGAGCTGATACGAGCTGAGGTGTGAGCTCGCGGCTCGAACTGGACTGACAGTATTGCAGTCCTTAGCAGCTTGTATGGATTAAGAGTTAGAGATAATAATTTAGCTAACTAAGTGAAGGTTTCGTTTGTGAATAAGTGTAGGTGACAACGAGCTGAGAGGAGGTCGTGGAAGCATTAGCGCAAGTGAATAGGATAGCAAGTAGTGAGTGTGAAAAGATTTTCTTTATGTTAAATGCTTTTCAGATTTTTCTGCAATTATTATATAAATTTTCATAAATTACTTTTAGCCCATCAACAGTTTATGTTTAGCATGAATGATTAGCTTATTTGAAATATAAAAGAAAAAAAAAAAAAAAAAATCAAGGACTAGTGGAACGACCCAAGCTTATTGGTAGACAAACCTTCTAGCATTAGACCCAGTCAGTATACCCCACAGTGTAGGTGAAGTGTTGAGAGGGTTAGTCCTGCTAACATCGGAGGAATAGAGTTTGTCTATACCGTGGGGTATTGTCTCGCTTGCGGTGTGCGATGATAGTTCCGCCATGCAGTAACGAGGTATCTTTATAGCTTTGTCACGGTGTGCGATGATAGCTATTCTGCCACGTGACCCCTCCTACACTAAGCTGAGCTGATCTACCCGTTCCTGTGGTTGTAGTTTTCCTTGGGTTCTCCATTAGTACAGATTTTAGTAAAAGTAGCATACCATTGAAATGCAGGTTTCAGAAATAAATTATTTTAGAAAATGCTTTTGAATTCCTAAAGAAAATTTATGAAACTCAAGTTTTCGAAAACAAATCTTTTTTTAGGGAAAAAAAATATTTTAAGGAGGTATTTTATAAAACTTAGTTTAATCAAACCCTCATACTTACTAGGTTTTATAGTTTACAATTATTTTTGGTTCTATGTTACAAACCTCCTAAGTGCAAGAACAAGGAATCAGGTACCAGTCCGCCACGATCAGGCTAGGTAGGTCAGATGATTGATGACGCTGCATTGTTTCTTTTTTGAACACTGTGCTTTTAATGTTATTATCAATTATGTTATCATACATATTTTAAAATTTGAATAATATTTTGTAAAATTTTTATATAACCATGATGATATGCCTATTTTAGATCTTTGCATATTCATGATAATGTTTTTAATCACAATATGATTGGCATGGATGTTGAGAATAAATTTTAAGATAGATGGTTTTCTTGTTTAGCAAAGTTACTTACCAATACGGGTCCGCTCCATTACATCCTTTTGGTTCTTAATAGTTAGACTTCAGAAAAGTCTCGTGGAGTATCCGGCAGGACCGCCGGGTTCATTAGAGGGAATCTGGGTTAGGTCTTGTCAATTTGGTATCAGAGCTAGAGTTTTAGAAAATTTTGAGTAAAGTTTTTTTTTCGAACATTGTTTTCAATTAAAATTTTTCATAAATTACTTAAAGATTTCAATAATACGATTTTAACTTCCAATTTATATCTTTTATGACTAAATTTCACAGAATCATGCGTCGTCGAGGTCGCCCATCTAGGAGAGCAACTGCTTAGGTACCCGCACCAAAGGAGGGACATGTTGACGAGTCTGTCAACGTGTCCATAGATCAAAATCAAGCTAGACCTTCATGACCTGCAGAGCACGCAGGTGAGAATAGGAATATGGAGCAACTAGCTCAAGTTTTGGCAGCGGCACTTCATCAGCCGCAAGAATTAAGGGTTTCCATCGAATGCACTCAGAAATTGGGCGCTAAGCCTTACGATGGGACTGGCGATCCAGAGTGCGCATTATCATGGTTAGAGACTAATGAGGAGATTTTTCAAGTCATGTGCTGCTTAGATGATCAAATGGTAGCATTATTTGCCTTCCTCATGAAGGACCAAGCAAAAGACTGGTGGAAGGCCAAACAGAGACGGAACATAGTAGGAGTATCCTGAGCACTATTCAAGTAGGAATTCATGGATAAGTTCTACCCGAAGAGCTACCAGGATGTAAAGATTGAAGAATTCTTCAAGTTAGAGTAGGGCAACTCATCTGTCGTAGATTACGAGAAGAGATTTTTAGAGCTGGTTCGTATAGTATCCTTCATAGCAAATGATGAGGAGCAGAAGGCCAAAAGATTCGTAGCAGGCCTAAATTCGAAGATTCGAGCTTATGTAGCATCAACAACTCATTTACAGTACGACGAGTTAGTAGAGGCAACCGACAGAGTGGAAAGAAGCATCGAAGCTATACCAAGGCCTAAGAAGATGATTTAGAAACACGAATGGTCAGGAAACTTCTCCAGAGGACCTAGCAAGTTCACCAGGAGTGGAGAGTCATCAGCTGGATTAGGCAGCCGAAGGTCAAGTCAAGGGACCCAATCTAGCCAAGGTTCAGTAAAGCAATCAATAGGCTCCGGGAGCAGCAATGATAGTTGGAAAAACTAGCCGGTGTGCAAGAACTACGGAAGGATGCAACCAGGCGAATGTTTCAAAGGTGGCACCGGATGTTTTGGATGCAGACAAGAGGGCCATTTGATAAAGGACTGTCCAAATGTAGCCTTAACCGCTAGACCGGAGACTAGAGCCGTAGTGCCGGGGCAGACTAGTGGAGGCCAAGGATTCAATCAGAGTGGATCTCAAGCTAGAGGAACCTCCAATTTTGACCAGCCTAGTAGAGCATCAAGCAGAGGTGTACCTTTCAAAGGTCAGTCAGGTAGACCCCATACCTAGGTCAGAGTGTTCGCGGTGACCCAGCAAAAGGCAGACGCTACTCCGGAGGTCATGACAGGTATTATTTCAATCTTCAACTGTGACGCATATGCATTAGTAGACCCTAGGGCTACCCATTCATTCATGTCTAGGAGGTTTGCTAAGGTTAGTGGTGTTGAACTGGAACCTCTAGATTGTAGCATGGTAGTGTCTACCCCTATGGGAGGTTATCTTCAAGCAAAAAAGGTATTCCGAGGAAGTATAGTAGTCATCGAATGGGGAGAGTTCCCAGCGAATTTGATTGTATTGGACATCCATGATTTCAATGTCATATTGGGAATGGATTGGTTATCCATGCATCATGCCTGGGTGGACTGTTTTCGAAAAGAAATAAGATTTCCTAGAGTTGGAGAGCCAGGTGTTATTTTTCATAGGATATGAAGATAACTTTCAACCAGCATCATATCAGCTTTGGAGGCTAGCAAGATGTTTAGGAAGTCTTGCTAGGGATACCTAGCCTATGTTGTAGAGGAAAGGTACGGTGGAGTGAGCTTAGAAGATATTCCAGTAGTTAGAGACTTTTCATATGTGTTTCCAAAAGATCTTCTAGGACTCCCTCCAGATCGGGAAATGGAATTTGAAATAGATTTGATTCCGGGAATCGAGCCGATTTCGATTGCACCATATAGGATGGTCTCAGCCTAGCTAAGAGAATTGAAAGTACAGATGGAAGAATTACTGGATAAATGATTCGTACGACCCAAGCATTTATTCAAAAAGAAAGACGGGAGCTGAAGACTATGTATCGACTACAGATAGTTGAACAAAGTGACTATAAGGAATCAGTATCGGCTCCCACGAATCAACGACTTATTCGATCAGCTGCAGGGATCCAGAATGTATTCAAAGATCGACTTGAGATCAGGCTATCATCAGCTGAGGATTTGTGTTGAAGACGTTCCTTAAACCGCTTTCAAAACCAGATATGGGCATTACGAGTTTTGTGTGGCATTTAGACTAACTAATGCCCCAGCAGTATTCATGGACCTAATGAACAGGATCTTCAGGCCGTATCTAGACAAGTTCATGATTGTGTTTATCAACGATATCTTGGTATACTCCAGTAGTTATGAGGAGCATGTAGAGCATCTCTGGATAGTACTATAGACCCTACGAGAGCATCAGCTCTATGCAAAGTTTAGTAAGTTCTAGTTTTGGCTAAACAACATTGCTTTCCTAGATCATGTAGTATCCGCTAAAAGAATCAGTGTAGATCCTCAGAAGATAGAAGCAATAACAAGTTGGAAACCGTTTACAAATGTTACTGAGGTCCGGAGTTTCCTCGGACTGGCAAGTTACTACAGGAAATTTGTAGAGGGGTTTTCCAAGAGAGCAACCCCACTGATCAGGTTGACCAGAAAAGAAGAAAGGTTTGAATGGTCAGACGCCTGCCAGTAGAGTTTCGACTAGCTAAAGAGAAGACTGACCTCATTCCAGTGTTAACTTTACCAACAATGGATGATGGATTCACTATCTTTAATGATGCCTCAAGACAGGGTCTAGGGTGTGTTCTGATGCAGAATGGTAAAGTTGTAGCATATGCTTCCAGGTAGTTGAAGCTGCATGAACAGAACTACCCTATCCACGATCTAAAGCTCGTAGCAGTAGTATTTGCGTAGCGAATATGGAGGCATTACCTCTATGGTGTTCCTTGCCAAATCTTTATGGATCACAAGAATCTGCAGTATCTATTCACTTAAAAAGAGCTAAATATGAGGCAACATCGATGGTTGGAATTGATTAAAAATTATGATTGTACAATAAAGTACCAACTCGTGAAGGCTAATGTAGTGGTAAATGCTTTGAGTTGACGACCTACGAGTTCCCTAGCTTATTTTAGGATAGTATATCTTCCACTTTTAGTGGAATTGAGATCGTTGAGAGCCTGGCTAGGTGTAGCAGACTTAAGGGCTTTATTAGTTGCATTTTATGTTCGCCCCATTCTGATAGACCAGATAAGGGAACAACAGTGGCAGGATTCTCAATTGGTAAAGATAAGACAAGAAATCAGAGAAGGACGCCGAGCAGATTTTATGATCAGGGAAGATGGCATCTTGATGGTGGGATAACATTTATGCATGCCAGATATTAGTGATCTGAAAAGAGAAATTATGAAAGAAGCTCATTTTTTAGCATACGCCATGCATCTAGGCAGCACGAAGATGTATCGTACCCTGAAAGAGCATTATTGATGGAAAGGAATGAAGAGAGAGATCGCTGAATTCGTATCTCGTTGTCTCATTTGTCAATAAGTGAAAGCAGAACATCAGAAACCGACAAGATTACTTCAACCGCTTTCCATCCCTGAATGGAAGTGGGAGAATATCATCATAGATTTTGTTGTAGGGCTCCCATGCAATCAAATAAGGCATGATGCCATATGGGTGACAGTAGACAGATTGACGAAGTCCGCCCATTTCTTGCCAATCAAGAGCAATTACCCCCTTAGTAAGTTGGCACAACTCTACATAGATGAGATCGTAAGACTCCATGGTATACCGATTTCTATTGTATCAGATCGCAACCCTAGATTTACTTCCAAATTTTGACTCAGTTTGCAAAAGGCTCTAGGTACTCGATTGGACTTCAATACGACTTTTCATCCCCAAACGGATGGCCAGTTAGAGAGAACCATCTAGACACTTGAAAACATGCTCAGAGCGTGTGCTTTGGAATTCAGAAGGAGTTAGGATACATAGCTACAACTTGTGGAGTTCGAATATAATAACAGTTATCAGGCCAGCATAGGTATGGCTCCATATGAAACTTTATATAGAAGGAAGTGCCGAACTCCAGTATATTGGTATAAGGTAGGCGAGAAGAAGCTGATGGGTCCCGAGCTTATCCAAATGACCTCCAATAAGATTAAGACTATTAAGGACAAACTTAAGATAGCAAATGACAGACAAAAGAGCTATACAGACAACCGTCGTAGGGACCTTGAGTTTGAAGTTGGGGATAGAGTATTTCTTAGGATATCCCCGTGGAAGGGCGTGCTCAAATTTGGGAAGCGTGGGAAGCTAAGTCCGTGCTATATCGGTCCGTACGAAATCCTGCAGAGAGTAAGACCTGTGGCCTATAGATTGAAGCTGCCTCAGTAGTTGAGTAAGATTCATGATGTATTCCATGTATCCATGCTCCGTAAGTATGTTACAGATTCCTTCCACATACTTAAGATTCATGATGTATTCCATGTATCCATGCTCCGCAAGTATGTTGCAGATTCCTCCCATATACTTAAGGAACAACCAGTAGAGCTAACAACGAATCTGACTTATGAAGAGGAACCGGTGCAGATATTAGACCGTAGAGAGCAAGTGCTGCGAAGTAAAGTTATCCTTTCAGTGAAAATATTGTGGAGGAATCATGAGGTAGAAGAAGTTACTTGGGAGCATGAAGATTAAATGCATCAGAGGTACCCCTATCTTTTTCAGTGTAGTATGTAAATTTTGAGGACGAAATTTTTATAAGGAGGAAATAATTGTAACACCCTCTCTCAAATTGTACTGTATCTAGATACGGGATGAGATATAAATTTATTTATAAAATAATAAAAAAAGATTTTTAGAGTGTTTGGAAGTACAATTTAATTTTTATAGAGTTTCTGAGATGATTGAGAGAAAATTTAATATTAAAAGTTGAGGGTAAAATGGTAAAAATAAAAAGATTATAAAGAATGACAAAAATTATAAATATGAGGAAAGGACAATGACATTAGGGAAAAATAAAAAATTCTCTAGAATCTGATAAAAACATAATTTTAAAGAAGTCCAAGGGGTGAAATCAACCTTAACCTACGCTTATAAATATAGGTGTGTGATGGTATATCGGCAAAAGAAAAATCTGGAAAAGAAAAGAGAGAGAGAGAAGAAGAGAAGTTGTTGCCGGCAGAAGCAAAAAGGGCAGATTTACAGCTGTGTCGAGCTTATGTTTGCCATTTTTGAGGAGGATCAAGCTGTGAAAAGGTGAAAAACTGATTTAAAGAGCAAATCTAGTAAGATTTAAATGATAAAAATGAGTTTTTATGGTTTTATATTAGTAAAAAGTTGTCGACTAACAGCTTCTGGGTTGTAAACATTTAACAAGATTCTTGGTGTATAGATCTGGTGGTTTGAAGCTGTAAGCGAGAGAGAAAGCAAGGCAAAAGGCTGAGCAAGGGTCTAGTAAGTGAAATAGCTGAGAATGATGTTAATTTGTGGTAGTTTGATTTTATTTGGGATGATTCAGTTTTGTTGTTGCTAAACTTGATGAGCTCGTGACCTGAGAAATTGGCAAACTGATGATATGTTGATTTATTTTGTATGTGTGAAATGAGGTTAAGATGTATTTATGGTAATGTAAAATGTAAGTCTGAAGAAAGGAGTGTTAAGAGTGGGCATGCGTGAGTCAGGGCAGGAGCTCACGAGGTGCGAGTTGAAGGAGGCCCTCAGTGCATTCAACTAGTTAAAATGGTTGACTGGGAGCAAGCTGCTATATGCCTATTGCTTTCCATCTTGCCTGTCTAGACTAGGCTG